>JARQOC010000009.1:139966653-141172680 GCA_033576535.1 Allobates femoralis
CTATAGGAGGACTATGGCGTGCATTACATTTATGGAGGACTAGGGTGCATTACACTATATGGAGGACTACGGGTGCATTATATTATCTAGAAGACTATGGCGTGCATTACACTATATGGAGGACTATGGGGTGCATTATATTATCTAGAAGACTATGGCGTGCATTACACTATATAGAGGACTACGGGGTTGCATTATATTATCTAGAAGACTATGGCGTGCATTACACTATATGGAGGACTACGGGGGTGCATTACACTATATGGAGGACTATGGGTGCATTACACTATATAGAGGACTACGGGGTGCATTATATTATCTAGAAGACTATGGCGTGCATTACACTATATGGAGGACTACGGGGGTGCATTACACTAATGGTGATGACTACGGGGGTGCATTACACTATATGGAGGACTATGGGGTGCATTATATTATCTAGAGGACTATGGCGTGCATTACACTATGTGGAGGACTACGGTTGTGCATTGTACTATATGGAGCACTATGATGATGCATTTTAATTTATGGAGACAATTATACTATATGGAAGCCATTATAATACTTAGAGGGCTCTGTGGGAGCATGATAATACTTGAAGAGGGTATGAAGGAGCCTCTATACTTTATGCAGGGCGATTTTAGGGCTGTGTGGTGGCCATAATACAATGTGAAGAGATGTAGGGATCATTATTCTATATGTGGGTCCATTATACTGTGTGGGGGTCATAGTGGGAATCATACCGTAGAAGAGGGGTAGTCCTATACAGCGAGTATATCCCAAACTCCGTATTTTAAGTGGAAAAGTTGGGGGTCGTCTTATACGCCCAGTCGTCTTATACGCCGGAAAATACAGTATTGTAGTAGATGTCACCTGCAGTCCTATGTAACACCACAGATAACACAGAGAGAACTCTGAATACAGATAATGTAGAAAATGTCACGTGCAGTCCTATGTAACACCACAGATAACACAGTGAGAACTCTGAATACAGATAATGTAGAAGATGTCACGTGCAGTCCTATGTAACACCACAGATAACACAGTGATAACTCTGAGTACAGATAATTTTAAGGCTTTGTGCCCACTGTGCAATTTGCTGCATTTCTGCACCAAACATACGGCACCCACAGCTTTGTATGAAAGTCTATGTAACTTTCCAAAATCTGTGCCCACATGTGCGTTTTTGGTGCAGAAATTGCCAGCGTTTTTTTTTATGTCTCTGCAATTACCTTTGCCTGTTTTTTGGCTGCTCTTTCCGCATACACTCAATTTTATCCCTCCATAAATGCATCTCAAACAGATGGGTATTTTCACAGTGCATTTGTGATGCTTTTTAAGCGATTTGTACGACATAAAAGCTGCAATGCTCACCCTCCCGGTGATCCCACAGTGATTCCCGGTGATATCTTCATTCCGGGCACTGGCAGAAGCTGCACAAGTGACTTGAGGACCTGCTCTGCCCCATGTGACCAGTCATGTGACTCAACCTGTCACATGGTCAGCCTCTGACCATCACCTGACATCACCGGCCACCATGGACTCGCCAAAGGATGGGAAAGTGTGTCTGTCTGTGTCCCCTTATTGGTATTGCATTTTTGTGCTGCATTTGTATATGCACAAACACAATAGGCTTGTGCTGCTTTTGTATAAAGACAGCAGCGCTTGTGTAGCTGACGAACGCAGCGCAAAAAAAGAAGCACAGTGGGAACAAAGCCTTACTGTTCATTTCTATTATTTAATCCGGTGCTATTTACCCAGCATTAGGCATAATTTTTGGACATTAGCCATAATGAATTCTTTATTTATGCTTATGTAGTTTAGCCATATTTGTATACTCGTACAGCTGTGAAGATAGAAAAAAAAGTTCTGGCTTTTAGAAGGGGAGAGAACAATAGCTGCAAAACACATGGTCATGAAGGGGTTAATAGTATTTCTCTCCTTACCCCCCCCCCCCCCCTTCCTACAGACCAAAAGGAATTTTTTCATCTTGCCCCCCAAGGCCCCAGGGCCCGGCTGGAATTGCAGCCATTCTAGTTTCGCCCATGGTGACGTTCCTCTCTTCCTCCCTCAGGTGCTGCAGTATACAATCCTGCTGCTACAGCAATCTAATGTGTGACAATCCACTTCTGCAATATTCTTACACTTATCAAAAAGGGAAAATCACTTGTGGTAAGTCTGCGGTTCTCCTTGGGCGCAGGATACAAGGTGACATTGTGAGATACAATTGTAACAAACCTTCAGCTGTGATTATGATAAAAAAGCTTGTATCCCTAAATAGAACTGATAAATGTTCACGTTCACTCAGTTTGTGCAGAGACATTGAACCGAGGAAGACATTTTAGGCACAAAATCCCTCATTCAGCAAAATTGCTTCCTACACTAGTCATGATCCAGGGTGCGCTGAAGTCAGAAGCGCCAAGTTCTTTCAGAAGCTCATAGTGAGTTTGGTGCTTCATTCAGCTGCCGTGCACCAGCATCAGAACTGTACTATAGTCATTGGATCCGAGCTTATTTCTGTCTTATGGCCTATCCTTAGGTCATCAATGTCTGATCGGTAGTAGTGTGCTACCCCTGACGATCAGCTGTTCCCAGTGTCGGCCTCAACTACTCAGTTACGAAGCTGCACAGCATCGTCCATGGAATAGGGGCTGTGGATGGATACTGCACATTCACTCACTATTTATTTGAATATCGGGGTGTAGTACTCCACCATTGCCACTATAGAGGTGATGGATTTGTGCTGTGCAGCTTTGTAACTAATCGGTTCAGGCCGTCACCAACATTGACAACAGCTGATCGTCGGTGGCGCCAGTCACACCACTACCTATCAGACATTGATGACCTACCTAAGGATAACAGATGTGCCAAAAAGATAACAGCAGCGGAGGTGCTATCTACAGGGGTTGGACAAAATAAGGGAAACACCTGGAAAAATCAACAAAAGTTACTTTAATACGGTGTAGGTCCACCTTTTGTGCGATTACAGCCTCAATTCTCCGGATATGGATTCATACAAGGTGATATCATTGGCCTGGAAGATCTCCACGAAATAGCACCCCAGATCATCACAGAACCTCCACCATGTTTTAGGAAGGCAGTCTGGATGAATGCTTCTTTCGCTGTCTCCAAACGTACACTCAGCCGAGTCAGAAATGGGGTAAACGATGATTGGTGTGAGAATATCACATGTTTCCACTGTTCGAGGACCAATTCTGGAGTTTCTACACCACTCTAAACGCTTGGAACATTTGAGAGCAGCGTTTTCTAATTGCAGCTCTTCCGTGGAATCCAGATTGTGCAGCTCACAACGAAGTTTTGGTGGACCTGGGTTCTGTAGGTGATCATTGAGCTCAGCAGTGATTTGTGACACTGGTTCTGTAGGTGTCATTGAGCTCAGCATGATTTTGGTGGACACTGGTTCTGTAGTGATCATTGAGCTCAGCAGTGATTTTGATGGACACTGGTTTGTAGGTGATCATTGAGCTCAGCAGTGATTTTGGTGGACACTGGGTTCTGTAGGTGATCATGAGCTCAGCAGTGATTTGGTGGACACTGGATTCTGTAGTGATCATTGAGCTCAGCAGTGATTTTGGTGGACACTGGTTCTGTAGTGATCATTGAGCTCAGCAGTGATTAGGTGGACACTGGTTCTGTAGGTGATCATGAGCTCAGCAGTGATTTTGGTGGACACTGGGTTCTGTAGGTGATCATTGAGCTCAGCAGTGATTTGGTGGACACTGGTTCTGTAGGTGATCATTGAGCTCAGCAGTGATTTAGGTGGACACTGGTTCTGTAGGTGATCATGAGCTCAGCAGTGATTTTGTGGACACTGGGTTCTGTAGGTGATCATTGAGCTCAGCAGTGATTTTGGTAGACACTGGGTTCTGTAGGTGATCATTGAGCTCAGCAGTGATTTTGGTGACCACTGGGTTCTGTAGGTGATCATTGAGCTCAGCAGTGATTTTGGTGGACACTGGGTCTGTAGGGGATTCATTGAGCTCAGCAGTGATTTTGGTGGACACTGGGTTCTGTAGGTGTTCATTGAGCTCAGCAGTGATTTTGGTGGACACTGGGTTCTGTAGGTGATCATTGAGCTCAGCAGTGATTTTGGTGGACACTGGGTTCTGTAGGTGATCATTGAGCTCAGCAGTGATTTTGGATGGACACTGGGTTCTGTAGGTGATCATTGAGCTCAGCAGTGATTTTGGTGGACACTGGGTTCTGTAGGTGATCATTGAGCTCAGCAGTGATTTAGGTGGACACTGGGTTCTGTAGGTGATCATTGAGCTCAGCAGTGATTTTGGTGGACACTGGGTTCTGTAGGTGATCATTGAGCTCAGCAGTGATTTGGTGGACACTGGGTTCTGTAGGTGATCATTGAGCTCAGCAGTGATTTTGGTGGACACTGGGTTCTGTAGGTGATCATTGAGCTCAGCAGTGATTTTGGTGGACACTGGGTTCTGTAGGTGATCATTGAGCTCAGCAGTGATTTTGGTGGACACTGGGTTCTGTAGGTGATCATTGAGCTCAGCAGTGATTTTGGTGGACACTGGGTTCTGTAGGTGATCATTGAGCTCAGCAGTGATTTTGGTGGACACTGGGTTCTGTAGGTGATCATTGAGCTCAGCAGTGATTTTGGTGGACACTGGGTTGTGTAGGTGATCATTGAGCTCAGCAGTGATTTTGGTGGACACTGGGTTCTGTAGGTGATCATTGAGCTCAGCAGGATTTTGGTGGACACTGGGTTCTGTAGGTGTCATTGAGCTCAGCAGTGATTTTGGTGGACACTGGGTTCTGTAGGTGATCATTGAGCTCAGCAGTGATTTAGGTGGACACTGGGTTCTGTAGGTGTTCATTGAGCTCAGCAGTGATTTAGGTGGACACTGGGTTCTGTAGGTGATCATTGAGCTCAGCAGTGATTTTGATGGACACTGGGTTCTGTAGGTGTTCATTGAGCTCAGCAGTGATTTTGGTGGACACTGGGTTCTGTAGGTGTTCATTGAGCTCAGCAGTGATTTAGGTGGACACTGGGTTCTGTAGGTGTTCATTGAGCTCAGCAGTGATTTAGGTGGACACTGGGTTCTGTAGGTGATCATTGAGCTCAGCAGTGATTTTGATGGACACTGGTTCTGTAGGTGATCATTGAGGTCAGCAGTGATTTTGGTAGACACTGGGTTCTGTAGGTGATCATTGAGCTCAGCAGTGATTTTGGTGGACACTGGGTTCTGTAGGTGTTCATTGAGCTCAGCAGTGATTTTGGTGGACACTGGGTTCTGTAGGTGATCATTGAGCTCAGCAGTGATTTTGGTGGACACTGGGTTCTGTAGGTGATCATTGAGCTCAGCAGTGATTTTGGTGGACACTGGGTTCTGTAGGTGATCATTGAGCTCAGCAGTGATTTTGGTGGACACTGGGTTTCTGTAGGTGATCATTGAGCTCAGCAGTGATTTAGGTGGACACTGGGTTCTGTAGGTGATCATTGAGCTCAGCAGTGATTTAGGTGGACACTGGGTTCTGTAGGTGATCATTGAGCTCATCTTGAGCAATCTAAAAAACTGATATTCAATTGGTATCTGACCCCGGTCCGAATAGCTAGATTTGGGACTTCTGACCTTCCTTCTTCCCCTCGGTGTTGGAGGGGCTGCGTGGACCTGGGCACTATGGTCCATATGTGGTGGTTCTGCCCTCACTTAAACCACTTCTGGCTCAAAGTGGAATCCCTTCTTAACGAATTGATGAGTGTCCCTATTGCACTAGCGGCTCCTATGGCTGTGTTGGGACTGGGCATCGAATCTTTCCCTTCACCGCTGAGGCCTATTCTCACCAATACCTTAGTGGCTGCACGTTTAACAATAGCAGCTCATTGGAGATCATCGTCGCTACCTTCTATAACTGAGGTCATCTCTCGCCTCAATACCCATTGTATGTACGAACTTATGCTGGCTCACGACCTTCCACTAAAGGTAAAAACCCAACGTTGGTGGGACCCGTGGCTCGCCTCGCCGTACAATATAGTAACGACCTAAGTTGATCTCCCTTGTTTAATTGTTGGCCTGTACATCCGATGTATTACATGCATTATAGTTGTTACTTATGTTGATTTTTTGTGTTCCCAACTTACTAGGTACAATGATCGGATCCTTTACTGCACTGTATTCTCCCCTACTTCTCTTCCCTCCCCCTCCCCAACCCCCCTCTTCTTTTACCCAATTTTATTGCATTCTTGATATGTTTGTATTTTGAAAACCTTTTCAATAAAACTAACTGGTTTAAAAAAAAGCAGATCGCTTAAGCGATATCGTTCAAGAAATTGATGCGTGTGACGGCCGCCTAAGGCAAATCTGAGCCTGATCCCATCTAAAAGTATTATAATGTGGTCTCCAACAAGATGGCCGTGGGAGACATTGTTGCGCTGGCGGTGTCGCTCCAGCTAATAGGGGCTGAGTGAATTGAGCTGCGCAGGCGCAAGAATGACCGGGATTCTCGCGCGCGCACACTCTTCCCAGCTTCCGGCGGATGTGACGCGCCACGGACACAGAGCGGCATCGGGGAGCATTCAGCTAATGTAAAAGGCCTAAAATCACATTAAAAACCTTATCCCCGTGATCAAGCGTAGGGGGGCTCTGCTTGGCGAGGCATCGCAGGGGAGACTGAGGAGGTCCACCATAGGCACAGCAATATGGGTGAGTGGCATTGAAGGATGTCTGGTTGCCATGTTTGATTTTGTCCTATTGCTGGTCGATAACTAATTCCACATGGATACCTATGTAAATGTGGACTGAATTGTTGGTACCTGCGATGTAACTACTTGTTTGGCAGTCTTTTGGGATCTCCTAACCATCATATATACTAATCATCATTGTATATAACAAATACTTGTTTTGCTTTTAATCAATAAAGGTGTTATTTTTAACTTAACTCTTTAGTGTTGCCACTTGTTTACTAAACTGGGGGGCCACATAGGGCAAGAAGCACTATGCCGAAAGTGAACCACATATGAGGGAGAGCATTATGAAACAAAGGGAAACGGGGGTGCCTATGTATATTTCCTGGAAGATGTCTTGGGCTATATATATTATTTAGAGGCTATGCTGGGCTGTATATATTACCTGGAGGTTGTTTTGGGCTGTATATATAACCTGAAGGCTATGCTAGACTGTTTCTATTACCTGGAAGCTATGCTGGACTGTATATATTACCTGAGGGCTGTCTTAGGCTATATATGTTATTTGGAGGCTGTGCTGGTCTATATATATATTACCTGGAGGCTGTGCTAGCGTATATATACCTGGAGCTGTCATAGGCTATATATGGTATTTGGAGGCTGGCTGGTCTATATATATATTACCTGGAGGCTGTGCTAGGCTGTATATATTACCTGGAGGCTGTCATAGGCTATATATGGTATTTGGAGGCTGTGCTGGTCTGTATATATTACCTGGAGGCTATGCTGGGCTGTGTATGCTATTTGGAGGCTGTGTTGGGCTGTATATATAATTTGGAGGCTGCAACTAGCAAATAATATATACAGTCCAGCAGCACCCTCCAGATATTATATCCAGCCCTGCATAGCCTCAATATTAGATATACAGTACATTTACGGAGGGAAAATCCGCAGCAAAAATTGACATGCTTCAGATTTTCCCGCACTACAATACGCAGCATATCGGCTGTATAGTTTAGTGGCACCACGTACACAGGAATTGTCAAAAACCATAAGATTTGCTGGGAAAACACGCAGCTGCATATTTGTTGCAGATCTGCAGTGTATATACACCAAATACGTGGCAAAATACACATTGTGTGAACGGGTCCTAAGGGAACCAGTATACGAATGCGGTGAAGCTCCAATACAGTTTAATCTGGTTTAGGCACCTTTCACACTGGCGTTTTTCGCCACTAGCAGAAGATCTGGCAGATTTCCGCACCTCTGACACCTAACGGGCGACTTCCGGCACCGATCCAGCAAGCCGCATTCATTCTCTATGGGGCTTGTGGTCGGCTGTGGCAAGTGCGGTGGTGCTAGATCCGGCACTTGCAGCACCGCGAAAAAACTGCGGCTCTCCACGTTTTTTTTTGCGGTGCCGCAAGTGCCAGATCTGGCATGACTGCACTTGCCGCAGCTGACCAGAAACCCCATAGGGAATAAATGGCGCTTGCCGGATCTGTACCGGAAGTCGCCCGTTAGGCGGCAGATGCGTCAGAGGTGCGCAAATCTGCCGGATCTGCCGCTAGCGGCGAAAAACGCCAGTGTGAAAGCACCCTTAAGGGCAAAAACCATATCAAGTCAGATGCAGTTTTCGCCTGATCTCGCCGGATACAAAAAACTCGCCTATGTGAAGGCGCCCTCACATGTTGCACATTTAATAGTGATGTATATGTTTACGGGAACATATGTTTACATAACTTATTGCACTATGAGGGGTGGGGGGGCCCCAAAAAATTTGTTGCACAGGGGCCCACTACAGTCTGTGTCCGCCCCTGTCCCCCACCTTATCTATCACTGTTTATCAGCCTCAGTCTGGCTCTCCCTTGTGCTCCTCACCCCCTCCCCAGATTCCAATCTGTGCAGACAGCCGGGTGCTTTTTTGCAATGTATTTTAATACTGACTGTAACTTGCCCTTAAATTGAGCACATGGCCACAGACTATACAGAGGTCAGGTCCCTAGTAACAGTTGAACAGAGTGAGGGGTAGGCAGACATTCAGCCAGCCCTTGTTGTGGGAAGAGCGGGCAGGAACTCCTCTACGTTCTGCTGCCTTATGTCACAACAAACTTTATGTGTCAGTGCCACAGTGCTGCCTCCTGCTGCTGATGATCTTCTTCTCTGCAATCAGCCAGTGCTACATTGCTGCCCCCTGGGTCCACATAGCCCACATTGCTGCCCCCTGGGTCCACATAGCCCACATTGCTTCCACCTGGGTCCACATAGCCCACATTGCTGCCCCCTGGGTCCAGATAGCCCACATTGCTGCCCCCGGGGCCCACATAGCTGGCCCCTGGGTCCACATAGTCCACATTGCTGCCCCCGAGGCCCACATTGCTGCCCCCGAGGCCCACATTGCTGGCCCCTGGGTCCACATAGTCCACATTGCTGCCCCCGAGGCCCACATTGCTGGCCCCTGGGTCCACATTGCTGTCCTCGGGGCCCACATAGCCCACATTGCTGGCCCCTGGGTCCACATAGCCCACATTGCTGCCCCCTGGGTCCACATAGCCCACATTGCTGCCCCCGGGGCCCACATAGCCCACATTCCTGGCCCCGAGGTCCACATAGTCCACATTGCTGGCCCCGAGGCCCACATTGCTGCCCCCTGGGTCCACATAGCCCACATTGCTGCCCCCTGGGTCCACATAGCCCACATTGCTTCCACCTGGGTCCACATAGCCCACATTGCTTCCACCTGGGTCCACATAGCCCACATTGCTGCCCACTGGGTCCACATAGTCCACATTGCTGCCCCCGAGGCCCACATTGCTGCCCCCGGGGCCCACATTGCTGGCCCCTGGGTCCACATAGTCCACATTGCTGCCCCCGGGGCCCACATTGCTGGCCCCTGGGTCCACATAGTCCACATTGCTGCCCCCGAGGCCCACATTGCTGCCCCCTGGGTCCACATAGCCCACATTGCTGCCCCCAGGGCCCACATAGCCCACATTGCTGCCCCCGAGGCCCACATAGCCCACATTGCTGCCCCCTGGGTCCACATAGCCCACATTGCTGCCCCCGGGGCCCACATAGCCCACATTGCTGGCCCCTGGGTCCACATAGTCTACATTGCTGGCCCCGAGGCCCACATTGCTGCCCCCTGGGTCCACATAGCCCACATTGCTGCCCCCTGGGTCCACATAGGCCACATTGCTGCCCCCTGGGTCCACAAAGCCCACATTGCTGCCCCCAGGGTCCACATAGCCCACATTGCTGCCCCCAGGGTCCACATAGCCCACATTGCTGCCCCCGGGCCCACATAGCCCACATTGCTGCCCCTGGTCCACATAGCCCACATTGCTGCCCCCTGGGTCCACATAGCCCACATTGCTGCCCCCTGGGTCCACATAGCCCACATTGCTGGCCCCTGGTCCACATAGTCTACATTGCTGGCCCCGAGGCCCACATTGCTGCCCCTGGGTCCACATAGCCCACATTGCTGCCCCTGGGTCCACATAGGCCACATTGCTGCCCCTGGGTCCACAAAGCCCACATTGCTGCCCCCTGGGTCCACATTGCTGCCCCCGGGGCCCACATAGCTGGCCCCTGGGTCCACATAGTCCACATTGCTGCCCCCGAGGCCCACATTGCTGCCCCCGAGGCCCACATTGCTGGCCCCTGGGTCCACATAGTCCACATTGCTGCCCCCGAGGCCCACATTGCTGGCCCCTGGGTCCACATTGCTGTCCTCGGGGCCCACATAGCCCACATTGCTGGCCCCTGGGTCCACATAGCCCACATTGCTGCCCCCTGGGTCCACATAGCCCACATTGCTGCCCCCGGGGCCCACATAGCCCACATTCCTGGCCCCGAGGTCCACATAGTCCACATTGCTGGCCCCGAGGCCCACATTGCTGCCCCCTGGGTCCACATAGCCCACATTGCTGCCCCCTGGGTCCACATAGCCCACATTGCTTCCACCTGGGTCCACATAGCCCACATTGCTTCCACCTGGGTCCACATAGCCCACATTGCTGCCCACTGGGTCCACATAGTCCACATTGCTGCCCCCGAGGCCCACATTGCTGCCCCCGGGGCCCACATTGCTGGCCCCTGGGTCCACATAGTCCACATTGCTGCCCCCGGGGCCCACATTGCTGGCCCCTGGGTCCACATAGTCCACATTGCTGCCCCCGAGGCCCACATTGCTGCCCCCTGGGTCCACATAGCCCACATTGCTGCCCCCAGGGCCCACATAGCCCACATTGCTGCCCCCGAGGCCCACATAGCCCACATTGCTGCCCCCTGGGTCCACATAGCCCACATTGCTGCCCCCGGGGCCCACATAGCCCACATTGCTGGCCCCTGGGTCCACATAGTCTACATTGCTGGCCCCGAGGCCCACATTGCTGCCCCCTGGGTCCACATAGCCCACATTGCTGCCCCCTGGGTCCACATAGGCCACATTGCTGCCCCCTGGGTCCACAAAGCCCACATTGCTGCCCCCAGGGTCCACATAGCCCACATTGCTGCCCCCAGGGTCCACATAGCCCACATTGCTGCCCCCGGGGCCCACATAGCCCACATTGCTGCCCCCTGGGTCCACATAGCCCACATTGCTGCCCCCTGGGTCCACATAGCCCACATTGCTGCCCCCTGGGTCCACATAGCCCACATTGCTGGCCCCTGGGTCCACATAGTCTACATTGCTGGCCCCGAGGCCCACATTGCTGCCCCCTGGGTCCACATAGCCCACATTGCTGCCCCCTGGGTCCACATAGGCCACATTGCTGCCCCCTGGGTCCACAAAGCCCACATTGCTGCCCCCTGGGTCCACATTGCTGCCCCCGGGGCCCACATAGCTGGCCCCTGGGTCCACATAGTCCACATTGCTGCCCCCGAGGCCCACATTGCTGCCCCCGAGGCCCACATTGCTGGCCCCTGGGTCCACATAGTCCACATTGCTGCCCCCGAGGCCCACATTGCTGGCCCCTGGGTCCACATTGCTGTCCTCGGGGCCCACATAGCCCACATTGCTGGCCCCTGGGTCCACATAGCCCACATTGCTGCCCCCTGGGTCCACATAGCCCACATTGCTGCCCCCGGGGCCCACATAGCCCACATTCCTGGCCCCGAGGTCCACATAGTCCACATTGCTGGCCCCGAGGCCCACATTGCTGCCCCCTGGGTCCACATAGCCCACATTGCTGCCCCCTGGGTCCACATAGCCCACATTGCTTCCACCTGGGTCCACATAGCCCACATTGCTTCCACCTGGGTCCACATAGCCCACATTGCTGCCCCCTGGGTCCACATAGTCCACATTGCTGCCCCGAGGCCCACATTGCTGCCCCCGGGGCCCACATTGCTGGCCCCTGGGTCCACATAGTCCACATTGCTGCCCCCGGGGCCCACATTGCTGGCCCCTGGGTCCACATAGTCCACATTGCTGCCCCCGAGGCCCACATTGCTGCCCCCTGGGTCCACATAGCCCACATTGCTGCCCCCAGGGCCCACATAGCCCACATTGCTGCCCCCGAGGCCCACATAGCCCACATTGCTGCCCCCTGGGTCCACATAGCCCACATTGCTGCCCCCGAGGCCCACATAGCCCACATTGCTGCCCCCTGGGTCCACATAGCCCACATTGCTGCCCCCGGGGCCCACATAGCCCACATTGCTGGCCCCTGGGTCCACATAGTCTACATTGCTGGCCCCGAGGCCCACATTGCTGCCCCCTGGGTCCACATAGCCCACATTGCTGCCCCCTGGGTCCACATAGGCCACATTGCTGCCCCCTGGGTCCACAAAGCCCACATTGCTGCCCCCAGGGTCCACATAGCCCACATTGCTGCCCCCAGGGTCCACATAGCCCACATTGCTGCCCCCGGGGCCCACATAGCCCACATTGCTGCCCCCTGGGTCCACATAGCCCACATTGCTGCCCCCTGGGTCCACATAGCCCACATTGCTGCCCCCTGGGTCCACATAGCCCACATTGCTGGCCCCTGGGTCCACATAGTCTACATTGCTGGCCCCGAGGCCCACATTGCTGCCCCCTGGGTCCACATAGCCCACATTGCTGCCCCCTGGGTCCACATAGGCCACATTGCTGCCCCCTGGGTCCACAAAGCCCACATTGCTGCCCCCTGGGTCCACATTGCTGCCCCCTGGGTCCAGATAGCCCACACTGCTGCCCCCGGGGCCCACAAAGCCCACATTGCCGCCACATGATGATGATGATGATGATGAGAGGCTGGAGGGGCGGAGACAAGTGCTCCCAAGCACATCACACTGAGAGGCTGGGGGCGGAGCGAAGTGCTGCCAATCACATCACACAGAGGCTGGAGGGGCGGAGACAAGTGCTCCCAATCACATCACACAGAGGCTCGAGGGGCGGAGCCAAGTGCCGCCAATCACATCACACGGAGAGGCGGAGCCAATCGCTGCCCTGCTGCCTGCATTAAAAGCGAAAGCACAGTCTCTGGGGCATCTCCTCCTGTCTCCCTGACACACAGGAGCTGCCGGCTGCTTCTTCTCAATGCGGGGCCCCGTCACCGCCCCTGGTGTAATATGAGGAGCAGGCTGTGCTCAGGCTCTAGGCCGCAGCGCTCCGCAGGGACCCGTCTCCATGGTAACAGAGACTTTCCACACCCTGTCACAGAGGACACGTGACAGCTCCCGGCCTATCAGTGAGCAGAACGCCGAGATCCGAGCAGGAGGGTAGAAGACGCGCCGCCGCCAACCTGCTGAGGAAAGTGACCGCGGAGCAGATAAATGACTGGGCCACTACAGGGAGAGAAGTGTCAGATGTGAAGCTGCTGGGGTCTGAGCCCACACGTCAGGTGAACACAGGACAAGACTGTGAGGACAGCAACAAGAGGCCCAAGGGTAAGTGAGGTGCACTACTGCTCCCAGCATGATGACTGCACACACTCAATGGCGGCTGAGAGTTGTTATATATAATGTGGGTGATGGGTGACTGGTAATATTGGGAGGGGGTGACTGCTAATAGTGTAAGATGGGGAGGAGTGAGGTAATACTGGGTCACTCCAATGAGGATCAGTGTCACTCACCATCCTTATAAGCCGTCCTTTATTGTCTTCACATGAGAGGATCCATGCAGAGGGCAAATGAACAACCGCTTTGCATTGGGTCTGCCCCTGAGGTGTGGGGGGGACAGGTCTCCCCCTGAGGTGAGGGAGGGCAGGTCTCCCCCTGAGGTGAGGGAGGGCAGGTCTCCCCCTGAGGTGAGGGGGGGCAGGTCTCCCCCTGGGGTGTGGGGGGACAGGTCTCCCCCAGAGGTGAGGGAGGGCAGGTCTCCCCCTGAGGTGAGGGGAGGGCACCCCTGAGTTGGGGGACAGTCTCCCCTGAGGTGTGGGGGGACAGGTCTCCCCCTGAGGTGAGGGGGGCAGGTCTCCCCCTGGGGTGAGGGAGGGCAGGTCTCCCCCTGGGGTGAGGAGAGGGCAAGTCTCCCCCTGGGGTGAGGAGAGGGCAGTCTCCCCCTGGGGTGAGGAGAGGGCAGGTCTCCCCCTGGGGTGAGGAGAGGGCAAGTCTCCCCCTGGGGTGAGGGAGGGGTCAATCTCCCCCTGGGGTGGGGGGAGGGCAGTCTCCCCTGGGGTGAGGGGGAGGGCAGGTCTCCCCCTGGGGTGAGGGGGAGGGCAGGTCTCCCCCTGGGGTGAGGGGGAGGGCAGGTCTCCCCCTGGGGTGAGGGGGAGGGCAGGTCTCCCCCTGGGGTGAGGGGGAGGGCAGGTCTCCCCTGGGGTGAGGGGAGGCAGGTCTCCCCCTGGGAGCGAGGGGAGGGCAGTACTCCCCTGGATGAGGAGGAAAATAAAATAGGATGATGGAGATGTATTTTTCCATCAGGGGTAAATTTATTTTCTCCTAATCTTGTGATGACGGCAGGTGACAATTGTCCTGGAGGTTGTACTTGACGCTAAGTGCTGGGTCAGAGACACCAAGGACTAAAAGACATTCTCTATCGAGGTCCATAACAACTGCGGCAAAACTATCAGGAAAGGGGCTATGGACCACAGCTTAACTACAGCAAAAACAAGGGGAGTGCAGGAAATTCTGCAATCATCACCATCTCACAGACACACTATGGTTTTGTAGTGACATACTGCGTTCTTCTTTGGCAGTGAATTAACTGTGGTCATAGACTGGGGCATAACAATCATGGTTACAGAGGGTGACACACTGACCATAACAAAGGGCACTACAGGCTATTTCAGCTTGATGTGTGTCCGAGGACCTGCCAGGTTCCTGGACAGCGATACATGCTGCCGGCCAATTACAGACCGGAATCTGACTTGACGTGCCAGTCACAGGCCGGGCATAACAGTGATGTTATTTGTTGCCTGTAGCAGGAATATTTTTTTTCCCTGGAATGGGGAACATTATTGTAGGATGGGTCCAGCTGCTGGGACATTATACTAGGAAGGGACGCAGTGTGGAGGCGGCAGTAGTCTCGGGTGAGGGCAATCCCAGGCTGCTATGCAGCCCTCAATAACCAGTCCACGTCCTGGTCACCTCCAAAGTGCAGGGGATTTTGTACTTGATTACACTTTAAACGAGTTTTTCTTTATATTCACACACAACACTTGCCAAGCAGGTACATTGCGGGCACTTCTGATGGTGGGTTTACACGCCGCGATATCGGCGTCCAACTCCGACCAAAAGTCACGTGGGTTGTGAGTTGGAGCCGATATCGTTTGCGCGTTGTACGGTTTGAGCGTACAACGCGATGCTGGAACGATGCCAAAACGATATTGGGGTTGAATAGCAGAGCTATTCAACCGCCCGATATCGCAAGGCCGTTGTAGCAGCATCGCAGCGTGTAACAGCCCAACTACGATGTGTACGCTGACGTCACCCATTCACTCCCATGTTAAATGGTCGTGCCTGGGTTGGTGGGCGTACACATCGTAGGGACGTTGTTTCCCGATATCGCAGTGTGTAAACCGGCGATGCGATATCGGGAAAAGTGCTCCCAAAATGCGCGCTCCCACGCCGTTGTATGCGATATCGGGACGATATCGCTACGTGTAACCCCACCATGACACGTTTCAGGAACAACACAATTCACTTCAATTTGTATCTTTGCTGCAGACTTCTCCCTTGGTTCCGATACCTCTGCTGTTACTGCTAAGTTCTCCATCAGAGAACCTTAGAAGGTGAGCGGAGGGGTTAATAAACCGACCCCATACATTTATGCCTAGCAGTTTGGCGCAAACGATTGTGTTTCTTTTTAGGGCAGGGGTGGGGAACGGCCCGCCATGTTACCTGATCCGGCCCGTGGCCACTTTGCTTTTATTTGTAGCGCGGTCCCTTTAAATCAGCAGCGGTGCGTGCCGGAATTTTACAAGTTTTTACAATGTCGGCTGTTCAGTTCATTCATTCAGCACTGTGCTACCGAGGGGGTTTTAAACCAGTGATTAAGGGGTTAATCAGATGCTGGTGTCATGACACCATCTGTCCAGGGGTTGTCCTCCACCCCTGGATTCATGGTGACATGACATCATGTGTCTGAATGGGTTAATTATTCTGTCAAACAAGTTTCATTTAATGTCGGGAGCCGGGATTTGTGAGAGGTTGTCCATGGTGCTGAAGCCCTGGCTTCATTCATAAATCCCAGCTCTTTCCTCACATCTCTAACCCGACATTAAATGAAACTTGTTTGACAGAATAATTAACCCATTCAGACACATTATGTCATGTCACCATGTATACAGGGGTGGAGGATAACCCCTGGACAGATGGTGTCATGACACCAGCATCTGATTAACCCCTTAATCACTGGGTTAAAACCCCTCGGTAGCACAGTGCTGAATGAATGAAATGAACAGCCGACATTGTAAAAACTTGTAAAATGAAGCTGATAAGTGTATCTTTGCAATAAATAATAAATTAGACATACAATAATGCTTCATTGCTGCTGTCACAGCAATGAAACATTATTGTAACTGTATGGAGACTGCGGGGGGCCAGTGATTTTGACAGCACACGGCTGCGATTATCGCATGGTGTGCTGCCTTCATGCGAGAAAAATACGCCGCCATAGACTTTCATTGGCCGTACGCGCGTAGGAAACGCACACATACGCAGCATGCTGTGAGTGTAATCGCATTGCCCTCGCAAAGTGAGTGTAATGCGTGAAACTCGCATTAATGTGACCTGTATCATTGAAAGATACAGGTCCGAGTTGAATGAGCGTTTTTCTCGCATTAGACTCGCGCGAGGTAAACGCCAGTGTGCCTCCACCCTAAGAAAAAGACACTGTCAGCACTGCCCAGAAGTAAATGGAGAGAGACGCACATGAGCAGCCACCTTTTTTTTCTGGGAGTGATCACTGGATATAGTGACGTAACTTGAAGCTCATGGAACCCAATGACAAAATTAGAACGGGGTCCCAAATAATTGCATGTCTTTAATAACATTGGTCTTTTCGCATGAGCTAAAAGTACTTTTGGACCCCCAGGCTCCAGGGCCCAGGTGTGATTGCAACCCCTGCACTTGTAGTTGCGCCTCTAGCCGGATCTGTATTTTATTTTTTCCCTTCATCAGTGGGATCTGCATTTATAGGACAGGCCCAATATGACATATCCTTTGAATTTGCCATAAATGTCCCAAAAGGGACAAACTTCAAGTCTTACATATTAACTTTTCTTGTTGTGGTGGTGATGTGCTTTAAATAATTATAGGGAGTTGATCACTCCCAAAATGCATATTAAACTAGTTGTAATGGGGACTTGGTTCCTATAAAGACCATAGTAGCACAGTACACTAAAGTGGTGCAGAGCCAAAGAAAATGACTTAATTAAAATACAAATGAGGGGGCTTTGGAGCATACTTGTCTTGACCAAGAGATCAGTCGCCATTTCTCAAACTCTAAGGCTGCATACCCATGATCGGTGAACGCAGCGTCTTGCCACTGCGTCCAAAACCCTGCAATGTACAGTACAAGCACAGTGGATGATTTCTAGCAATCCCATGCCCACTATGCTTCTCCCCTTCGCAGCGTGTTTTCAGCTGCGGTGCAAGTTTTGGGACTTCTACATCTCCGCAGCATGAAATGAACATAGTGCAGAGTCAGAAGAGATAACCATTGGGTGCACGCAGGGAGAAGCCACCCCGCACCCATCCAAGATGGTGAGTACAGTGGGACTGTGATATCCCTGCAGCAATCCACGGGTACCCTCAGGTCCGGAGAAGTTGCGACCAACACACAGTACCTCCAGATTGTGAGCACATACCCTAAAGGCTGTGTTCACACACTGCATTTCTGCGTTTTTGCCCATAGAACACTGCAAAAACGCCAAAAAGAATTCACGCTCATTGTTTTTGAAATTCAGCAGGTTTCTCTTTCTGCAAATGAATAAAACCAATGTGCGTTCACAATCTTTTCCTGAATCACAATAAAAAAAATGCAGGTTTAGATCAGCACAAAACCAAGGTAAAAATGCAGCAAAACCTTCCATCTGTGAGCATAGCCTAAAGAGGAGGGGAGAGGAGAATAAATTTTATATGCGGCTCTTTACTTCATTTTTCACCAAAACTCCATAGACGTGTACTAGGGGTGCACTGAAATCTCCTCGTTTGATTTAAGATAATTTTATCATGAAATTGTACTGTTCTACTGTAGTATGTACTTTACAGGAGCAACGTCCCTTATACCACTATATAGCTGGCTTAATATGCATCATGGGAGTTAAAGATTTCTGTTTTAGGTTGTGGTGTTACCATTTTTTTGAATGTGGAAATTTGGAGGGACAAAATACGGTATGTGGGGTCTTGGGGTCTCCCAATTAGAACATCTGCTATGGGGCCCCATGATTTCGATGTCCACCCCTGGTGCAGGATGCATTGTCCCTCTGCTGCAGGACTGATTGACCATGACTTGAACACCACGTCCAGTGCCACCCCTCGGTACATACAGGCATCCAGCCATGTTTCTCCCGAGCGGTGGTTGGTCAGGGGCACTCGTCCCCCTTCCCTCCCCCACATCCCTTACTCAACCCAATTGGAGGCCACCTATTAGCTCCGGACAGCCCCGTGTGCGGTGCTTGGGATTGGTTGTGTTTTGGGAGAAGGAGGTGTGGTCTGTTGGAGGAGAAGCGCCATTTTACCAGCTTAGTGCAGTGGCGGCTTGTTGATGCTCAGACTGCAGGTCGTTGCATGTGGTGTGTGGACGGTGCTGCATGGTGGACTGGTCTGACTAGTCAGATAATAGGTTGGCAATCAGTGCTGCCTCCTGTGCTGTAAGGAAGTCAGGACTGTGTCTGCCTACAGTACCACCACTCTGCAACCATCATTGTGTGTCTGTAGCTTATGCCAAGCCGCCATTGCCATTAATGATCCTTGTTCTGGATTCTTCGGTGTGGTTCTTGTATGTGCATGTGATGGCGCTTACATCCTTGTGTTTGGACATCTTTTTTTTTCTATTTCTTTAAATTAAAATGTCCACTATTGTCCTCATTTTATAAGGATAGATATACATCTGTGTGAACCAGATTTCTACCGATGTAAAGAATTTAAATGTACTATCTATGGGGGGGGGGGCGCGCCGTTTTACAGTTCGCCTCAGGCAGCAGAGAGGCTAGGTTCACCCCTGCTGGAGCCCCCTCTTATTTTTTACATTCATGCTGAAATACCGGCCAGGAGCTGGCAGGACCTGTAGCCCAGTCCTGCTCACATTAGTCCTTTTATTTCTGTGGGCGATCAGGTCAGTAAATGAAGGTGAGCTTGTGGATGGCACTGGGACTGAAAGAGATACCCAGAATTAATTGGGGGAGCATCAAAGGAGACAATGCTAGTCCGGCTCCACTCCTGGCCGGCTCTTCTCAGTGCCGCTTGCCTACATTCAGGAGAGGGACCTGCACATAGTGGGAGCAGAGCGAGGAGAAGCCGGCCAGAGGCAGCGTTGGACGTTGGCCTCAGCCTATCATCCACAGCCAGATCTTCAAACTATATTTTCTATAAAACATACCAGGCAGCTACTGTGCAGGCAGTCTTTAGTTCATGCTGCCTGCTGACAGGTTCCCTTTAAATCCTCCAGAATACCTCTGTTTTTGTCACTCTTAGGCTACTTTCACATAACGATTTTTCTAAATCCGATGCTGTCTGATGAAAATCGGACAGCATCGAATCCAAACTGAATCCTGCAATCGGATGCCAAATAGGCATCCGAATCCTACTTTTTGCAGGATCAGTTTGGGCTGTCACGTAGCTCCCCCTCCTCTCTCCCTCCTGTCATCTTGCTGTCTCCCTGCTGCCCCCCTGTTTTGCCCTACTGTCCCCCTACTCTCTCCCTACTGTCCCCTGCTGTCCCCCCTCCTGTCCCCTCTCATGTCCCCTGCTGTCCCCTCTCCTGTCCCCTATCATGTCCTCTGTCATGTCCCTCCCCTCTCATGGCCCTCCTCATGTCCCCACTGCTGTCATTGTAACATAACAAATGTTTATTCTCACCTTCCAGCGCTCCCTCGGCGTCTCCAGCTGCAGCCGATCGGGTGTACAGGACCTGTGATGACGTCAAAAGCGTCAGCGGTTACCGCGGTAACCGGTCATGTGACCCGATCAGCTGATCGGGTTCTGACATCATCACAGGTCCTGTTACCGAACGGCTGCAGCTGGAGACGCCGAGGGAGCGCTGGCAGGTGAGAATAAAGATTTTTTTATTTTAAACACTTGTTTTAACTTATATTTAACTTCTGCAATGTATGTACGGTATATAGGGTGTATGTATATACATTGCAGAAGTTAAATTAGGCGGCACACAATAGGTTTAGTGTACTGAGCATGTACTGAGCATGCTCAGTACACTAAAATCGGGTCCGAGGAGACATCAGATGTTTCCTCGGACCCTGCTCCATAGGGCCCCATGTTAAAGGGATCGGGTCGGATCGGATGTGCACTAAATGCCATCCGATTTGGTCTGATCCGAGTCTGTCAGATTTTATTTTCGGTGCAAAAATCGGTGCAGGCTCTGATTTTTGCACCGATAAAAACATCGGACAGACTCGGATCGGACCAAATTAGCATCCGATTTTGGCACCATCCGATCCCATCCGATGTAATCACGGGCACAAAATCGCAGCCTGCTACGATTTTGTGTCCGTGACTCACATCGGACAGCCTCGGATCACTGCTGATCCGAGGCTGATCCTAGTGCCCACAACATGGGAGCCTATGGACATCGGATCCGAGCTCACCTCGAATCCGATGTCGGCTCCGTATCCCCTGTCTTTCCCTGCTGCTGCCTTCTCCATCTTCTTCCCTCTCCTATTCTATATGCTGTGCCCCCGCTATTCTATCCTCCTCTATCCCTATCCTGTCCCCTGTCCTCTCCCTGTGTGTAAAAAAAACCTCTTCCGGGAGTATACATCACCTGTCACCGCTCCAACGCTGCAGCACGATCAGGACTGAAGAGCCTGTGATGATGTAAGAGACCCGGTCAGTTGACCGGGTCATGTGACTCTGACATCATCACAGAACCTTCAGTCCTGATCGTTCTGCAGCGTGGAGCCGGTGACAGGTGATGTATACTCCGGGAGGAGGTTTTTTTATTTTTTTACACACTCGGAGAGGACAGGGAAGAGGATAGGGATAGAGGAGGATAGAATAGCGGGGGCACAGCAAAGAATAGCAGGGGGACAGAGTAGCATAGTAGAGGGAAGAAGATGGAGTAGGCAGGAGTAGGGAGAGACAGGGGACCGCAGGATCCACACGGATCCTGCATAGGATCGGATCGGATGGCTATTTGCCATCCGATTGCAGGGATCCGTATGGATCCGTGCCTGTCCGTGGGATCCCCCTTCAAAGTCGGATCCCACGGACAGGCACAAAATCGTTATGTGAAACCAGCCTTAGGAACACCGGAAATCATGCAGCTTGCAGTTCTAAAAGATGGAAAGCTGCACATGTCATTTCTTGGAAAAACCTGGAAGTGACGTGGTGCTCTAGCACTAATTAATCTAATCCTAACCCAGTGGCGTACCACCAATGACAGCACACCACAGGCCGCTATGGGGTCCATGAGTCACAGGGGCCCATCCCCTCCCTTCTCGTCAGTCATGGGGACCCAGTGTCAGCGCTGGCACCACCAACTTATCTTCGCACAGTCCGATTCTCCCACTGTACCTGCACTGACTCCCTGATGTCCAGCACAGCGGGGGGTGATGATGTCACTACTGCCTCCACTGTGCTGAGATATTCACAGCTGCAGGATGCTCGCATGGAGGCCAGAGCAGCGGAGTAACCAAGGAAAGGTGAGTACTTATTTATCAGTGAGTACGGTGGCCTAAAGACTATAGGGTGCATTATAATAATTGGAGGACTGTGGGGGTGCACTATAACACAAGGAGGATTCTGGGGTGCACTACAAGAATTGGAAGACTATAAAGGCTGCATCATAAAAGGGAGTTATTGGGACTGCATTATAATAATTGGAGGACTATGAGGAGTGCATTATAATAATTGGAGGACTATGAGGAGTGCATTATAATAATTGGGAGACAATGGAGTTGCACTATAATACATTGAGGACTATGGGGAGCGCACTAGAATACATGGAGGACTATAGGGATTACTTTATAATAATTGGGAGACTATAGTGTACACTATAATAATTGGAGGACTCTGGGGTGCATTATAATGGAGGACTCTGGGGTGCATTATAATGAAGGACTATGGGGTGTTTTATAGTAATTGGAGGACTATGGGCCTGTATTATAATAATTGGAGAACTTTAGGGAAGCATTATACTATTTGGAGGAGTATGCTGTGTCCATTATAATATGTGGAGAGCTGTGATGAGTCCAGTATAATATGTGGAGGGATATGAAGGAGCCTTTATTCTTTATTGAGGGCTATTTGAGGGCCATTATACTGTATGCAAGCAATTATACAGTGTGAACGAATGTGTGAGGTCCATAATGTTGTGCAGAGGGCCGTGTGCGGGTCGCAGTTGGGGATCATACTGTGTTGGGGTCACCATACTTTGCCGGGGTAGATGAGGTTACAGTAGGGTCGTCATACTGTACCTGTGGGGGGATCATACAGTGTTTTAGGGGGCACATTTATTGAAATCGTACTTTATGGCTGCAATGAAAGGGGAATCATGAGGCTTCAGTAGCAACACAGGTGCAAAATACTGATGAGACAACCACTCACAATTGACCAATTCATGGATGGGGCAATGTCTCGGTATTAATAGTGCACATGGATAAGACTTGTATAGGACGCTGACACATGCATGAAGCGCACTGTACCCAGCTCACAGCCTATTAGTGATGCCCATACTATTAGTGCTGGACAGCCCCCCTATTCTATCAGTGCACCCCACTACCCCTAATTTACAAGGCCAACATAGATGGAATTGTGTGCATTCTACATAAATATATACCATTTCCCCTAAAATAAGTCGGGGGAGGAGAATTGCATGGGAATATTGGGACTTGCAAGGGGATGATGGAAAAATTAGACATCCCCTGAAAATAAGACATAGTGCATTTTTTTTAGAGCAAAAAGCAATATAAGAGAGTATGTTATTTTCGGGAAACAGGGTATATATACAATACAAAACAATATATACCAAAAATGAGGTATTGGTCGATATTTTGGCCAAAATACACAAGCTTGCAGCCTGCGTCAAGGGTCCTTATAGCCTTGTGAGTCCCTGTTTTAAAATGTAAAGCCAAGCCACAGAAATAGGAAAGAATATACATCATCATAAATTTATCAGGGATTGGTAATATTTTGGCCAAAATACACAAAGCTCGCAACCCGCGTCAAGGGTCCTCAGTCTTGCGAGTCCCTATCCTAAATTAAAAGCAAAGTCAAAGAAATTAATATGCCGGGGTCGTGTAAGCACGGCAATTGCTCATTCACCAGTCATTCCAAATTAGACTATGAACATATGGTACCGTTATAAGAATAAATCAGACTGAGATCTGCTTCAAACTTATATTATGCTCAGAGTGATAACAACCTCAGCAGCAACTAACTTGCTTCCGGGATACAACACATTTTATACTTCTAATAGACTAGGCGGGAGTATTCAAAACTGGGTGTATTAACTAGGGTGTTAGGTGGTCTGGATGCTAATATACGCGTATAGATTGGTTAATTGTAATTAGTATGTTATCTTCTTTCTTGAGTTCACGCCTCTCTCCTTGGTGTCATCTCCGAACTGGCAACCGGTAACTTGAAGGTCATCTCACATTCCTTTCTCGACACTTTCTTCAATAGAAGCCTTCATAGACAGGTTTTATCTCTGTTGTTCCCATCCATCCCCCAATTCTGTATCTCCTTCCAGCTGCATTCATATATTCTGTAAAACTTAAACTCACACATAAAATGGCACAAGAGGCCTAAGGGAAGGCCTAAGATGGAGGCAGTGATGACCAGACAAAATGGAATAAGGAGAGAGAAAGAGAGAGCAAAGTAATCAGGATAGATATAGTGATCTATTGAGAAAGACAGACAAAGAAGAATATACAAAGAGAGAAAGAGAGACAAAGAAATAGACAGAAAGAATATAAAGAGATATAGAAAGAAGAACCGTCTATATCTACTATATATATAAGTAAATATAGAAAAACTTTAATATTTTATTCCGAGTATTATTACAAACATATTAGTGATTATAAGACATATTGCTATTCTATAAATCTATAGGAAATTGCCAGATTTCCCCCACAAATATTTCTGTGGCTTTGCTTTCAATTCACCCCATTTAACTAAAATGTGTAGAATGCTGTCACCTAAATGTTGGGATCAGTTTAAAGCTGTCGGCTCAAAAAGGCTTCCGAGGAACCCCTGGCCGACAACCTTAAACCCTCAATATAGTTACAGTTTCAATAGTTTTAAGGTTGTAAGACACGTCCATCATGTTCAACCTAAAGCTAATTTCTTGATCCAGAGGAAGGCGAAAAACCCATGAGGCAAATGCTAATTGCCCCATATTCCTTACCGATTCCCTGTATGGCAAACAGACTAGTTCCCTGATTCAGGTCCCTAGGACATATACAGTGGTGTGAAAAAGTGCCACTTTCCTAGGTCTTTACCATAATTGTCTCGCGTACTTTTAATCTTTGGTAATCAAATAGTCGGTTCCCTGAAAAATGCCCACAAGCAACTCTGCCCAAATACTGGGCACCAGTCGGACAGTCTGCTCGGTCGGACACTGGGCACTGGTCAGACTCTGTGCACCGGTCACATACACTGCTCAGGGTGATACACTGTTGATGGTCGGACACTGTACACTGATTGGACACTATGCACCAGTCGGATACACTCTGCACCAGTCAGACACTGCACGGGCCTCGGACTCTGCGCACGGGCCTCGGACTCTGCGCACGGGCCCGCAGCTATAATGAGGCAATGTGAGCTTATTGTCTCAGGCGGCGCCACCTGGTGGGCGGCAGTGGGAGCACTCGGTGCAGGAGACCGGATGCACAAAGTTCCGAGCATTGCTCCTGTGCGGAGCTCGCTGCTGTCTCCTGTGTCTTCTCTTCCCCTCACCCTGCGGCTGATCAGGACATCGGCAGCGAGGGACAAAGCAGGAGGTGATCAGAGCCAGGAATCTTCTTGTTCAAATATTTTTATTGGATTTAATAAAATGAACATCAATTAATATTTGGTTAACAATAACATTTTCAATAGGGATTTATATATTTCAGTATCTAAGTTGATAAACTTTAATTAACAGTAAAGTTCTAATAAACAACAGTAAAGTCAAAGGAAGAGATAGTAGAGGGGGGGGGAAGTAGGGTAATAGAGGGGTGGGGGAAAAGTTTCCAATTCAGACATTAATGCTGTTCGTGTTCCACTTCAAGATAGTTTTTGTTCGTAGGAAATGTTTTGTTCCATGGTGTCCATTTTTTTGCATATTTCTTCAGTAGATTATTTCTTGCGGCATGTGTCCATTCATAGGCGTTGTGTGTCGCTATAGTATTAATCAGGGAGTTAAATGAAGGGGGAGTGGTTTCCTTCCATTTTTGTGTTATTAGAGTTTTGGCAGTTAATAATATATGAACTACTAGTGCTCTTGATTGTGTAGAAACTTTGTTTATGTCTATTAAAAGTAGAGTTAATTCCGGTGTCAAATAGATTTCTTCTTCGGAAATTTCGTTAATGAGTAACTGAATTTTCCCCCAGTATTCTTCAAGTGAGGGGCAACTCCATAGCATATGCTCTAAAGTTCCTAAGTTGTCACAGTTCCTCCAACACATAGGGGATTGTTCGGTGTCGAATTTGTGTATTCTAATTGGAGTGTAGTACCATCTTGTGGTTGTTTTGTAGAAGTTTTCTATAAGAGATGCATTACCGTGTTTCCCCGAATATAAGACCCCCCCGAAAGTAAGGCAGGGTAGGGGGGTGCCCAGGGTTCTCCAATGTAAGGCACCCCCCGATTGTAAGGCCACTTTCGGGGGGGTCGCGGGGAATGTAAGGCCGCCTATGTGGGGGGTAGCTGGGGAATTACCTCATTGTTCTGGCCCCTCCATGCTGTCCCCCGCCTGCCTGCGGGCTTCTTGTGGCCGGCTCCGCCATTCTCTCCCCGGGTCACGGGCCTGCAGGCTCGCAGCTGATTGGCCATCAGCTCGAGCTCTGATTGGCCGATCAGCCGCGACGTCACTGCCCTGCAGGCTCGCAGCTGATTGGCCCAGCGTCTCCTGCACCCGAAGGCTCCCACCGGCACCGCAGAGGAATCGAAAGCAACGGAACGGTAAGTATACCGTTCCTACCGTGTGTGTGTGTGTGTGTGGGGCTGCGCGCGGGTGGTGGCAGCACATGGGCAGAGTGGGGGTATGCAGTGGGATCATGCACACAGGGATCGGGGTATGCAGTGGGATCATGCACACAGGGATGGGGGTATGCAGTGGGATCATGCACACAGGGATCGGGGTATGCAGTGGGATCATGCACACAGGGATGGGGGTATGCAGTGGGATCATGCACACAGGGATGGGGGTATGCAGTGGGATCATGCACACAGGGATCGGGGTATGCAGTGGGATCATGCACACAGGGATGGGGGTATGCAGTGGGATCATGCACACAGGGATCGGGGTATGCAGTGGGATCATGCACACAGGGATCGGGGTATGCAGTGGGATCATGCACACAGGGATGGGGGAGCAGCAGTGGGATCATGCACACAGGGATGGGGAGCAGCAGTGGGATCATGCACACAGGGATGGGGGAGCAGCAGTGGGATCATGCACACAGGGATGGGGGAGCAGCAGTGGGATCATGCACACAGGGATGGGGGAGCAGCAGTGGGATCATGCACACAGGGATGGGGGAGCAGCAGTGGGATCATGCACACAGGGATGGGGGAGCAGCAGTGGGATCATGCACACAGGGATGGGGGAGCAGCAGTGGGATCATGCACACAGGGATGGGGGAGCAGCAGTGGGATCATGCACACAGGGATGGGGGAGCAGCAGTGGGATCATGCACACAGGGATGGGGGAGCAGCAGTGGGATCATGCACACAGGGATGGGGGAGCAGCAGTGGGATCATGCACACAGGGATGGGGGAGCTGCAGGGGATGCTGCACAACAATGGCGGGCTGCAGGGGATACTGTACCAGAAACAATGCTGATACAGTATATTTTTACCCCAGATGAGCACTTCCGGTTCAGGCAAAAGAAAAAGCTACTCCGTGGAGTACAAAAAAGGGATAGTGGAAGAATCCCGGGGCAAAAATCTTGCTGAATTCTGCAAGCAGAAAATGCTGGCTGAACGTTTGGTGCGCAAATGGAGAGCTGATTATGATCACCTGACTGAACAAGCAGAGACCGGAAAGGCAAAAATGCGGAAAGTTGGATGTGGTCGCCAACCAATGTTCACCGAGCTGGAAAGCCTGGTCTCTGAGTGGGTCGCTGACAGGAGAGCAAAGACATTGGTGGTGACCAGGGCTCAGATCCAGGAATACGCCCTTGCAGTGGCCCCTCAGTTTGACATTTCCCCTGAGGAATTCAAGGCGTCACAGCACTGGGTGGATAACTTTCTTGAGCGCAATGACCTCTCACTGAGAAGATCCACTACACTCTTTAGGCTGGAGGATGCGGAGATTATTAAACGGACTTTTGCCTACAAGAAGTTTGTGGATGACACAGACTTCTCACAATACAGTCTTGCCAATATGATCGCCATGGATGAAACCGCAGTGTTCATGGGTCAAGCAGCTCAAACCAC
Organism: Allobates femoralis; assembly: GCA_033576535.1. Lineage (NCBI taxonomy): Eukaryota > Metazoa > Chordata > Amphibia > Anura > Aromobatidae > Allobates > Allobates femoralis. The sequence goes on from JARQOC010000009.1 coordinate 139,994,511, forward strand.
CATTGAGCAACGAGGTGCCTCCTCCGTATACGTTCCCTCCACTGCGTATGAAAGTGCCCGTGTCACTTGTATTTTGGCTATTCGGCTGGATGGCACTAAAGTCCCACCGTTACTGATTGCAAAGGGCAAGAAGGACAAAATTGAAAGGGTTTCCGGCATTTATGTGCTGGAAACTGAGAAAGCCTGGGCCACACAGGCGGTTATAAGGAAGTGGCTTGATCTAATGCTGCCGCTTGTTATGCGAGGGAGCCAAAGAGGAATGTTGATCTGGGACGCAGCCAGCACACACCGTGCCAAGGACATGAAAAACTTTCTTCATGAGCGGAGAATTGACCAGATCATGATTCCTGCAGGGATGACGGCGTATCTCCAGACTCTCGACATCGGCATTAACAAGCCCTTCAAGGACAATCTCCGTGCTGAGATCAATGACTACATCGAGAACAGAATGGAGAGGAATGTCCGTGGAAACTTTGTGAAGCCAAAACTGCCGGAGATTGTGAACTGGGTCAAAAATTCATGGGCTAAGATCACGGACACTTGCATTCAAAATGCCCTACGAGCTGGCTACCTGGACAAGACCTGCTCATTTCTGGACAGTGCCGTGGCTACACATGACAGATATGGGCCCATGATTCTGCAGGAACTTGAGTCCCAAGCTATTCCAGAGGAACCTCAACATTTGGATGTGTTTGATGATGTTCCAGAAGAGGATGACATGGTTGTCATTGAATAATCTTGCTTTGTGTTACAGGGTTACATACGGTATTGAGACTGTTCCTGACTGTTCATTGTTCATTGTTTGCATGTTATACATGGAAATACCGTATTAAAACGGTAGTACCAAGATATTCTTGAGACATTTGTTATTTGTTTGGCCATACTGTTCAGCCTGTTAAGAAATGTTAATTTTATTGTTAAACAAAAAGTGTCATTTTTTTTGTCTAATGTAAGGCCTCCCCCGAAAGTAAGGCAGGGTAGGACTTTTGGGGGTAAATTTAATGTAAGACAGGGCCTTACTTTCGGGGAAACACGGTAGTTATACTTTTGTGAACATTTTTGTAGGCCGCTTCCCAAGATTCCAATTCTATTGGTGTATGAAGTTCTTTGGCCCAGGTTTCCATAGTTGGTAGTTCTGTAATTTTTGAGTCTTGATTGAGCTCAGAATATATGTTTCTTAGAGTCCAAAATATTTTAGCTTGCCCAAATCTGAATAGTTGAGTCACGATGTGTGGTAGGTGGATTTTGTCATTGAGTTTACCAAGAAGTAATTTTAGTTTATTCCAGATTAGTTGGTCCTCGTTGGATAATTTGAATTTAATTTGAAGTAGTGACAAAGGTAGTAGTTGGTTTTCGTTGTCCGTAATGTCTGCTAAGGTTTTTATCCCTTTGTCTGACCACGTTTTAGTTTTGAGGTTTGTTGTGAAAGCTGAAAGAGCGTCTATTGGAATCCATGTCGGAGGGATCTTTGGTTGGGATTTGGATGTAACTGAAACAAGTGATCTCCATGCGCGTATTGTTGCTTTGAGTATAGGTTCTTTCGGTAGCTTTTTGTTCTTTTCAGAAAGATAGGTTAGTAGATACCATCTAAGATCTTCCGTTTTCCTGTTGGATTTTTCGAGATCTACCCACTTTGGTTTATTAGAGGCGTCCCACCATTTCTGGCTAAGTTTAATCATTGTAGAATGATAGTAGGCTGAGATATTTGGTACTGCCAGACCTCCTTTGTTTCTGCTTTTTTGTATTGTGGACAGGGAGACCCTTGTTTTTTTTCCTCCCCATATAAATTTAGAGAGCTGGGTTTGTAATTTTTTGCACCAGGATTGCGTAAGATGTAGTGGGATTGATCTAAATACGTAGAGTATTTTGGGAAGGACGAATAGCTTATATGCTTCGATTTTTCCTATCAATGAGAGTTCGGTTTTGGAAAAATTTATAATGTCATTCTGTATTTTCTTGTAGAGCGATTGAAGATTGGTTTCGTAGGTGTTATTAATTGATGTTGTAATAGTTATACCTAAGTAATTTAAGTTTTCGGCTTTCCAGTTAAAGGGCGTATTTTGTTGTAGAGTTTTCGTTGTTATTTCATTTAAATTAAAATTTAAGACCTGGGTTTTTTCAATATTAATTTTATAGGAAGAAATATTTGCAAAGTCTTGTATAGTAGATAAGAGATTGGGGATGGAGGAAATTGGATTGGTGAGGGTCAAAATAATATCGTCTGCAAATAAGCATATTTTATAATCGATTTGATTTATGTTTAAGCCCGTTATGTTTGGGTTCGTCCTAATCTTCTGTGCTAATGGTTCGATAAATAAGTTGAATAGTGATGGGGAAAGAGGGCATCCCTGTCTCGTTCCGTTTGTCAGAGGGATTGGGTCGGAGAGGTGGTTGTTTGTGAGAATTCTAGCTGATGGGTTAACATAAAGGGACTTAATAGTGTTTAAAATATTTCCTTGAAATCCAAATTTTTGGAGCACCTCAAAAAGGTAGTCCCATTGGACTCTGTCGAATGCCTTTTCGGCATTGACAGAGACCAACACTAATTGGTTATTCATGATTTCTGAGTGTGAGATTAAGTTCAATATCCGCCTAGTTGCATCTGTTGAATTTCGGTTTAGAGTAAAACCTACTTGGTCATTATTTATTAAATTTGGTAGTATACGCTGAATTCTTGAGTTAATTGTTTTAGTTATTATTTTTAAATCAGTGTTTAGTAGTGATATGGGTCTGAAGTTGGATACTAGATCTTTGTCTCCCTTGTTTTTTGGGATGACTGAGATAATTGCTTGTAGCATTTCTTGGGGTAGCTTAAGTTCCTTATCAGTTAGGGAATTTATTAGTTTCGTTAAGTAGGGAGTGAGAATGGTTTCATTATTTAAGTAATATTCGTTTTGTATTCCATCTGGTCCCGGTGATTTGCATTTGCTTAGTGAAAGTATGGTTTGTGAAATTTCTTTTTCAGTATAGTGGCTCATTAAGCTTAGTTCTTCATTAGTTAGAGATGGAAGAGTTATTTCGTCCAGAAATTTTTTAATATTAGATGTTGAGGATTTTGGTTCAGAAATGTCATCTTTTAGGTTGTATAGATTCCGGTAAAATTCTGCAAAAGTTTTCGATATCTCCGGTGGGTTTTTTTCAATCTGGCCAAGTTTGTTTTTAATTTGGTGTATATTAGTTTTTGTTCTGTGAATTTTAATGAGGTTTGCGAAAGTTTTGGTTGGTTTGTTAATGTTTGAGTAAAATTTTGATTTGGTAATTCTTACAATTTTGTCAAATTCGTGAGTTAATAAAGTTCTAAGTTCAATTCTCAGTTTCAGCAGGTTTTGATGATTTGCGTCTGTAGGGCTTGTGATGATATCTTCCTCTAGTAGCTTGATTTCTTGAGTGATTTTTTTTGTTTGACTTTGAAGTGATTTCTTATGTTGTGCGTTAAGTTGAATCAGGATTCCTCTTATTACAGCTTTATGTGCTGTCCACAAAGTTGCGATGGATACATCTTTAGTGTCGTTAATTTTGAAGTAGTTTTGTAGTTCTTCTTGAATTTTTATTTTATATTTGGGATGTGAGAATAAGTATGAATTTGCTCTCCATGGTGAGTTGTTATTGAAGGGATGATTGTTAGATGTTTCGAAAGTTATGGGTGAGTGGTCTGACCATGTTCTTTGTAGGATAGTAATTGATTTGATTTTATGAAGGGAATGTATATTTGTCAGAACCAGGTCAATTCTTGAAAAAGATCTATGAACATTTGAGTAATGAGTGAACTCAATTGAGGATGAATGTAGACATCTAAATGCGTCATAAAGTTCTTCGTCTCTGATGAGACCGTCTATTTGTGTATTGGTATTTCTGGATTTGTTGGATGTGTCTAGGAGAGGATTGGGTATTGCGTTAAAGTCTCCAAATATTAGTAGTGTGCCTTTTTGAATTTCCTTGACTGTTTTGAAGAATCGTTTTATAAAAGTCGTTTGTCCTTTGTTGGGGGCGTAGATGTTTGCTAGTGTGTAAATCACGTCGTTTAGTTTACAAGTAATTATTATAAATCTGCCTTCATTATCTTTGATGGTTTTGATTTCCTCGAATTTTAATGAGTTGTTAATGATGATTGCAACTCCAGCTCTTTTCTTAACATTTGACGAAAGAAATATGTGTGGATTTTTTTTGTTACTGAATTTTGGTTGTTTTTTCTACTGCGAATCTTGTTTCTTGGACGCCAGCTACGTCTACATGGTTTGTAGTTAATTCTTTCCATAAGTGGAAACGCTTTTGTGGAGAGTTTAGTCCGTTGGCGTTTACAGTCATGAACTTGATAGTCATTATTGCAATTGTTAATGCTCTATTGTAAAGTGAAACACTGTAGTTGAAATAGAGAGGGAAGGTAAGTATAGGGAAAAAGATAGGGGAGCGAAAATACACAAATTAGATCTAAGTCTAATAAAATGTAAGTTTGAGCAGGAAGTGATCAGTGAGAACAGTTATGAACTTCCTTAATGGGCTCGTGTTTCGGCCTTAGGTGCCTTCGTATTCGGACCTCTCATTTGCTGAGGGGTAGTTAGTCATTGATGTGTAGGTTTTTTAGTGTCTTTAGTCCAGTTTCGGTATCTTCAATTGTGATGTCTCTCTGTTTGTATGAGAATATGATGGAGTTGGAGGGTCTTCCCCATCTATACATTATCTGTTTTTTTTGTAGGATTTCTGTAATGGGTTTTGGAGATCTTCTTCTTTGCATTGTGTCCTTTGAGATGTCCGAGAAGATTCTCAAGTTCTCATAGGGAGATGGCAGTTGGTTCTTTTGTCTTGAATAATTATTGATTTTTTCTTTGGTCTGGTAGAATGTGAATCTTATTATGACGTCTCGTGGTATTTCGTCAGATAGGCGTTGTGGCTTGGGGAGTCTGTGAGCCCTTTCAATGGAGGTTTCAATATCTGGTATGGAAGGGCATAGTTTTCTTATAAGGGACTTGATGTAGGAAATTAAGTCGTGGGGTTTAACCGATTCCGGGATTCCTCTTATCTTCAAATTTGATCTGCGATCACGATCTTCCCTGTCGATTAATCTGTCTGTGAGCATTTTAATGTCGTTTTTTGCTTTAGTTAGTTCCGTATGCTGGCTTTTAACTTCTTGTTTAAGTTCTTCCACTTTTTTTTCACTTATATCCATTCTGGAATTTATTGCATTAATGGAAGACTTGACTTCTGAGAACTGTTCTTTTATTTCTTCCTTTAAAGATGTGAAGAGTTGAAGAAAGAAGTCTCTGTCTGGTGGGTTTCCTATTTCTGGATTGGATGCATGACTTGTATTTTCTTGGGTGACCTTAATTTTTTGTCTGGCTGGACTCCTTATTTGTGATTGGCTCAGTTCAGTCTCTTTTTGCTTGGTTCTATTTTGAGAGGGTGAGCTAATTTCTTTCCTTTTTGTGCTTGTGATCGTGGGTTCGAAGACCATTAAGTCCTCTGTGTACTCCTCCTTTTCCAGTTTTTTTTCATCTTGGTGGGTTTTGTCTTTATGTTTAATAATTTTGTTTGGGCTATAGACAAGAGTTTGAATTTTACTTTTGGTGTTTGTGTTGGAATCCATTTTTAGTTCGGTCAAATTGTGATTTGAGATTCCTCTAAGTTTTGTTGACATGGTCTTCTGTCAGAGAGGGTTTAGGAGCCAATCTCACTATTTGAAGTAGATTAGTAACTTGGAGCGATTTATTTAGAGTTTAGCAGAAGTGTCTCTTAGTGGATGTTGTGTCCTAATTCTGTAGTGCTGGGATGTACTGAGATCCAATTTCCTACTTATTAGTTAGTTCTTTATGTACTTTCTCCTTAATTAGTAATTCAATTATTAGTACTTTTTAGTTGTATCTTTTGTTTTTCATCTGGACTAAATTTGTAGGCTAATTAGTTTATTTAGGTAAGTTACTTGTCTTCCCTGTGATCTTGCTTGTGAAATGGTGCTATTTCTTGTGCTTAGCAGTGATTTGCTCTCACTGTAATGTAAGCTGAGAGCTTGTAATGCCTGCGTGTCGACCGAAGGCGAGGGGCGTGGCTTACTGGCGCGGCCTTCTTTCTATGCGCATATCCTTCCGCCGGGCGCCGCACTTAATATAGTGCCTGTTTGTCTGAAGCACCGGGTACGTTATTAGAGCGTGGAGCGCGCGGTTCACTCACCGGAGACCTCCTTGTCATCGGGTGCTCTCCTGGGTCCGTCCTCCTCCCTCCTCCGCTTCTGGCACAGGTATGTGAGTGCCCTTCGCTCCCGGTCTGTGTCGGTTCACACTTCGGCTCCGGTGTCCCCGCTCTGACTTGTGGTACTTTCGGGTGGCTCCCGGGCTCCTGGCGGTCCTCTGCAAGCTCGGCCCGCTCCTCTCCTTGTCTCCTCGTTTCCAAGATGGCGCTGGACTGTAGGAGCTAGGTGGTGAGGCAGTCTGTTGTTCTGCTGTGGGGTCGTTAGTTAGGGAAAAGGGTCTATGAATCACCCCTTGTGATCTAGATGAGAGTCTCTAAGGGTCCTGGAGCTTTTTTGGTTTTAGTGTCCTTAGAAGACACTAAATCCGTCGCTTTTCTTATGGGGGCACCAGAGCTCCTGAAGATCACATCAACATGGGGCTGCAGGCCACGCCTTCTTTTAGAGCCAGGAATCTTCTTAGCGTGTGAGAATTACTGTGGCCTGTAGGTGGCAGTGTCACAAATTGGCTCCAGATCAAGGGCTGCTCCTTCCTTCCACTGCATGAATGCCCCCCCCCCCCTCCAGCCCCCACCATTCCTGACACTGCCTGCCCATGCTCCTGTACACCTCCCCTCCATGACTCCTTCCTCCACAGCTGTCATCCTTATAGATCACAGGAGGCAGTCGGACCTGGAGGAGGAGGAGGGGGAGATCCTGTCTGTAGAGAGGAGGCAGCAGCTCCCAGCCTCCTCCTGTGCTGAATCTGGCAGCATTAACCATAAGGGAATGATGCGTTAATGCTGCCGATACAGTACTATGAGTGACAGACCCCCGAGCGCTGTCAAACGCCGGAATGCAAGTGCTGGAGTTTGAAACCTCACAGTATTTCCAAGTGCATCACATGATGTGGAAGCGCACTTACATGCTGGCGTTTGACTGCACTCGGGGGTCTGTCACCCATAGCACTGTATAGGCAGCGTTAACGCATCATTCCCTTATGGTTACGCTGCGTTAATGCTGCTAGATTCTATCTGTTTCATGGAACTCCCCTAAACGCATTCCTAGCACTAGTATGACCCTAGCCTTATTTCACTACATATAGATTAAGTCTACGTTCACACATTTGCGTATTTTGTTGCGCTCTTTTGCACGCGTTTTTTGCTGTGATTTTTCAGTCGCTCAAAAAAGTGCAAAAAAAGGCTTCTCCCCCTAAGTGCAGGTGATGTCACAGAGGGGAGGAAGAATCCTGCTAATATACACTGCGAAACCCAAATGAAATAAAGCCAGAGATATTTAAAATAAAAAAGATGGAATACTTACCCGTCCACCGGATGTTCGGGAGTCGGGAGCAGCCGCAGGTATCGAGCGGCTAGGACCTTGCATGATGTCAGAGTGATGTCACGGGCGCTGATTGGCCCGTATCACATGTCATGTGACTGCGAGCGGCCAATCAGCACCCGTGACGTCACTCTGACATCACGCAAGGTCCTAGCCATTTGATACCTGTGGCTGCTCCCGGTTCCCGAACATCCGGTGGACGGGTAAGTATTCCATCTTTTTTATTTTTAACACATTTCCTTAACTTTAATTTGGGTTTTGCAATGTACATCAATACATTGTGAAACCCAAAGGGGCTGACATAGATGTCACAGAGGGGAGGAGGAACAGGATTCTTCCTCCCCTCTGTGACATCAGCACCGGCCCCTATGGGAAAAATCGCAGGCGGCGGTGCGTAAAGAATTGACATGGTCATTGTTTTTACGCCCGCGCCATTTCCCATACAAGCTAAATTAAGCGGCGTCTGAACAGCAAAATGATTTCACATTCACTTTACTGCAGACTGGACACACTTGTGCATCTTTGAAAAGCGCTGGCAAAAAAGCGCCCAAAAATGCGCAGTCTGTGAACGTAGCCTTAGTATATATGATCTATATGTAAAATACCTCATGAACGGAAGTATAAAATGACTTAAAGGGATCTTGTCACCCCCAAAACGCCTCCTAAGCTATTAAAACATGTCCCTGCAGCCTCCCATCAGTAATCCACCCAGGCGGGCCCATGTCGTCATGAGAGCACGCTTTAATAGGCGTGATCTGCAAGGCATAATGTTATCAGCGCCTCCCAGCACTCCTCAGCGTGTGTGACGGGGCCAAATGACCAGCGATAAGCGGAGCAGGCTGGTAACCATGGTAAACAGCGGGCATCTAGACAGTGCTAGTTACCTGATGTATACCCTGGTTACCAGCCGTATACCCCGGTTACCAGCCTGCTCCACTTACAGGCTGGTATCCAAGGTACATAGCGCTGTGTCTAGTTAGCCGCTGTGTACCTTGGATACCAGCCTGTAAGCGGAGAAGGCTGGTAACCAAGGTATACATCAGGTAACTAGGCACTGCGCACTGCCTAGATGCCTGCTGTTTATCATGGTTACCAGCCTGGCAGCGAGAGCTAGACATCGTGGAAAGAATATTTTATTCTTTTCCATGATGTCGCTGGTTCACTGGTCGCTGATCACTGGTGAGTCTGCCTGTGTGACAGCTCACCAGTGATCAGATACCGATCAGCTAGCGATGTCCCAGCGACCTGAATGTTGGTCGGATCGCTGGGACTTCGTAGCGTGTAACGGGGCCTCTACACATGGTGGATGGATCAGCAATTTGCCTGCCACTCTAAACCTTTTAGGTCACACTGTCAAACACTGACAGAATGATTTAATTCAGCACGGCAGGGATTGCGCAATTCACTGCCGACATCAGCGGCCCCATGTCGCAATCGCGGGGCGTCGATGTGTTGCCATATCAGCATACAGGGTCTTTATCAGATCCCTGGCTGTCATGACTTCCTGTGCGCGATGCTTGAGCAGCATTGCTGACAGGAGATGATCATTTGTGCTGTGCAGAGCTGTGGATCATCAGGGCTCTGTACAGCTCTAGCGATCAGACAGTGCATTGCTGAGGTGCCCTAAGGAGCCAAGTAAAACAAGGTAACAGTGAATTTTCTTTTTTTAAATCTAGAAAAAAAATAAATAAATAAAAATTCTAATCGCCCCCCTTTGCCCCATTGAAAATAAAACTATTGACAAAAAACATACACACATTTGGTATTACTGCATTCAGAAATGCCCGATCCATCAAAATATAAATAAGTTTCACCGCACTTGGATTATTTTTCCATTTTTCAGTAACTATATATAGTGACAGAAAAATATCTCCTATCATTGGGATCGAGGATAAGCTGTTTTTTTTAAATATCCCTTTAAATGTATAAGGCCTCTATTTAGTGATTACACTAGGATGTTGAACTGCTGACTCTTATGGATTCTAAGGGTACTGTACAGGTCGCAATATCGTTTCCATATGCGTTTTTGTAACAGGTGTATTTTTCAGCTCATTAGATGGCTGGCAACTGGAAAACAGCACAAAAAAGCACAAGATAAGGCTAGGGTCACATTAGCGCTATTAGCTGTGCTCAGGGGGGTTCTGTTAAAAACATAGGATTTGGCAGGCTGGACGCAGTGTTACCGCAATCCAGCCTGCCAAATCCTATGTTTTTAACGGAACCCCCCTGAGCACAGCTAATAGCGCTAATGTGACCCTAGCCTAATTTACAGGGACTTTAATAAACACACTGAAAAACGCACATAGGCTAGGGTCACACCTGCGTCCGCTTTATAGCTGACGAATCCGCTTAAAACTTAGTTTATGCCAGCCTGAGCGCATGGCGTTAACGGAATGTAACGATGTGCTCAGGCAGTGTATTGATCGCTATGTTTACCTGTAAGCAGCACAGCCGGCAGCTTCATTCACAAGGACCGGACCTGCGCTTTTGCTGAGTGCACAGGAAACGCGGTTTGCAGTGTTTTTCCGTCACATGACCCATCACATGGGAAGGGGGGCCCAGAGAGTCTAAACAGAGGAGGAGGAGGAGGAGATGGAGGAGGAGGAGATGGAGTTGGAGGAGGAGATGGAGGAGGAGGAGAAGGAGGAGATGGAGAAGCAGGAGATGGAGGAGGAGATGGAGATGGAAGAGGAGATGGAGATGGAGGAGATGGAGATGGAGGAGATGGAGATGGAGGAGGAGGAGATGGAGATGGAGGAGGAGGAGATGGAGGAGGAGGAGGAGATGGAGAAGCAGGATATGGAGGAGGAGATGGTGATGGAAGAGGAGATGGAGGAGGAGGAGATGGAGGAGGAGGAGGAGATGGAGGAGGAGGAGGAGGAGATATAGGAGGAGGAGATGGAGGAGGAGGAGAGGAGATGGAGGAGGAGGTGGAGGAGATGGAGGAGGAGGAGAAGGAGATGGAGGAGGAGGAGATGGAGGAGGAGGAAGAGATGGAGGAGGAGGAGGAGGAGATGGAGAGGAGGAGGAGGAGATGGAGGAGGAGGAGATGGAGGAGGAGGAGATGGAGGAGGAGGAGGAATGCAGGAGATGGAGGAGGAGATGGAGGGGGAGATGGAGGAGGGGGAAAGGGGGAGATGGAGGAGGAGGAGGAAGAGATGGGGGTGGAGGAGGAAGGATGGAGGAGGAGGGGGGGAGAAAAGGGGGAGATGGGGATGGAGGAGGAGATGGAAGAGGGTGGAGGAGGAGGATATGGAGGGGAATGGAGGAGGAGCAGGGATGGAGGAGGAGAAGCAGAGATGGAGGAGATGGGGAAGCAGGAGATGGAGGGGAATAGATGGAAGAGGAGAGGGGAGGAGGATAGGAGGAGGAGGGGGATGGAGGGAAGCAGGAGATGGGGGAGGAGGAATGGAGGAGGAGATGGGGGAGGGGGGATGGAGGAAAAGGAATGGAGAAGCAGGAGATGGAGGAGGAATGGAGAGGAAGAGGAAATGGAGATGGAAGAGGAAATGGAGATGGAGGGGAGGAGGAAGAGAGGAGGAGGAGGAGGGGAAAAGGGGGAGATGGAGAAGCAGGAGATGGAGGGGGAATGGAGATGGAGGAGATGGAGGAGGAGATGGAGGAGGAATGGGGTAGGAGGAGGGGGAGATGGAGGAGGGGGAGATGGAGGGGAGGAGATGGAAGGGGGGGAGGGAAAGGGGAAACGGAGATGGGGGGGAGGAGATGGAGGGGGAAAAGGGGGATGGGGGAAAGGAGGGGATGGAAGAGGAGATGGAAGGGAAATGGAGATGGAGGGGGGAGATGGAGGAGGAGATGGGGGAGGGAGGAAGAGATGGAGGGAGGAGGAGAAGGAGGGATGGAGAAGCATGAGATGGAGGGGGGATGGAGTGGAAGAGGAGATGGAGGGAGGAAAGTTGGGGGAGGAGGAGTGGAAACAGGAGATGGAAGAGGAGATGGGGAGGAGGAGGGATGGAGATGGAGGAAGAGGGGATGGAGGAGATGGGGGAGGAGGAGGAATGGAGAAGAGGAGATGAGGGGGAAGGAGATGGAAGAGGGAAAAAGGGATGGAGGAGGGATGGAGGGGAGGAAGGTGGGGGGGGAAAAAGATGGGGGGGGGGAGGAAAGGAGGGATGGAGAAGCAGGGTTGGGGGGAGGGAGGGGAAGGAAAAGGGGATGGGGAGGAAAAGGGGGATGGAGGAGGAAGAGGGATGGGGAGGGGGGTTTTTGGGGGGTTGGAGGGGGGAGAGAGTAGCGGAGTGGGGGGAGATTTTGGGGGGGAAAGGGGAATTTGGGGGTGGTGGGGGGGGGGGTGGAGGGGGGGAGGGGGGGGGGAGAGGGGGGGGGGGGGGAGATGGGGGGAGGAGGGGGGGGAAGGGGGGGGGGGGGGGGGGTTTGGGGGGGGGGGGGGGGGGGTTTTTTTGGGAAGGGGGGGGGGGGGGGGGGGGGGGGGGGGGGGGGGGTTTTTTTTTTTTGGGGGGGGGGGGGGGGGGGGGGGGGGGGGGGGGGGAGGGAGAAATGAGAATGGAAGGAAAAAAGGGAAAAAGGGGGAGGAATGAAGGAAAGGAAGGGAAAAAAGGAGGAGAAAAAGGAGTAGGGGGAAAGGAGAGGAGGAGGAAAAAGGAAAAAAAGGGGAGGTGAAATGGAAAAAAGGAAGGGATGGAAAAAGAAAAAGATGGAAGAAAAAGGAGAAAGGAGGAAAAGGAAGGAGGAGGAAGATGGGAAGAGAAAAAGAAGAAGGAAAAAAAAGAGAAAAACCCAAAAATTTTGGGGGGAAAAAAAAAATCCAAAATTCAAAAAACTTTCAAAAATTTTTCTCCCCCCAAAAGGGGCCCAAAAAAACAAAAGGGGAAAAAAAAAAAAATGCCCCACCCAAATTAAAAAATAAAAAAATTTTTAAAAAAAATCCCCTTTTTTTCCCCCAAAAAAAAACCCCAAAAAAAAAAAACCCCCAAACCCCTTTAAAAAAAACCCCTTTAAAAAATTTCAAATTTTAAAAAAAAAGGGGGTTTTAAAAAAAAAAAACCAAAAAAAAAAATTTTCCCCTTAAAAAAAAAATTTTTTAAAAATAAAAATTCATTTCCCCAAAAAAAATTTAAAAAAATAAAAAAAAAATTGGGGCCCCCAAAAAAAATTTTTTTTTCCAAAAAAATTTTTTTAAAAAAAAAAAAAATTGGGGGGCAAAAAAAAAAAACCCCTAAAAATCCCCAAAACCCCCTAAAACAAAAAAACAAAAAACTAAAAAAAAACCTTTTTTCCATAAAAAAAAAAAATTTTCAAAAAACCCCCAAAAAATTTTTTTAAAAAAAAAAAAATTTTTTTTAAAAAAAAAATCCCCCCAAATTTTAAAAAAAAAAATTAAAAAATTTTAAAAACAAACCCCCCTAAATTGGGGGTTTTTTTTAAAAAAAAAAAAAAAAAAATTCCCCCCGGGGGCAAAAAACAAAATTTAAAAATTTAAAAAAACATCCAAAAAAAAACCCCCCCCTTTTCCCCCAAAAAAAAAATTTTTTAAAAAAAAAAAAAAAAATAAAAATTTAAAAAAATAAAAAATTTAAAAAAAAAAATCCCCAAAACCCTAAATTTACCAAAACTAAAAAAATTTTTTAAACAAAATTTTTGGCCCGGGCTATCAAACCCCAAAAAAAAATTTTAAAATTTTAAAAAAAAATTTCCCCCTTTCCAAAAAAAATTTTAAAAAAAATTTTAAAAAAATAAAAAACAAATTAAACCCTTAAAAATCCCCAAAAAATTTTAAAAAAAAATTAAAAAAAATTTAAAAATTTTAAAAAAATCCAAAAAAATTAAATTTAAAAAAAACCCCCTTTTCACCTTTCCCCAAAAAAAAACCCCCCAAAATTTCCCCAAAAATTTTTAAAAAAATTTTCCAAAAATTCCCCCCAAAAAAAAAACCCAAAAAAAATATAAAAAAAATAAAAAAAAATAAAAAAAATCCATTTAAAAAAAAAAAACCCAAAACGGGAAAAACTAAAAAAAAAATAAATAAAAATAAAACCCAAAAAAAAAAAAAAACCCCCCTCCCCCCCCTCCCCCAAAAAAAATAAAAATTTCCCCCGACTCTTTAAAAAAATTTTAATTTCCCCTAAAAAAAAAACCCGTTTAAATAAAAAACCCCCCAAAAAACCCCCCCAAAAAAAAAAGGGGGGGGAAAAATGGGGGGGCCCCCCTTGGGGGCCTCCCAAAAAGCCTCCCCCACCCAAAACCCCCAAAAAAAAAAATTAAAAAAACCCCCCTTCCATCCCCACCTTTTTATTACCTTTTCCCCCCCTTTTTTTCCCTTACCCCCCCCCACTCTTTACCCCCCCCTCCCCATTTCCCCTTTCCCTCATCCCCCATTTTTTTCCCCCCCTCCCCCCCCCCCCTCCCCCCTTCCCCCTTTTTTTTTCCCCCCCCCCTTTTCCCCCCCTTCCCCCCCCCCCATCTCCTCCTCTCCTCTCCATCTCTCATCTCCTCCTCCATCATCCTCCTCATCTCCTACTCCTCCTCCATCTCCTCCTCTCCATCTCCTTTCCTCCTCCTCCTCTCCCCACTCTCCATCTCCTCCTCTCCATTCCTCTCTCCTCCTCCATCTCCATCTCCTCCTCCTCATCTCCTCCTCCTCCATCCTCTCCTCCTCTCTCCTCCATCTTCCTCCTCCATCTCCTCCCATCTCCTCCTCCTCCATCTCCTCTCCTCCATCTCCATCTCTCCTCCTCCTCCATCTCCATCTCCTCCTCCTCCATCTCCTCCTCCTCCTCTCCATCTCCTCCTCCTCCATCTCCATCTCCTCCTCTACTCCATCTCCTCCTTCTCCTCCTATCTCCTCCTCTCATCTCCATCTCCTCTTCCTCCTCCATCTCCTCCTCTTCCTCCTCCATCTCCTCCTCCATCTCCTCCTCCTCCTCCATCTTCTCCTCCTCCTCCTCCATCTTCTCCTCCTCCTCCTCCATCTTCTCCTCCTCCTCCTCCATCTTCTCCTCCTCCTCCATCTTCTCCTCCTCCTCCTCCTCCATCTTCTCCTCCTCCTCCATCTTCTCCTCCTCCTCCATCTTCTCCTCCATCTCCTCCTCCATCTCCTCCTCCATCTTCTCCTCCTCCTCCATCTCCATCTCCTCCTCCTCCTCCTTCTCCATCTCCTCCTCCTCCTTCTCCATCTCCTCCTCCTTCTCCATCTCCTCCTTCTCCATCTCCTGCTCCTCCTCCATCTCCTCTCCTCCTCCTCCTCCTCCTCCCATCTCCTCCATCTCCTCCTCCTCCTCCATCTCCTCCTCCTCCATCTCCTGTAGAGAATAAGAAAAGAAATATACAGATCTAAGGATCAGCTCCTCACATATATACTGTATACTTGGGGGGGTTAATCTAATGATAAGTACAGATGAGCTTATACATTTTTGGGTACCCTGGGTCCACTAGCCACATGCTTATCGGATGGTGGCCCTGCAATCTGCATCATACCTGCTGAAGTCCTCTGATTATTGGGCCCGGTGTGATATCATCATTGCCGGGCACCCATGAGTCTCACCAGTCCTATTAATCAGAGGAGGTGTCAGAGGCCGACAGGAGTGGGCAGTTTACAGGCTCTTGTCTGATGGCTATGGACCAGTGACATCATGGCTAGCCCAGGTTCCTGTGAATTGATTTGCTCCTCTGTATTGATAATGTTGACAGTGATTATGTGTTACTGGGTATATGAATGTCCCTATATGTTTATACTTACATGATTGTAAAATTAGAAGGGTGGCTGGGCTCTCCCGGCCTCCACCTCACTCCAGTTTATGGATTGGAAAAATGGATGTTCTCGAATTTTTAATGCTGTCACACACCGTTGAAATTGATCTTTGCAGAGAAGCTGTAAAATGAATGAAACAATTGGTCATTATCTTATACATTAGTAATAGGTTATTATACAACATCTATGGACTGTCCACATCTTATCTTCTATCTCTACGTATAATCCACCATCATCTTCATTTGATCCTACTCACCCCTTGAATGAAGTTGATGGCCTCAGGGTAGATCCTTGGTGGGAAATATGGCTTGCTGTTTAGTAGAGCCTTGCGGTATTCTTGTTTTGTGCCATGACTGTAGAAGGGCATTTTGCCCACAAGCATCAGGAACAGGATGACACCTAATGAGAACCAATCGGCCTGATGACTGTAGCCTTCATTATTCATCATCTGTGGGAAGAGAAGACATGGGATGAGCTGAATATACCGGGAATTTATACACAGAGGCTATGAGCAATGGTCTGTGATTAGATATGAGCAGGACTCATAGGGATCAGAATAATACTGAGTCCTACTAGCATCAATCACACAGGGATGTTCCTCACCTCGGGAGCAATGTAGCCTCGAGTGCCACAACCACCTTGTAGGATTTCCCCCCTATACACATCCATGGCTGATAATCCAAAATCTGCGATCTTGATGTGTCCGTTCTTATCGATGAGGATGTTCTGCGGCTTCAGGTCACTGTAGAGAGAAGAGCGGACACGGATTGTGAGAATAACCATTGAAAATGACTTTCTAAAGTAGAAAACAGAGCTGGAAGTGACAGATTTAGGAAGATGAACTCATTACCGATGTATCACGCCGTTGTAATGAAGGAACTGGACACCGCAGACCATCTCTGCCGCGAACCGCCTGTGGAGTAGAAAGTACAGAATGAATTGGTGGTTACATACACAATCATACAGAGAACATGAGGATCACACGGGGCCTATTTATGACTTCATCCTCTACAGCTACAATTTATTAGGATTCGACTATTGGAAATTTACCTTATTGTTTCGATGTCATACGGCGTTGACTTTCGAATGTGGCTGCGCAGGTCTCCTCCATCCATATATTGCATGGCAATTACATGTTGTCGAGTTGTTGCCATGTATCCCCGCAGGCCCAGGAGGAAGTGGCCGCCAGGCTTAGTGGCCATACCGAGGACATGTACTTCATTGTTGATGGCTGTTACGCGACAAGATCCTTTTTTAATGAATTTGACAGCCACCCATTCTTTATCGTCTGGGGCAGATGCCAAGTAGACCTGGAGAAAAATCACAAGAGATCAGATTAAATGTTGTCATCTATTATAAGGATCGGTCTAATTCAGAGGTTGGTCATTTAATTTTCCCAAGGGGCCACAAGAGACGCTGTGGCTGTTATGGAGGACCTCTATGAGACCTTAGAGGGTGCACCACCTCTCTGGGCGGCCTCCGCAGCCGATCTCCTGAGAGTTGTCCGCTCATTTTTGGATCATGGCACCTCTGTGAACAACACAACCCTTACTAATTCTACCCCTTAAGAGCAGCACGCTTTGATGGGAGTCTGGAGATTATTCTTAGAATTATTGTTTTTATTAATAATAATAAATGTTCATTTAATCACTTAATATTGCACAAAATGTAAGTCTGTGACTCGCTACACAGTATGATGGAGCCACATCTTCATACAAACAGCATAATGTGCACCCTCCCCACCTCCCACAGAATGAAGCCCCACACACTGTGATGACCCCACTATTCCCCATTCAAGTAATGACCAATAGTTAAAAAAATTCCCCATTATCTCCGATGCAGCGTATTCTCTGTACACCGTGAGGACTAAGGTTCCAGCAGGCGTTGTCTAGTTTTGTCATCGTACCTGCATTGCTGAGGCTCAAATGCACAAGCCGACAGGTGGAGCAGACGACTGACAACTCCCTATACCAAAATTGTATTCACCAGTACCTGCGTCCTGAGGATGAGACACCGGGTGAGGAAGGCGGGGGGGGCTGCCGTGTGATGTGGTCCAACACTATCTCCAGCACTTTACCTGTCTTGGTCTATGGACAGACTAAGGGCTAGATGTGCCAATCTCCAAAAATTCTCCACCAGTAAATAACTAAAGCCCCTTTGCAAGCAACATACAAGAGCATCTCAATGAATTAGAATGTCATCAAAAAGTTCATTTATTTCAGTAATTCAATACATAAAGTAAAACACATATATTATATAGAGTCATTACACACAGAGGGATCTATTTCATGTGTTTATTTCTGTTAATGTTGATGATTATGGCTTACAGCTAGGGCTGGGCGATTTTGGAAAAAATCAAAATCTCGATTTTATTTAAACCTATGGACGATTTTCGATTTAAATCTCGATTTTTTTTTGCTTTTCTTTGATGAATAAAGAGAAAAAACTAAGAGGTACCGTATATACTCGTGTATAAGCCGACCCCCCTTCTTTTGCTCCCAAAACCTGGGAAAACCTATTGACTCGTGTATAAGCCGAGGGTGGACCCCAGCACAGGTATACAGCCCCCAGCAGTGTGGTATACAGCAGCCTCCCCAGTGGTATATAAAGGTCCCAGTGGTATATACAGCAGCAGCCCCAGTGGAAGTATACAGCAGCAGCCCCCAGTGGAAGTATACAGCAGCAGCCCCCAGTGGAAGTATACAGCAGCAGCCCCCAGTGGAAGTATACAGCAGCAGCCCCAGTGGAAGTATACAGCAGCAGCCCCCAGTGGAAGTATACAGCAGCAGCCCCCAGTGGAAGTATACAGCAGCAGCCCCAGGGGAAGTATACAGCAGCAGGCCCCAGTGGAAGTATACAGCAGCAGGCCCCAGTGGAAGTATACAGCAGCAGGCCCCAGTGGAAGTATACAGCAGCAGGCCCCAGTGGAAGTATACAGCAGCAGGCCCCAGTGGAAGTATACAGCAGCAGGCCCCAGTGGAAGTATACAGCAGCAGGCCCCAGTGGAAGTATACAGCAGCAGGCCCCAGTGGAAGTATACAGCAGCAGGCCCCAGTGGAAGTATACAGCAGCAGGCCCCAGTGGAAGTATACAGCAGCAGGCCCCAGTGGAAGTATACAGCAGCAGGCCCCAGTGGAAGTATACAGCAGCAGGCCCCAGTGGAAGTATACAGCAGCAGGCCCCAGTGGAAGTATACAGCAGCAGGCCCCAGTGGAAGTATACAGCAGCAGGCCCCAGTGGAAGTATACAGCAGCAGCCCCAGTGGAAGTATACAGCAGCAGGCCCCAGTGGAAGTATACAGCAGCAGGCCCCAGTGGAAGTATACAGCAGCAGGCCCCAGTGGAAGTATACAGCAGCAGCCCCAGTGGAAGTATACAGCAGCAGGCCCCAGTGGAAGTATACAGCAGCAGGCCCAGTGGAAGTATACAGCAGCAGGCCCCAGTGGAAGTATACAGCAGCAGCCCCCAGTGGAAGTATACAGCAGCAGCCCCCAGTGGAAGTATACAGCAGCAGCCCCCAGTGGAAGTATACAGCAGCAGCCCCCAGTGGAAGTATACAGCAGCAGCCCCCAGTGGAAGTATACAGCAGCAGCCCCCAGTGGAAGTATACAGCAGCAGGCCCCAGTGGAAGTATACAGCAGCAGGAGGGAGCCCACACCCCCCCCCGCCGGAACTCACCCTCACCCGCGGCTGTCAGCAGTAGCAGGGGCTGCGGGACACTAACGGCAGCCCCCCCCCGCCGGAACTCACCCGCGGCTATCAGCAGGGGCTGCGGGACACTAACGGCAGCCCCCCCCCCCGCCGGAACTCACCCGCGGCTATCAGCAGGGACGGCGGGACACTAACGGCAGCCCCCCCCGCCGGAACTCACCCGCGGCTATCAGCAGGGACGGCGGGACACTGACGGCAGCCCCCCCCCGCCGGAACTCACCCGCGGCTGTCCGCAGTAGCAGGGGCGGCGGGACACTGACAGCTCCCCCCCCCCCACCCTGGATGTCTCCAGTGGCTGTAGCAGGGGCGGAAGTGCTGGGCTCTGATAGCACCCCCCCGCGGCCTCACAGTGAGCAGTGGCAGCAGCTGCGGGTATTTCCGAGTGTGACTCGGGGTTACCGCTTCTAGCAATGAAAACCCAAAGGACATTATCTCAGAAAATGAAAGTAGGGAGGATGAAGGGTCTGAGAGATAAAATATGGCCTAAATAGGTATCAGAGGCTTCACCTTGTGTGGTTGTGAGAGTCACAACCACTATAAAAGCAGATCACGGCTGCAGCAGTCCCCAGCATGGTTCATATAGAGTAGGAGGATGAAGGGTTAAACACCGCACTGATATATTCCACGCAACATCAAAAGGTGATTTTATTAGTCAACGCATTTCAGGGCTCCCTAGTCAAATCAATATCATATTGCTATGTTTCAAGGCATTTCAGGGAGCCCTGAAATGCGTTGACTAATAAATCTATATTATATGCACCCTTGATGTCTTGTGGAGTACGGCAGCACTGTTTTTAACCTTTCATCCTCCCTACTTTCATTTTCTGAGATAATGACCTTTGGGTTTTCATAATCATCTACATTAACAGAAATAAACACATGAAATAGATCCCTCTGTGTGTAATGTCTCTATATAATATATGCTTTTCACTTTTTGTATTGAATTACTGAAATAAATGAACTTTTTGATGATCTTCTAATTCATTGAGTTGCACTTCTGTAGAACCTAAACCGAGTGTTCCAAAAAGGGCAAAAAGCATAAAATTAGAATATCTTATATATAAAAGCCGGAGGGATTTGTGACTGACATCCGTCACTTTGTCCCAGCATCCGGCAGAGCTACACCCGCTCAGGGTGAGCCAAGATGGCGGCCGTAAGCGGGAGCCGGGACTCAGAGCCCGCAACGCTTACGGCCGCCCCCAACACACACACACACACACAACACACACACAACACACGCACACACAGTCGCCTATACTTACCACCTCTCCTTCGTCTTCTCCCACCCGACATGTCGCCGCCCCTGGAGAACTGGATCCAATATGGCGTCCGGGAACTCTCGCGAGACTTCCCGGACGCCATATTAGATCCATGGCTCCAGGGGCGGCGACATACTTTCTCCAAGATGGCGTCCGGGAAGTCTCGCGAGACTTCCGGACGCATCTTGCAAAGTATGTCGCGTCCCCAGAGGACTGAATCCAATATGGCGTCCGGGAACTCTGCGAGAGTTCCGGACGCCATATTGGATCCAGTCCGGCTGTGGCGACATGTCGGCAGAACGGAGGACTCAGCAAGACGCAGACGGCAGGGAAGAAGCAGGGACGGTGGCAAGTATATCGGAGTGAGGTGTGTGTGTGTCTGTCCGTCCGCTCCACCGCTGACCACTCTGCCCACCGCTGACCACTCTGCCCACCGCTGACCACTCTGCCCACACAGCGCCGCTGCGCTGACCACTCTGCCCACACAGCGCCGCTGCGCTGACCACCCTGCCCCCACAGTGCCGCTGTGCTGACCACCCTGCCCACACAGTGCCATGCGCTGACCACCCTGCCCACACAGTGCGCTGCGCTGACCACCCTGCCCACACGGCCTGCGCTGCACCACGACCTGCCCGCGCAGTGCAACTGGCTGCCGCTGCATGCTAACCACTGACCGCGCGCAGTGCTAACACTGACCGCCGCCAGTGCTAACCACTGAGCCCCGCGCAGTGCTAACCACTGAGCCGCCGCGCAGTGCTAACCACTGAGCCGCCGCGCAGTGCTAACCACTGAGCTGCCTTACAGTGCTCCATCCTCCCTCACCCCGCCGCTTTGTCCTCCATCCTCCTCCTCCCACCGCTCTGTGCTCCATCCTCCCCCACCCCTGCCGCTCTGTCCTCCCCCTGCCGCTCTGTCCTCCCCCTGCGCTCTGTTCCGCTCTATCCTCCCCCTGCCTGTCCCCTCATCCTCCCCACGTTCCTCTCTTCCTTTGTCCTCTTCACCTCCGCCACTCCATCCTCCGTCCTCCCCCTGCCCGTGCTGCTCCCTCCTCCCCCACCTCGCCGCTTCATCCTACATCCTCCTCTCCCCGCCGCTCTGTGCTCCATCCTCCCCCTGACGTTCCTTCCTCCCCCTGCCTGTGCTGCTACATCCTCCCACACCCCGCCGCTACCTCCTCTGTCCTCCATCCTCCTCCGCCCTGCTGTTCTGTCCTCCCTCCTCCCCCCTGCCATGCCATTCTTCCCCCACCGCTCCTTTTTCAAAGTTCCTCCCAATTGAGCCCTCACCGCCTTCCCCATGCAATCTCTATTTCTATATTCTAGAATACCCGATGCGTTAGAATCGGGCCACCGAGAGTTCCCGGACGCCATATTGGATCCAGTCCTGGGTGTTGGCGACATGTCGGCAGGACTGAGGACTCAGGAAGACGCAGGCGGCAGGGAAGAAACATGGACGGTGGTAAATATATCGGTGTGTGTGTGTGTATGTGTCCGTCCGCCCCACCGCTGACCACCCTGCCCACAGCGCTGCGCTGACCACTCTGCCCACGGCACTGCGCTGACCACTCTGCCCACGCGCTGTGCACTCTGCCACGCCCTGCGCTGACACTCTGCCCACGCCGCTGCGTGACCACTCTGCCCACGCCGCTGCGCTGACCACTCTGCCTACGGCGCTGCGCTGACCACTCTGCCTACGGCGCTGCGCTGACCACTCTGCCTACGGCGCTGCGCTGACCACTCTGCCTACGGCGCTGCGCTGACCACTCTGCCCACGGCGCTGCGCTGACCACTCTGCCCACGCACTCACTGCTAACCACTGAGCCACCGCCCAGTGCTAACCACTGAGCCACTGCACAGTGCTAACCACTGAGCCACCGTATACTCTGCTACCCATTAAGTCACCTGTATACACACAATTCATTTCACCGAGCTCCCCTAACTATTAGTAAATAAACTATATATGGATTCTAGACTACCCGATTCTTTAGAATCGGGCCGCCATCTAGTATCCAATAAGAAGAAAAAGGTGAGGGGTGCTCAATATCATCAATAAAGTGACCATATCTCATGTCTCAGGGTTTAGGCTTTGCTTGTAGGTTGTTCTGTAATTTATGCTCTCTCCCTGTTTATCTTTGGTCATATATATGATCTAGATCCACAATGGAATAGATCTAAATATTTGTGCCATTATGCACTTGTATGGACATTCGTTTATAGGGATATACACCATATGGATTTTTCATCCCCTGTTGATTGATTTCAATCTGTTTCCCAACCACTTTTATTTTCATTGTAATTATTTACCAATAAAGTTGATATATTTTCCTTTTTTGTTAGTATTGATCACCCTCATTTTCTTCTTCCTATTGGGCATATTCAATATTTATACTGTTGTCCATTTTGGAATACTCAGTTTAGGATTTTTATTTTAAATGGCCGGACATTGCCACGAGCCGCATTGTCTCTAAATTATCCCAATGATCATCACATATGAATGCCCGGTAATGTATATCTATTTTTCCTGTGTATCTGGTGCTGCATACATTGGGGAGCACAGAAGGGGACAAATTCACACTTACCTTTCCGAAGCCTCCCTCTCCCAGCTCAGAATGGAATGTAAGGGTGGAAAAGTCAACGGCATTCCCTCTTTGGACCTGTTCTTCCACAGGATCGATCTCTCCATGGTCGTCTTCTGGTGTTATTTCGTCATCTGATTCTTCCTCTACACTTTCATCAGTGGAGATTATAATTGATTTTGATGTAGTGCCTTGTTCTTCCACAGGATCGATCTCTTCGGGGTCTTTTTCAGGTGTTCTTTCTGTATCTGCTTGTTTGTTTACACTTCCATCTGCTGAGATTACACAAAATGTATTAATACATTTATCTCCAAAATCTAATTATTTTTTAATCCTTTCACAACGTACCACATGCATTTACAGTAGTGTTCAAAATAATAGCAGTCCAATATGACTAACCAGATTATTTATTTTTTTGGTATAAATTACATTTTCACAATTTACTAATTGGTGCAGTAAACCAACTTAGAAAACCAACAGCATTCATGATCTGCATGTTTTTGAGTCTGTGTATTTGAATAATTAAATGAAAGGGGGTGTGATCAAAATAATAGCAGTGTGGAGTTCAATTAGTGAGGTCAATCATTCTGTGAAGAAACAGGTGTGAATCAGGTGGGTGAAGCCAGCACATGTTGTACATACATTTCTTCTTGAAAGCCTGAGAAATATAGGTCATTCAAGATTTTGTTCAAAAGAACAGCGGACTTTGATTAAAAAGTTGATTGGAGAGGGTAAAAACTTATAAAGAAGTGCAGCATTGATAGGCTGTCAGGTAAAATGATCTCCAATGCTTTAAAATGAAAAAAACAGAGAGATGGGGAAGAAAATAGAAGACTACTATTCAAATGGATGGAAGAATAGCCAGAATGGCAAAGTCTCAGCCAATGATCAGCTCCAGGATGATCAAAGATGTCTCAAGTTACCTGTGAGGACTGTGACAGTTAGGGCGGCTTTACACACCAACTTCTGTGACAACTTCTGAACAGATCTCTGGTTGCAGTGAAATCATGGATACATTGCTCCATTTTGTGGCTGTGTACAAATGTAACAATGTGTCCATGATTTCACTGCAACCAGAGATCTGTTCAGAAGTTGGTCACAGAAGTTGGTGTGTGTAAAGCGGCCCTTAGAAGAAGCCTGTGTGAAGATCATCTATTAGCAAGAAGTCCCCACAAAGTCCCACTGTTAATAAAAATACATGTACTGAAGAAAGAACACATCAACTGGCCTAGAGAGAATGGAGGAACGTTTTATGGACTGATGAAAGTAAACTTGTTCTTTTTGGGTCCAAGGACTACAGACAGTTCATCAGACGCCCCCCAAACTCTGAATTCAGCCACAGTCTCTCTGATGACAGTGAAGCATGGTGGTGAAGCATCATGATAAGGGCATGTTTCTCTTACTATGGTGCCGGTCCTATTTACCGCATACCAGGGATCATAGACCAGTTTGCATATATCAAAATACTTGAAGAGGTCATGTTGCCTTATGCTGAAGACAAAATTCCCTTGAAATGGGTGTTTAAACAAGACAATGACCCTAAACATAGCAGTAAATGAGCAAAATCTTGGTTCCAGTACAACAAAATAGAGGTTATGCAGAGGCCAGCCCAATCACCGAACCTTAAGTAGATAGAAGCAGGGGCGGACCTACCGCATGTGCAACGGTTCAATAAACCTTGGCCCCGAGAGGTAGGGGGCCCCCAAGGTCCAGAGCTGTCCACATAGCTAATTTGCATCATGTGGAGGCGGCGCGAGCACATCGGCGGGTCCAGGGCCCTGACTGCAGAGGTGCGCTGCCTCTCCGCACCCCTCGGGTGCCCCCACAAGTTCACCCTGCGTCTTCCCGGGGGCGGCGACCCGACATGCAGCAGTGTGTGATGAGGTCATCATCACGCTGCAACCTCACACACTGCTGGACTGGTGACTCACAGTCGGAGGAGGAGGCCAGGATGCTGCAGTTGTGGAAGTGGTGAGTCCTGAAGTGTGTGTGTGTGTTGTGTGCACAGTGCATCCTTTCTCCCTCCTGCACGACTGCTTCTATAACGCTTTCACTATCTCCTCCTGACCTGCTGAAGCAGTTGGACGGAGGAAAAAGGCTGCTCCATGCACACTACACTGAACTGGAGGGAGGTGAAAGAGAGTGCCAGGAGGTGGTGGGTAGAGGAAACACAGGGCTCCCTCCCCTGTGAAGGAGAGAGGAGGCACAGGGCTCCCTCCCCTGTGAGGGAGAGAGGGGTGAGGAGGCATAGGGCCCCCTCCACCCCTGTGAGGGGAAGAGGAGACACAGGGGCCCCAGCTGTGAGGGAGAGGGGTACATGAGACAGAAGAGCCCCCATGAGGAGGAAAGAAGACAGGTCGGAGGGGCCTGGGAGAGGAGACACAGGCCCCTCCTGTGAAGGAGAGGGGAAAGAAGACAGGTCATGGGGTGGGGAGAGGAGACACAAGGCCCCTGTTAGAAGAGGTGGAGAGAGGCACAGCGCCCGGGGGTAGAGGCACAGCAGTGGCTTTGTGTGTGTGTTTTATACAGTGGTGCTGTGTGTGTGTGTTATGCAGTGGTGCTGTGTGTGTGTGTTATGCAGTGATGCTGTGCAGTGCCGGCGTCAGCACCCGGTGCACCTGGGCAAATGCCGGGGCCCAGACGCTGGAGGAGAGCCCCCTCGGCCCCTGAGCGCCGTATGCTGGGGGGCCCCTGACCGCTGCCCCCACACGCCATCCTCGGGACCCCTTTAGTGCTGCCCCCCCTCTCCATTCTAACTTTACCGGTAGTCACCGATCTCATCTCAGCCTCCTCAGCCTGTCATGTGTAGTGTGACGCTGCAGTCGGCACTGCGGTCTATTTCCTGTGTGTGTGGAGCCAGCTGCAGCTCACACTACACATGACAGATGGCCGGTAAAATTAGAATGGAGGGGTGGGGGGGCAGCTCAACGCTAAGGGGGCCTCCAAGGATGGCGTGTGGGGGAAGCAGTCAGGGGCCCACTAGGAAGTTGTGGGGGCAGCTCTCAGGGGCCCCTGAGCCTTGAGGAGGAGTATGGGGGCAGCTCTCATGGGCCTCCTATGATGACATATGGGGGCAGCTCTCAAGGGCCCCTGAGGCTGAGGTGTGGGGGCAGCTATCAGGGACCCCTGAGGCTGAGCTGTGGGGGCAGCTCTCAGGGGCCTCTGAGGCTGAGGTGTGGGGCAGCTCTCTGGGGCCCCTAAGGCTGAGGGTGGGGGCAGCTCTCAGAGGCCCCTGAGGCTGAGGTGTGGGAGCAGCACTCAGGGTCCCCTGGGGGTGAGTTGGGGTGAGGAGGCAGCGCTCAGGGGGCCACCAGTGGTGGGGAAGGAGGCAGCACTCAGGGGACCCTGTCAGGGGCAAATTACACCCAGGGGGGAGATAGTGTCCTGGGGGAAGACAGGCGCAGGGGAGAGACAGCGTGCAGGGGAGAGACAGCGTGTAGGGAGAGACAGCAGGCACAGGGGGAGACAGCGTGCAGGGGAGAGACAGGCGCAGGGGGAGACACAGCTTACAGGGGGGGACAGGCGCAGGGGGAAGATAGTGTGCAGGTGGAGACAAGTGCAATGGAGAGACACAGCGCGTAGAGGGGAGACAGGTGCGCAGGGGGAGATAGTTGCGCAGGGGAAAAACACTGCACAGGAAGTAGACAGGCACAGGGGGAGACAGGTGTAGGGGAGAGACACAGCGGACAGGGAGGGAAACAAGCACATGGAACAGACAGGCTCAAGGGAGAGGCAGAGACAGTGCACAGGGGAGAGAGACTGCACAGAGAGAGGAGAGACCGCACAAGGGAAGAGACATGCACAGAGAGGGGAGAGACTGCGCACAGGATGGGAGAGACAGCATGATAGGAATAGGAATTAAATTTGCGAGGGATATATATTGTCCGCAACCTGTATAATATATACTGTGTGTGTGTGTATATATATATTATATATATATTATATTATATATACAACACACAGCAGTATGTGCTAAAGGGGGCCCACTGAGGCTTTTTCGCCTGGGGCCCACAAAAATCTGGAGCCGGCCCCGGTGCTGTGTTTTATGTTGTGGCACGTGTGTGTGTTTTTATGTTGTGCTGTGTGGGTTTAGGCTGTGTGTGTTTGTGGTGCTTGTGAGTGTTTTGCAGTGGTGCTGTGTGGTTAAGGTGCTGTGTGAGTGTGTTATACATTGGTGCTGTTGTGTGTTTATATAGTGGTGCTGTGTGAGTGTGTATATGCAGTGGTGCTGTGTGTGCTATACACAGTGCTGTGTGCGTGTGTTATACAGTGGCGCTGTGTGCGTGTGTTATACAGTGGTGCTGTGTGCATATGTATATACAGTGGCGCTGTGTGTTATATAGTGGGGCTATGTGTGTGTGTGTTATACAGTGATGCTGTGTGTGTGTTATACAGTGGTGCTGTGTGTGTGGTGATATGTTGTTTCTGGCGCACTATAGTGATATTTTTATTTTAAAGGGCATCGTGTCAGAATATGCTGCTGAAGATGGAGAAGAGGGAAGTCTGGAGAGATGAGCTGTGGATGTCAAATCTCATCATGGCGCCTGTGCTACACCGGAAGAAAAGGAATGGGAACAATACCAATCAGAGAAGATGTCATCTACAGCATAAGGTAAAAAGATGTACATGTTTGTGATCCTGCCTGTGTCTCATCTGGACTGTGGTTCCTGTAAGGTCCGCAGTATGATGATGACGACTGGTAACAACAACTCCCAGCATTTCCTTACCATTTTTAAAGACATGCTGGGAGGTATAGGTTGATATGATGTAAGTATATCATGGGGCTGATCTGACTCTGAAATTGATCACTGTAGTAAGTTTGTCGCTGTATTCATGCATTAACGGTTCTGGCCCTGCATTCATCTACTGAAGTGGTTCTGTCTCTGCATTCATCTACTGATGGTGGTTCTGGTCCTGCATTCATCTACTGATGGTGGTTCTGGCTCTGCATTCATCTACTGATGGTTGTTTTGGCTCCGTATTCATCTACTGAGGGTTGTTCTGGCTCTGCATTCCTTTACTGATGGTGGTTCTGGCCCTGCATTCCTTTACTGATGGTGGTTCTGGCCCTGCATTCATCTACTGATGGTGGTTCTGACCCTGCACTCATCTACTGAGGTAGTTCTCGTTTTGTATTCTTCTACTGATGGTGGTTCTGTCGTTGGATTCATCTACTGACAGTGGTTCCGATCTTGTACATATGTAGGAAACCATAATGTACTTCATGCCTATGTTAAAACTGAAAAGTCCTCAATGGATTTTTTGGCTCCAAAAAGTCTGTGTAAGTTATGGTGTGTTTACACTGAGTTTTTGGAGCAGAAACTCTCCAGCTCCTCCTCAAATGCTCAAAACTTGGATGTGGAAATGTATTGATTGCGGTGGTTGTGGTGATGTATTCATGTAAGTGTCCCTTGGGATTGATTTAGCATGAATATGTTTCTTGGCTTGAAAAATGTTGTGCACCCCTGAGTGAGATGCTGGCCCGGCTACATCACACTGATACAGACACGGTCACACTGCACAATGTTGCTGTGTCGCTGAAGTGACATCATTGCTCTAGAAGGCTGACTTCACATTAGCTTTGTGTCTGCATGCTGATGATGCAACACAACTGCAAAGCAGGGACACTTGATGTGCCAGCGGATAATGTACTGCGAACATCAAGGGACCGCAGCCATCGGCGCTGTCGGGGGGCTGGGCGGAGATCAGCGCGGAGTCCCGCCCCCGCCGGTAATCCGACATGTCGCGGGGAGAACAGTGATAGAGCTGTTGATCTTCCGCGCCGACACGGGAGGAGATCGCGCGGAGATTCAAACGCTTCAGATCAGTGTTTCCCGCGAATCCTAGGTTTACAGCGGCGGAGAAGGACACAGAGCTCAGTATCCGGCGTCGGTGAGCTCCTGTGACATCACCGGCGCAGGAATTTTCATGGTCGCAGGTTCTCCTGCGGTAGAGAGGACACTGCGGACCCATTGAAGACAATGCTTTTTGTACGTTGGGGACGCTTGGATGTCAGTCCCAAACGCACAAAAACCCAATGGTGCGTCCCGGGTGATGCTGAACCGAAGTGCGTATTCCGCATCGACCCGAAGCAGCAACCAGCACATGCGTTCTAGTAACATAGAACATCGATGCGTTGACTGGTTGGAAGCAGCATCTGCCTTCTCGCAATGTGAAGCAGCTAGTATAGGTGATCTAGGGTCGGTAGATAGATCCCGAAGTCCTACAGGGTCTATATTCGGTCAGGACTGCTCTGTGCTCGGTATTTCGCCAGGCTCGTGCGAAGCTCAATGGGCCCTATTATGATCTTATAGATTCTTTTATAGACAAAGGGACTTTTGGCCCTAGGTGCAGGGCCGTGCATCGCAACCCCTGCACCTATTGTAGTTACGCCCCTGGCTCTGTGTGAGTTATTGCCGGAGTCTGAGCTTTGCTTCAGATCAGGTTGTCGTGTCAGTTTTTTCCAAAGGCAGCACTAAGATTGACAATACAGTAGTGTGAATATAGCCTATGTAGCAGCCGGAGGTAAACATGTTAAAGGGGTTGTCCAGTTGTAAGCCACAAGTGTGCAGTTATTCTGTGTCATTCTATGTGACTGCAGACTCGTGAATCCTCACATTGCTTGCAGTGCTGTGATGATTCGGCGGGTGTGTGACTGCAAGTGTGTGGTTTGCATACATGCGTTTCACATGCCGACTAGACTAGACTTGCTTGGCCTCTCTTAATGCAAGTTTATTGACAAGACCAGAAACAGCCTAGTCGGAATGTGGCTGGGAATATACGTATGGTATGCTTGAAGTCACAAGACCGCCTGTACCCTGCGCTGAGAATCCTCACAGCGCACAGTGCATACGATGTGAGGATTCACCAGTCTGTAGTCACATATAGTGACTGCAGATATACTGCTTAAGATTGGACAACCCATTTAAGGATGAGCCACTGCTCATGGGCCTCTGCTGTGTGCTTGTCCCGCAGGCTAAAATTTGCCAGCCAGCCCCTGCCAGGAGGTGCAGTTGCTACAGCAGCATCCCAGTATCCATTAAGTACTGAGACATACAGTTGTCGCGCTGTCACTTCTGGGTTCTGTGTCCGTGGAGGCTGGAGCAGCTCTCCATGACCCAGAAGTGACAGTGCTGCAGTGCTGTGATAGAGGATCCTCCTGGACTGTTCCAGGTAAGAGCACCAGAGCGGAGCTGTGGAGTGGAGGCACACCACCAGTATGATTTGGGGGAACTCATGGGAGGGTGATCTCAGCTGCATCTTAATTGGGGGACTCGTGGGGGGGGGAGAAGCTCAACTGCATCATGAATGGGGGCTCATGGGTGGAGAAGTGTGCACTTGTTAAGCTCAGCTGCATCATGAATGGAGGGGCTCATGGGGAGAAGTTCAGTTTTATATTTTACTGGAGGCTGTGCTGGGCTGTATATATTACCTGGAAGCTATGCTGGGCTGTATATATCACGTGGAGGCTGTGCTCGGCAGTATATATTAACTGGAGGCTATACTAGGCAGTATACATTACCTGGAAGCTGTGCTGGGTTGTATGTGTTATTTGGAGGCTATGCTGGGCTGTATGTGTTATTTGGAGGCTATGCTGGGCTGTATGTGTTATTTGGAGGCTGTGCTGTGCTAAACATGTTATTTGGAGGCTGTACTGGGCTGTATATATTAATTGGAGGTTGTGCTGGGCTGAATATATTATTTTTATGCTGCAACTGGCTTCTAAATAATATATACAGCCCAGATGTAGCCTCCAGATAATAAATACAGCCCTGCATAGCCTCAATATTATATATACAGTCCATTTAGTGTGGGAAAACCAACAGCAATAATTGATATGCTGCAGATTTTCCCACACTAAAACATGCAGCATTTGTAAGTATTACAGTCTATAGATTTACATAACTTTGTTGCACTATGAAGGGGGGCCCCCCAAAATTTTTTTGCACAGGGGCCCACTACAGTCTGTGTCCGCCCCTGGATAGAACACTTGTGGGATGACATCAAAAATACTTTTTCTTATGCAGATCCAACAAATCCACATAAATTGTGGGATGTAGTCAAAACATCCTGGACTGGAATAACAGTTGACAGAAGCCAAAAGTTAGTTGACTCTATACAACATAGATATGAAGCAGTTCTTAAAAAACTGTGGTTATATAAATAAATATTAGGTTAGTGATTCATAGGAATTCTAAATCCTTAAAAAATAAAACAGTACATATTTTGAGTTTTTTAAGACAAATACAGACACTGCTATTTTTTTGAACAGCTCAATGTTCTGTAAAGTAATGAGGTTGTGTAGAAAAAAAGCCCAGGTTTAGATTCCGCGCAGACCACAAAGCAGGAAGGGTAGGTTTGATGTCTGTTTATTGAGCCAACGCGTTTCACAGCAGGACCTGCTGCTTCCTCAGGGCAAACAGTGTACATACATGAACAGCTTCCTTAAATAGCATTTCATACATACAAAAAATGTCGTAAGCTCCGCCCCCTGGACCATAAGCTCCGCCCCCTGACCAGACTTCCTGTGAAAATGCCCACTATTTGTGTATATATTCATCAAACTGGCCAAATGACATCATTTTACAAAGATTTCATACATATGCATTATACAACCATATAAAAGTATTTTTAATATCATCTATCTTAAAAACAAAAAACAAAACCTAAGTTAACACTCTGAAAAAAAAAATTTAAAATTATTTGTCCCCTCTGTGGGCAAGAGCCCATCCTCCATCATTGCGTGATTAGCCCACTGAGTCACAGTGGCTTTTACATTAACATGTGCTTAATTTCATGCCCAAAAGGGAAACAAAAGGGGATGATCCATGAGAACAAGCCTCTCCTAATTAAAAGGAATCCTTTTGGTCCAATAATAACAGGTCTAATTCGTTTAAAATCACACATAGATTAACATGCCAGTCAAAGTATGTTATTTATCTGATTGATTGTGAGTGTGGAAAACAATATGTGGGACGCACCACACAGGCTTTGCATAATAGGATCAACTCACACAGGTTTAATATTCAAAATGGTTTCCTTAAACATGGCCTATCTAGACATTGCCAGGAAATCCATGGGGGATCTTTAACCCTAAGGGTAACACCATTGATCATATTGAAGAGGGGGTACCGAATAGATTACAACAACTAAGTAGGAGGGGAACCTACTGGATATATAAGCTAGATACCATTAACCCTAAAGGGCTTAATGAATTAAGTGATCTATTCTAGCTTGGTGGGTCATATGGTGTCTGATATTGATCCATTTTAGAGAAGAATTTAAGCATATAGCCATGTGAAGGCCACTGTGGCTCAGTGGTTTAATCCTTTAATCTGGATAAGAGGAGACTTGGAGCCTGAGGAGGATGGGCTCACGCCCACAGAGGGACAAATCATTTAAATTTTTTATTTTTTTTTCCAGAGTGTTAACTTAGGTTTTGTTTTTTGTTTTTAAGATAGATGATATTAAAAATACTTTTATATGGTTGTATAATGCATATGTATGAAATCTTTGTAAAATGATGTCATTTGGCCAGTTTGATGAATATATACACAAATAGTGGGCGTTTTCACAGGAAGTCTGGTCAGGGGGCGGAGCTTATGGCCAGGGGGAGGAGCTTATGACATTTTTTGTATGTATGAAATGCTATTTAAGGAAGCTGTTCATGTATGTACACTGTTTGCCCTGAGGAAGCAGCAGGTCCTGCTGTGAAACGCGTTGGCTCAATAAACGGACATCAAACCTACCCTTCCTGCTTTGTGGTCTGCGCGGAATCTAAACCTGGGCTTTTTTTCTACACAACCTAATTTCTCCTCACCAGGTGTCTGCAGCGACCAGGATAACAAGGCTCTTGCAGTTTGTTGTGACTCACTCAACCCAAAAAGGTGAGTCACACTAATCGGGGGGCATTGAATTATCATCATAGATAAGACCCTATGTGCGCTCCCTTCTCTCTCTGTTTCTGTAAAGTAATGAAAAATTATATACATTTCTCATCATTTTTTAATTTAGAAAACAGTGTGCAATGTGTCCAATGCTGGAAATAAAAACTATTCCACAGATTTTGGGCTTAACTCATGTCTTTGAACACACTGCTATTATTTTTAAGGTTTTGTAGAATTTAGTTTGTTAGCTGAGCCTGCCTGCATCTTTTCCGGCTGATGATGGCTGAGTTTTTCAGCCATCATCTGCCTCCGACTGAGGCTTTTAACCTGTCAAATACGCATGATGGGTTACCATGACAACTAAGGTTCTTCTGTGGACCCCCGTGCTTGTCATGATGATTCCGCTGTGAAAGCATTTAGCTGGCTTTCATGGGAGACCACAATTTTTGCTATACATAACAGGGCGATAGGATAATTGCAGCTTCAAGTCTACTAATGGTTATGTAAACAGCTTATGTTTTTATAGACCCAGCGCTCCCTCCATTATGTCATGGCGAATATTGTCCCATTATGTAGTATTCATATGACTGAAAATTGCTACTGTTATAACCCTTATGCAGGATGTTTATTCTCAAATAAAATTACCATATATACTCGAGTATAAGCCGAGTTTTTCAGCACAATTTTTGTGCTGAAAAGTGCCCCCCTCGGCTTACACTCGAGAGGGGGGGTGATGATCGGGGGCTGGAGGAGGCAGGGGGGGCTGTAATAGGAGCGGGCGGTCACGTGGGCTTGCTCATTAGTGCAATGCAATATGCACTGCATCCCCCTGTCCATCAACGGCAGGGGGAGTGGTGCATATTGCATTGCACCATATATACTCCCCCCCCCCCCCCCATATGATCAATATATGCCCCCATGCTGCTGCACAGCATAAAATAATAAATCATTCATATTTACCCACCGTCGCTATGTGACCGCTGCGTCCTTCTGTCCTCCGGTCTTGTTGCTTCTTCCTGCGTTTGCTGGCGTCATGTGACCGCTGGAGCAACGATGACGTCATCCCTGCTGCGCCGGTCACATGACGCAGGAAGAAGCAACAAGACCGGAGGACAGGAGGATGCAGCGGTGACATAGCGACGGAGGGTAAATATGAATGATTTATTATTTTATGCTTTGCGGCAGCATTGGGGCATATATTGGTCATAGGAGGGGTATATACCCCTGTCATGGTGGGGGTCTATATACGCTGGTGGTGGTGTGGGTCTATATACCTCTGTGGTGGTGTGGGTCTATATACCCCAGTGGTGGTGTGGGTCTATATACCCCAGTGGTGGTGGGTGGGCTATGTACCCCAGTGGTGGGGGGGTATGTACCCCAGTGGTGGGGGAACTATATACCCCAGTGGTGGGGGGCTATATACCCCAGTAGTGGGGGATATAATCCAGACTGGGAGTCTATATGCCAGTAATGGAGGAATATGTACAGTGAGGGAGGTATATACCAGGATGAGGGGCCAATTACCATGATGGGGGCGCTATATACCAGTGATGAGGGGCTGTATACAGTGATGATTGCTATATACCAGTGATGGGGGCGCTATATACCAGTGATGAGGGGCTGTATACAGTGATGATTGCTATATACCAGTGATGCTGGCGCTATATACCAGTGATGAGGGGCTGTATACAGTGATGATTGCTATATACCAGTGATGCTGGGGCTATATACCAGTGATGGGGCACTATATACAGTGATGAGAGCAATATACTAGTGCTGGGAGTCTGCGCTTTTCCACCTAGGCTTATACTCGAGTCAATAGGTTTCCCAGTGAGTTTTTGGGGTACAATTAGGGGTCTCTGCTTATACTCGGGTCGGCTTATACTCAAGTATATACGGTATACATAAAAACACACGTTTAAAATTTCATAATAAATCATAAAACTTCTAGAAATCATATGGTCTTGGGGTATATTGATTTATTATATGATTTTTAGAAGTTTTATGATTTTTTAATGAAATTTTAAACGTGTGTTTTTTGTATAATTTTATTTGAGAATAAACATCCCGCATAAGGGTTATAACAGTAGCAATTTTCAATCATTTCAATACTACATAATGGGACAATATTAGGGAGGGAGCGCTGGGTCTATAAAAACATAAGCTGTTACATAACCATTACTTGGACAGGGCCACACACGGAGCCCCCAGACCTACAGCAGCAAAACCATCCAAACCTACAACAGATTGCTCCGGTGTTTAACCATTGAAAAAAAGTCTCCTAATGAGGCTAAGAAACATAGCAAAATGGAAAAAAAAAGTTTTATAACATAAAAATATAAAAAGCAATAGTTTTGCCGCATTGAAAATAAAGCAATTAAAAAAACACACACATTTGGTATCACTAAGGGGAAAATAAACGTTCTGGCTCTTGGAAGTCAGGGAGGAAAAAACTAAAGTGCAAAAACGGAAAACCGGTGGATTATGAAGGGGTTAATCATATTTATGTAAATGAGCAGGAAATGTCTAATATCTGGGCTCTCATTTATCAAAACTGTATCTGTAACAAGGTCCCTGTTCCATAGCAAAGATTGCAGATTCCATTCCTCAACATTCTATAGAACAATGGAATGTGGCTGATAGGGGCAACAATGTCCGTTATTCTGTTGACAGCATTGATAACTGAGGCCTGTACATAATATCTGAACAATCCTCCTCACCACAAGACCTATTATACTGAGCTGTTTCCTTCTTACCTGGTTTATCTTCATCCAGTGATCTGTCTGATGGTGAAGAATCACTCAGGTGGGATATACAATCCGGGATGGAGTGACACTGGTTGATGATGTGAAGAATCACTAGGTGGGATATACAATCGGGATGAGTGACACTGGTTGATGATGGTGAAGAATCACTCAGGTGGGATATACAATCCGGGATGGAGTGACACTGGTTGATGATGGTGAAGAATCACTCAGGTGGGATATACAATCCGGGATGGAGGTGACACTGGTTGATGATTGTGAAGAATCACTCAGGTGGGATATACAATCCGGGATGGAGGTGACACTGGTTGATGATGGTGAAGAATCACTCAGGTGGGATATACAATCCGGGATGGAGGTGACACTGGTTGATGATGGTGAAGAATCACTCAGGTGGGATATACAATCCGGGATGGAGATGACACTGGTTGATGATGGTGAAGAATCACTCAGGTGGGATATACAATCCGGGATGGAGATGACACTGGTTGATGATGGTGAAGAATCACTCAGGTGGGATATACAATCCGGGATGGAGGTGACACTGGTTGATGATGGTGAAGAATCACTCAGGTGGGATATACAATCCGGGATGGAGGTGACACTGGTTGATGATTGTGTCCTCCATAAGGCACCATTCCCAATCATAAAGTGTTGGGCTGGGGTCAGACATCTTCTTCTTGAGACAACCCAGTTACTGTCTCTTATTATTTTCTGGTTTGCCGCTGTTTCCAGGTTCAGGTCTTTAATAAGGTTCAATCCGGCTGATACTGGAGTCTGTATTCTTTGTAGATGTTCCTCTTGGTTGATATTGGCGCTGATCTTTCTGCTCTCATTGAGGATGGCGTCATCATGCCTCTTCCTTATTCCAGTGAATAATCCTCCAAATTTTGTCAGATTGACAAGAATGCCGCTCTGAGGCTCCTTATCTGCGGACTGCACGGCGGTCTCCATATTCCTTCTGTCTGTGGGAATATCTTGTCTTTCGTTCTTTTTGTCATCCAGATTATTTTGGTTGGACGCCATTTTTAAAGCGTCACTAGTCTTATTCAGTAGTTTAGGGAATTTATTCCCTAAAGCATAGAACAATGCCATAAATATTGTTCCCATCTTGCTGAGAACCCAATGTCTTGGGTTCTTCTCCTACCTCTGATCAATAGAATGTAGTTTTTCTCTTCGTTTTGCACGAGGAAAAAATAAGCTGCCTTACCCACCGAAGTCTGTAAGGCAAATGACTGGCTTCAGGCTGGCTGTTACACTGGGATATAGCGTGTTATGATGTCACATCAATTGTGACATCATCAGATTCAAATAGCTCCCAGGATGACTGTGATTGGCTGGTTGAACTGTCAATCACCGTGATCCACTGCCTCCTATGGAAGGGGCTGTGGAGCGGCTGTGATGGGAGTGATCCTACCGTTAAATCGCTTCTATCAGAGCTGGAGGGGGGGGGGCGCCCCTCTACCTCAAATGGAAGCGATCTGATGGGAGGATCACCTCCATCAGAGCCGCTCCATAGCCACCCTGCACCTGCTGCAGGCCGCCGCCGCCGCTCCTGATCTCCCCCCTGCTCCTGCGCCCTGCTCCTTCCTCCCATTCCTGATCTCCTCCCCTGCCCCCTTCCTCCTAATTCCTTCCCCATGTCATCTTTCTGCCCCCGTTCCGGTCTCCTGCTTGCCCAAAATTAGCTCCAAAAGTCAAATTGTGCTCCTTCCTTCTGAGCCCTGCCGTGCGCCCAAACAGTGGTTTATGACCACATATGAGGTATCGGTGCACTCAGGAGAAATTGCTCAACACATATTTTGGATCCATTTGATCCTGTTGCCCATGTGAAAACGAAAGAATTGAGGCTAAAAGAACATTTTTATTGGAAAAATTAAAATGTCCAATTTTTCCTTCCACTTTGCTTTAGTTCCTGTGAAGCACCTGAAGGGTTAATAATCTTCTTGAATGTGGTTTTGAGTAGCTTGAGGGGTGCAGTTTTTGAATGGTGTCACTTTTGGTGTTTTCTGTCATGTACCCCCTCAAAGGAACTTCAAATGTGATGTGGTCACTAAAAAAATGGTTTTGTAAATTTTGCTGGAAAAATGAGAAATTGCTGATGAACTTTGAACCCTTATAACTTCCTATCCCCAAAAATGTTTTTTTCCAAAATTGTGCTGATGTGAAGTAGACATGTGGGAAATGTTATTTATTAACTATTTTGTGGCACATAACTCTCCAGTTTAACAAAATAAAAATTAAAATTTTGAAAATTGCTAAATTTACGAAAGTTTTGCCAAATTTTTGATTTTTTTCACAAATAAACGCAAAAATTATTGACCATAATTTAATACTAACATGAAGCCAAATATGTCATGAAAAAACAGTCTCAGAATCGCTAGGATCCGTTGAAGCGTTCCAGAGATATAACCTCATAAAGGGACACTGGTCAGAATTGCAAAAAATGGCAAGGTCTTTAGGGTCAAAATAGGCTGGGTCATGAAGGGGTTAAAAATAAACACAAACCCTTTCTTGCCATATTATGTGGTTTTTCTACATTACATATAAACTGTAATGTCCTGTTGGTACGGCCATAAAGTTATCACATTATTCACAAGCACAACGATGACCCTAAGGATAAAAAGCAACGTCAGCCTCGTCTCCCAGAGCCGCAGATAGAAACTGATCAATG
Source organism: Allobates femoralis (assembly GCA_033576535.1). NCBI lineage: Eukaryota > Metazoa > Chordata > Amphibia > Anura > Aromobatidae > Allobates > Allobates femoralis. The sequence continues at coordinate 140,032,605 of JARQOC010000009.1, forward strand.
TATCGTATGGACCCAAAAATGGCCGATAAAACGCCAACAGCTCGTCCGGCTAAACATAATCCTGGCTGGAAAAAATCTACATGTTATTTGTGTATTAATATGGCGGACAGTTCTTGTCTTGTGCAGAGAGATATGAAATAGTAAAACAATAATATCGCTGTAATTATAATATAAAGAAGTTAAATGTTATTGATATCACATGATAAACGCCTCCAACATCGCCTCATTTCTTATTTCAGACTCGTTCTCTTTCCCGTCCCAGCACACAGTTGTGTAATCCCTGCAGCCGCTGTGACTAAGGGCTCATTCAGCGGAGAGTATTATCGGTCCGTGTTCTGTCCGTGTGTGCGACCAACCGTACACGGAGATCACTCAGGACAGATTGTATAGTGATCATCATACAATGAATGTGTCCTTCTAAAGGCCTCATCACACACTACGATATCGTTAACGATATTGTTGCAATGTCGCTGGTTTGGTGACATTGCAGTGACATCAAAACGACATCGTTGCATGTGACATTTACCAACAACCAATGATAAGTTGGTTGATCGTTGGTAAATGACCTGGACCATTATTTTATCGTTGGTCTCCCGCTGGGTGGACAGCATCGGCGTGTGTGACAGCGGGAGACTAACAATTAGCGTAAGTACATTGCTGGGCAGCGTCCTCAATAAGGAGCTGTCCCAGGCACTTACGCTAATTGCGTACTGTATCCGCTGCTCCCATGGTGCTGATTGAAACTGTGGTGCACGGGGCATTGTGCAGATGAATTAGTATTCAGAACTGTGGAGAGCGGCGGGTACAGTACGCAATTAGCGTAAGTACCTGGGACAGCTCCTTATTGAGGACGCTGCCCTGCATTGTGTACCATCCCGCGCACTGCTGACAGGAGCCGCCGGCTTTCATTAATGATTTGAAAATGCCGACAAATAGCGGCTAAACAGAAATATAGCCATTAACCCCTGAACTGCCAATGACTTAAGGCACCATGTCTCTAGGGAGTGTGGACACTCCCTGAAGACATGATGCCAACATAGTATACACACATTAACCCTTCATTCACTGGGTTAATAGCCGCATATGCCGCATCTGTGCTGATATGCCGCATAGATGCTGCATATGCAGTTTAACCCCGGCAATTACAAAGAGGTGCCCAGCAGCTGGGTTTATAATAATCATCTTGCACCGCTGACACAGTGGTGCAAGGAGATTGATTAGTGTACCGGGAAAGCGGCACATTCATACTCTGCGGCTTTGACAGCTGTGGAGTTTGAATATGCCGGTAAATGCTGTCCACAGTCCTGAAGTTTGCTTCAGGACCGCAGACAGCATCACAATCACACGCAGCACACACGCACCTCACACTCGCAGCACACTTACATGCATACAGCCGGCCATACTCACCCAAAACACGCATCACACTCGCATTACTGTCATGCATCAAACACGCTCCGTGTGCCTCCAGTCTTAGGGTTATGCTCATCCATGCTAATCTAAACCTGCATTTTTCATTCCCAGCAAAACCTATGAGAGTCTGGAAAAGTCAGGCGCACACATTTGTTTCTTTCTCCTGACTGAAGCTTGGTTTTTGATTATGTCAATTCTTCTCTGAATTTTTGTCTCATTCTACAGGCAAAAACGCAGAAAAAATGCAGCAAAAACACGTAAAAAATGCAGGTTTTCTCCTGTAAAGAAATCTTTATTCACTAACAGAACATTCAGTTTTTTTCTGCTGTTTTGCTGCAGAAAAAAAACACAGGAAAAAACGCAGTGTGTGAACACAGCCTAATACGTCTCCAAGCATTCACTGTAGAGAACCTCTTGGTGGCCCAGATCGCCCTCATTATAACCCGTCGTGGCCACCACTAGACTCGCTCTGCCAGCACATTTCTGTCCAAATGTTTTAAGTATCAGAACTTTTTTGGAGTAATTTTTATTAACTCTGCAGAGCGGGCGCAGCCAATCCCTCTCTGTATAAGCAGTGGAAAGCACCAGAATACTGATTAAAATGACACAAATATCATTATTTTTGCACAACGTCAATTTTGCCACATTTCAAACAGTTTTAACAAAAAATTCTGGTGAAAACGTTTTTATAAAGTGTCCCTTATACAGTGTTGGCCAAAAGTATTGACACCCCTGCAATTCTGTCAGATAATACTCAGTTTCTTCCTGAAAATGATTGCAATCACAAATTCTTTGGTATTATTATCTTCATTTAATTTTGTCTTAAATGAAAAAACACAAAAGAGAATGAAGCAAAAAGCAAAACATTGATCATTTCACACAAAACTCCAAAAATGGGCCAGACAAAAGTATTGGCACCCTCAGCCTAATACTTGGTTGCACAACCTTTAGCCAAAATAACTGCGATCAACCCTTCCGGTAACCATCAATGAGTTTCTTACAATGCTCTGCTGGAATTTTAGACCATTCTTCTTTGGCAAACTGCTCCAGGTCCCTGATATTTGAAGGGTGCCTTCTCCAAACTGCCATTGTTAGATCTCTCCACAGGTGTTCTATGGGATTCAGGTCTGGACTCATTGCTGGCCACCTTAGAGGTCTCCAGTGCTTTCTCTCAAACCATTTTCTAGTGCTTTTTGAAGTGTGTTTTGGCTCATTGTCCTGCTGGAAGACCCATGACCTCTGAGGGAGACCCAGCTTTCTCACACTGGGCCCTACATTATGCTGCAAAATTTGTTGGTAGTCTTCAGACTTCATTATGCCATGCACACGGTCAAGCAGTCCAGTGCCAGAGGCAGCAAAGCAATCCCAAAACATCAGGGAACCTCCGCCATGTTTGACTGTAGGGACCGTGTTCTTTTCTTTGAATGTCTCTTTTTTCTCCTGTAAACTCTACAGTCATGGCCAAAAGTTTTGAGAATGACACCAAAATGATATTTTCACGTGATCTGCTGCCCTCTGGTTTTTATTTGTGTTTGTCTGATGTTTCTATCACATACAGAATTATAATTGCAATCATATTATGATACCAGAAGGTTATATTGACAGTTAGAATGAGTTAATGCAGCAAGTCAATATTTGCAGTGTTGACCCTTCTTCTTCAGGACCTCTGCAATTCTCCCTGGCTGCTCTCAATCAACCTCTGGACCAAATCCTGACTGATCGCCGTCCATTCTTCCATTCTTCCATTCTTGCATAATCAATGTTTGCATTTTGGCAGAATTTGTTGGTTTTTGTTTGTCCACCCGTCTCTTGATGATTGACCACAAGTTCTCAATGGGATTAAGATCTGGGGAGTTTCCAGGCCATGGACCCAAAATCTCTGTGTTTTGTTCCCTGAGCCATTTAGTTATCACCTTTGCTTTATGGCAAGGTGCTCCATCATGCTGGAAAAGGCATTGTTGGGCGCCAAACTGCTCTTGGACGGTTGGGAGAAGTTGCTCTTGGAGGACATTCTGGTACCATTCTTTATTCATGGCTGTGTTTTTAGGCAAGACTGTGAGTGAGCCGATTCCTTGGCTGAGAAGCAACCCCACACATGAATGGTTTCAGGATGCTTTACAGTTGGCATGAGACAAGACTGGTGGTATCGCTCACCTCTTCTTCTCCGAATAAGCTGTTTTCCAGATGTCCCAAACAATCGAAGAGGGGATTCATCAGAGAAAATGAATCTTTACCCCAGTCCTCAGCAGTCCACTCCCTGTACCTTCCCTCCTCGCGTCCACCTGTACCTTCCCAGTCAGCAGTCCACTCCCTGTACCTTTCCCCAGTCCTCCAGGACAGTCCCACTCCCTGTACCTTTTAGCAGAATATCAGTCGGTCCCTGATGTTTTTTCTGGAGAGAAGTGGCTTCTTTGCTGCCCTCCTTGAAACCAGGCCTTGCTCAAAGAGTCTCCGCAGTCTCACAGTGCGTGCAGAAGCACTCACACCAGCCTGCTGCCATTCCTGAGCAAGCTCGGCACTGCTGGTAGTCCGATCCCGCAGCTGAAACAGTTTTAAGATACGGTCCTGGCGCTTGCGGGTCTTTCTTGGGTGCCCTGGAGCCTTTTTGACAACAATGGAAGCTCTCTCCTTGAAGTTCTTGATGATGCGATAGATTGTTGACTGAGGTGCAATCTTTGTAGCTGCGATACTCTTCCCTGTTAGGCCATTTTTGTGCAGTGCAATGATGGCTGCACGTGTTTCTTTAGAGATAACCATGGTTAACTGAAGAGAAACAATGATACCAAGCACTAGCCTCCTTTTAAAGTGTCCAGTGGTGTCATTCTTACTTAATCATGACTGATGGCCAGCCCTGTCCTCATCAACACCCACACCTGTGTTAATGGAGCAATCACTAAAACGATGTTAGCTGCTCCTTTTAAGGCAGGACTGCAATGATGTTGAAATGTGTTTTGTGGGTTAAAGTTCATTTTCTAGGCAAATATTGACTTTGCAAGTAAATGCTGTTAAGCTGATCACTCTTTATGACATTCTGGAGTATATGCAAATTGCCATTAGAAAAACTGAAGCAGTAGACTTTGTTAAAATTAATATTTGTATCATTCTCAAAACTTTTGGCCATTACTGTATGTTGATGCCTTTGCCCAAAAAGCTCTACTTTTGTCTCATCTGACCAGAGAACGTTCTTCCAAAATGTTTTAGGCTTTCTCAGGGAGGTTTTGTCAAACTCCAGCCTGGCTTTTTTATGTCTCGGGGTAAGAAGTGGGGTCTTCCTGGGTCTCCTACCATACAGTCCTTTTTAATTCAGACACCGACGGATAGTACGGGTTGACACTGTTGTATCCTCGGACTGCAGGGCAGCTTGAACTTGTTTGGATATTAGTCGAGGTTCTTTATCCACCATCCGCACAATCTTGCGTTGAAATCTCTCGTCAATTTTTCTTTTCCTTCCACATCTAGGGAGGTTAGCCACAGTGCCATGGGCTTTAAACTTCTTGATGACACTGCGCACGGTAGACACAGGAACATTCAGGTCTTTGGAGATGGACTTGTAGCCTTGAGATTGCTCATGCTTCCTCACAATTTGGTTTCTCAAGTCTTCAGACAGTTCTTTGGTCTTCTTCCTTTTCTCCATGCTCAATGTGGTACACACAAGGACACAGGGCAGAGGTTGAGTCAACTTTAATCCATGTCAACTGGCTGCAAGTGTGATTTAGTTATTGCCAACACCTGTTAGGTGCCACAGCTAAGTTACAGGTGCTGTTAATTACACAAATTAGAGAAGCATCACATGATTTTTCTAAGGGTGCCAATACTTTTGTCCACCCCCTTTTTTATGTTTGGTGTGGAATTATATCCAATTTGACTTTAGGACAATTCTTTTTGTGTTTTTTTCATTGACGACAAATTAAATGAAGATAATAATACCAAAGAATTTGTGATTGCAATCATTTTCAGGAAGAAACTGAGTATTATCTGACAGAATTGCAGGGGTGTCAATACTTTTGGCCACAACTGTATTTAAGATTATCTCAGAACAGGAGATGTGGTATGATCAGACCATGTCCCTGTATGGTCAGACACATTCATTACACAGTACATAGCAGGACACATATATAAGATTATCTCAGCACAGGAGATGTGGTATGATCAGACCATGTCCCTGTATGGTCAGACACATCCATTACACAGTACAAAACAGGGACACATATACAGTGCCTACAAGTAGTATTCAACCCCCTGCAGATTTAGCTGGTTTGATAAGATGCCAATAAGTTAGAGCCTTCAAACTGCAAACGAGAGTAGGATTTATTAACAGAAGCATAAATCTTACAAACCAAAAAGTTATGTTGCTCAGTTGAATTTTTATAAATTTTAAACATAAAAGTGTGGGTCAATTATTATTCAACCCTAGGTTTAATATTTTGTGGAATAACCCTTGTTTGCAATTACAGCTAATAATTGTCTTTTTATAAGACCTGATCAGGCCGGCACAGGTCTCTGGAGTTATCTTGGCCACTCCTCCATGCAGATCTTCTCCAAGTTATCTAGGTTCTTTGGGTGTCTCATGTGGACTTTAATCTTGAGCTCCTTCCACAAGTTTTCAATTGGGTTAAGGTCAGGAGACTGACTAGGCCTCTCCAACACCTTGATTTTTTCCCTCTTGAACCAGGCCTTTGTTTTCTTGGCTGGGTGCTTTGGGTCGTTGTCTTGTTGGAAGATGAAATTACGACCCATCTTAAGATCCTTGATGGAGGAGCGGAGGTTCTTGGCCAAAATCTCCAGGTAGGCCGTGCTATCCATCTTCCCATGGATGCGGACCAGATGGCCAGGCCCTTGGCTGAGAAACAGCCCCACAGAATGATGCTGCCACCACCATGCTTGACTGTAGGGATGGTATTCTTGGGGTCGTATGCAGTGCCATCCAGTCTCCAAACGTCACGTGTGTGGTTGGCACCAAAGATCTCGATCTTGGTCTCATCAGACCATAGAACCTTGAACCAGTCTGTCTCAGAGTCCTCCAAGTGATCATGAGCAAACTGTAGACGAGCCTTGACATGCCGCTTTGAAAGTAAAGGAACCTTACGGGCTCATCTGGAACAGAGACCATTGCGGTGGAGTACGTTACTTATGGTATTGACTGCAACCAATGTCCCACTGCCATGAGATCTTCCCAGAGCTCCTTCCTTGTTGTCCTTGGGTTAGCCTTGACTCTCGGACAAGCCTGGCCTTGGCACGGGAGGAAACTTTCAAAGGCTTCCAGGCCGTGGAAGGCTAACAGTAGTTCCATAAGCCTTTCCACTTCCGGATGATGCTCCCAACAGTGGAGAAGGTAGGCCAACTCTTGGAAAGGGTTTTGTACCCCTTGCCAGCCTTGTGACCCTCCACGATCTTGTCTATGATGGCCTTGGAATGCTCCTTTGTCTTTCCCATGTTGACCATGTATGAGTGCTGTTCACAGTTTGGGGAGGGTCTTAAATAGTCAGAAAAGGTGGCAAAAGAGATAATTAATCCACACATGTGAAGCTAATTGTTCTTTGTGCCTGAACTACTTCTTAATACTTTAGGGAGACCAAACAGAATGCTGGTGGTTTGAGGGGTTGAATAATAAATGACCCTCTGTATTAACGTTTAACGCTTTAAAAAAAAAATAAAAAAATTTTTTTTGTGGCACTGCATTTCCCACTTCCAGGCTGATCTACAGTCCAAATGTCACAATGCCAAGTTAATTCCGCATGTGTCAACCAGCTAAATCTGCAGGGGGTTGAATACTACTTGTAGGCACTGTATAAGATTATCTCCACACAGGAGCTATGGTATGATCAGACCATGTCCCTGTACGGTCAGACACATTCATTACACAGTACATAGCAAGGACTCATATATATGATTATCTCAGCACAGGAGATGTGGTATGATCAGACCATGTCCCTGTACAGTCAGCCAGTACATAGCAGGACACATATATAAGATTATCTCAGCACAGGAGATGTGGTATGATCAGACCATGTCTCTGTACAGTCAGCCAGTACATAGCAGGGACACATATATAAGATTATCTCAGCACAGGAGATGTGGTATGATCAGACCATGTCCCTGTACAGTCAGCCAGTACATAGCAGGACACATATATATGATTATCTCAGCACAGGAGATGTGGTATGATCAGACCATGTCCCTGTACAGTCAGCCAGTACATAGCAGGACACATATATAAGATTATCTCAGCACAGGAGATGTGGTATGATCAGACCATGTCCCTGTACAGTCAGCCAGTACATAGCAGGGACACATATATAAGACTAGCTGTGAGCCCGATGCAAATGCATCGGGATTCTAGAACGTGCATACATTTGCTTATAATAGTTATAGCTGGTCTGAGTACTTTTTTGGGGGGGTCCAATACTTTTTGGGGGGGGGGTCCAATACTTTTTTGGGGGGGTCCAATACTTTTTTTGGGGGGTCCAATACTTTTTTGGGGGGGGTCCAATACTTTTTGGGGGGGTCCAATACTTTTTTGGGGGGGTCCAATACTTTTTTTGGGGGGTCCAATACTTTTGGGGGGGTTCCAATACTTTTTTGGGGGGGTCCAATACTTTTTTTGGGGGGTCCAATACTTTTGGGGGGGGTTCCAATCCTTTTTTTGGGGGGTCCAATACTTTTTTTGAGGGGTCCAATACTTTTGGGGGGGTCCAATACTTTTTTGGGGGGGTCCAATACTTTTTTGGGGGGTCCAATACTTTTTTTGGGGGGTCCAATACTTTTGGGGGGGGTCCAATACTTTTTTTGGGGGTTCCAATACTTTTTTTGGGGGGTCAAATACTTTGGAGGGGGGGGTCCAATACTTTTTTTGGGGGGTCCAATACTTTTTTTGGGGGGTCCAATACTTTTGGGGGGGGTCCAATACTTTTTTTGGGGGGTCCAATACTTTTTTTGGGGTGTCCAATACTTTTGGGGGGGGTTCCAATACTTTTTTTGGGGGGTCCAATACTTTTTTTGGGGGGTCCAATACTTTTGGGGGGGGTCCAATACTTTTTTTGGGGGGTCCAATACTTTTTTTGGGGGGTCCTATACTTTTGGGGGGGGTCCAATACTTTTTTTGGGGGGTCCAATACTTTTGGGTGGGGGTCCAATACTTTTGGGGGGTCCAATACTTTTTTTGGGGGTTCCAATACTTTTGGGGGGGGGGAGGTCCAATACTTTTTTGGGGGGGTCCAATACTTTTGGGGGGGGTCCAATACTTTTTTTGGGGGGTCCAATACTTTTTTTGGGGGGTCCAATACTTTGGGGGGGGGGTCCAATACTTTTTTGGGGGGGTCCAATACTTTTGGGGGGGTCCAATACTTTTTTTGGGGGGTCCAATACTTTTTTTGGGGGGTCCAATACTTTTTTTGGGGGGTCCAATACTTTTGGGGGGGGGGTGTCCAATACTTTTTTGGGGGTGTCCAATACTTTTTTGGGGGGGTCCAATACTTTTTTGGGGGGGTCCAATACTTTTTTTGGGGGGTCCAATACTTTTGGGGGGGTCCAATACTTTTTTTGGGGGGTCCAATACTTATATTTTAATTAGTTAATGTAATTAATATCTTAATTTAATATATATATATTTTTTTTGTTATTATTATTTTTTATTTTATTATTTATTTATATTTTTTTTTTTACTATTTTTATTATTATTAAATTTATTTATTATTTGTTATTTTAAGTGAATTGGAAGCGGGCATTGCGAGTCGCTGGCCGAAAATAGAACCAGAGGCTCGGCCACAAAGTTAGCGATTTCCCGCTGAGGCTAGCGACTCGCTACCTGAGCGGGAAATCGCTAGCTTTGTGGCCGAGCCTCTGGTTCTATTTTCGGCCAGCGACTCGCAATGGCCGCTTTGCGGCCATTGCTCGCACAAAGCTAGCGACTCGCAATGGCCTCGCGGCCATTGCTCGCGCAGCTAACGACTCGCATTGGCCGCTACGCGGCCAATGCTTCGCTATGGTGACGTCACAATAGTGACATAGCCACGGCGATTTCGGGGGCCGACACGAAAATGCCTACGGCAATTATATAGTAGATTATCTCAGCACAGGAGATGTGGTATGATCAGACCATGTCCCTGTACAGTCAGCCAGTACATAGCAGGACACATATATAAGATTATCTCAGCACAGGAGATGTGGTATGATCAGACCATGTCCCTGTACAGTCAGCCAGTACATAGCAGGGACACATATATAAGATTATCTCAGCACAGGAGATGTGGTATGATCAGACCATGTCCCTGTACAGTCAGCCAGTACATAGCAGGGACACATATATAAGATTATCTCAGCACAGGAGATGTGGTATGATCAGACCATGTCCCTGTACAGTCAGCCAGTACATAGCAAGAACTCATATATATGATTATCTCAGCACAGGAGATGTGGTATGATCAGACCATGTCCCTGTACGGCCAGACACATCCATTACACAGTACATAGCAGGGACGCATTTAACATTATCTCATCGCAAGAAAATTTTTCTTAAACACGTCCAATTGTGGAAACTATTATTATTCCAAGATCTATTGATTGAAATCAACTTTGTCCATGGAAAAATCCCTTTTAAGGTATCAGCAGGCTAGGGGCTCATTCAAAAGTCCATTTTTTCACACGTATCATATCCATGGTTTTCACAGTTATTACTCGTACCTGTGATAGTCTATGGGGCCGTTCACATGCCTGTGATTTTTGGCAGACCACGTGGTTTGTGGAAAATCACAGAGACGCGAGTGACTTTAATCCACGGGTTGTTTGAAAATCGACAAATCAAGTGTGTGTGGATTTGTGAAAAAAAAAATCTGACCTCATTTTGATTCCATTTGTACAGTCTGATTGTCACAGACAGACAGAATGGAGAAGGAGAATGTATTTTCCTCCACATATAAGAAAAACTGATGTTCAAACCAAACTAGGATCAAAATCTGTTTATCTTGTACATGAGAAAATCAGATCTCTGCATGAGCCCTAACTAATACCCCCCAGCTCCTGACACTGATCTTGTGGTTGCACAGACAACAAATATGAGGTTATGAAAATGTACTGGTTCCCAATGTAATATTCATTTTCATTGCTGTTTTTTACTGTACCTGGTTAAGGGAGTAGTAAATAAATGGAAGGACCAAATATAGCAAAGTCAGTCAACCCAAGTAAGGCTAGGGTCACACTTGGCTGCGTTTTTTAAGGTTGTTTTAGACAGCCTGGGTTTTTGGGCTGCGTTTTTGCTGTTAGGTCTGGAGCAGCATTAAAAAAACGCAAGCAAAAACGCATGCGAAAACGCATGGTACCATTCAAAAACGCATGCGTTCCCCATAGGGCCCCATGTTACAAAAACGCACATGATTTCAACTACGCACCAAAAAATGCAGCATGATGCATTTTTTGGTGCTGAGCCAAAAAAAAATGCATCCAACAAACGCATGGCACTTTGTCCATGCGTTTTTTGCATTAGAGTCTATGGATGCGTTTTTCCATGCGCTTTTCACAAAAGACAAGTGTGAAAAATGCATTGAAAAAACGCATCCACGACGCCAGTGTGACCCTAGCCTAAGCCACAATTTCACTGTGATGAGTGTGTTGGAGAAGAGGATGATGTTAAATGTGGGCTGGTAGAGTTTGTGTGCCTGGGCTGCTTTTAATCTGAAAATATGAGATGTGCAATAGGGTCTTATCCTTCGGACAAAGGGTGAAAATAAATCAAATGAAATCTGCTCACCTGATGTAGTTGTGCCAACCCACAACCACGTATGATAGCTCAGGAAATTACAGCTGCTGCACGGCCTGCACCTCCACAGAATCCGCGGTGAAGATAAACAAAAAACAGGACGACGTGCCGCTTGACCCGCGCTGCTGTCAAAGACCACCAGAAGTCGGGATATCTGGGGTAAGGTGTTGCTTTCATTCCGACGCGTTTCGGAGCTACTACCGGGCTCCCTCCTTCAGGTTTGTCCCTGAGGAAGGAGCCCGGTAGTAGCTCTGAAACGCGTCGGAATGAAAGCAACACCTTATCCCAGATATCCCGACTTCTGGTGGTCTTTGACAGCAGCGCGGGTCAAGCGGCACTTCGTCCTGTTTTTTGTTTATCAGGGCTGCTTTTAAGTCTCAGTCCGACCCTCACTGCGGATACACCTTATCTCACACACTGCCAGACCTCAACACCAGAGAGGAGATCATGCCCTCTTTGTGACCGTAGGTGTAGTTTATTGCAGGTAGCCATTTGTATAGGGCTATATAGAGCAGAGATGGCAGCCAGGCTTATTGTGGGTACTGTTACTGGCTTAATTTAGGGTTAAGTTACTCTTAGAGCCCGTGCCCACGATCATGAGACGTTGTGTCCTGGACGCAGCGTCATTCCTGTTGCAGAGACATTAGTGTTTTGCAGGAACTATGCAGGGTTTTGGACCAGGCGAAAATACACTGCTTCCAAAATGCTGCTAATACTGATTGTGGGAACAGACCCTAAGAGTATGTTCCCATGATCCGGAGATACTGCGTCCTGTGGAGAAGCCAGTGATCTCCACTGGTGAAGGCAGATGCCCGTCCCGACAGTCATTGTTCAGGGCACAGCAACCTTTCCCTGCATTCACCTGGCGAGATCGTCTCTGACTCAGTAGCGCCAAATTGACATGCGGCGGAAAGCTGCCCCACATGTCAGTTAATTCTGTGGAGGAAAGAAGCACAGTGCAAATGGGGTTAATTAATCCCATCCACTGTGCTTGTACTGAACAACTTAGCATTATGGATGCAGCGAACACACACTGATTGTGGGAACATAGTCATATGGTACCTTTACATGCAACTCACCATCCATGCCAAAAACAGAAACCAAATGCACTTACAGGACGCAGTCAGAGCCCAAATGTGAAGCAAGCCCAGCTGCAGGCTGATAAAATCACTTCTACCAACAAGATGTGGGAGGCGACCTGCCATGCATACACTAGGCCTGCATAGAGCACCATTCACACTGATACATATGATGCAGAGTGTCTGAAAGCTACCCAACCGCTCCGCTGCCTGAGCATTGGGCCGCACAGTACGATGCTTCTGCACCACTGGATGAATGGCGCCCCTATGGGCCCAACTGCACCCTGGATGGATAAAAAAGTGCAAAAGTTTTTTATATGATAAATAAAAAACCTTTATAGATGGGATTTTGGTTCATGTGTTGGCCCAAGACATTTAAGCTGGTGACCCACGACAAGGGATCCCATGCTCACCAGTCCTAACAAAATTGTACAAAAACTACTAGAAAAAAGCAGCATCAGAAAACTCACCATCCATGCCAAAAACAGAAACCAAATGCACTTACAGGACGCAGTCAGAGCCCAAATGTGAAGCAAGCCCAGCTGCAGGCTGATAAAATCACTTCTACCAACAAGATGTGGGAGGCGACCTGCCATGCATACACTAGGCCTGCATAGAGCACCATTCACACTGATACATATGATGCAGAGTGTCTGAAAGCTACCCAACCGCTCCGCTGCCTGAGCATTGGGCCGCACAGTACGATGCTTCTGCACCACTGGATGAATGGCGCCCCTATGGGCCCAACTGCACCCTGGATGGATAAAAAAGTGCAAAAGTTTTTTATATGATAAATAAAAAAACCTTTATAGATGGGATTTTGGTTCATGTGTTGGCCCAAGACATTTAAGCTGGTGACCCACGACAAGGGATCCCATGCTCACCAGTCCTAACAAAATTGTACAAAAACTACTAGAAAAAAGCAGCATCAGAAAACTCACCATCCATGCCAAAAACAGAAACCAAATGCACTTACAGGACGCAGTCAGAGCGGTTGGGTAGCTTTCAGACACTCTGCATCATATGTATCAGTGTGAATGGTGCTCTATGCAGGCCTAGTGTATGCATGGCAGGTCGCCTCCCACATCTTGTTGGTAGAAGTGATTTTATCAGCCTGCAGCTGGGCTTGCTTCACATTTGGGCTCTGACTGCGTCCTGTAAGTGCATTTGGTTTCTGTTTTTGGCATGGATGGTGAGTTTTCTGATGCTGCTTTTTTCTAGTAGTTTTTGTACAATTTTGTTAGGACTGGTGAGCATGGGATCCCTTGTCGTGGGTCACCAGCTTAAATGTCTTGGGCCAACACATGAACCAAAATCCCATCTATAAAGGTTTTTATTTATCATATAAAAAACTTTTGCACTTTTTTATCCATCCAGGGTGCAGTTGGGCCCATAGGGGCGCCATTCATCTAGTGGTGCAGAAGCATCGTGCTGTGCGGCCCAATGCTCAGGCAGCGGAGCGGTTGGGTAGCTTTCAGACACTCTGCATCATATGTATCAGTGTGAATGGTGCTCTATGCAGGCCTAGTGTATGCATGGCAGGTCGCCTCCCACATCTTGTTGGTAGAAGTGATTTTATCAGCCTGCAGCTGGGCTTGCTTCACATTTGGGCTCTGACTGCGTCCTGTAAGTGCATTTGGTTTCTGTTTTTGGCATGGATGGTGAGTTTTCTGATGCTGCTTTTTTCTAGTAGTTTTTGTACCTTTACATGCAGCAACAGGAAAGTAGACACCGCCAGGCATCGGACACAATTGTGCCTGTTGCCATGAAAACACCACGAAGTGGCTGCGTGTAATTCAGGTATCTGCAAGAATTCGTGGTGTTTTCATGGCAACAGGCACAATTGTGTCCGATGCCTGGCGGTTTCTACCTTCCTGTGGCTGCGTGTAAAGGTACCATAAGAGTACTTGCTCACAATTAGGATTAGTAGTGTTGCAGTGTATTTTTGCTATGTCCAAACTACTGTGTGGCACCCTGCGATATGGGTAGCCACAGGACCGCCTAGTGCACAGAGGGATTTCCAGATCAGGTACCCTACACAGGCAACACCTTCCACCCCAGACCTGAAGGGGGAGATCTACTTGCCGCCTTGAGGCAAGGTCCCCTATAAATTCAGACCCGGGGGAGGAGTTAGGTAGTTCAGTATGGAGCAGTACTGTGAAGACATCCTGGTGAATGGTGCCGCACTAGGCCCTTACCAGAGGGAAGCCTAGCCAGTGCAGGGGTCCAAAAGAGAGGGTCAGAGGCAAGGCGAGGAACAGAGTGGGGGCAGAGGAACCATACCGGTTCACACCAGGAAGCAACCCGGATACTGGAGTCAGAGTCTACTAGGGATTACTTAGCCCAGCAGAAAACACTGGTCAACCAAGGAGACTTCAGTCTTCTGGGATACTTGTGCACAGCAACCACGAGAGTAAGGAACAGCAGGAGAGATAGCGGCACCCAACAGAAGGTTCTCACCGCCTGCAATACAAGTGAGAGACACAGGGGAGGTCAGGCCAGGTTCCAGACAGGCCAGGACTTAAGCACACACACAAGGAAGCCTCACAAGTCACCGGGTGTGGACATCCTGAAGTGCTTCTTGACCACCTGGAGTGTACCCTGGACATTACCTTGCAACAACATCAGTAAAAAGGTTCGGAAACAACTTCCAGTGTGTGCGTGTCAGTTCTTACGGCCCGTGATCCTGCCCAACATATAGACTGTGTCAGCAGCCAGCCTGCAGAGCCACCTCCCTGTGCAAAATCCCTATTCTACATCACTGCCTCAGGGACCCCGCTCCACCTACGGGGAGCGTTTTCATCTAGCTGCAGCATCACTGTCCCTGGAGGTCTGAGAGCAGCGCCGGTATCATTACCGGGTACCGTAGGTGGCGTCACAAAACTTTCTTTTATTTTCCCCTTTTTGCCATTTTTCAGCGACCACCAGGGCCACGGACTCTGGCAAGCCACCCGTGACATCTTCCAGTGCAACCTCCCGGGACCGGGTACCCGACGGCCCTGGGGTGGGTCAGCTTCACTGTACAGTACAAGCACAGTGGATGGGATTAATTAACCCCATATCTACTGTGCTTCTATTTTACACAGTGCAAACTGACCTGCGGCATGGCTTCCAGAGCCACGTATGTCAATTTATTTCTGTGGAGACGCTGGTTCTCTAAGTGGGAGAACGTAGTGTCTGTGTCATGATGAAGGTTCTTGGCGCTGCATCTTCTTGCTATGTTCTCCTGTTCAGAACACTAGCTTCTCCGCAAGCATAAATTGACATGCTGTGGCTCAGGAAGCTGCAGACACATGTCAGTTTACACTGCGTAAAATAGAAGCACAGTAGGCACTGGATTAATTAATCCCATCCACTGCGCTTGTACTGTACAACGCAGTTTTTTGGATGCAGTAAAAATACACAGTGGCCAGAACACTGCTGATCCTGATCACGGGTACAGGCCCTAGAGGTTTTGTTTTTTTATTTTTTTAATAAAAAATATGTGCTATTGTTACCATCAAAGGTATATTAATATTTTCCTGGAGTTGAGGGGCATCATTTTAATGCAAGGGGTGTTGTGTGTATGAATCACATACATAGTGGTTTATTCACATGAACCCAGTGTTGTAAAATGGCGCATAATCACATACACCCTTTGTAATAAAATGATACCCCACTCCAATCCTGAAATGGGTTATCACCATTTGTACAACCCCTTCTCATTCCCTTTGTTTGACCTAGAAAAAGAAATAAGCCTATACTCACCACCGGTACGGCCATGATTCCAGCAATGTCAGAAGTTGCGATCCCAGGGCCCAAATGTCTTTGTAATGGCACACAGGCCCTGCGACCAATCAGTGATGGTTTCCTTCACCCTTCCTTCAGATACTTGAGCAGGAAGTTAGCACAGAGCTCACATCCTTGTCACATGTCCGAGGGCAGGAAGAAGGGCTCATGTACATGTGCGATGGGAATGCAACTTCTTAAATCGCTTGAACTGCGGCCGCATCGGAGGCGAGTATGGGCTTATTTATTTTTACAGGGGCAAACTAGGGGTTTAAGTAGGGATTGCATAATTAATTGACATTAAAGGAGTTGGTCTCCTTTAGTAAATGTCTGGCCTGTCTGGTAGGTTATTATAAAGAAACTATATAGCTGCCACATTGTACATTCCACACAGGGCACCATACAGGCTAAGACCGGTCCTGATTGGGTTTATGTTGGGTTGTTCAGAGAACTTGAGGTATTGCAGTACGCTAATGGTGCACATTCGGTGCATACCATTACTATTGCCCAGGGGTTGTAAGCGTCAACAACTTGGCATTAGTAACCGCATGTACCAAATGAGCACCTGTGTCATACAGCTACACTTCAAGATGCACATGACCAGGGGTGGATTAAGAGTAGCAAGGGCCCGGGGCTGTTCAGTCTCG
Organism: Allobates femoralis; assembly: GCA_033576535.1. Lineage (NCBI taxonomy): Eukaryota > Metazoa > Chordata > Amphibia > Anura > Aromobatidae > Allobates > Allobates femoralis. The sequence continues at coordinate 140,049,260 of JARQOC010000009.1, forward strand.
GTGGGCCCCCCCCCCCCGGTCATGTGACGGGGGGGGTCATGTGACAGGGGGCGGGGGTCATGTGACGGGGGAAGGGGTCATTGTGGAGGGGTCATGTGACGGGGGGAGGGGTCATGTGACGGGGGGGGGGGTCATGTGACGGGGGGGTCGGGGGTCATGTGACGGGGGGTCATTATCATATACCTGAAACAGATTATTTCACAAAAATAGTTGCTGTTTGAAACTATAACCTGACAAACATCCATTCATCTAGTCAATTTAGGACTAGCACACACACACAGCACAGCAGCTGCAGACTAATGAAAAGAGTGATAATATAAAACACTGCAAATAGATTGATATAAAAGTAATATTGCAATTGTGTGCATTTAAATCAATGCATGCAGGATAATCGTGAGGCCTAATGCACAAATTGACAATATAAAGAACAAAAAGAAAAGAAAGAAAATAAACCGAAGTCCAAGATTCAAATAAAAATATGTAATAGTTTATAGAAAAATTGAGACGGTAAAAAATCAGATACCACATACATTAGAATGGGACAGTGATTCAAATCAGGAGGGGGTTGAGTAAGTACATACGGTAAATATGTACAAACTGATATGGTCAAAAAGATCCAGGGGCAAAGAGTACAAAAATACCTTAGAGTAGAATATAATAACATACAAAAGTATAATAAAAATGGAAACTAATTCAATTGGTGCCTATAAAAGCCAATGGAGGTAATTATACACTGATCACATATGATGAATCAAAGAAGATAAAATAGAAAAAGTGAAAGCTGAAGAAAGGATATAGCAGAATAAAACAATATACTGATAGGAGTATCTCCCTATATGCAGATAGAGCCCTCCACACAGTCCCTCTATATAAAGTATGAGAACCCATATAGCCCCCTGTATACATTGTGAGCCTCCACAAAGCTGCCTGTATACAGTGTGAACCTCCACATAGCCACTATAAAACACTATGAGCCCTCACAAAGCCTCTATATACCGTTTGAGGTAATGAAGTGACGTAACTGCGTCTGCTGTCAGTCAGAGACGGTGACTGGTGGAAGAAGGAGCCATCGGCTTCATCCACCACCAGTGTAACCTCTGCTCACTGCATCCTAGGGATGCAGAGAGCAGTGATCAGTGGCGTAACTACTGTGATCACAGGGGCCGCAAGTGAGACCAGACCTGCAGGTACAGGGGCCCGTGCCGCCCGCCGACCCCTGCGACCGCTTTACATGGATTTGCATCCCATGTCCTTGGGCTGTACCACGTCCTTTTTGAAATGCCCGCCTCTTGGGATCATGCGATGCCCTGGCCAGAACGTCATATCTGGCCCGATGCATTGTGAGGTCGATCATATGGTACGGCCGGGCTCTAGTGCGTGCGCACTGTGTGGATATTGAAGCCGGCTCGTCACCACCATGGTGGCCGTGGTCCTGGTCAGTGAGCTGTGCAAATCCATCTCTATATTGTGCTGCCGTGAGGAGACGCGATCTCCAGGCACTACTCCATTACTGGCGGGGGTAGGGGCTTATCACTAGCGATTATTAGTCTATAGCTTGGGTGGTGGTCGCTCCCAGTACACCATGTATTGCTCTGTAAGCCCTGCATTGGCTGAACGTGTAGGAGAATGCTAATAGTGCTGCAGAGAAAAAGGCTACACCAGAGCGCCTATAGCCGCCATGTGTCACATATTGCACTATGGTGGGCCTGTGGGAAAGGAAAGCCTAGGATCAGTGCACGAGCAGCGTCACAGTGCACGGCAGCGTCACAGTGCACAGAGCAGCGTCACCAGTGCACAGAGCAGCGTCACCAGTGCACAGAGCAGCGTCACCAGTGCACAGAGCAGCGTCACCATGCACAGAGAAGTATCACCAGAGTACATAGCGTAGTTGTGAAGTCTGTACAGATAGCCATGTCACCATTACAAATAGCAATTGATTCAGTAGAGATAGCAGTGTAACCAGTATAGATAGATTCTATCACCAGTACACACAGCAGTGTCACTTCTACTAATAATTATGTCACCAGTACAGAGGGCAGTATAAGCAGTGTCACCAGTACAAATAGCCATTTAACAAGTGCAGATAGCAGCATCACCAGTATAGAGGGAAGTGTAACCAGTGCAGTCGTTCAGGTAGCAGCGTCACCAGTACAAATAGCCATTTAACAGTGCAGATAGCAGCGTCACCAGAGCAGGTAGCAGCATCACCAGTAAGAGGGAAGTGTAACCAGTGCAGTGTTCAGTAGCAGCGTCACCAGTACAAATAGCATTTAACAATGCAGATAGCAGCATCACCAGTATAGAGGAAGTGTAACAGTGCAGTCGTTAGGTAGCAGCGTCACCATACAATAGCCATTTAACCAGTGCAGACAGCAGCGTCACCAAGTGCAGACGCAGCCATTTAACAGTGCAGACAGCAGCGTCACAAGTGCAGACAGCAGCCATTTAACAAGCGCAGGTAGCAGCGCCTACCAGCGCAGACAGCAGCGTCACCAAGTGCAGACAGCAGCGTCACCAAGTGCAGACGCACGTCACCAAGTGCAGACAGCGCGTCACCAAGTGCAGACAGCAGCGTCACCAAGTGCAGACAGCAGCGTCACCAAGTGCAGACAGCAGCGTCCCCAAGTGCAGACAGCAGCGTCACCAGTACAAATAGCCATTTAACAAGCGCAGGGAGCAGCGTCACCAGTGCAGAGAGCAGTGCATATTCCTATCACGACTCTGCATTATATTATATGACGGGTTATGAGGCTGCATTTTACTATATGGAGGGCTATGAGGCTGGGTTATACTATAATGGATGACTATATATATACACCAGGATAAGGGCCATATTCCAGGAGGAGGACCATATATAGCAGGATGAGGGACATTAATACATAATGATCTAGAACGTTACATGGGGCCCATACATCTGACCAATGTGGACGCGTAGGGGAAGGGGAGCCCAGGTCCAAATTTCGCAGTGGGGCCGTTCGGACTCTAGTTACGCCACTGGCAGTGATGTTGGGATACCTGTAGTGGTCAGCACCAGGTGACCCTCTGGCCAGTATTTTCAGCCACCTGGTTGCATTTTGCCCAAGTTTGGACTGGACTGACCAGGACCCTGACTACAGGACATCATAGATGACTGTGTATATAATCTGTGATGCTGAATCAATCCTGTGCAGGGCTCTGTATAGTTAGGCTATGTGCGCACTGGGCGGGTTTTCGGCGGTTTACCTGTGTAAACCGCCGTTTTGTTTACATTAGTTTTATTTAAATTTATGTTAATCCAAACCGGCGTTTGGATTAACATTAAAACTAATGTAAACAGCCCAAGGCTGTGCACACACCGGCGGTTACACAGCGTCATCCGTTGCTAACCCGCAGGTTTCCCAGCGGGTTAGCAAAGAATGAGCTTGTTCTAAAAAACGGCGGTTCTGCAGCGGCTGCAAGCAGAATCATGTGCTGCTTCCAGCCGCTGCAGATTCGCCGCCGAGAACACGCTGTGCATCCGCCGGTTCCCGCCCGTCACCCGCCCGGCTCCCGCCACACATACCCTCCAGGAAGCCGGTGGACGGCGCCGGAGCTTCCTGGCGGGTTCCGCCAGCTGCCGCCGAGCAAACCGCCGGGTAAGTGTGCACTTACCCTTAGGTCTGGTGTGTCCATCTGGGGCACAATGTGATTTGTGGCAACAGTTTGACTCTTCATACAGAGTGGGAGCCGATGACCTAACACTGACACCACAACCCCCGACCTGCATGAAGGGTTAAACTGCTGCAATAAGTCCCACTGATCCTCAGCAGAGCGGCTGGTGACACCATGCAGTTTGCAGCCCTGGACTTGTGACACCATGCAGTTTGCAGCCCTGGACTTGTGACACCATGCAGTTTGCAGCCCTGGACTTGTGACACCATGCAGTTTGCAGCCTTGGACTTGTGACACCATGCAGTTTGCAGCCTTGGACTTGTGACACCATGCAGTTTGCAGCCTTGGACTTGTGACACCATGCAGTTTGCAGCCTGGACTTGTGACACCATGCAGTTTGCAGCCCTGGACTTGTGACACCATGCAGTTTGCAGCCCTGGACTTGTGAGGTGAGCAAGCGTTCTGAAATCTCTTCACTGACACTGTGCAAACACAATCTCCTGCCCTATCACTATCCTAACTGAGAAACAACAATGTCTGACCTTCCCCACTGATCCCACAGAGGCTCCGCTCTGGCAGGCAGAAGACAGGGTGACAGGAGTACAGAAGCTCAGCCAGTGTCTGCTGAGCTGTGATGGATGCAGCCGGCCCGGCACATAAACACATACAGTGCAGGTCTCCTGCCTATTAATCTACAAACGATGGGGCAGCTCTTCATATCTGCTTGGGTACATACCTGGGGGACGAGTGCCACTCTGCCCAGTCTAACCCTGGCTGTGAGCAGTGGTGGATTGAGCTGCCGGTGGCAGAACCAGCAGCTCAGCTCCTCTTGGCATCGCATATTCGGCGGGCCTCCTGTGTGCCTCCTCCAGCACCCGCCTTCTTTTTGCAGCTTCCTCCCGCACATTCACGTCATGACGTGCAGGAGAAAGAAAGGGGGCGGGCGGTGGTGCCGGGGGCAGCAGGGACCTGAACATTCACATCAGCGGTGCGGAGTACGGGGCAAACAATGGCGGATTATGATGGGGCAATTTACCCTGGAAGGCTCTGGGCCCCCTGAGAGCCTTGGGCCCGGGGCACTTGCCCAAATTGACCTCATTATAATCCGCCACTGCACATGACTCACCGTGGGCCGGGTGCTCAGGCCTCAGGCGCTGGCTGTTAGTCACGGTACCGGTGCCCGAGGCTGTGGGCCCGGTGGTCAGTAAAAAGGGTGAAAACAAAATAATAAAAAGGAGGTAAAGTTGTTAATTCGTGATGCCACCTGTAGGGATCCGGTGATGGCACTGGCGCCGCTAGGGCCTCCGGGTTGATGGGCGGCAGCAAGATGGGACCACTCCCTACAGGACGAGCGGAGTCCCCAGAGGTGAGAGCTGCAATAGAGAAATAGGGCAGCTCGGTTGTTTCTGGAAGGCAAGGTGATTAATGAAAGTCCCGAAATAAAGCTCAGACACGTTGCTCTTCTGTATGGGTGTTTACTTAGTTCTTCAATGGCTGACAGGTATAACGGTTCTCAGTGCCACGCAACAGACCGGGTGGTCCCTGCGGTGAATAGTGTCCCTCTGAGGCTCCACAGGTCTCCTTCTCTATCCTGACTGTCCCCCTCTCTTCGCTGCTTTAATATACCTTGCCAGGGTACTGAAGATCCTCTGTTGGGTCCCGAGCCTTGGCCCTGACTCTTGTTAGGTCCCTGATCCTCAATGGTGGGTACCCCCTGGTATAGCTGCGGTGATGGTAGGTTGTGTATTGTGCTCCTTTAAAGACTTCAACCACTCCGGGTTCTGTGGTGCAGGGTTAAAACGTCTGAACCACCTCGGAGCCGGTACTCCGGGTTGTGGACTGGGCTCGGGTCTACTATCACCCGCTCTCTTTCTCCCTTTCTCTTCTGGGTCACCAGTGCTCGGTGCCCTCCCTGTTAGCTGTCTCTGCTGTCACGACTTGACTTCACCTTGTTCTTGTCTCTCCATTATTCTAACTCCTTGCTTCTCTTCCCCACTGCTATATACCTAACTCTCCTCCCACCAGGACCGGTTACCCAGGAAGCGGGCATCTAATTGGTCCTCTGCCTCTAGGTGCTGGATGTGGTAGATGGAGCCTCAGGATTATCCTATTCACCACTGAGACGGAGAATACGGCACCTAGTCAGGGGTGCAGTACCCTCCTGTGACACACTCATAGCGGGGCGCCACACACACCTGTTACACATTGTCAGGCAACAATCATGTGAACAGTACAATACACACAAAGACACAAAAGAAAACACAGGAATTGTGCAAGCAACTGACAATCTTGATTAAAAAAAAAAAAATAATATATATTAATATATATATATATATATATATATATATATTATGTAAAGGTTGTGGGTCTTTCATGGGGCTAAAAAAGGGAGTGGATGACACATTGCGATTAGACGATGGGTTGGGAGTTGATGATAAGGTAGTAGACGGTAAGTGTGTTGACAGTTCATTGAGAGTTAAACATAAGTGGGAATGGAGCGAGAAATTGGAAGGGAGAGACAGATCAGAAAGAGAGACAGATCAGAAAGGAGAGACAGATTAGAAAGGAGAGACAGATTAGAAAGGAGAGACAGATTAGAAAGGAGAGACACAGTGAAAAGGAGAGACAGATTAGAAAGGAGAGACACAGTGAAAAGGAGAGACAGATTAGAAAGGAGAGACAGATTAGAAGGAGAGACACAGTGAAAAGGAGAGACAGATTAGAAAGGAGAGACACAGTGAAAAGGAGAGACAGATTGGAAGGTAAAGACATGGTGGGAGGTGAGGGCAAGGTGAGTTTGGGACTACTTTCTTCCTCACTTTCTTTTTCCGCTTTTGTGGTAAGAGCTGAGGGGCTATGAATTCACACCGGCCCAGATTCTCCACATATATAAGTACTCCCATGGCCCGTCCCAGTGTGTCCGAGCACAAGAAAACACCTTTAAAATAATTACAAGATGGTATCACACGCCAATATGGAGCTCTGGCTGGAGTGAAGATCCTTCCATCTGGTGCTGGAGATGTGGAGCGGGCCCTCGCAACTACCTTCATATTTGGTGGCAATGTCCCGTCATCGTTGAATTCTGGCAGCAAGTTGAGAACCTTATTGGCGCTGTGTTACAGAAAGATTTGAAACTAAAACCAGAGACAGCTTTACTGAACTTTTTGATCTGGCCAGAATATAAAAAAGCATCACACTTGGCCCAACATATTCTTAATGTGGCTAAACTATTAATACCGGTCCACTGGAAAACCACTGGTCTCCCCACACTATTACACCTGCAGGATAAGATACATTTACTTTATCATGTGGGTAACCACTCACAAGCCACCTTCTTGGATGTCTGGCAACCATGGGTTAACTATAGATCCTCAACTCTGACTACATAAACGAATTCTCCGAACCTGATAATACGCACTTGCTTGTGCCTACCTCCCTTCTCCTTTTACCCCCTCCCCCATACCATTTCCAACTACCTCCACTTCTACTATGTATACTCCTACTCTCTTCCATCTTTGATTATTTCTTTCTTGTTAACTATATCTACTGTTTGTACTTGTTATTGGGAACAATTTCCTTAACCCAATGCTTATTAATCAAGCCTGGAATGTCAGAGCGGAAGTTATGATTCATTTCCCAAAACAGTCCATTTAAACACATCTTTTTTGGTAACGAAAGTAAGGCTTGTATCCTATATGTAATATACCTTGTAATGTTCATTTTCTTCTTAACCCCTTCATGACCTTGCTATTTTTTGCAATTCTGACCAGTGTCCCTTTATGAGGTTATAACTCGGGAACGCTTCAACGGATCCTAGCGATTCTGAGATTGTTTTTTCGTGACATACTGGGCTTCATGTTAGTATTAAATTTAGGTCGATAATTTTTGCGTTTATTTGTGAAAAAATCAAAAATATGGCAAAAATTTTGAAAATGTTGCAATTTTCAAATTTTTCTTCTGGTAAACCAGAGAGTTATGTGACACAAAATAGTTATGAAATAATATTTCCCACATGTCTACTTTACATCAGCACAATAAAAAAAAAATTTGGAAAAAAAAAAAATTTTGTTAGGAAGTTATAAGGGTTCAAAGTTCATGAGCAATTTTTCATTTCTCCACCAAAATTTACAAAACCATTTTTTTTAGTGACCACATCCCATTTGAAGTCCCTTTGAGGGGTGTACATGACAGAAAACACCCAAAAGTGACACCATTCCAAAAACTGCACCCCTCAAGCTACTCAAAACTACATTCAAGAAGATTATTAACCCTTCAGGTGCTTCACAGGAACTAAGCAAATTGGAAACAAAAAAATGGATATTTTAATTTTTCTAACACAAATGTTCTTTTATCCTCAATTTTTTCATTTTCACATGGGCAAAAAGATAAAATGGATCCTAAAATTTGTTGGGCAATTTCTCCTGAGTATATCGATACCACATATGTGATCATAAACCACTGTTTGGGTGCACGGCAGGGCTCTGAAGGGAAAGAGAGCAATTTGACTTTTGGAGCTAATTTTCCATTCAAAAAGTGATATGGCGCTCCTTCACTTCTGAGCCCTGCCGCGCGTCAAAACAGTGGTTTATGACCACATATGAGGTATCGGTGTACTCAGGAGAAATTGGCCAACAAATTTTAGGATGAATTTTATCCTGTTACCCATGTGAAAATGAAAGAATTGAGGCTAAAAGAACATTTTTGTGAAAAAAAAGTACTTTTTCCATATTCACAGATCAATTTGCAAAGCATGTGGGGGTTCAATATGCTCACCACCCATCTAGATATGTTCCCTGGGGGGTCTAGTTTCCAAAATGGGGTCACTTGTGGGGGAGCTCCAAAGTTTAGGCACACAGGGGCTCTCCAAACGCGACATGGTGTCCGCTAACAATTTGAATGGAAAATCACCTCAAATTGTTAGCGGACACCATATCGCATTTGGAGAGCCCCTGTGTGCCTAAACATTGGGGCTCCACCACAAGTGAACCCATTTTGGAAACTAGACCCCCAGGGAACATATCTAGATGCATAGTGAGCACTTTGAACTCCCAGGTGCTTCACAAATTGATCCGTACAAATTAAAAAAGAAAATTTGTGTGAAAAAAAAGTATTTTTACCTTATTATGGATCAGTTTGTGAAGCACCTGGGGATTCAAAGTGCTCACTATGCATCTAGATAGGTTCCTTGGGGGGGTTCTAGTTTCCAAAATGGGGTCACTTGTGGGGGAGCTCCAATATTTAGGCACACAGGGGCTCTCCATACACATCCTGGTGTTTGCCGACAATTGGAATTGTTAGCGGACACCAGGTCGCGTATGGAGAGCCCCTGTGTGCCTAAACATTTGAGCTCCCCACAAGTGACCCCATTTTGGAAACTAGACCCCCCAGGGAACACATCTAGATGCACAGTGAGCACTTTGAACCCCCATGTGCTTCACAAATTGAGACGTAAAAATGAATAAGGAAACTTTTTGTGAAAAAACATACTAGTCTAGTAGTTACAATTCGCAGCATAGGGGACCCTATACATTTGGGTCTCTCCATGCTGAGGATTCCAGCCCCCTAGCTGCCAAGTTGTACCTGGCTGGCAACCAAAAATACGGCAAAGCTCCATGTAATTTTATTTGTAGAATTTTAAAAAAAAATGACATGGGGCTCTGCCATATTTTTGGTCCAGCCAGGTACAACTTGGCAGCTACGGACTGCCACCAGCCCCCAGCTGCCTCATTGTACCTGGCTGGAACCAAAAATACAGCGAAACCCTTTTTTAATTTCTAGAACTAATTCTAGAAAAAAAATTACGTGGGGCTCCGCCATATTTTTGGTCCAGCCAGGTACAACTAGGCAGCTGGGGGCTGGAATCCTCAACATAGAGAGGCCCAAGCGTTCTGGGCCCCCCATGCTGCGAATTGCAGCCCGCAGCCGCCCCAGAAAATGGCGCATTCATTGAAGTGCCATTTTCTGGCGCTGTACCCACGCTCTTCCAGTTGCCCTGGTGCCGGTGGCTAACTGGGTAATAAAGGGGTTAATGCCAACTTTTTATTGGCAGCTGGCACTAAGCCCGAGATTCATAATATAGGGCCAATGTTAGACCCGCCATTAGGAATCTCTAGTACGGTAAATAGTCAATAAATACACACAGAGAAAAATCTTTTTATTTGAAAAAAAAAACACAGACACAATTCGGACTCCATTTTTATTAGGAAAAGATCCGACGTAGTCCACAACGAAGGTCCCACGACGCTCGATCGCTCCAACGTAGTCCATAACAAAGGTCCCACGATCACTTTCTGCAGCTATATCCTCAAGATCCAGCTGTAGAAAGTGATCTGACAGATCCAGCACAGTGATCACATAATGGTCACTGTGGATCACTGTGCTGGAGCTGTCAGATCATTTCCTGCAGCTAGATCCTCAGGATCCAGCTGTAGAAAGTGATCTGACAGATCCAGCACAGTGATCCACAGTGATCACATAATGGTCACTGTGGATCACTATGCTGGAGCTGTCAGATCACTTTCTACAGCTGGATCCTCAGGATCTAGCTGTAGAAAGTGATCTGGCAGCTCCAGCACAGAGCTGTCAGATCCGGAGGCGGTGAAGAGGAGGAGGAGGAGCGGGATGCAGTGGAGACAGAGCGGCCGCCTGAGGGGTGAGTGGGAGAGGCGATCGCCGCTCTGGTGATCGGGGGGGCAGGAAGGGGGAAGAGGGGGGGTGACAGGAGAAGTAAGGGGGCACTTAGGAGGAAGCGGGGGCAGGCAGGAGGAAGCGGGCAGCAGGAAGAGGAAGCGGGCGGCAGGGACAGGAAGCAGGTGGCAGGAAAAGGAAGCGGGGGGGTAAGAAAGATGAAGAGGGGGCAGGAAAGAGAGGTGGGGGACAGGGGGGCAGTTAGAGGATGACAGGGGAGAAGATTGGAGGGTAGGGATAGCAGCGGCAGGCAGGGAAGCATTACAGGCGCGGTGATTTTCACTTTCACTTTTGAGTGCCAATCACCGCGCCTGTAGCCGGGGGGTGGGAGTGGGGGCAAATCGACCCCACTTGGGGTGTTGTACAACTCCCCATGTACCTGCAGGCTGAGTGACAGGTCACCCTCACTCGACCTGCAGGAGCCTGATCATTCCATGGCCCAGGGGGTGGGCCAAGGGTCTGGAAGGGGCTCCCTTCTCCTTTTACCCCCTCCCCAAACCATTTCCAACTACCTCCACTTCTACTATGTATACTCCTACTCTCTTCCATCTTTGATTATTTCTTTCTTGTTAACTATATCTACTGTTTGTACTTGTTATTGGGAACAATTTCCTTAACCCAATGCTTATTAATCAAGCCTGGAATGTCAGAGCAAAAATAGAAAAATTTGCGCCACACTGCTATACAATATAGATAGGGGAGCCGGTTACAATTGCAATTTGCTCACCTGATTAAGTTGTGCCAAGTCGCACAACAGACTGGCGGGCAGAGAGGAGTCGGGTGCAGCCTCCAGGCCGGACGAGTCTGGTGGCTAGGAGAGCTGCGATCCTGGTTAGTGCGGGTCAGCGGGTGGCTGGCTGGTGAATGAGGGAGGTATTGCCGAGGCCTTCGGAGCTGGAAGCCGGCACGCAGGCTGTGTTAATTTCCTGGGTTGAGTGAGCCAATGACCAGCGAGCCTCAGGGATGGGAGTGGTGCGTGTTGGTGAGCGAGGTCCGGGAGCAGAGCCGCTCAGACTCGCGCTTCCCCGAAGGGAGGGCGTGAGACGTGTGCAGAGAAGGTTTGAAAAAAAAAATGTGTCAGCGCTCAGATTACACCCGAAACAAAGCTTGCAGTTATTTACCTTTAGGCTTTATTAATCCGGTAAAGGGTTCCAATTATCCACAACGCGTTTCTGCGCTTAGTGCGCCTTTCTCAAGTGCTTAATGGAGCCCTCTTTTACAATTGTTTAAATACATTGCTTAGGATAAGGGGGTAGGGAGTAAATAAAAAGTGGGAGGTTTTACAAAGGTATATCCAAAAACAAGTGCTGGATCATGGAATGGTTTCCACACCAACACAACGTTTGTATATAACTAGAACAAGTTAAAAACAGTGGCAATTCAAATAGGTACTTAAAATAAGGTAAGAATAGTAAAAACCAGTATTTTTTCAAAAATCATGCATGCTCATAGTACATATGAAAATAAAAACAAAGAACAATAATTATATGCACATATATATGTATGTAGAGAGTCAATATGGTTAATAAAATTATTATAAAAAACTGTAAAGATATAATAAAATAGTAATAAAAGGGCATTATTCTAAAATTATAACAATAGCTTAGGGTTCCTTCACACTGGCGTTTGGTCCCGCAGCGTACATCAGCGTACTTGCTTTTATAAATCCGCATGCGGATTGCGGACCTATATTTAACATTGCGTACGCATGATAAAGCGTGAGCATCAGTATGGCCGCGTACGCGCATGTTTGAGGTTTGTTTACCCTCCCGGCGAACGCGACATGTTGCATTTTTTGGCCCTTGAAAAATACGCTGACGTCCGCATGCGGATGATTGCTGACGATCCATGCATGACTTTCAATGAGTACGCAATGCCAAGCGTATGGCAGACTAAGATACGCATGCGTACGTCAAAGTGCGCATGTCCATGAGACTGTATAAAGGAACTCCCCTTTCCACGCCCAATTCACAATGGGTGTGTCATTCACAGTGGACGTCCGAAGGCCTGAGAACGAGGATGGTGTCTTCACAGAACATGGAATGTAAGTATAATGCAGAACAGTCTGTGTTGTTTTTCTGCCACCAACTCCATTTGTATCTTGTGTCTTTTTCAAGTTCGATATGTCTCTCTGTCACTCTGTGTGAATTCACAGTCTATCCCTTGGTGTCTGTCTCTTGCTGCATGTGACTGTCTTTCTGTCTGTGACTTGGTGTAGTGTGTCTGTGTTGGTGTTTCCGTTTATTGTTGTCTCTTGGCTGCGCTGTCTCTCAAGTGGTCTGGTTGTAGGTCTGTTTTGTTCCTGCTTGTTTGTTTGGTTGGCAGTGTATTTGAGATGTGTCTTTGGGCCTGGTTACAAGTACTAGTCGTGCTGCTCTGGTTGATACATAATGAAGTTAAAAATTATAGCCTGTAGTTTTACATCGGTTTACATGTTGTTGCCATGGTTAATTAGGTGTGTCATGGCATGCAATGCTTGCATTTGTTGACATGGTTACTTTTGGGGCTCCTGTGAAGCTATGGCATGTACAGTGTTGCCATGCTTCCTTTGCAGGTTCATGTCTAGCAATGCCTTGTACAGTCTTGTAGCCATGCTTCCTTTGCAGGTTCATGTCTAGCAATGCCTTGTACAGTCTTGTAGCCATGCTTCCTTTGCAGGTTCATGTCTAGCAATGCCTTGTACAGTCTTGTAGCCATGCTTCCTTTGCAGGTTCATGTCTAGCAATGCCTTGTACAGTGTTGTTGCCATGCTTCCTTTGCAATTTCATGTCTAGCAATGCCTTGTACAGTCTTGTAGCCATGCTTCCTTTGCAGGTTCATGTCTAGCAATGCCTTGTACAGTCTTGTAGCCATGCTTCCTTTGCAGGTTCATGTCTAGCAATGCCTTGTACAGTGTTGTTGCCATGCTTCCTTTGCAATTTCATGTCTAGCAATGCCTTGTACAGTGTTGTTGTTGCCATGGGTAATGTACAGGGGCATGATTTGCAATGGCATGTACAGTCTTGTAGCCATGCTTCCTTTGCAGGTTCATGTCTAGCAATGCCTTGTACAGTGTTATTGTTGCCATGGGTAATGTACAGGGGCATGATTTGCAATGCCATGTAGTGTCTTGTAGCCATGCTTCCTTTGCAGGTTCATGTCTAGCAATGCCTTGTACAGTGTTGTTGCCATGCTTCCTTTGCAATTTCCTGTCTAGCAATGCCTTGTACAGTGTTGTTGTTGCCATGGGTAATGTACAGGGGCATGATTTGCAATGCCATGTACAGTCTTGTAGCCATGCTTCCTTTGCAGGTTCATGTCTAGCAATGCCTTGTACAGTGTTATTGTTGCCATGGGTAATGTACAGGGGCATGATTTGCAATGGCATGTACAGTCTTGTAGCCATGCTTCCTTTGCAGGTTCATGTCTAGCAATGCCTTGTACAGTGTTATTGTTGCCATGGGTAATGTACAGGGGCATGATTTGCAATGCCATGTACAGTCTTGTAGCCATGCTTCCTTTGCAGGTTCATGTCTAGCAATGCCTTGTACATTGTTGTTGCCATGCTTCCTTTGCAATTTCATGTCTAGCAATGCCTTGTACAGTGTTGTTGTTGCCATGGGTAATGTACAGGGCATGATTTGCAATGGCATGTACAGTTTTTTTGTTGCCATGGGTAAGGTACCGGAACATGAATTGCTATGGCTTTGATGTTGATATCTCCAAAACCTGTTATTAACATGTCTTTTGTATCCATCAACAGTATGCATGTAATCCCATCGACGTGACTCTTTGTTTTGGCCATCCTTCATCGTAGTTGTGTTGTCTGGTGTCTCGTTGTGATTTTCTTAACCATTGATCATCGTCCGCAGTGGTGCTTATTGGTGAGACCCAACATGACAACCATTGTGTGAAATATGTATAGCTGCAATGCACAGTTGTCCTTTCTGAACTTCATAAATCCACGCTCTTTGGATATGCTAAACAGCTTCAGTCTTAACATTTCAAAATCTTTTTCCTTCCACAGGTAATTTGTTGGTCAAAGATTTCAACTCTGCTGTGGAGCGGGTACTGTGCAGTGCTGCGCGGAGATTGCTGTCCTGCTGGGACTGTGTAGCTGATATTGTCTTGGGCTGCTGTCACTGGCTCCTACTCAGCTTAGCTGTTGCTGCTTGGTGAGAGAGCAAATGACTTCAAGTGTTCCATTTTTTTTTTTTCTTTTACAGCAATGTGTTCCCTTTTGCAGGTCAATTATTTTCCACACCAGAACTTATGTAATGCTATATACACGTGTCATTTATTTCCTCATACAGTGTAATTGTAAGTCTGACATCTCGTGAGGTGCTGGGCCTCTGCAGGTCTGCTGGAACTCTGCTGCTCAAAATCCAATCTGCTGTGCTGCTGGGACTCGGCTGTGCTGCTTTGACTGTGCTGGTCTGGTCTGTCCGAATACTTATTCCTGGATCAGTGTTGCTTCTTGGTGAGAGATAAGATGACTTCAAGTGCTAAAGCTTTTATTATTTTTCTTACAGCAATGTGTTTTTAACCTTTAGCAGGATAATCATTTTTCCATGAAAAAATCATGTAATGCTATGTACACGTGTCCTGTATTTCCTTCAACATTGTCATTCAGACATCACTTGAGTTTCTGTGACTCTGCTGGTCTGCTTGCAATCTGCTGTTCTGCTGGGACCCTGCAGTGCTGACAAAATGTCATCCAATGAAGATCTTGAGGAACCTACTGGATTTTATTCTGAAGTAAGTGTGTGTTCCCTTTTTCGGTTTATTTTTTAAAAGGTTTCGGCCATTATCTGTACTGTCACTTAACTCTCTTTGTTTTCAGGGTGCGAGCAGTGAGGTAGAAGACGAAGCGTCCAATGAAAGTGATGTAGCAGAGCGTGGACAAAATACTGCTTCTCAACAAACAACGCAAGTAAGTACCTTTTTTTTTTTTTGGGTCATATATGTAATTTGGTTTTTATACATGTGGCTGAAGTATTTATTCAACCAAAATAGGACGCATCTGGATCACCATTAATTGATAACGACACTTTGATTCCGCTGGTGCAAGAGCGGCCAGCACTCTGGGATCCACGTGACCGTCAGCATTCAGACTCGTTACTAACCCGTCGTCTTTGGGAACAAGTTGCAAGAGGAACTTGGCCTGGTTGGAACAATGGCACACCCGCCGAACGCCGAGATTTTGGTAGAAATTAAATTTAATGTTAAAATAAATAAAAGTATGGTGTAATGACTTTTGGTAACGTTTTTAATAAATTTTATACAGTCAAGAAAATTAAAATTCGGTGGCGCTCCATGAAGGACAGGTTCAACAAAGATCTGAGAGAGGAGCAACGAGTGAGAAGCGGTGGTGCCCCAAAGTTGCGAAAGTATATTTATCATCGGATGCTGTCATTCCTTAGACCAGCGATGAGGCAGCGGGCGTAAGTATATTATTTTAATAATATTTGACAGAAAATATTGTATATTTTGCCACACGTTATAGTTTGTTACATTCAAGGTCCCTCTTTCACCAAGAATAAGGCACCCTTTTATTGGAATGTTTTCTACAAAGATGCAATATGTGTTATATTCTGTGGTTGTAGAATTCGGCCATCATGTAAACCCAAACTTTTAAAATTCCCATGCGTTCCCCAATATCTCCACAATCCCCTTGCAGCCCCAAATAAACCTATGTAAAATATCCCCCCCACCTTAATATTAAGGTGGAAAGAGGGTATAAATAAGATTTAAATTGTAAACAATGTAACACATTCTTTGTTTCATCTACTCAGAACATGGTGCAGCACCGCAGAAGATGCATCTTTGAATCGACCGTCAGGCGATGTGGAAGCAGGCCAGCGTGTACAGGC
Source organism: Allobates femoralis (assembly GCA_033576535.1). Lineage (NCBI taxonomy): Eukaryota > Metazoa > Chordata > Amphibia > Anura > Aromobatidae > Allobates > Allobates femoralis. The sequence goes on from JARQOC010000009.1 coordinate 140,065,429, forward strand.
CACTGAACAGTTTGGACTATCTCAAACTACCAACTATAGCGAATCAACCACTCACTCATCACAGTCTGGAGAACCAGTAGTTGGAGCAACAGGTTTTCCCCTTTCCCAGCCCTCAGCTACTGGTTATGTAGGCACTACACGTCAGCGGCAGAGGGCTTGGGAAAGGTCTGTAATGCCAGAATTCATCCATTTGAGTTCGATATTTCAGGAAAGGATGCGTGTGCTAAGTGAGAAAATTGACCAGGGCTTCAATCGTGTAGAAAGCAAATTTAACGAAGTGTTCAAGCAGATAGAACGCCTAGATTTACAACTTAGTAGACCAGCTAGACATTATTTTGCATGCATTGAGCGTAATGTCACGGAAAACCTGTCTCCTGAACTACAGATGTACGTTATGAATGCTTGCCAGGATGCTTACAGTCAGGCCATTCAGCAAGCTGAAATTGACTCCCAGTCTGTATATTACAGTCGACCACTTAGTGGAAATATCCAAAGTCAAAGCAGACAAGAATGGAATGTTAGGCAACCTAGGACTTTTCTAAGTAGACCCAATGTGAGTACAGCACCAGCCCCACCGCCTTTGGACATTACATCGCATATGCCTCCCATACCTAGTTACAGCAGTTTGGTCACAGCAGCCGCAGCACAAGGCCATGTAGCACCAAGCAGTACTTTAATACAGACTCCATCACAAACAGGATTGCAGACTTTAGAGACAGTGTCATCAGCAACACCCACAGATGATGTTTTAAATGTTTGTACGGCTGCAACACTGCTAAATCGATCAACAATGCTCAGTAGTTCTGAATCACAGCATGATACCTTGGCCAATGTCTCTGTTGGTGCATCACTGACTCATGACACATTTACCACTTGGAGTCTACCTGGACCACATGTTAAGAAAGATAAAATAATTGAAGTTCCTAACAAAGTTTCAGAAAGTGGTAGCAGATCCCAGGCTACAAGACAGAAGAACATACAAGGTACAGAGTCCAGCAGGCAAAGTATTCCGTCCACAAAACGTCGGCGAGGTCCTGGAAAAAAAAATAAAGGTTCAACAAAGCTGAAAGATAGAGTGTCAGCCACAGTAACTACCCTTAAAAAAAAAGGTCGCCCGAAGAAATGCAACGAAGCACAACCACCCCCCTCCTCACCTGACAATCTTTCACTATTTTCTGATCTTTCAATACCATCTGTCTGCTCAAGTGGCAATGTCTCTCTCCCATCCCACATCTTTTCAACACCGAGAGTTTCTTCATCACCTGCAGTTCTTTCAACTCCATCGACTGCTCACACCTTCAGTCCTCTTCCCGAACTTGATGCTACTATCCAACAACCGATCCTCCATTTCCTCACAAATTCTGAACATACAGCTTCCATCCCTACTCAGAACCCAGCAGCACAGACAAACAGCCGCACACAACAGGGAGACCCTTCTTCAACAGTCTCCTACACAACATTGTAATGGTTTGGTTGGCTTTTGGTTGTGTCTTGGATGAAGCACATTTTGAAAAAATGTATTTACTTACATTCTGTTTGCACTATTGTTAATAAATATTTTATGGTTTATAACCCTCTGTTTAGCTTCTTTCTGAAACTGTTAAATCTTTGGTCGGTGTCGTGTATTTTTCTAACATTAAACAGGTGGATGCATCGGTGTCTGGATCTTTTGCCTTCAGGTATGGTATGGTCCTAGTGTACCTGTGCATTACATACATTCACACAACATAGTTTGAGGGCTTCGTCCTTTACATTTTGAATCTTTGGTGAAACTGCTTTAGCAAAAGCTCCATTAACCTTATCCTGGACTGTGGATGTCTAGTTGAACAAATTCAGCCCTTGTGGACCGCACATATTAAAGGTTTTCTGATTGAGATATCTGGGTCAGTTGGTTTCTTGATCAACTGTCAAGTAAATCCTTTAAAGTACACTGTTGTGTGGACCTCGAGGACTCAATGTTGGTAGTGTATGAACCTGATTATTGCTACAACAGCTAAAGTGGTTGAAATAAACACATGTAAATAGTTGACACTATGGTGACCACAGTTTTTCAAAAATCATTCCTGAACAAAGTATTATTAGAATTTTAAACCACAAATTTTATTGATTCATAACCTCAATAAAAAACAAAAAATTTACTCAATGCTGAAAATAACCATGTCAAATAGAATGTTGCAGCAATAGAGGGAGGATAACATTTACTAAACTCCATAAATTTTAGTGTTCAGCATCGTACACTTGAAAGTATGCAGTACATCTTTAAAGTGCAAAGTCAGAACTTTGTTGATGTTGAGTATCAATAGAGTAATGATTTGACAGTACGTTTGCTTCAACTAAAAAGTGCACTAAACTGTAATATGAACCATAACATCCCTTTTTAATGACAACTTAGGTATACAAACTATATTTAATTTTTTATAACAATGACAATTTGTAAAAGTATTTGAGGATACCCCAATATTACATGCTGGGTCCACAACATAGTCATTACAACATTTGGTCCTGCCAGTCCACCCGTCCACTGTCAGACACAAAGTAGTTTGCATACATATCCCTCATTTGAGCTACTTCAACTGTACTACGAAGTGGGTGTTCTTGGAAGTCATGTAATGTGCTCTCAACATGTCCTTCAGCTTGTATACGGTGTCTTTCTTTTTCAAGGATGAAATTGTGCAACACTACACAAGCTTTAACCACCTCATCGACACTGTCAGTTTTAAGTTTGATAGCAGTACCAAGAATACGCCACTTAGAAGCAAGCAAGCCGAAGGCACATTCTACAGTCCGACGTGCCCTTGTGAGACGATAGTTGAAAATTCTCTTAGTATTGTCCAAATTACGGCTAGAGTATGGTTTTAAAAGGTTAGGAGCCATTTGGAAAGCCTCATCCCCAACAATAACAAACGGCATGGGTGGTCCGGTAGTGTTGGCTAGCGGCTGTGGAGGAGGGAAATTAAATTTGCTTTCATACAAGCGTTTGCCCATATCTGAGTCTTTGAATGCTTGAGAGTCATTAGCGCGTCCAAAGGAACCTACATCAGCCGCTACAAATCTACAATCTGCATCTGCAATAGCCATTAGGACTGTGGAAAAAAATTTTTTATAATTATAAAATTCAGATGCACTACCAGCTGGCTTCACTATGCGGACATGTTTGCCGTCTACAGCCCCCATACAGTTCGGAAACTGACAAAGCTCATTGTATCTGGCGGCATTGTCCAGCCACAGTTGCATTGTTGGCTGTGGCAGATATTCTGTTCGCAGGTCTTCACAGATTGCTGCACAGGTTTGAACAATGATACCAGACAACGTGGATAGTCCAATTCTGAATTGAAAATGGAGCGATGTTAACGATTCTCCTGTTGCCAGAAATCTGCAGATATTAAACACAAACCAATGAGTAAAGGCCCCTTTCCATGCAACATTAATATTTACAAAACTATAGTCTGTACACCCACCAGTGGCGGGACAAGGCATTTTGGTGCCCTAGGCGGGTAAGGCAAACGGCGCCTCCCCCACCCTACAAAATATGTGTAGGAATAAAAATGTCAACATACATGAAGTTCAAACATCGTAGGATCTAATGTGTTTATTCCACATTCGTGTGGTCTTACATGGTGCGGGTGGGAGGACGGGGGGTTCTCAAAGGTGATGGCCGTTTCACACCCAAAGTGTCGCTTCAACAGGCATATAGTCCACCATATGCCTGTTGACTATATGCCTGTTGAAGCGCCACCCCACGAAGAGTGAATAAACACCGCTGATTGTGTGTTGCAACTTCTTTTCTATAACGCTAAACACAATAGCTGTATATACAATAGAGAATACAGAATAGAGACAGCTGCTACCTGTATACACAATAGAGATGGCTGCGGACCGTATACACAATGGAGACTGCTGCTGGGAATACATACAATAGAGAACACACAATAGAAACTACTGCTGGCCGTACGCAATAGAGATGGCTGCCAGCCATATAGACAACATCACAACAGCTTCCCTCCATTCCGACAGCCTCCCTCCATCCTGATAGTCTTCCTCCATCCTGACAGCCTCCTTCCGTCCTGTCCTGTTAGTGGCCACCAGCCACAAAGAACATGGCGGCGCCCACCGCTCCCTGCCGCAGCTTCTCCCCGCAACTCCAGGGCACGGCGGCAGTGATTAATGGGGGGGGGCCCGGTCCAGACTCTGGTCAGGCGGGAATGCACCCTGCACAAGATGGTGCCCTAGGCGATCGCCTAGTTTTGCCTAGCTGTCGTCCCGGCCCTGACGCCAACAATGAGCAATAAAACATACCTCAGGGTCACCAACAGACGTTCTTCAGCAGGTATTGCTCTGCGCAATTGGGTGTCCTCCCTCGTGATGGATCCTCGGACATGATGAAGCAGGTCATCAAAGCTATCTTTACACATACGTGTATAGTCATAAAACTTCTCAGGATTCTCCCGAAGTTCCAAATACAATGCGTAGTATACTCCTCGGGCCTCTCTTAATTCTACTATGGGATGTCGCCAAAATCGCCGACGTCTTCTTTGACTTATAGATCTTCGCCTATCTTCCTCACAAGCCACGGCAAAACAAAACGCCATTTGCAAAGAACTATCCATCTCCTCATTGAAAGTCTGCATTCCTAGATCCATCTTCAAGGAGTATACAAATGTCTGCACTGTATTATAGGGCGTGCATTTCTTTAAATAGGGCGGGCTCTCCAAGTTGGATGCCCTACAACCACGCCTTAAGGTGTGCCTACTAGATAAAAAACACTAAGAATGCAGATGGCATCTCAAAACGCATGCGGAGGTTATGCGCATACGCACATAAGAACGCATTACAAACGCAGACATGCGCTGCGATTTTCTACTACATGCTCACATTGCATGCGTATGCTAGACGCAGCATTACACTGCGTCATGACTGCGTTTTTCATGCGTTTGCGTTTGCGGATGAAACGCTGCGCAAACAAACGCCAGTGTGAAGCCACCCTTAGTTAATTAGTATTCTCAAGGGTGAGGTTAAGTCCTTCTGGTGCTAACGTGCCCATTTTAAAAATCCAGAAGGATTCTCTTCTATTCAAAATGTTCATTCTATTAATACTGTTCTCATTTATCTGTTCAATAACCAAAAGTTTTAGTTTAGAAGGATCTCTATAGTGGGAAAGATCAAAATGCTTGGAGACACTATGTTTAGTAAAGCCTATACTGATGTTATGCCTATGCTTATTTAATCTAGCCCTCATAGTTTGTGTGGTTCTTCCTATGTACTGTTGCCCGCACGGGCATTCCAATAAATAAATGACAAACCGAGAGGAGCAATCCAGCCGCTGTTTAATTTCATATGATAATTGAGTAGTGTTGGATATGAAATTTTTTGTACCATTAGTAATGCTGTAACAGCATTTACATCGGCGAGTCCCACATCTGTAACACCCATTCAGGAGGTAATTTGTAGGTATCAAGGATGATGGTTCTTTATTAATACTAGACAGGAGTCTTCTAGGGGCCAGGATATTGTGAAGGTTTCTACCTCGCCTAAATACAATTTTAGGTTGTTTGGTAATAATCTTGGATAGGATGGGGTCCCCCTGTAGAATAAACCAATATTTTTTCATTAGGAGATAGATATTTTTATATGATTTATTGAAGGTTGTAACGAGGTTAAAAATATCTATCTCCTAATGAAAAAATATTGGTTTATTCTACAGGGGGACCCCATCCTATCCAAGATTATTACCAAACAACCTAAAATTGTATTTAGGCGAGGTAGAAACCTTCACAATATCCTGGCCCCTAGAAGACTCCTGTCTAGTATTAATAAAGAACCATCATCCTTGATACCTACAAATTACCTCCTGAATGGGTGTTACAGATGTGGGACTCGCCGATGTAAATGCTGTTACAGCATTACTAATGGTACAAAAAATTTCATATCCAACACTACTCAATTATCATATGAAATTAAACAGCGGCTGGATTGCTCCTCTCGGTTTGTCATTTATTTATTGGAATGCCCGTGCGGGCAACAGTACATAGGAAGAACCACACAAACTATGAGGGCTAGATTAAATAAGCATAGGCATAACATCAGTATAGGCTTTACTAAACATAGTGTATCCAAGCATTTTGATCTTTCCCACAATAGAGATCCTTCTAAACTAAAACTTTTGGTTATTGAACAGATAAATGAGAACAGTATTAATAGAATGAACATTTTGAATAGAAGAGAATCCTTCTGGATTTTTAAAATGGGCACGTTAGCACCAGAAGGACTTAACCTCACCCTTGAGAATACTAATTAACTAAGCTATTGTTATAATTTTAGAATAATGCCCTTTTATTACTATTTTATTATATCTTTACAGTTTTTTATAATAATTTTATTAACCATATTGACTCTCTACATACATATATATGTGCATATAATTATTGTTCTTTGTTTTTATTTTCATATGTACTATGAGCATGCATGATTTTTGAAAAAATACTGGTTTTTACTATTCTTAGGGTGCTTTCACATCTGCGTTTTTCGTAATTCGCGGCAGATGCGGTGAAAAAACCGCATCTGCCGCGTTTACCGCATAACCGTTCCACTTGCGGCACGGTTGCGGTTTTTTCTATGCAAAGTATAGGCATACTTGCGGCAGGTGCGGCAAGTGCGGTTTTGCACTTGCGGCAGGTGCGGCCGCGAAAAAAACCGCGGCTTACTGCGGTTTTTTTCGCGGCCGCACCTGCCGCAAGTGCAAAACCGCACTTGCCGCACCTGCCGCAAGTATGCCTATACTTCGCATAGAAAAAACCGCAACCGTGCCGCAAGTGGAACGGTTATGCGGTAAACGCGGCAGATGCGGTTTTTTCACCGCATCTGCCGCGAATTACGAAAAACGCAGATGTGAAAGCACCCTTACCTTATTTTAAGTACCTATTTGAATTGCCACTGTTTTTAACTTGTTCTAGTTATATACAAACGTTGTGTTGGTGTGGAAACCATTCCATGATCCAGCACTTGTTTTTGGATATACCTTTGTAAAACCTCCCACTTTTTATTTACTCCCTACCCCCTTATCCTAAGCAATGTATTTAAACAATTGTAAAAGAGGGCTCCATTAAGCACTTGAGAAAGGCGCACTAAGCGCAGAAACGCGTTGTGGATAATTGGAACCCTTTACCGGATTAATAAAGCCTAAAGGTAAATAACTGCGAGCTTTGTTTCGGGTGTAATCTGAGCGCTGACACATTTTTTTTTTTTTTTTTTTTTCAAACCTGGAATGTCAGAGCGGAAGTTATGATTCATTTCCCAAAACAGTCCATTTAAACACATCTTTTTTTGGTAACGAAAGTAAGGCTTGTATCCTATATGTAATATACCTTGTAATGTTCATTTTCTTCTTAATAAAAAGAATTTTGAAAAGAAAAGGAAATGATATCAGTTACATGTGGATTTTTGACCTCACAGTTTCCCTTTAAGTGCAAAAATTCGGGCATGACTCAACTATCCCAGGCCCTCTGCCGATGCCGAGATAGCCCAACAAAAGCAGTGGCAGAGGGCTGGGATAAGGGAAAACCTGGTCGACTGGCTGCCTGCCCCCCAGCCTATGAAGCCTGACAGGTTGCTTCTTTGCTGGTGGATGCTTGGGACAAGCCGTACTACTGGGTCGCTGGGTGACGAGGGGCCGCTCCAACAGAGATTGATGCAGGCTCCAGGTTCTGTGGGGTTAAAAACAATTACTATTTTGTTAGCACTTTTCTGACCTGCAGGACTAAAAACATTAGACATGCGCATGCACAGTTTACAGTAATAAACCAGAACGATACTCATGCTCGATGAGCAAACACAGGCCTCAGGAACGACATGAGGCAATTGTGTTTGTATTTCCTCAGCTGTGGAGCAGCACCACTTCGAACTTGCATCTCCTCTCTGAGGTCCTTATTGAAGTCATCCCTCATGGAATGCTAACAGATACATACTTTATTGACTGTGAAAAAAAAATTTTTTTAATAATGCACCAACATTTACAGGTTCAGTGCAGCTGCAAAGCACATACCAATACTTCCCTACGAACTTCCAGGGGGTTGTTTTGTGGACTTGTCCCAATCAGCCACCATCGATTTGGCCACTTCTTCCCAGAGCCGTCGAGTCAACGCCGAGTCGGAATTTTGACGATCACGTGGGTCCCACAACGGTACTCGTCCTTCAACAAGAGCAACCAGCTTCTCCCCATCAATGTACAGATTGCCTCTCTCCCATTGTGGAACCTATAAATAAGAAAACAAAAAAATAACCAAAAATAAATTGAGAACCCTTCCAAAAAAATGTAAAGATTATAAACTGTGAACACAAAAGCTTTACAGCTGTGATAACGGACAGACTACTGACACCACGTGTTTCGCCAACACGAACTGGAGCTCAACGACCCTGGGATGATTCCTGTCTACTTGACTCCTCCTGCTCTTCCACACTTGAAGTGTCCTGTAAATAAAATACATTACTTTAGCACATCGGTCCTATTGACTGTCTATACATATCAAGCAGTATAGCAAAGGTGATTACTTCAGCAGTGTCATGTCCACTCTGGGAAGGATTCAGGTCTTCACTGGAGGACAGCTTTGAAAAGCAGGCAGCAGTCAAGTGAAACACTAAAGATACCCAAACAGATAATATTAAAATTGTTTAAAAAACTCTAAAATAAGAAAAGGAAAAAAAAAATTGAAACACGACAGATGCCCAGACTGACATTACAGTCAGCAGTCCAACACCACAGCAGTCAGGCAGCACAAGGTACTTGGGGAAAAAAAAGGTGTACAGCGGTCCGCGCTGCCAGGGTGACTCACATCAAAGAATACACTGGTAGATGAAGAGTTAATCAGATCCTTCTTTATTCTCCAACGGGTTTCGGTGCCCTCTTGGCACCTTCATCAGGGATACCTCCACCCCACCAAACAGCTCCTATATATAGCAGCATTCATAACCATGATTAGTAGGTGTTGCCACAGGTATGACGTCAAAAACGTCATCAAAACAGGGAGGACCCAGGGTTTTGGCGCAATTATTACAAAAACCTCACAATTTACATACAATCATGAATACAACATATCACAGGCAATCTAAAAAATCCGTTTAGAAAGACCATTAAAAAACTAAACGAAATTCCAAGCGGAAACGTCTGCAAAATCACTTAGAAATGTATGCTGAAGGATGGAAAACAAATAATAAGACCTATCCTCCTGGGGGATAGAACTCCTGAGCGCAAATGTTCACTAATGTGTGTGTTCTCTAGTGTCTTGTGCCACCTTCAGCTTACAGAAGACGCATTAGAATTGTATTACTAAGATGTGCCATAAATTAATGCAATTGTGTTCGTTCTTTTTGTTTTTAGATAAAAACGAAGACAGGGGAAAAAATGAAGAATAAAATGAACTCTGAATAAAAACATTGCTAGTAAATTTTATTAGTTAAAAAGAAAGAATAAAAGAATATATACTATGTGATGTTTGGATAAAGCAGTATTTAAAACTGTTTGAAGAATAAGAAGTAATAAAAATTGATAAAAAATTAATAAGAAATTTCATAGTGTTCATATACTCTGATGGTTACTGTCTTAGACATGGGTTGTATATATAAAATGTCTGGGCTGGATGATAAAAAGAAAAAGGATTGTCCTTACATGTGTCTGTGGAGCACCAGATAAATGACTGGAGGAGTGTCAGTGAGAGACTGCCGAGTTCTATCCTACCCCAGGTGAAAGCCTCATGACAATAAAAACATTTTGGGAAAGAAAAAGGAAAAAACAAGGCATGTGGGACCACTTAAAATGTCCATATACAACATCATATAAAACACACATTCAGAAAATGGTCATTTCTTACTAAGTATCTGGTGCAATATTCAAAAGCAACCACAAGATGGCACTTATAATACCCTCAATCCTCCATATGGCACCCCCCCATCCTGTATATGGCACCCTCCTTCCTGGCTAGGCTATAATACCCACATCCTCAGTATGAAACCCCTGCTGCCGTTCACACAAAAATAATAAACATTGTAACATGCCTGTCCACCGCTCCCCTCATCTCTCCTTCTGGGGCCCACAGCAATGACATCACTGTGCTTTGCCGCTCACATGATCGGAGAACGCCCTGGGGATGCGGTGGACAGGTATGTTACAATGTTTATTATTGTTGTGGTGAGCGGCAGCATGGGGGGCCATATACAGGATGGGAGGATGGGGGGGGGGGGATCAGTACACTGTCTACTGTAATGTGCACCACCTCCGCTCACCTCTCAGCGCTACCTTCAGTAGTGAGAGGTGATAGACAGCGGGATGCAGTGAATATTACAGTGGACTAAGGAGCGGGCCCAAGTGCCACTGGCTGCTTCTAAAGCTCCTGCCAGCCTCCTCCAGAGCTGCCCCCCCCCTCCAGCACAGTACACATTCACATTTGTAGAGCACAGACCCACATTCGGACCATGAGGCGCACCCCCACTTTCCCCCATAATTTCGGGGGAAAAGTGTGTCTTATGGTCTACAAAATATGGTAATTCACTGAGTAGATGTGAGCTTTATTCCCATCATTGTTAGAAAGAACATAATGGAAACCCAACAGCCCCGCACTGTCCTATGTGTGAGCCTGACAATCCCATAACAATATGACCATAGACCTCCCAACTTACAAAGGTGGGAAATAAATACACTGCAGCTCGATGTAGCAATGCCTTTCTTATAGTAAGCCTCTTCACAAACCTCATACAGTCCATTATATGTGATCACACAGAAACATGGCTACTAATGAAGTCTACTAGAGTTTCTACACCGCACGGTGCAGCTTTTATGATGATCGGTGCCCCCCGCACAATGATGTCCTCAGTCATTCACACACTTTCCTGATCCAGAAGAGGAAGATTCCCTGTAACATCGGTCATTCCTGGTGACTGCACCGCTCAGTGTCACACAACACGATGATGATGGGTTTTATTTTCTAGCATCGGTCGAAGGAACCAAAATCCAGATGAAAGATTTCCAGATAATGCTATAATCGAAATATTAGACAAAAAAACTGCTAATTCTCTTCCTTTTGGCTGCTTATGTGTATCATCTCCAAATGGTCAGATAGCGGATACATTTCATAGGTAAGTGAATGTATATACAGTTGTAATAGACGTAACCTGCAGTCCTATCCAATGCCACAGATAACAGTGATAACTCTGTCTACAAATAATGTAATATATGCCACCTGCAGTCCTATGTAACACCAGAGATCAGAGGTGTATCTAGGCTTTCCGGCCCCCGGGGTGAGAATTCCCCCCACGCAGTTCGGGTAGTCATCATGTAATCGACCTTTTATTGATATGTGATTTGCACACTTAGTCACGTGTGATTTTGTGACCTCCCCCGCTCACCCCAGCATCAGAGAATCCTAATAGTGTGCAGTGTATGCTGTAAGAATTCAAAAGTCAGCAGTCACAGAGAGTGATTGCAGACTCATGATAAAATTGGACAACCTCTTTAATTCTCCTAACATATATAAAAACATAGTAACCACTTTACAATACTTTATTAAAGATGTTGTCCACTACTGTAAGGCTGGTGTCACACTAACATTTGTGCATGCAGAGGGCATGCAGACGCAAACGTAGTGCAAACGCTGCCATACTGATGTGAACGCAGCGAAGAATCTCCGCATGCGTTCACATCAGTATGGTGCCCGGCCAACCAATAAGCGGCCGTGGCGGCATCCGGGAGGCAGGGATCAGCAGCGGAGATTTCCTCTTCATGGCCTCCGCTGATCTCCCGACGGTGTCGGCGCGGGAGATCTGAAGATACAGCTGATCTGACGGCTATTTAAATCTCCCGCGCCAACATCACCTATTCGGTGTCAGCACAGGAGATCTAAACAGTTGTCAGATCAGCTGTTTCTTCAAATCTCCCGCACCAACACCGCTGGGAGATTAGCGGTGGCTCCAGCTGATCTCCCGGTGGCCGGTGCCGATCAGCGGTGGCCACCGGGAGAGATTTCAATGTGATTCGCAGCATTCTCCTGCGCTGTCATGCGGAGGACACTGCGGATCCATTGACTTCCATGCATTGTTTGTGCGCTTGCTTGCTGATAAAACAAGCGCCTGCACAAAAAATGCAACAGGTTGCGTTCGGAGGGCGGAGGAGGGCAGACAAATTTTGCGCATCCGAACGCAACCGCAACCGAACGCAGCCAAACACAGGTATCATGCGTTCCCATGTTAAACATAGGAACACAGTGTGCATGCGTTTTGGCTGCGTTTGGAACGCTGCGTTTACATACGCAGATGTGAAACCAGTCTAACATTGCTGACATCCATAGGATAGGTCATCACTGTCTGATGAGTATGGGTCCAGCTCCTCCACCAATCGCCTATTTTAGATGCTGGTGGCAGCAGCAGATGTCCGAAAGTGCTAAGTTCTGGATCTGCTCTGTCTTCTGACGGTGTCCATGATCCTATACTGCACGTCCGCCTCTATTTACTTATTAGAGTGATGTGCACTACCGGGCCACAGCCACTGTCAGAAAGTGGAGTAGATCCGGAAATGAGTACTTACTGCCGCCTGCTGCTGCCGCCTCTAGCACCTGAACAGCCGATTGGCCGGGTGCGGCTGATCTGACATTGATGACCTATCCTAACGTAAGCATAATTAAGTAAGATAACTCTTACATGGCCAGAAAATTAATCTTACAATATAAATGTGTAAAGGATCAGACTACCGTATATACTGTGTATAAGCGACCCCCTATTTTGCCCAAAACTGGGAAAACCTATTGACTCGTGTATAAGCAGAGGTGGACCCCAGCAAGGTATACAGCCCCCAGCAGTGTGGTATACGGCCCCCCGATGGTAGTATACAGCAGCCTCCCCAGTGCATATACAGACCCCACAGCAGTATATACAGCAGCCCCAGTGGTATAACAGCAGCCTCCCCAGTGGTATACACAGACCCCACCAGTATATACAGCGGTATAGCGACCCATTCCCCCAAAGACCACCTATATACGCACCCAGTGTATACACAGACCCCACCAGTATATACAGCAGCCCCAGTGGTATACACAGACCCCACCAGTATATACAGCAGCCCCAGTGGTATACACAGACCCCACCAGTATATACAGCAGCCCCAGTGGTATACAGCCCCACCAGTATATACACACCCACCGGGTACACAGCAGCCCCAAATGATGGCACTCGCCCCCCTGCTGCTTAACTTACCACCCCGTCTCTGCACACACAGCGCCGTCCTCGGTGCTACTCTCCTCCATGCTCCCGTCTCGCTGCATCCAGGATCCCCGGCCGTCGACGATGACGTCATATGCTGCGACGGCCGGGATCCCGGATGCAGCCCGGACGGGAGCATGGAAGAGACGAGTGTGCAGAAGACCGGGATGGTAAGATAAGCAGCGGGGGCCCTTACACAGCGGGAAGGCCAGTGCCTGCATTTTGAGGGCCAGATATGCACTGCTTCCCCCTGCCGCTGATGACAGGGGAAGCAGTGCATATATAATGAGCGGCCCCAGGTGACGCGCCCCTCAATATCATCAGCCTCCCCCTGCTCCTCACTCCACCCCGGACACAGCCCCCACCACAGCAGCCTACCGTATTGACCCGTGTATAAGCCGAGGGGAGACTTTTCAGCCCAATTTTTGGGCTGAAAAACTCGGCTTATACACGAGTATATACGGTAATAACAGCACTAGAATACATCACCAGACCCACCAGAAGTACAGAAATACATAATTAGAACCCCCATCAGTACAGGAACACAGCATCAAAACCACCAACAGTACAGAAATTCCTCATCAGCAGTACAGAAATTCCTCATAGAACTCACTAACTACATACAGTCATCATCAGAACCACCATCAGTAAAGGTAAATTCATTATTCAAAACCAACAATTAGTTACAGAAATACATCCATATACCCTCATAAGTACAGGAATACATCACAGAAGCTACCATCAATAAATGGTTCATAAATTGTATTGTCAGGTCAGGTCCATATATATACATTTGTATTGCATTAACCTACAACTTCCACTAACTCTTTAACAATGGTAAGGAGGTACTTGAGTTACTAAGTCATCATCAGATTGCAGGACATACTGGAACCACAGTACTGATGAGAATGTGTCAGTATCACAAATAATAATTTACATTCAGGTACCTTATAGATGACCTTGTCTCTGATCAGTCATCCATTTCTTTTCTTCATCTGGTCCATGATGACTTTTCCCATCCACGTCTCATCTCTGCAGACTTCCATCTTGTCTGGTATTCTGCAGCACATCCTGGCACAATACCCTTAATAGAATGATTATATTACTCCTATATAAAAATATTTCCCCTTAAAAAATAATTGCCCCTCACTGTGTTCTCTGCACAAAATATGACTCACATAATGTCCCTCTAATAGTACATGCCCACCACACTGCCTTCTTCTTTCCATACTGATCCCCCAATACTGCCCAGTGTGTATACTATGCCCCCTCATTACACACCCCTCCTTGCTATGGCCTTACACTGTCCCCCCCATGCACCCCCTCCCCAGTCTCTATTCTGTGCCCCGTCACAATTTTCTCAACCCATACTGTGTTCTCATTACCTCCAAACTCATCCCCCTTATTCACCATACTGTGTATACATCCCCTCTTACCATCTTTACAATTACTGTGTCCATATATACATTCCCCCCTTACCCTCTCTCCCATTGCTGTGTCCACATACATCCCCCTCAACCGCTCTCCATATAGTGTGTCCATATACATCCCCATCAACCTCTATAGTGTGTCCATATACATCCGTACACACCCTCTATCTGTATAGTGAGTCCACATACATCCCTCCTCACCCTCTCATTGTATACTGTGTCCATATACATCTTTCCTCACCCTGTTCCATATACATCTCTCCACACCCTCTCTGTATAGTGTGCCCATATACATCCCCCCTCACCCGTACTGTCTCCATAGATGCACTCCTCCTCACCCTATTGTCTCCATAGATGCACTCCTCCCCAGCCCTTATTGTCTCCATAGATGCACTCCTCCTCAGCCTTATTGTCTCCATAGATGCACTCCCCCCGCCTTATTGTCTCCATAGATGTCACTCCCCCTCAGCCCTTATTGTCTCCATAGATTCACTCCCCCTCAGCCCTTATTGTCTCCATAGATGCACTCCCCCCCTGCCCTTATTGTCTCCATAGATGCACTCCCCATCACCCTTATTGTCTCCATAGATGCACTCCCCCTCAGCCCTTATTGTCTCCATAGATGCACTCCTCCTCAGCCCCTTATTGTCTCCATAGATGCACTCCTCCCTCAGCCCTTATTGTCTCCATAGATGCACTCCCCTCAGCCCTTATTGTCTCCATAGATGCACTCCCCCAGCCCTTATTGTCTCATAGATGCACTCCCTCCAGCCCTTATTGTCTCCATAGATGCACTCCCCCCAGCCCTTATTGTCTCCATAGATGCACTCCCCCCTCGCCCTTATTGTCTCCATAGATGCACTCCCCTCAGCCCTTATTGTCTCCATAGATGCACTCCCCTCAGCCCTTATTGTCTCCATAGATGCACTCTCCTCAGCCCTTATTGTCTCCATAGATGCACTCCTCCTCAGCCCTTATTGTCTCCATAGATGCACTCTCCTCAGCCCTTATTGTCTCCATAGATGCACTCCTCCTCAGCCCTTATTGTCTCCATAGATGCACTCCTCCTCAGCCCTTATTGTCTCCATAGATGCACTCCCCTCAGCCCTTATTGTCTCCATAGATGCACTCCTCCTCAGCCCTTATTGTCTCCATAGATGCACTCCCCTCAGCCCTTATTTGTCTCCATAGATGCACTCCTCCTCAGCCCTTATTGTCTCCATAGATGCACTCCCCCCTCATCCCTTATTGTCTCCATAGATGCACTCCTCCTCAGCCTTATTGTCTCCATAGATGCACTCCCCTCAGCCCTTATTGTCTCCATAGATGCACTCCTCCTCAGCCCTTATTGTCTCCATAGATGCACTCCTCCATCAGCCCTTATTGTCTCCATAGATGCACTCCCCAGCCCTTATTGTCTCCATAGATGCACTCCTCCTCAGCCCTTATTGTCTCCATAGATGCACTCTCCTCAGCCCTTATTGTCTCCATAGATGCACTCCCCCAGCCCTTATTGTCTCCATAGATGCACTCCCCTCAGCCCTTATTGTCTCCATAGATGCACTCCCCTCAGCCCTTATTGTCTCCATAGATGCACTCCTCCTCAGCCCTTATTGTCTCCATAGATGCACTCCCCTCATGCCCTTATTGTCTCCATAGATGCACTCCCCAGCCCTTATTGTCTCCATAGATGCACTCCCCTCAGCCCTTATTGTCTCCATAGATGCACTCCCTCAGCCCTTATTGTCTCCATAGATGCACTCCTCCTCAGCCCTTATTGTCTCCATAGATGCACTCCCTCAGCCTATTGTCTCCATAGATGCACTCCCCTCAGCCCTTATTGTCTCCATAGATGCACTCCCCCTCAGCCCTTATTGTCTCCATAGATGCACCCCTCAGCCCTTATTGTCTCCATAGATGCACTCCTCCTCAGCCCTTATTGTCTCCATAGATGCACTCCTCCTCAGCCCTTATTGTCTCCATAGATGCACTCCCTCCTCAGCCCTTATTGTCTCCATAGATGCACTCCCCTCAGCCCTTATTGTCTCCATAGATGCACTCCTCCTCAGCCCTTATTGTCTCCATAGATGCACTCCCTCAGCCCTTATTGTCTCCATAGATGCACTCCCCAGCCCTTATTGTCTCCATAGATGCACTCCCTCACCCTTATTGTCTCCATAGATGCACTCCCTCTAGCCTTATTGTCTCCATAGATGCACTCCCCTCAGCCCTTATTGTCTCCATAGATGCACTCCCCTCAGCCTTATTGTCTCCATAGATGCACTCCTCCTCAGCCCTTATTGTCTCCATAGATGCACTCCTCCTCAGCCCTTATTGTCTCCATAGATGCACTCCCCAGCCCTTATTGTCTCCATAGATGCACTCCTCCTCAGCCCTTATTGTCTCCATAGATGCACTCCTCCTCACCCTTATTGTCTCCATAGATGCACTCCCCTCAGCCCTTATTGTCTCCATAGATGCACTCCTCCTCAGCCCTTATTGTCTCCATAGATGCACTCCTCCTCAGCCCTTATTGTCTCCATAGATGCACTCCCCTCAGCCCTTATTGTCTCCATAGATGCACTCCCTCAGCCCTTATTGTCTCCATAGATGCACTCCCCTCAGCCTTATTGTCTCCATAGATGCACTCCCCTCAGCCCTTATTGTCTCCATAGATGCACTCCCCTCAGCCCTTATTGTCTCCATAGATGCACTCCCCTCAGCCCTTATTGTCTCCATAGATGCACTCCTCCTCAGCCCTTATTGTCTCCATAGATGCACTCCCCCCTCAGCCCTTATTGTCTCCATAGATGCACTCCTCCTCAGCCCTTATTGTCTCCATAGATGCACTCCCCTCAGCCCTTATTGTCTCCATAGATGCACTCCTCCTCAGCCCTTATTGTCTCCATAGATGCACTCCCCCAGCCCTTATTGTCTCCATAGATGCACTCCTCCTCAGCCCTTATTGTCTCCATAGATGCACTCCCCTCAGCCCTTATTGTCTCCATAGATGCACTCCCCTCAGCCCTTATTGTCTCCATAGATGCACTCCCCTCAGCCCTTATTGTCTCCATAGATGCACTCCCCCTGCCCTTATTGTCTCCATAGATGCACTCCTCCTCAGCCCTTATTGTCTCCATAGATGCACTCCTCCTCGCCCTTATTGTCTCCATAGATGCACTCCCCCCCAGCCCTTATTGTCTCCATAGATGCACTCCCCTCAGCCCTTATTGTCTCCATAGATGCACTCCTCCCTCAGCCCTTATTGTCTCCATAGATGCACTCCTCCCAGCCCTTATTGTCTCCATAGATGCACTCCTCCTCAGCCCTATTGTCTCCATAGAGCACTCCCCTCAGCCCTTATTGTCTCCATAGATGCACTCCTCCTCAGCCCTTATTGTCTCCATAGATGCACTCCCCTGCCCTTATTGTCTCCATAGATGCACTCCTCCTCAGCCCTTATTGTCTCCATAGATGCACTCCTCCTCAGCCCTTATTGTCTCCATAGATGCACTCCCCTCAGCCCTTATTGTCTCCATAGATGCACTCCCTCCTCAGCCCTTATTGTCTCCATAGATGCACTCCCTCAGCCCTTATTGTCTCCATAGATGCACTCTCCTCAGCCCTTATTGTCTCCATAGATGCACTCCTCCTCAGCCCTTATTGTCTCCATAGATGCACTCCCTCCTCACCCTTATTGTCTCCATAGATGCACTCCCCCAGCCCTTATTGTCTCCATAGATGCACTCCCCTCAGCCCTTATTGTCTCCATAGATGCACTCCCCTCAGCCCTTATTGTCTCCATAGATGCACTCCCCTCAGCCCTTATTGTCTCCATAGATGCACTCCTCCTCAGCCCTTATTGTCTCCATAGATGCACTCCCCTCAGCCCTTATTGTCTCCATAGATGCACTCCCCTCAGCCCTTATTGTCTCCATAGATGCACTCCCCTCAGCCCTTATTGTCTCCATAGATGCACTCCTCCTCAGCCCTTATTGTCTCCATAGATGCACTCCCCTCAGCCCTTATTGTCTCCATAGATGCACTCCTCCCTCAGCCCTTATTGTCTCCATAGATGCACTCCCCTCAGCCCTTATTGTCTCCATAGATGCACTCCTCCCTCAGCCCTTATTGTCTCCATAGATGCACTCCTCCTCAGCCCTTATTGTCTCCATAGATGCACTCCTCCTCACCCTTATTGTCTCCATAGATGCACTCCTCCTCCCCTTATTGTCTCCATAGATGCACTCCTCCTCAGCCCTTATTGTCTCCATAGATGCACTCCTCCTCAGCCCTTATTGTCTCCATAGATGCACTCCTCCCAGCCCTTATTGTCTCCATAGATGCACTCCTCCTCACCCTACCCTATGCTCTAATGCATCCCACCTTATTGTCTCATAATCCTCCCACCTTATGTCTTAGAGCATGCCTCAACCATTCTGATCCACCTATGCCTAACACGCTCCAGCTCTTATGTTCCATAATGCACTCCATGCCTTATGTTAGAGCACTCCCTCAGCTCTTATTGTCATCATGTACCGCCCCATTGCACATGTCCTCCTTAGATGTACAGCTGCTATTAGCTCCATACTCCTTCTCAGCTCTTATTGCTCCTGATGCTGCCATCCTATAATTGCGTCCTATCATCCGCGCTGTTCCAAATGTCCGCCTATGTCTATCCTCTCCTCCCTAGCTTTAGTTACATAGCTGCACCCTCACCCTTCTCTAGATACTCTAGCCATTGTCCCCTTAATGCTCCCTGCTTATTGTCCCATAGATGCACTCCCTAGCCTTATTGTCTCCATAGATGCACTCTCCTCAGCCCTATTCTCCAAGATCACTCCCTGCCCTTTGTCTCCATAGATGCACTCCCCTGCCCTTTGTTATAGATGCACTCCCTCAGCCCTTATTGTTCATAGATGCACTCCCCTCGCCCTTATTGCTCCTAGACATCCCTCAGCCCTTATTGTTCATGATGCACTCCCCCAGCCCTTATTGTCTCCATAGATGCACTCCCTCAGCCCTTTTGTTCCTAATGACCCCCCGCCCTTATTGTCTCCATAGATGCACTCCCTCAGCCCTTATTGTCTCCATAGATGCATCCTCCTCAGCCCTTATTGTCTCCATAGATGCACTCCCCTCAGCCCTTATTGTCTCATAGATGCACTCCCCTCCCTTATTGTCTCCATAGATGCACTCCCCCGCCCTTATTGTCTCCATAGATGCTCCTCCCAGCCTTATGTTCTAGATGCACTCCTCCCAGCCCTTATTGTCTCCATAGATGCCTCCTCCTAGCCTTATTCTCTAGATGCATCCCTCACCCTTATGCCATATGTCTCCTAGCCTTTGCCATAGATCCTCCTCCTCAGCCTATTGTCTCCATAGATGCACCCTCCCCCTTATTGTCTCCATAGATGCACTCCTCTCAGCCTTATTGTCTCCATAATGCACTCCCCTCAGCCCTTATTGTCTCCATAGATGCACTCCCCCTAGCCTATTGTCTCCATAGTGCATTCCCTGCCTTATTGTCTCCATAGATGCACTCCTCCTCAGCCTTTTGTCTCCATAGATGCACTCCCCGCCTTATTGCTCCATAGATGCACTCCCTCAGCCCTTATTGTCTCCAAATGCACTCCCCCAGCCCTTATTGTCTCCATAGATGCACTCCCCCAGCCCTTATTGTCTCCATAGATGCACTCCCTCAGCCCTTATTGTCTCCATAGATGCACTCCTCCTCAGCCCTTATTGTCTCCATAGATGCACTCCTCCTCAGCCCTTATTGTCTCCATAGATGCACTCCCCTCAGCCCTTATTGTCTCCATAGATGCACTCCTCCTCAGCCCTTATTGTCTCCATAGATGCACTCCACCTCAGCCCTTATTGTCTCCATAGATGCACTCCCCCTCAGCCCTTATTGTCTCCATAGATGCACTCCTCCTCAGCCCTTATTGTCTCCATAGATGCACTCCTCCTCAGCCCTTATTGTCTCCATAGATGCACTCCTCCTCAGCCCTTATTGTCTCCATAGATGCACTCCTCCTCAGCCCTTATTGTCTCCATAGATGCACTCCTCCTCAGCCCTTATTGTCTCCATAGATGCACTCCTCCCTCAGCCCTTATTGTCTCCATAGATGCACTCCTCCTCAGCCTTATTGTCTCCATAGATGCACTCCCCCCTCCCTTATTGTCTCCATAGATGCACTCCCCTCAGCCCTTATTGTCTCCATAGATGCACTCCTCCTCAGCCCTTATTGTCTCCATAGATGCACTCCCTCAGCCCTTATTGTCTCCATAGATGCACTCTTCCTCAGCCCTTATTGTCTCCATAGATGCACTCCTCCTCAGCCCTTATTGTCTCCATAGATGCACTCCCCTCAGCCCTTATTGTCTCCATAGATGCACTCCTCCTCAGCCTTATTGTCTCCATAGATGCACTCCCCCCAGCCCTTATTGTCTCCATAGATGCACTCCTCCTCAGCCCTTATTGTCTCCATAGATGCACTCCTCCTCAGCCCTTATTGTCTCCATAGATGCACTCCTCCCTCATGTCCCTTATTGTCTCCATAGATGCACTCCTCCTCAGCCCTTATTGTCTCCATAGATGCACTCCTCCTCAGCCCTTATTGTCTCCATAGATGCACTCCCTCAGCCCTTATTGTCTCCTATAGATGCACTCCCTCCAGCCCTTATTGTCTCCATAGATGCACTCCTCCCCAGCCCTTATTGTCTCCATAGATGCACTCCCCTCAGCCTTATTGTCTCCATAGATGCACTCCTCCCAGCCCTTATTGTCTCCTAATGCACCCCACTTATTCTCCAAGATGCATCCCACCTTATGTCTCATAACACTCCCTCCTTATTTCCCAAATGCACTCCTCCTATGTCTCATAATCACTCCCCCATAGTATCCTCCTAGCCCTTATTGTCTCCATAGATGCACTCCCACCCTTATTGTCTCCATAGATGACTCCCCCAGCCCTTATGTCTCATGATGCACCCTCGCCTTATTGTCTCCATAGATGCACTCCCCCCCTTATTGTCTCCTTCACCTCTGCCCTATGTCTCCTAAGCCTTCGCCTTATTTCTCTAGACCTCCAGTATTGTCTCCATAGTCATCCCCCCTCCCTTATTTTCCATAATACTCCTCTCAGCCCTTATTGTCTCATAGATGCACTCCCTCCCTTATTGTCTCCATAGATGCACTCCCCTGCCTTATTGTCTCCATAGATGCATCCCTCAGCCCTTATTGTCTCATAGATGCACTCCCCCCAGCCTTATGACTCCATGCTCCCCTCCCTTATTGCTCCAGATCACTCCCTCAGCCCTTTGCCCTAATGCCTCCTTCACCCTATTGCCCTGATGCTCTACATGCTCCACCTCCTAGCCTATTGTATATGCACTCCTCAGCCCTTATGTCTCCATAGATGCACTCCTCCTCACCTTGTCTCCATAGATGCACTCCTCCTCGCCTTATTGACTCCAATGCCTCCCCTACCTTATTGTCTCCATAGATCATCCCTCAGCCCTTATTGTCTCCATAGATGCACTCTCCTCAGCCCTTTTGTCTCCATAGATGCACCCTCAGCCCTTATTTCCCATAGATGCACTTCCTCAGCCCTTATTGTTCATAGATCACTCCTCCTACCCTTATTGTCTCCATAGATGCATCCCTCTCAGCCCTTATTGTCTCCATAGATGCACTCCCCGCCCTATTGCTCCATATGCCTCCTCCCAGCCTTATTGTCTCATAGATGCACTCCCCTCACCCTTATTGCTCCATAGATGCACTCCCAGCCTTATTGTCTCCATAGAGCACTCCCTCCCTTATTGTCTCATAGATGCATCCTCCTCAGCCCTATTGTCTCCATAGATGCACTCCCTGCCTTATTGTCTCCATAGATGCACTCCTCAGCCTTAGTCTCCATAGATGCACTCCCCTCACCCTATTGTCTCCTAGATGCACTCCCCTCACCTTTGCCCTAGTCATCCCCCCCTTATGTCTCCATAGATGCATCCTACCTTATTGTCTCCATAGATGCACTCCCTCACCCTTATTTCTCCATAGATGCACTCCCCGCCTTATGTCTCCAAGATGCACTCCCCGCCTTATTGTCTCCATAGATGCACTCTCCTCAGCCCTTATTGTCTCCATAGATGCACTCCTCCTCAGCTTATTGCTCCATGATGCTCCTCTCACCCTTATTGTCTCCAGATGCACTCCCTGCCTTATTGCTCCAAGATGCACTCCCCCAGCCCTTATTGTCTCCATAGATGCACTCCTCCTCAGCCCTTATTGTCTCCATAGATATTCCTCTCAGCCCTTATTGTCTCCATAGATGCATCTCCTCAGCCTATTGTTCCATAGATGCACTCCTCCTCAGCCCTTATTGTCTCCATAGATGCACTCCCCCTCACGCCTTAATTGTCTCCATGAGGATTCAGCAATCCAAGTCTCAGCCTTATCTCTCCATGATCATCACCCCTCAGCCCTTATTGTCTCCATAGATGCACTCCTCCTCAGCCCTTATTGTCTCCATAGATGCACTCCTCCTCAGCCCTTATTGTCTCCATAGATGCACTCCTCCTCAGCCCTTATTGTCTCCATAGATGCACTCCTCCTCAGCCCTTATTGTCTCCATAGATGCACTCCTCCCCAGCCCTTATTGTCTCCATAGATGCACTCCCTCAGCTCTTATTGTCTCTATAGATGCACTCCTCCTCAGCCCTTATTGTCTCCATAGATGCACTCCTCCCCAGCCCTTATTGTCTCCATAGATGCACTCCCTCAGCTCTTATTGTCTCCATAGATGCACTCCTCCCCAGCCCTTATTGTCTCCATAGATGCACTCCCTCACTCTTATTGTCTCCATAGATGCACTCCTCCTCAGCCCTTATTGTCTCCATAGATGCACTCCTCCTCAGCCCTTATTGTCTCCATAGATGCACTCCTCCTCAGCCCTTACTGTCTCCATAGATGCACTCCCTCAGCTCTTATTGTCTCTATAGATGCACTCCTCCTCACGTGTTCCCTTTCGTCTTCAGGCGCTGTTTGTTGCACCTGAGGAGTGACGTCAGCAGTGGGATCAGGTGACCGCAACACACAGCTGACGAATATAATCCCTCCCCCGAAAATGAGCTGTGGCAGGTGGCAGGCAAGAAAAAAATAATGATACTCACCTGCCTCTGCCGTCCATGTCCTCCGGAGCTTCCCGCTGCCACCGCCGCCTTGTTCATAGCCGCCGGGCGCCATAGATGTAAGATAATAAGCCATCAGCCAATCAGGCGGCTGCTGGTGTCTGATTGGCCGAGGCGTTACCGTACATCTCCTGTACGGAGGGAACTGCGCCGCTCAGTGTGTATGTACGGTAATGCCAGGGCCAATCAGACGCCAGCAGACGCCTGATTGGCTGATGGCTTATTATCGTACATCTACGGTGCACGGCTACGTACAGCGGCGGTGGCATCGGTAAGCTCCGGTGGCACCGCAGTGCAGTGGCACTGTGTATATGTGTGTGTGTCTGACTGTGTGTGTCTGTGTCTTACTGTGTGTGTGTGTGTGACTGTGTGTGTCTGTGTCTGACTGTGTATGTGTGTGACTGCAGAGGAATATTGGGGCTGTACTCCCCCCACCACCACTATAATACTAATAAGATATGGAGGACTACGGGGTGCATTACACTATATGGAGGACTACGGGGTGCATTATATTATCTAGAAGACAATGGCGTGCATTACACTATATGGAGGACTACGGGGTGCATTATATTATCTAGAAGACTATGGCGTGCATTACACTATATGGAGGACTACGGGTGCATTATATTATCTAGAAGACTATGGGGTGCATTACACTATATGGAGGACTACGTGGTGCATTATATTATCTAGAAGACTATGGGTGCATTACACTATATGGAGGACTACGGGGTGCATTATATTATCTAGAAGACTATGGCGTGCATTACACTATATGGAGGACTACGGGGTGCATTATATTATCTAGAAGACTATGGGTGCATTACACTATATGGAGGACTACGGGGTGCATTATATTATCTAGAAGACTATGGCGTGCATTACACTATATGGAGGACTACGGGGTGCATTATATTATCTAGAAGACTATGGGGTGCATTACACTATATGGAGGACTACGGGGGTGCATTACACTATATGGAGGACTATGGGGTGCATTATATTATCTAGAAGACTATGGCGTGCATTACACTATATGGAGGACTATGGGGTGCATTATATTATCTAGAAGACTATGGCGTGCATTACACTATATGGAGGACTATGGGGTGCATTATATTATCTAGAGGACTATGGGGTGCATTACACTATATGGAGGACTACGGGTGCATTATATTATCTAGAAGACTATGGCGTGCATTACACTATATGGAGGACTACGGGGTGCATTATATTATCTAGAAGACTATGGGTGCATTACACTATATGGAGGACTACGGGGTGCATTATATTATCTAGAAGACTATGGCGTGCATTACACTATATGGAGGACTACGGGGTGCATTATATTATCTAGAAGACTATGGCATACATTACACTATATGGAGGACTACGGGGTGCATTATATTATCTAGAAGACTATGGGGTGCATTACACTATATGGAGGACTACGGGGTGCATTATATTATCTAGAAGACTATGGCGTGCATTATATTATCTAGAAGACTATGGCATACATTACACTATATGAGGACTATGGGGTGCATTATATTATCTAGAAGACTATGGCGTGCATTACACTATATGGAGGACTACGGGGTGCATTACACTATATGGAAGACTATGGGGTGCATTATATTATCTAGAAGACTATGGCGTGCATTACACTATATGGAGGACTATGGGGTGCATTATATTATCTAGAAGACTATGGCATACATTACACTATATGGAGGACTACGGCGGTGCATTATATTATCTAGAAGACTATGGGTGCATTACACTATATGGAGGACTACGGGGTGCATTATATTATCTAGAGGACTATGGGGTGCATTACACTATATGGAGGACTACGGGGTGCATTATATTATCTAGAGGACTATGGCGTGCATTACACTATATGGAGGACTACGGAGTGCATTATATTATCTAAAAGACTATGGCGTGCATTACACTATATGGAGGACTACGTGGTGCATTATATTATCTAGAAGACTATGGCGTACATTACACTATATGGAGGACTACGGGGTGCATTATATTATCTAGAAGACTATGGCGTGCATTACACTATATGGAGGACTACGGGGTGCATTATACTATATGGAAGACTACGGGGTGCATTATATTATCTAGAAGACTATGGGGTGCATTACACTATGTGGAAGACTACGGGGTGCATTATATTATCTAGAAGACTATGGCGTGCATTACACTATATGGAGGACTACGGGGTGCATTATATTATCTAGAAGACTATGGCGTGCATTATATTATCTAGAAGACTATGGCATACATTACACTATATGGAGGACTACGGCGGTGCATTATACTATATGGAGGACTATGGGGTGCATTATATTATCTAGAAGACTATGGCGTGCATTACACTATATGGAGGACTAACGGGGTGCATTACACTATATGGAAGACTACGGGGTGCATTATATTATCTAGAAGATTATGGCATGCATTACACTATATGGAGGACTACGGGTGCATTATATTATCTAGAAGACTATGGCATACATTACACTATATGGAGGACTATGGCGGTGCATTATATTATCTAGAAGACTATGGGGTGCATTACACTATATGGAGGACTACGGGGTGCATTATATTATCTAGAGGACTATGGCGTGCATTACACTATATGGAGGACTACGGGGTGCATTATATTATCTAGAAGACTATGGGGTGCATTATACTATATGGAGGACTACGGGGTGCATTATATTATCTAGAGGACTATGGGTGCATTACACTATATGGAGGACTACGGGGTGCATTATATTATCTAGAGGACTATGGCGTGCATTACACTATATGGAGGACTACGGGGTGCATTATATTATCTAGAGGACTATGGCGTGCATTACACTATATGGAGCACTATGGGGTGCATTATATTATCTAGAAGACTATGGGGTGCATTACACTATATGGAGGACTATGGGGTGCATTATATTATCTAGAAGACTATGGCGTGCATTACACTATATAGAGGACTACGGGTGCATTATATTATCTAGAAGACTATGGCGTGCATTACACTATATGGAGGACTATGGGGTGCATTACACTATATGGAGGACTACGGGGGTGCATTACACTATATGGAGGACTATGGGGTTCATTATATTATCTAGAGGACTATGGCGTGCATTACACTATATAGAGGACTACAGGGTGCATTACACTATATGGAGGACTATGGCGTGCATTATATTATCTAGAAGACTATGGCGTGCATTACACTATATGGAGGACTACGGGGTGCATTACACTATATGGAGGACTATGGCGTGCATTACACTATGTGGATGACTACGGGGGTGCATTACACTATATGGAGGACTATGGGGTGCATTATATTATCTAGAGGACTATGGCGTGCATTACACTATGTGGAGGACTACGGGGGTGCATTGTACTATATGGAGCACTATGATGATGCATTTTAATTTATGGAGACAATTATACTATATGGAAGCCATTATAATACTTAGAGGGCTCTGTGGGAGCATGATAATACTTGAAGGGGGTATGAAGGAGCCTCTATACTTTATGCAGGGATTTTAGGGCTGTGTGGTGGCCATAATACAGTGTGAAGAGATGTAGGGATCATTATTCTATATGTGGGTCCATTATACTGTGTGGGGGCCATAGTGGGAATCATACCGTAGAAGAGGGGTAGTCCTATACAGCGAGTATATCCCAAACTCCGTATTTTAAGTGGAAAAGTTGGGGTCGTCTTATACGCCCAGTCGTCTTATACGCCGGAAAATACAGTATTGTAGTAGATGTCACCTGCAGTCCTTTGTAACACCACAGATAACACAGAGAGAACTCTGAATACAGATAATGTAGAAAATGTCACGTGCAGTCCTATGTAACACCACAGATAACACAGTGAGAACTCTGAATACAGATAATGTAGAAGTTGTCACGTGCAGTCCTATGTAACACCACAGATAACACAGTGATAACTCTGAGTACAGATAATTTTAAGGCTTTGTGCCCACTGTGCAATTTGCTACATTTCTGCACCAAACATACGGCACCCACAGCTTTGTATGAAAGTCTATGTAACTTTCCAAAATCTGTGCCCACATGTGCGTTTTTGGTGCAGAAATTGCCAGCGTTTTTTTTTTATGTCTCTGCAATTACCTTTGCCTGTTTTTTGGCTGCTCTTTCCGCATACACTCAATTTTATCCCTCCATAAATGCATCTCAAACAGATGGGTATTTTCACAGTGCATTTGTGATGCTTTTTAAGCGATTTGTACGACATAAAAGCTGCAATGCTCACCCTCCCGGTGATCCCACAGTGATTCCCGGTGATATCTTCATTCCAGGCACTGGCAGAAGCTGCACGAGTGACTTGAGGACCTGCGCTGCCCCATGTGACCAGTCATGTGACTCAACCTGTCACATGGTCAGCCTCTGACCATCACCTGACATCACCGGCCACCATGGACTCGCCAAAGGATGGGAAAGTGTGTCTGTCTGTGTCCCCTTATTGGTATTGCATTTTTGTGCTGCATTTGTATATGCACAAACACAATAGGCTTGTGCTGCTTTTGTATAAAGACAGCAGCGCTTGTGTAGCTGACGAACGCAGCGCAAAAAAAGAAGCACAGTGGGAACAAAGCCTTACTGTTCATTTCTATTATTTAATCCGGTGCTATTTACCCAGCATTAGGCATAATTTTTGGACATTAGCCATAATGAATTCTTTATTTATGCTTATGTAGTTTAGCCATATTTGTATACTCGTACAGCTGTGAAGATAGAAAAAAAAGTTCTGGCTTTTAGAAGGGGAGAGAACAATAGCTGCAAAACACATGGTCATGAAGGGGTTAATACTATTTCTCTCCCCCCCCCCCCCCCCCTTCCTACAGACCAAAAGGAATTTTTTCATCTTGCCCCCCAAGGCTCAGGGCCCGGCTGGAATTGCAGCCATTCTAGTTTCGCCCATGGTGACGTTCCTCTCTTCCTCCCTCAGGTGCTGCAGTATACAATCCTGCTGCTACAGCAATCTAATGTGTGACAATCCACTTCTGCAATATTCTTACACTTATCAAAAAGGGAAAATCACTTGTGGTAAGTCTGCGGTTCTCCTTGGGCGCACGATACAAGGTGACATTGTGAGATACAATTGTAACAAACCTTCAGCTGTGATTATGATAAAAAAGCTTGTATCCCTAAATAGAACTGATAAATGTTCACGTTCACTCAGTTTGTGCAGAGACATTGAACCGAGGAAGACATTTTAGGCACAAAATCCCTCATTCAGCAAAATTGCTTCCTACACTAGTCATGATCCAGGGTGCGCTGAAGTCAGAAGCGCCAAGTTCTTTCAGAAGCTCATAGTGAGTTTGGTGCTTCATTCAGCTGCCGTGCACCAGCATCAAAAGTGTACTATAGTCATTGGATCTGAGCTTATTTCTGTCTTATGGCCTATCCTTAGGTAGGTCATCAATGTCTGATCGGTAGTAGTGTGCTACCCCTGACGATCAGCTGTTCCCAGTGTCGGCCTCAACTACTCAGTTACGAAGCTGCACAGCATCGTCCATGGAATACGGGCTGTGGATGGATACTGCACATTCACTCACTATTTATTTGAATATCGGGGTGTAGTACTCCACCATTGCCACTATAGAGGTGATGGATTTGTGCTGTGCAGCTTCGTAACTAATCGGTTCAGGCCGTCACCAACATTGACAACAGCTGATCGTCGGTGGCGCCAGTCACACCACTACCTATCAGACATTGATGACCTACCTAAGGATAACAGATGTGCCAAAAAGATAACAGCAGCGGAGGTGCTATCTACAGGGTTGGACAAAATAAGGGAAACACCTGGAAAAATCAACAAAAGTTACTTTAATACGGTGTAGGTCCACCTTTGTGCGATTACAGCCTCAATTCTCCGAGGTATGGATTCATACAAGGTGATATCATTGGCCTGGAAGATCTCCACGAAATAGCACCCCAGATCATCACAGAACCTCCACCATGTTTTAGGAAGGCAGTCTGGATGGAATGCTTCTTTCGGCTGTCTCCAAACGTACACTCAGCCGAAGGTCAGAAAATGGGGTAAACGATGATTGGTGTGAGAATATCACATGTTTCCACTGCTCGAGGGACCAATTCTGGAGGTTTCTACACCACTCTAAACGCTTGGAAACATTTGAGAGCAGCGGTTTTCTAATTGCAGCTCTTCCGTGGAATCCAGATTTGTGCAGCTCACAACGAACAGTTTTGGTGGACACTGGGTTCTGTAGGTGTTCATTGAGGTCAGCAGTGATTTTGGTGGACACTGGGTTCTGTAGGTGATCATTGAGCTCAGCAGTGATTTAGGTGGACACTGGGTTCTGTAGGTGATCATTGAGCTCAGCAGTGATTTTGGTGGACACTGGGTTCTGTAGGTGTTCATTGAGGTCAGCAGTGATTTTGGTGGACACTGGGTTCTGTAGGTGATCATTGAGCTCAGCAGTGATTTTGGTGGACACTGGGTTCTGTAGGTGGTCATTGAGCTCAGCAGTGATTTAGGTGGACACTGGGTTCTGTAGGTGTTCATTGAGCTCAGCAGTGATTTTGGTGGACACTGGGTTCTGTAGGTGATCATTGAGCTCAGCAGTGATTTTGGTGGACACTGGGTTCTGTAGGTGGTCATTGAGCTCAGCAGTGATTTAGGTGGACACTGGGTTCTGTAGGTGATCATTGAGCTCAGCAGTGATTTTGGTGGACACTGGGTTCTGCAGGTGTTCATTGAGCTCAGCAGTGATTTTGGTGGACACTGGGTTCTGTAGGTGATCATTGAGCTCAGCAGTGATTTTGGTGGACACTGGGTTCTGTAGGTGATCATTGAGCTCAGCAGTGATTTAGGTGGACACTGGTTCTGTAGGTGATCATTGAGCTCAGCAGTGATTTTGGTGGACACTGGGTTCTGTAGGTGATCATTGAGCTCAGCAGTGATTTTGGTGGACACTGGGTTCTGTAGGTGATCATTGAGCTCAGCAGTGATTTTGGTGGACACTGGGTTCTGTAGGTGATCATTGAGCTCAGCAGTGATTTTGGTGGACACTGGGTTCTGTAGGTGATCATTGAGCTCAGCAGTGATTTAGGTGGACACTGGGTTCTGTAGGTGATCATTGAGGTCAGCAGTGATTTTGGTGGACACTGGGTTCTGTAGGTGATCATTGAGGTCAGCGGTGATTTTGGTGGACACTGGGTTCTGTAGGTGATCATTGAGCTCAGCAGTGATTTTGGTGGACACTGGGTTCTGTAGGTGATCATTGAGCTCAGCAGTGATTTTGGTGGACACTGGGTTCTGTAGGTGATCATTGAGCTCAGCAGTGATTTTGGTGGACACTGGGTTCTGTAGGTGATCATTGAGCTCAGCAGTGATTTTGGTGGACACTGGGTTCTGTAGGTGATCATTGAGCTCAGCAGTGATTTAGGTGGACACTGGGTTCTGTAGGTGATCATTGAGCTCAGCAGTGATTTTGGTGGACACTGGGTTCTGCAGGTGTTCATTGAGCTCAGCAGTGATTTTGGTGGACACTGGGTTCTGTAGGTGATCATTGAGCTCAGCAGTGATTTTGGTGGACACTGGGTTCTGTAGGTGATCATTGAGCTCAGCAGTGATTTTGGTGGACACTGGGTTCTGTAGGTGATCATTGAGCTCAGCAGTGATTTTGGTGGACACTGGGTTCTGTAGGTGATCATTGAGCTCAGCAGTGATTTAGGTGGACACTGGGTTCTGTAGGTGATCATTGAGGTCAGCAGTGATTTTGGTGGACACTGGGTTCTGTAGGTGATCATTGAGGTCAGCAGTGATTTTGGTGGACACTGGGTTCTGTAGGTGATCATTGAGGTCAGCAGTGATTTTGGTGGACACTGGGTTCTGTAGGTGATCATTGAGCTCAGCAGTGATTTTGGTGGACACTGGGTTCTGTAGGTGATCATTGAGCTCAGCAGTGATTTTGGTGGACACTGGGTTCTGTAGGTGATCATTGAGCTCAGCAGTGATTTTGGTGGACACGGGGTTCTGTAGGTGATCATTGAGCTCAGCAGTGATTTAGGTGGACACTGGTTCTGTAGGTGATCATTGAGCTCAGCAGTGATTTAGGTGGACACTGGGTTCTGTAGGTGATCATTGAGCTCAGCAGTGATTTTGGTGGACACTGGGTTCTGTAGGTGATCATTGAGCTCAGCAGTGATTTTGGTGGACACTGGGTTCTGTAGGTGATCATTGAGCTCAGCAGTGATTTTGGTGGACACTGGGTTCTGTAGGTGATCATTGAGCTCAGCAGTGATTTTGGTGGACACTGGGTTCTGTAGGTGATCATTGAGCTCAGCAGTGATTTTGGTGGACACTGGGTTCTGTAGGTGTTCATTGAGGTCAGCAGTGATTTTGGTAGACACTGGGTTCTGTAGGTGATCATTGAGCTCATCTTGAGCAATCTAAAAAACTGATATTCAATTGGTATCTGACCCCGGTCCGACTAGCTAGATTTGGGACTTCTGACCCTCCTTCTTCCCCTCGGTGTTGGAGGGGCTGCGTGGACCTGGGCACTATGGTCCATATGTGGTGGTTCTGCCCTCACTTAAACCACTTCTGGCTCGAAGTGGAATCCCTTCTTAACGAATTGATGAGTGTCCCTATTGCACTAGCGGCTCCTATGGCTGTGTTGGGACTGGGCATCGAATCTTTCCCTTCACCGCTGAGGCCTATTCTCACCAATACCTTAGTGGCTGCACGTTTAACAATAGCAGCTCATTGGAGATCATCGTCGCTACCTTCTATAACTGAGGTCATCTCTCGCCTCAATACCCATTGTATGTACGAACTTATGCTGGCTCACGACCTTCCACTAAAGGTAAAAACCCAACGTTGGTGGGACCCGTGGCTCGCCTCGCCGTACAATATAAAAACGACCTAAGTTGATCTCCCTTGTTTAATTGTTGGCCTGTACATCCGATGTATTACATGCATTATAGTTGTTACTTATGTTGATTTATTTGTGTTCCCAACTTACTAGGTACAATGATCGGATCCTTTACTGCACTGTATTCTCCCCTACTTCTCTTCCCTCCCCCTCCCCAACCCCCCTCTTCTTTTACCCAATTTTATTGCATTCTTGATATGTTTGTATTTTGAAAACCTTTTCAATAAAAACTAACTGGTTTAAAAAAAAGCAGATCGCTTAAGCGATATCGTTCAAGAAATTGATGCGTGTGACGGCCGCCTAAGGCAAATCTGAGCCTGATCCCATCTAAAAGTATTATAATGTGGTCTCCAACAAGATGGCCGCGGGAGACATTGTTGCGCTGGCGGTGTCGCTCCAGCTAATAGGGGCTGAGTGAATTGAGCTGCGCAGGCGCAAGAATGACCGGGATTCTCGCGCGCGCACACTCTTCCCAGCTTTCGGCGGATGTGACGCGCCACGGACACAGAGCGGCATCGGGGAGCATTCAGCTAATGTAAAAGGCCTAAAATCACATTAAAAACCTTATCCCCGTGATCAAGCGTAGGGGGGCTCTGCTTGGCGAGGCATCGCAGGGAGACTGAGGAGGTCCACCATAGGCACAGCAATATGGGTGAGTGGCATTGAAGGATGTCTGGTTGCCATGTTTGATTTTGTCCTATTGCTGGTCGATAACTAATTCCACATGGATACCTATGTAAATGTGGACTGAATTGTTGGTACCTGCGATGTAACTACTTGTTTGGCAGTCTTTTGGGATCTCCTAACCATCATATATACTAATCATCATTGTATATAACAAATACTTGTTTTGCTTTTAATCAATAAAGGTGTTATTTTTAACTTAACTCTTTAGTGTTGCCACTTGTTTACTAAACTGGGGGGCCACATAGGGCAAGAAGCACTATGCCGAAAGTGAACCACATATGAGGGAGAGCATTATGAAACAAAGGGAAACGGGGGTGCCTATGTATATTTCCTGGAAGATGTCTTGGGCTATATATATTATTATTTAGAGGCTATACTGGGCTGTATATATTACCTGGAGGTTGTTTTGGGCTGTATATATAACCTGAAGGCTATGCTAGACTGTTTCTATTACCTGGAAGCTATGCTGGACTGTATATATTACCTGAGGGCTGTCTTAGGCTATATATGTTATTTGGAGGCTGTGCTGGTCTATATATATATATTACCTGGAGGCTGTGCTAGGCTGTATATATTACCTGGAGGCTGTCATAGGCTATATATGGTATTTGGAGGCTGTGCTGGTCTGTATATATTACCTGGAGGCTATGCTGGGCTGTGTATGCTATTTGGAGGCTGTGTTGGGCTGTATATATAATTTGGAGGCTGCAACTAGCAAATAATATATACAGTCCAGCAGCAGCCTCCAGATATTATATCCAGCCCTGCATAGCCTCAATATTGGTACCTTTACACGCCGCGACGGCAGGCTGGATACATCGCGCTACTTCACGTGCACGAGCACGCTCAAACGGCTACAAACGGTCAACGCACCCTCTTTACACGCCGCGACTAGGTGCGCTACGCCACGCTACAACTATAGCTAGCTACATCGCCGGGTGTGTCAAGTAGCCAGCTGTAGCTTAGCGTACCACGTTTACACAGCGCTACAATAAGCTACTATGGGCGGACCTGGTACAGCAGGGACAGCACATAGGCGTGCCACAATCTTGGATTACGAGCCGTCCGTACGATGATAGGACAGCGCAATATCATCATGATTGGCCAGGCATCGCAGGAGGCTGAGAAATACAGCACGCTCGAGCGATTGTGTAGTGTGACTGGTCAGCTCCTTAAATATGCCGCCCTAGGCAGCGACTACCAATCGTCATGCAGGAGCTTCCTCCAATGATCGGTGATGGGGCGCGGTATCCCAGAGCCTGGGTCACGCCTTAGCTACATTGCAGCTACAGCCCCGGGTGTCCAGAGTTCCCTTCCGTTGCCTCTTTACACGCCGATACAGCTCGCTACCATCGGCGATATAGCCATCTGTTTTCGAGCAGAGCCCATAAACAGATGTATCTGTCGCCGGCTGTAGCGTCGCGGCTTCAGACGCCGCTACGACGGGCTACATTGACGCTACAAGCTACATTTGTAGCCTGTAGCGCGATGTATCCAGCCTGCCGTCGCGGCGTGTAAAGGTACCATATCAGATATATAGTACATTTACGGAGGGAAAATCTGCAGCAAAAATTGACATGCTTCAGATTTTTACGCACTAAAATACGCAGCATATGTGCTGTATAGTTTAGTGGCACCACGTACACAGGAATTGTCAAAAACCATAAGATTTGCTGGGAAAACACGCAGCTGCATATTTGTTACAGATCTGCAGTGTATATGCACCAAATACGTGGCAAAATACACATTGTGTGAACGGGTCCTAAGGGAACCAGTATACAAATGCGGTGAAGCTCCAATACAGTTTAATCTGGTTTAGGCACCTTTCACACTGGCGTTTTTCGCCACTAGCAGCAGATCTGGCAGATTTCCGTACCTCTGCCGCCTAACGGGCGACTTCCGGCACCGATCCAGCAAGCTGCATTCATTCTCTATGGGGCTTGTGGTCGCCTGCGGCAAGTGCGGTTGTGCTAGATCCGGCACTTGCAGCACCGCGAAAAAACTGCGGCTCTCCACGTTTTTTTTTGCGGTGCCGCAAGTGCCAGATCTGGCATGACTGCACTTGCCGCAGCTGACCAGAAACCCCATAGAGAATGAATGGCGCTTGCCGGATCTGTACCGGAAGTGGCCCGTTAGGCGGCAGATGCGTCAGAGGTGCGCAAATCTGCCGGATCTGTCGCTAGTGGCGAAAAACGCCAATGTGATAGCACCCTTAAGGGCAAAAACCATATCAAGTCAGATACAGTTTTCGCCTGATCTCGCCGGATACAAAAAACTCGCCTATGTGAAGGCGCCCTCACATGTTGCACATTTAATAGTGATGTATATGTTTACGGGAGCATATATTTACATAACTTATTGCACTATGAGGGGTGGGGGGGGCCCAAAAAATTTGTTGCACAGGGGCCCACTACAGTCTGTGTCCGCCCCTGTCCCCCACCTTATCTATCACTGTTTATCAGCCTCAGTCTGGCTCTCCCTTGTGCTCCTCACCCCCTCCCCAGATTCCAATCTGTGCAGACAGCCGGGTGCTTTTTTGCAATGTATTTTAATACTGACTGTAAATTGCCCTTAAATTGAGCACAAGGCCACAGACTATACAGAGGTCAGGTCCGTAGTGACAGTTGAACAGAGTGAGGGGTAGGCAGACATTCAGCCAGCCGGTGTTGTGGGAAGAGCGGGCAGGAACTCCTCTATGTTCTGCTGCCTTATGTCACAACAAACTTTATGTGTCAGTGCCACATTGCTGCCTCCTGCTGCTGATGATCTTCTTCTCTGCAATCAGCCAGTGCTACATTGCTGCCCCCTGGGTCCACATAGCCCACATTGCTGCCCCCTGGGTCCACATAGCCCACATTGCTTCCACCTGGGTCCACATAGCCCACATTGCTGCCCCCTGGGTCCACATAGCCCACATTGCTTCCACCTGGGTCCACATAGCCCACATTGCTGCCCCCTGGGTCCACATAGCCCACATTGCTGCCCCCTGGGTCCACATAGCCCACATTGCTGCCCCCGGGGCCCACATAGCCCACATTGCTGCCCCTGGGTCCACATAGTCCACATTGCTGCCCCCGAGGCCCACATTGCTGCCCCCTGGGTCCACATAGCCCACATTGCTGCCCCCTGGGCCCACATAGCTGGCCCCTGGGTCCACATAGTCCACATTGCTGCCCCTGAGGCCCACATTGCTGCCCCCGGGGCCCACATTGCTGGCCCTTGGGTCCACATAGTCCACATTGCTGCCCCCGAGGCCCACATTGCTGCCCCCTGGGTCCACATAGCCCACATTGCTGCCCCCTGGGTCCACATAGCCCACATTGCTTCCACCTGGGTCCACATAGCCCACATAGCTGGCCCCTGGGTCCACATAGTCCACATTGCTGCCCCCTGGGTCCACATAGCCCACATTGCTGCCCCCTGGGCCCACATAGCTGGCCCCTGGGTCCACATAGTCCACATTGCTGCCCCTGAGGCCCACATTGCTGCCCCCGGGGCCCACATTGCTGGCCCTTGGGTCCACATAGTCCACATTGCTGGCCCCGAGGCCCACATTGCTGCCCCCTGGGTCCACATAGCCCACATTGCTGCCCCCTGGGTCCACATAGCCCACATTGCTTCCACCTGGGTCCACATAGCCCACATAGCTGGCCCCTGGGTCCACATAGTCCACATTGCTGCCCCCGAGGCCCACATTGCTGCCCCCGGGGCCCACATTGCTGGCCCCTGGGTCCACATAGTCCACATTGCTGCCCCCGAGGCCCACATTGCTGCCCCCTGGGTCCACATAGCCCACATTGCTGCCCCCAGGGCCCACATAGCCCACATTGCTGGCCCCTGGGTCCACATTGCTGCCCTCGGGCCCACATAGCCCACATTGCTGGCCCCTGGGTCCACATAGCCCACATTGCTGCCCCCGGGGCCCACATAGCTGCCCCCTGGGTCCACATAGCCCACATTGCTGCCCCCTGGGTCCACATAGCCCACATTGATGCCCCCTGGGTCCACATAGCCCACATTGCTGGCCCCTGGGTCCACATAGCCCACATTGCTGCCCCCGAGGCCCACATTGCTGCCCCCTGGGTCCACATAGCCCACATTGCTGCCCCCTGGGTCCACATAGCCCACATTGCTGCCCCCTGGGTCCACATAGCCCACATTGCTGCCCCCTGGGTCCACATAGCCCACATTGCTGCCCCCTGGGTCCACATAGCCCACATTGCTGCCCCCTGGGTCCACATAGCCCACATTGCTGCCCCCTGGGTCCACATAGCCCACATTGCTGCCCCCGAGGCCCACATTGCTGCCCCCTGGTTCCACATAGCCCACATTGCTGCCCCCGAGGCCCACATTGCTGCCCCCTGGGTCCACATAGCCCACATTGCTGCCCCCTGGGTCCACATAGCCCACATTGCTGCCCCCTGGGTCCACATAGCCCACATTGCTGCCCCCTGGTTCCACATAGCCCACATTGCTGCCCCCTGGTTCCACATAGCCCACATTGCTGCCCCCGAGGCCCACATTGCTGCCCCTGGGTCCACATAGCCCACATTGGTGCCCCCTGGGTCCACATAGCCCACATTGCTGCCCCCTGGTTCCACATAGCCCACATTGCTGCCCCCTGGGTCCACATAGCCCACATTGCTGCCCCCTGGGTCCACATAGCCCACATTGCTGCCCCCTGGGTCCACATAGCCCACATTGCTGCCTCCTGGGTCCACATAGCCCACATTGCTGCCCCCTGGGTCCACATAGCCCACATTGCTGCCCCCTGGGTCCACATAGCCCACATTGCTGCCCCCTGGGTCCACATAGCCCACATTGCTGCCCCCTGGTTCCACATAGCCCACATTGCTGCCCCCTGGGTCCACATAGCCCACATTGCTGCCCCCTGGGTCCACATAGCCACATTGCTGCCCCCTGGGTCCACATAGCCCACATTGCTGCCCCCTGGGTCCACATAGCCCACATTGCTGCCCCCTGGGTCCACATAGCCCACATTGCTGCCCCCGAGGCCCACATTGCTGCCCCCTGGGTCCACATAGCCCACATTGCTGCCCCCTGGGTCCACATAGCCCACATTGCTGCCCCTGGGTCCACAAAGACCACATTGCTGCCCCCTGGGTCCACATAGCCCACATTGCTGCCCCCTGGGTCCACATAGCCCACATTGCCGCCACATGATGATGATGATGATGATGATTGATGATGAGAGGCTGGAGGGGCGGAGACAAGTGCTCCCAAGCACATCACACAGAGGCTCGAGGGGCGGAGCCAAGTGCCGCCAATCACATCACACTGAGAGGCTGGAGAGACGGAGCCAATCGCTGCCCTGCTGCCTGCATTAAAAGTGAAAGCCCAGGCTGGGGCAACTCCTCCTGTCTCCCTGACACACAGGAGCCGGCGGCTGCTTCTTCTCAGTGCGGGGCCCCGTCACCGCCCCTGGTGTAATATGAGGAGCAGACTGTGCTCAGGCTCTAGGCCGCAGCGCTCCGCAGGGACCCGTCTCCATGGTAACAGAGACTTTCCGCTTCCTGTCACAGAGGACACGTGACAGCTCCCGGCCTATCAGTGAGCAGAACGCCGAGATCCGAGCAGGAGGGTAGAAGACGCGCCGCCGCCAACCTGCTGAGGAAAGTGACAGCGGAGCAGATCAATGACTGGGCCACTATAGGGAGAGAAGTGTCAGATGTGAATCTGCTGGGGTCTGAGCCCACACGTCAGGTGAACACAGGACAGGACTGTGAGGACAGCAACAAGAGGCCCAAGGGGTAAGTGAGGTGCACTACTGCTCCCAGCATGATGACTGCACACACTCAATGGCGGCTGAGAGTTGTTATATATAATGTGGGTGATGGGTGACTGGTAATATTGGGAGGGGGTGACTGCTAATAGTGTAAGAGGGGGAGGAGTGAGGTAATACTGGGTCTCTCCAATGAGGATCAGTGTCACTCACCATCCTTATAAGCCGTCCTTTATTGTCTTCACATGAGAAGATCCATGCAGAGGGCAAATGAACAACCGCTTTGCATTGGGTCTGCCCCTGAGGTGTGGGGGGGCAGGTCTCACCCTGGGGTGTGTGGGGAGAGGTCTATCCCTGAGGTGTGGGGGGACAGGTCTCCCCCTGAGGTGAGGGAGGCAGGTCTCCCCTGGGGTGTGGGGACAGGTCTCCCCCTGGGGTGTGGGGGGACAGGTCTCCCCCTGGGGTGTGGGGGGACAGGTCTCCCCCTGAGGTGGGGAGGGCAGGTCTCCCCCTGAGGTGTGGGGGGACAGGTCTCCCCCTGAGGTGTGGGTGGACAGGTCTCCCCTGAGGTGAGGGGGGCAGGTCTCCCCCTGGGGTGTGGGGGGACAGGTCTCCCCCTGAGGTGAGGGGAGGGCAGGTCTCCCCCTGGGGTGAGGGGAGGGCAGGTCTCCCCCTGGGGTGAGGGGAGGGCAAGTCTCCCCCTGGGGTGAGGGGAGGGCAAGTCTCCCCCTGGGGTGAGGGGAGGGCAGGTCTCCCCCTGGGGTGAGGGGAGGGCAGGTCTCCCCCTGGGGTGAGGGGAGGGCAGGTCTCCCCCTGGGGTGAGGGGAGGGCAGGTCTCCCCCTGGGGTGAGGGGAGGGCAGGTCTCCCCCTGGGGTGAGGGGGGGGCAGGTCTCCCCCTGGGATGAGGGAGGGAAAATAAAAATAGGATGATGCAGATGTATTTTTCCATCAGGGGTAAATTTATTTTCTCCTAATCTTGTGATGACGGCAGGTGACAATTGTCCTGGAGGTTGTACTTGACGCTAAGTGCTGGGTCAGAGACACCAAGGACTAAAAGACATTCTCTATTGAGGTCCATAACAACTGTGGCAAAACTATCAGGAAAGGGGCTATGGAGCACAGCTTAACTACAGCAAAAACAAGGTGAGTGTAGGAAATTCTTCAAGTCATCACCATCTCACAGACACACTATGGTTCTGTAGTGACATACTGCGTTCTTCTTTGGCAGTGAATTAACTGTGGTCATAGACTGGGGCATGACAATCATGGTTACAGAGGGTGAGACACTGACCATATCACAGGGCACTACAGGCTATGTCAGCTGGATGTGTGTCCGAGGACCTGCCAGGTTCCTGGACAGCGATACATGCTGCCAGCCAATTACAGACCGGAATCTGACATTGACGTGCCAGTCACAGGCCGGGCATAACAGTGATGTTATTTGTTGCCTGTAGCAGGAATATTTTTTTCCCTGGAATGGGGAACATTATTGTAGGATGGGTCCAGCTGCTGGGACATTATACTAGGAAGGGACCCAGTGTGGAGGCGGCAGTAGTCTCGGGTGAGGGCAATCCCAGGCTGCTATGCAGCCCTCAATAACCAGTCCACGTCCTGGTCACCTCCAAAGTGCAGGGGATTTTGTACTTGATTACACTTTAAACGAGTTTTTCTTTATATTCACACACAACACTTGCCAAGCAGGTACATTGCGGGCACTTCTGATGGTGGGTTTACACACCGGATATCGGCGTCCAACTCCGACCCAACTCCGACCAAAAGTCACGTGGGTTGTGAGTTGGAGCCGATATCGTTTGCGCGTTGTACGGTTTGAGCGTACAATGCAATGCTGGAACGATGCCAAAACGATATTGGGGTTGAATAGCAGAGCTATTCAACCGCCCGATATCGCAAGGCCGTTGTAGCAGCATCGCAGCGTGTAACAGCCCAACTACGATGTGTACGCTGACGTCACCCATTCACTCCCATGTTAAATGGTCGTGCCTGGGTTGGTGGGCGTACACATCGTAGGGACGTTGTTTCCCGATATCGCAGCGTGTAAACCGGCGATGCGATATCGGGAAAAGTGCTCCCAAAATGCGTGCTCCCACGCCGTTGTATGCGATATCGGGACGATATCGCTACGTGTAACCCCACCA
Organism: Allobates femoralis; assembly: GCA_033576535.1. Classification (NCBI taxonomy): domain Eukaryota; kingdom Metazoa; phylum Chordata; class Amphibia; order Anura; family Aromobatidae; genus Allobates; species Allobates femoralis. The sequence continues at coordinate 140,106,843 of JARQOC010000009.1, forward strand.
TGACACGTTTCAGGAACAACACAATTCACTTCAATTTGTATCTTTGCTGCAGACTTCTCCCTTGGTTCCGATACCTCTGCTGTTACTGCTAAGTTCTCCATCAGAGAACCTTAGAAGGTGAGCGGAGGGGTTAATAAACCGACCCCATACATTTATGCCTAGCAGTTTGGCGCAAACGATTGTGTTTCTTTTTAGGGCAGGGGTGGGGAACGTCCGGCCCCCAGGCCGGGTCCGGCCCGCCATGTTACCTGATCCGGCCCGTGGCCACTTTGCTTTTATTTGTAGCGTGGTCCCTTTAAATCAGCAGCGGTGCGTGCCGGAATTGTCTCCGACCTGAAACATAGTCAGCGTGAGGCGTTCTGTGAAGCAGGAGCCTCTGCACTGTCCAGCTCAGCTCCCGGGAGGATTACAATCACCTCCTGCTTATCTTAAATAAACAATTCCTCCACCTCGAGAAGTCCATGAGTAAATCTAAAGGTGTCAGATAAGTAAATAAATAAAGTGTCTGCTCTGTGATCGTCGGCTGTGCAGGGATGAAAACTGTCAGCAGTATAAGAAGGAGCTGCATCCAGAAACATAGCCAAGGGAGGGAGATAAAAATCATGTGAAGCCATGTTAAAATCATATATGTCCACATTGATTTTTATCTACCTTCATTTGCTACACCATTTAATGTAGAACCAGCTGATGTCCCTGCCAACCTACAACATGAAATCATTCAGCTGCAAAACAATGATGAGTTGAAAGCTAGGTACAACAACATCCCATTGCTTGAGTTTTATAAACGTTATATGAACAATGATGATTTTCCCACTGTGAGGAGACATGCATTAAAATATGCATCTTTGTTTGGAACAACTTATTGCTGTGATATATAATATATATAAGAGTGTAAAAAGTGGAGCAGCAGGTTTTGCTGGTTGTCCTGGGTGCAGAGCGATCCCACAATCCTCAAAGTGTTCCAATATACATACAAAAAAATCGCAGCACTCCCTTGGAGACGTTCAATGGTGTTTATTCCAGCTTGCAAAAGGTACAATGGCCATTGTACCTTTTGCAAGCTGGAATAAACACCATTGAACATCTCCAAGGGAGTGCTGCGATTTTTTTGTATGTAATATATATAAGATATATGCTCTTATATGTAAGTTTAGCAATGTTTTTTAAGTTAATAAATTTATGCGGCCCTCGAATGATATTCTAAATTTCCAAATGGCCCTTTGCAGAGAAAAGGTTCCCCACCCCTGCCCTAGGGGTAGGTTGAGGATCCCTACAGCAGGATGGGGAAAGATCCCTGTCAGGGTGATAGACGGTGATAGCCGTCTTTAGAACCAGACTGAGGTCGGCAAGGGTCGGTGGGTGACGCCTTGAAGTTCTGGGGAAAACGTAAGTCTAATGTCCTGTATTATAATATGCACATTAGTACATCACATGACATTATATGTGAAAATATAAAGGGTGTTGTGTGTTACCAGTGGTGTATGGCGTTAAATAAACTACTGTGTGTTATGTTATCCGTTAAAAAAATGTAGTCGCTGCTGTCATTTTCCCCGTGCCAAGCGGGTTCCCCTGGGGCGCTAACACACACACACTATATGATCTATATGTAAAATACCTCATGAACGGAAGTATAAAATGACTTAATGACTGTGGTGGACTCTTTTGTGCAGTTCCTCTATTGGATAATGGGATTGATTAAATTAATGACTCTGATCAGAGTGTCTGCTCAACATGATCCAATAATCTAACGAGAATTGGAGCACACTGAGGAAAAGATGGAGAAAAATATTATATCTCTTCTCCATCTTATCACTTTGTGGAAATCAGACTGCACTCAGATGTCATCCGAGTGCAATTCAGTGTTCTGCATGCACTCACTGACTTGAATGTTTGCATGCTGTCCAATATACCCTGCTACTCAGCATGCTGTGATTTTTTTTTATTTTTTTTTTTTTATCTCTCCTGCCAACTCAGTATAAGGGTGGAGGCACACTATCATGCATCAAAAACGCCGCGTTTTTGATGCATGACAGTGATGAGAGTGCTGTGCGTGTTTGGTGCTAGTGTGGTCCGAGTGTGGTGCGTGTGGTGAGTGTGCCTGGCTGTATATAAGTGTATGTGGTGCGAGTGTGAGGTGTGAGTGCGTGTTTGCTGTTTTTTTTCTCTGCTGTCCATGGTCTTGATGGACCATGGAACAGCATTCCTGCTATCCTCATACAGTTACAATAATGTTTCATTGCTGTGACAGCAGCATTGAAGCATTATTGTATGTCTAATTTATCATTTATTGCAAAGATACACTTATCCGCTTCATTTTACAAGTTTTTACAATGTCGGCTGTTCAGTTCATTCATTCAGCACTGTGCTACCGAGGGGGTTTTAAACCAGTGATTAAGGGGTTAATCAGATGCTGGTGTCATGAAACCATCTGTCCAGGGGTTGTCCTCCACCCCTGGATTCATGGTGACATGACATCATGTGTCTGAATGGGTTAATTATTCTGTCAAACAAGTTTCATTTAATGTCGGGAGCCGGGATTTGTGAGAGGTTGTCCATGGTGCTGAAGCCCTGGCTTCATTCATAAATCCCAGCTCTTTCCTCACATCTCTAACCCGACATTAAATGAAACTTGTTTGACAGAATAATTAACCCATTCAGACACATGATGTCATGTCACCATGTATACAGGGGTGGAGGACAACCCCTGGACAGATGGTGTCATGACACCAGCATCTGATTAACCCCTTAATCACTGGGTTAAAACCCCCTCGGTAGCACAGTGCTGAATGAATGAAATGAACAGCCGACATTGTAAAAACTTGTAAAATGAAGCTGATAAGTGTATCTTTGCAATAAATAATAAATTAGACATACAATAATGCTTCATTGCTGCTGTCACAGCAATGAAACATTATTGTAACTGTATGGAGACTGCGGGGGGCCAGTGATTTTGACAGCACACGGCTGCGATTATCGCATGGTGTGCTGCCTTCATGCGAGAAAAATACGCCGCCATAGACTTTCATTGGCCGTACGCGCGTAGGAAACGCACACATACGCAGCATGCTGCGAGTGTAATCGCATTGCCCTCGCAAAGTGAGTGTAATGCGTGAAACTCGCATTAATGTGACCTGTATCATTGAAAGATACAGGTCCGAGTTGAATGAGCGGTTTTCTCGCATTAGACTCGCGCGAGGTAAACGCCAGTGTGCCTCCACCCTAAGAAAAAGACACTGCCGGCACTGCCCAGAAGTAAATGGAGAGAGCCGCACATGAGCAGCCACCTCTTTTTTCTGGGAGTGATCACTGGATATAGTGACGTAACTTGAAGCTCATGGAACCCAATGACAAAATTAGAACGGGGTCCCAAATAATTGCATGTCTTTAATAACATTGGTCTTTTCGCATGAGCTAAAAGTACTTTTGGACCCCCAGGCTCCAGGGCCCAGGTGTGATTGCAACCCCTGCACTTGTAGTTGCGCCTCTAGCCGGATCTGTATTTTATTTTTTCCCTTCATCAGTGGGATCTGCATTTATAGGACAGGCCCAATATGACATATCCTTTGAATTTGCCATAAATGTCCCAAAAGGGACAAACTTCAAGTCTTACATACCGTGTTTCCCCGAAAGTAAGGCCCTGTCTTACATTAAATTTACCCCCAAAAGTCCCACCCTGCCTTACTTTCGGGGGAGGCCTTACATTAGACAAAAAAAAATGACACTTTTTGTTTAACAATAAAATTAACATTTATTAACAGGCTGAACAGTATGGCCAAACAAATAACGAATGTCTCAAGAATATCTTGCTACTACCGTTGTAATACGGTATTTCCATGTATAACATGCAAACAATGAACAGTCAGGAACAGTCTCAATACCGTATGTAACCCTGTAACACAAAGCAAGATTATTCAATGACAACCATGTCATCCTCTTCTGGAACATCATCAAACACATCCAAATGTTGAGGTTCCTCTGGAATAGCTTGGGACTCAAGTTCCTGCAGAATCATGGGCCCATATCTGTCATGTGTAGCCACGGCACTGTCCAGAAATGAGCAGGTCTTGTCCAGGTAGCCAGCTCGTAGGGCATTTTGAATGCAAGTGTCCGTGATCTTAGCCCATGAATTTTTGACCCAGTTCACAATCTCCGGCAGTTTAGGCTTCACAAAGTTTCCACGGACATTCCTCTCCATTCTGTTCTCAATGTAATCATTGATCTCAGCACGGAGATTGTCCTTGAAGGGCTTGTTAATGCCGATGTCGAGAGTCTGGAGATACGCCGTTATCCCTGCAGGAATCATGATCTGGTCAATTCTCCGCTCATGAAGGAAGTTTTTCATGTCCTTGGCACGGTGTGTGCTGGCTGCGTCCCAGATCAACATTCCTCTTTGGCTCCCTCGCATAACAAGCGGCAGCATTAGATCAAGCCACTTCCTTATAACCGCCTGTGTGGCCCAGGCTTTCTCAGTTTCCAGCACATAAATGCCGGAAACCCTTTCAATTTTGTCCTTCTTGCCCTTTGCAATCAGTAACGGTGGGACTTTAGTGCCATCCAGATGAACAGCAAGAATACAGGTGACACGGGCACTTTCATACGCAGTGGAGGGAACGTATACGGAGGAGGCACCTCGTTTCTCAATGGTGGTTTGAGCTGCTTGACCCATGAACACTGCGGTTTCATCCATGGCGATCATGTTGGCAAGACTGTATTGTGAGAAGTCTGTGTCATCCACAAACTTCTTGTAGGCAAAAGTTCGTTTAATAATCTCCCCATCCTCCAGCCTAAAGAGTGTAGTGGATCTTCTCAGTGACAGGTCATTGCGCTCAAGAAAGTTATCCACCCAGTGCTGTGACGCCTTGAATTCCTCAGGGGAAATGTCAAACTGAGGGGCCACTGCAAGGGCGTATTCCTGGATCTGAGCCCTGGTCACCACCAATGTCTTTGCTCTCCTGTCAGCGACCCACTCAGAGACCAGGCTTTCCAGCTCGGTGTACATTGGTTGGCGACCACATCCAACTTTCCGCATTTTGGCCTTTCCGGTCTCTGCTTGTTCAGTGAGGTGATCATAATCAGCTCTCCATTTGCGCACCAAACGTTCAGTCAGCATTTTCTGCTTGCAGAATTCAGCAAGATTTTTGCCCCGGGATTCTTCCACTATCCCTTTTTTGTACTCCACGGAGTAGCTCTTTCTTTTGCCTGAACCGGAAGTGCTCATCTGGGGTAAAAATATACTGTATCAGCATTGTTTCTGGTACAGTATCCCCTGCAGCCCCCCATTGTTGTGCAGCATCCCCTGCAGCTCCCCCATTGTTGTGCAGCATCCCCTGCAGCTCCCCCATCCCTGTGTGCATGATCCCCTGCAGCTCCCCCATCCCTGTGTGCATGATCCCACTGCAGCTCCCCCATCCCTGTGTGCATGATCCCCTGCAGCTCCCCCATCCCTGTGTGCATGATCCCCCTGCAGCTCCCCCATCCCTGTGTGCATGATCCCACTGCAGCTCCCCCATCCCTGTGTGCATGATCCCACTGCAGCTCCCCCATCCCTGTGTGCATGACCCCACTGCAGCTCCCCCATCCCTGTGTGCATGACCCCACTGCAGCTCCCCCATCCCTGTGTGCATGATCTCACTGCAGCTCCCCCATCCCTGTGTGCATGATCCCACTGCAGCTCCCTCATCCCTGTGTGCATGATCCCACTGCAGCTCCCCCATCCCTGTGTGCATGATCCCACTGCAGCTCCCCGATCCCTGTGTGCATGATCCCACTGCAGCTCCCCCATCCCTGTGTGCATGATCCCACTGCAGCTCCCCCATCCCTGTGTGCATGATCCCACTGCAGCTCCCCATCCCTGTGTGCATGATCCCACTGCAGCTCCCCCATCCCTGTGTGCATGATCCCACTGCAGCTCCCCCATCCGTGTGCATGATCCCATTGCAGCTCCCCCATCCCTGTGTGCATGACCCCACTGCAGCTCCCCCATCCCTGTGTGCATGACCCCACTGCAGCTCCCCCATCCCTGTGTGCATGATCCCACTGCAGCTCCCCCATCCCTGTGTGCATGATCCCACTGCAGCTCCCCCATCCCTGTGTGCATGATCCCACTGCAGCCCCCCATCCCTGTGTGCATGATCCCACTGCAGCTCCCCCATCCCTGTGTGCATGATCCCACTGCACCGTGCACCCCCACACACACACACCCGTACGGCACCCATACACACACACACACACACACACACACGGTTTCGCTATACTTACCGTTCCGCCGTACTTTCGGTTTCCTCTGCGGTGCCGGTGGGAGCCTTCTGCTGCTGGGGACGCTGGGCCAATCAGCTGCGAGCCTGCAGGGCCGTGACGTCGCGGCTGATCGGCCAATCAGAGCTCGAGCTGATGGCCAATCAGCTGCGAGCCTGCAGGCCCGGGACAGGAGAGAATGGCGGAGCCGGCCACAAGAAGGCGAGAATGCGGGTGACAGCCTGAACAAGCGGTAAAATGCGGCCTTACATTCCCCAGCTACCCCCCACCATAGGCGGCCTTACATTCCCCACTGACCCCCCCGAAAGCGGCCTTACAATCGGGGGGTGCCTTACATTGGAGAACCCTGGGCACCCCCTACCCTGCCTTACTTTCGGGGGGGTCTTATATTCGGGGAAACACGGTATTAACTTTTCTTGTTGTAGTGGTGATATGCTTTAAATAATTATAGGGAGTTGATCACTCCCAAAATGCATATTAAACTAGTTCTAATGGGGACTTGGTTCCTATAAAGACCATAGTAGCACAGTACACTAAAGTGGTGCAGAGCCAAAGAAAATGACTTAATTAAAATACAAATGAGGGGGCTTTGGAGCATACTTGTCTTGACCAAGAGATCAGTCGCCATTTCTCCCACTCTAAGGCTGCATACCCATGATCGGTGAACGCAGCGTCTTGCCACTGCGTCCAAAACCCTGCAATGTACAGTACAAGCACAGTGGATGATTTCTAGCAATCCCATGCCCACTATGCTTCTCCCCTTCGCAGCGTGTTTTCAGCTGCGGTGCAAGTTTTGGGACTTTTACATCTCCGCAGCATGAAATGAACATAGTGCAGAGTCAGAAGAGATAACCATTGGGTGCACGCAGGGAGAAGCCGCCCCGCACCCATCCAAGATGGTGAGTACAGTGGGACTGTGATATCCCTGCAGCAATCCACGGGTTCCCTCAGGTCTGGAGAAGTTGCGACCAACACACAGTACCTCCAGATTGTGAGCACATACCCTAAGGCTGTGTTCACACACTGCATTTCTGCGTTTTTGCCCATAGAACACTGCAAAAACGCCAAAAAGAATTCACGCTCATTGTTTTTGAAATTCAGCAGGTTTCTCTTTCTGCAAATGAATAAAACCAATGTGTGTTCACAATCTTTTCCTGAATCACAATAAAAAAAATGCAGGTTTAGATCAGCACAAAACCAAGGTAAAAATGCAGCAAAACCTTACATCTGTGAGCATAGCCTAAAGAGGAGGGGAGTGGAGAATAAATTTTATATGCGGCTCTTTACTTCATTTTTCACCAAAACCCCATAGACGTGTACTAGGGGTGCACTGAAATCTCCTCGTTTGATTTAAGATAATTTTATCATGAAATTATACTGTTCTACTGTAGTATGTACTTTACAGGAGCAACGTCCCTTATACCACTATATAGCTGGCTTAATATGCATCATGGGAGTTAAAGATTTCTGTTTTAGGTTGTGGTGTTACCATTTTTTTGAATGTGGAAATTTGGAGGGACAAAATACGGTATGTGGGGTCTTGGGGTCTCCCAATTAGAACGTCTGCTATGGGGCCCCATGATTTCGATGTCCACCCCTGGTGCAGGATGCATTGTCCCTCTGCTGCAGGACTGATTGACCATGACTTGAACACCACGTCCAGTGCCACCCCTCGGTACATACAGGCATCCAGCCATGTTTCTCCCGAGCGGTGGTTGGTCAGGGGCACTCGTCCCCCTTCCCTCCCCCACATCCCTTACTCAACCCAATTGGAGGCCACCTATTAGCTCCGGACAGCCCCGTGTGCGGTGCTTGGGATTGGTTGTGTTTTGGGAGAAGGAGGTGTGGTCTGTTGGAGGAGAAGCGCCATTTTACCAGCTTAGTGCAGTGGCGGCTTGTTGATGCTCAGACTGCAGGTCGTTGCATGTGGTGTGTGGACGGTGCTGCATGGTGGACTGGTCTGACTAGTCAGATAATAGGTTGGCAATCAGTGCTGCCTCCTGTGCTGTAAGAAAGTCAGGACTGTGTCTGCCTACAGTACCACCACTCTGCAACCATCATTGTGTGTCTGTAGCTTATGCCAAGCCGCCATTGCCATTAATGATCCTTGTTCTGGATTCTTCGGTGTGGTTCTTGTATGTGCATGTGATGGCGCTTACATCCTTGTGTTTGGACATCTTTTTTTTCTATTTCTTTAAATTAAAATGTCCACTATTGTCCTCATTTTATAGGAAAGATATACATCTGTGTGAACCAGATTTCTACCGATGTAAAGAATTTAAATGTACTATCTATGGGGGGGGGGGCGCCGTTTTACAGTTCGCCTCAGGCAGCAGAGAGGCTAGGTTCACCCCTGCTGGAGCCCCCTCTTATTTTTTACATTCATGCTGAAATACCGGCCAGGAGCTGGGCAGGACCTGTAGCCCAGTCCTGCTCACATTAGTCCTTTTATTTCTGTGGGCGATCAGGTCAGTAAATGAAGGTGAGCTTGTGGATGGCACTGGGACTGAAAGAGATACCCAGAATTAATTGGGGGAGCATCAAAGGAGACAATGCTAGTCCGGCTCCACTCCTGGCCGGCTCTTCTCAGTGCCGCTTGCCTACATTCAGGAGAGGGACCTGCACATAGTGGGAGCAGAGCGAGGAGAAGCCGGCCAGAGGCAGCGTTGGACGTTGGCCTCAGCCTATCATCCACAGCCAGATCTTCAAACTATATTTTCTATAAAACATACCAGGCAGCTACTGTGCAGGCAGTCTTTAGTTCATGCTGCCTGCTGACAGGTTCCCTTTAAATCCTCCAGAATACCTCTGTTTTTGTCACTCTTAGGCTACTTTCACATAACGATTTTTCTAAATCCGATGCTGTCTGATGAAAATCGGACAGCATCGAATCCAAACTGAATCCTGCAATCGGATGCCAAATAGGCATCCGAATCCTACTTTTTGCAGGATCAGTTTGGGCTGTCACGTAGCTCCCCCTCCTCTCTCCCTCCTGTCATCTTGCTGTCTCCCTGCTGCCCCCCTGTTTTGCCCTACTGTCCCCCTACTCTCTCCCTACTGTCCCCTGCTGTCCCCCCTCCTGTCCCCTCTCATGTCCCCTGCTGTCCCCTCTCCTGTCCCCTATCATGTCCCCTGCTGTCCCCTCTCCTGTCCCCTATCATGTCCTCTGTCATGTCCCCTCTGCTGTCATTGTAACATAACAAATGTTTATTCTCACCTTCCAGCGCTCCCTCGGCGTCTCCAGCTGCAGCCGATCGGGTGTACAGGACCTGTGATGACGTCAAAAGCGTCAGCGGTTACCGCGGTAACCGGTCATGTGACCCGATCAGCTGATCGGGTTCTGACATCATCACAGGTCCTGTTACCGAACGGCTGCAGCTGGAGACGCCGAGGGAGCGCTGGCAGGTGAGAATAAAGATTTTTTTATTTTAAACACTTGTTTTAACTTATATTTAACTTCTGCAATGTATGTACGGTATATAGGGTGTATGTATATACATTGCAGAAGTTAAATTAGGCGGCACACAATAGGTTTAGTGTACTGAGCATGTACTGAGCATGCTCAGTACACTAAAATCGGGTCCGAGGAGACATCAGATGTTTCCTCGGACCCTGCTCCATAGGGCCCCATGTTAAAGGGATCGGGTCGGATCGGATGTGCACTAAATGCCATCCGATTTGGTCCGATCCGAGTCTGTCAGATTTTATTTTCGGTGCAAAAATCGGTGCAGGCTCCGATTTTTGCACCGATAAAAACATCGGACAGACTCGGATTGGACCAAATCGGATGGCATTTAGTGCACATCCGATTCGGTCCGATGCCCATAGGGATGCATGGGGCCAAATTCGGATCCGATGCTGTCCGATTTTCATCGGACAGCATCGGATTTAGAAAAATCTTAATGTGAAACCAGCCTTAGGCTGCTTTCACATAATGATTTTCGGTCATCCGATTGTATCCGTTCCAAAACGGATACAATCGGATCCGAAATCGGACCCCATGTTCCCCTATGGGAATCGGATGGGATTGGATGTGCCACTATTAGCATCCGATTTTGGCACCATCCGATCCCATCCGATGTAATCACGGGCACAAAATCGCAGCCTGCTACGATTTTGTGTCCGTGACTCACATCGGACAGCCTCGGATCACTGCTGATCCGAGGCTGATCCTAGTGCCCACAACATGGGAGCCTATGGACATCGGATCCGAGCTCACCTCGAATCCGATGTCGGCTCCGTATCCCCTGTCTTTCCCTGCTGCTGCCTTCTCCATCTTCTTCCCTCTCCTATTCTATATGCTGTGCCCCCGCTATTCTATTTTGTGTCCCCCGCTATTCTATCCTCCTCTATCCCTATCCTGTCCCCTGTCCTCTCCCTGTGTGTAAAAAAACCTCTTCCGGGAGTATACATCACCTGTCACCGCTCCAACGCTGCAGCACGATCAGGACTGAAGAGCCTGTGATGATGTAAGAGACCCGGTCAGCTGACCGGGTCATGTGATTGACATCATCACAGGTCCTTCAGTCCTGATCGTTCTGCAGCGTGAAGCCGGTGACAGGTGATATATACTCCGGGAGGAGGTTTTTTTATTTTTTTACACACTCGGAGAGGACAGGGAAGAGGATAGGGATAGAGGAGGATAGAATAGCGGGGGCACAGCAAAGAATAGCAGGGGGACAGAGTAGCATAGGAGAGGGAAGAAGATGGAGTAGGGAGAGACAGGGGACCGCAGGATCCACACGGATCCTGCATAGGATCGGATCGGATGGCTATTTGCCATCCGATTGCAGGGATCCGTGTGGATCCGTACCTGTCCGTGGGATCCCCCTTCAAAGTCGGATCCCACGGACAGGCACAAAATCGTTATGTGAAACCAGCCTTAGGAACACCGGAAATCATGCAGCTTGCAGTTCTAAAAGATGGAAAGCTGCACATGTCATTTCTTGGAAAAACCTGGAAGTGACGTGGTGCTCTAGCACTAATTAATCTAATCCTAACCCAGTAGCGTACCACCAATGACAGCACACCACAGGCCGCTATGGGGTCCATGAGTCACAGGGGCCCATCCCCTCCCTTCTCGTCAGTCATGGGGACCCAGTGTCAGCGCTGGCACCACCAACTTATCTTCGCACAGTCCGATTCTCCCACTGTACCTGCACTGACTCTCTGATGTCCAGCACAGCGGGGGGTGATGATGTCACTACTGCCGCCACTGTGCTGAGATATTCACAGCTGCAGGATGCTCGCATGGAGGCCAGAGCAGCGGAGTAACCAAGGAAAGGTGAGTACTTATTTATCAGTGAGTACGGTGGCCTAAAGACTATAGGGTGCATTATAATAATTGGAGGACTGTGGGGGTGCACTATAACACAAGGAGGATTCTGGAGTGCACTACAAGAATTGGAAGACTATGAAGGCTGCATTATAAAAGGGAGTTATTGGGACTGCATTATAATAATTGGAGGACTATGAGGAGTGCATTATAATAATTGGAGGATTATGAGGAGTGCATTATAATAATTGGGAGACAATGGAGTTGCACTATAATACATTGAGGACTATGGGGAGCGCACTAGAATACATGGAGGACTATAGGGATTACTTCATAATAATTGGGAGACTATAGTGTACACTATAATAATTGGAGGACTCTGGGGTGCATTATAATGGAGGACTCTGGGGTGCATTATAATGGAGGACTCTGGGGTGCATTATAATGAAGGACTATAGGGTGTGTTATAGTAATTGGAGGACTATGGGCCTGTATTATAATAATTGGAGAACTTTAGGGAAGCATTATACTATTTGGAGGAGTATGCTGTGTCCATTATAATATGTGGAGAGCTGTGATGAGTCCAGTATAATATGTGGAGGGATATGAAGGAGCCTTTATTCTTTATTGAGGGCTATTTGAGGGCCATTATACTGTATGCAAGCAATTATACAGTGTGAACGAATGTGTGAGATCCATAATGTTGTGCAGAGGGCCGTGTGCGGGTCGCAGTTGGGGATCATACTGTGTTGGGGTCACCATACTTTGCCGGGGTAGATGAGGAGGTTACAGTAGGGTCGTCATACTGTACCTGTGGGGGGGATCATACAGTGTTTTAGGGGGCACATTTATTGAAATCGTACTTTATGGCTGCAATGAAAGGGGAATCATGAGGCTTCAGTAGCAACACAGGTGCAAAATACTGATGAGACAACCACTCACAATTGACCAATTCATGGATGGGGCAATGTCTCGGTATTAATAGTGCACATGGATAAGACTTGTATAGGACGCTGACACATGCATGAAGCGCACTGTACCCAGCTCACAGCCTATTAGTGATGCCCATACTATTAGTGCTGGACAGCCCCCCTATTCTATCAGTGCACCCCACTACCCCTAATTTACAAGGCCAACATAGATGGAATTGTGTGCATTCTACATAAATATATACCATTTCCCCTAAAATAAGTCGGGGGGAGGAGAATTGCATGGGAATATTGGGACTTGCAAGGGGATGATGGAAAAATTAGACATCCCCTGAAAATAAGACATAGTGCATTTTTTTTAGAGCTAAAAGCAATATAAGAGAGTATGTTATTTTCGGGAAACAGGGTATATATACAGTACAAAACAATATATACCAAAAATGAGGTATTGGTCGATATTTTGGCCAAAATACACAAGCTTGCACCCTGCGTCAAGGGTCCTTATAGCCTTGTGAGTCCCTGTTTTAAAATGTAAAGCCAAGCCACAGAAATAGGAAAGAATATACATCATCATAAATTTATCAGGGATTGGTAATATTTTGGCCAAAATACACAAAGCTCGCAACCCGCGTCAAGGGTCCTCAGTCTTGCGAGTCCCTATCCTAAATTAAAAGCAAAGTCAAAGAAATTAATATGCCGGGGTCGTGTAAGCACGGCAATTGCTCATTCACCAGTCATTCCAAATTAGACTATGAACATATGGTACCGTTATAAGAATAAATCAGACTGAGATCTGCTTCAAACTTATATTATGCTCAGAGTGATAACAACCTCAGCAGCAACTAACTTGCTTCCGGGATACAACACATTTTATACTTCTAATAGACTAGGCGGGAGTATTCAAAACTGGGTGTATTAACTAGGGTGTTAGGTGGTCTGGATGCTAATATACGCGTATAGATTGGTTAATTGTAATTAGTATGTTATCTTCTTTCTTGAGTTCACGCCTCTCTCCTTGGTGTCATCTCCGAACTGGCAACCGGTAACTTGAAGGTCATCTCACATTCCTTTCTCGACACTTTCTTCAATAGAAGCCTTCATAGACAGGTTTTATCTCTGTTGTTCCCATCCATCCCCCAATTCTGTATCTCCTTCCAGCTGCATTCATATATTCTGTAAAACTTAAACTCACACATAAAATGGCACAAGAGGCCTAAGGGAAGGCCTAAGATGGAGGCAGTGATGACCAGATAAAATGGAATAAGGAGAGAGAAAGAGAGAGCAAAGTAATCAGGATAGATATAGTGATCTATTGAGAAAGACAGACAAAGAAGAATATACAAAGAGAGAAAGAGAGACAAAGAAATAGACAGAAAGAATATAAAGAGATATAGAAAGAAGAACCGTCTATATCTACTATATATATAAGTAAATATAGAAAAACTTTAATATTTTATTCCGAGTATTATTACAAACATATTAGTGATTATAAGACATATTGCTATTCTATAAATCTATAGGAAATTGCCAGATTTCCCCCACAATCCCCCCTAAGTTTTTTCTATATTTACCTAACATTTCCCTACTAGATCCAGGAACCTTTGAGACTGTCCATGTGATGGGATAAGGAGATGATTTGGACTTCTTCATTCAGACACCTCAGAAATCTCTTCTCTTGTGAAAGGCACCAGGCATCTGAATCCCTACACTAATCTCACATGGAGTTCTCCCTCTATCCCTTAACTCAAATCCCTCAACTGGGTGTGATAATAGGGGAGATTTTTAGACTGTCTAAGGGATATACCTTTAGACATTTCCTCTAATTCAATATTCCCTTTAGCAGATGTATCAGTTTCTCGGTAAAGATAGGTATGAGCTGAAACTATCTTTGCAGTAACCTTTCTATACAAGGGAATCACACAGCAGAGTATTATGCACCCTACTATAATCAGAATAGCCAAAACCAGACATGCCTGTTGGAAAAATCCTTTGAGTCCACCCAGTCAGCTGGAAAAGATATATTCACTCCAGCATCATTCTTTAATTCTGCAGCCAATTCAATAATTTTATAATAGTTAAACCACCAAACTCAGGCCCGGTATCCGAGTACCCCTAACCCTGGGCTCATCATTTTCTCTACAAGGTATAGTTGACTCAAGTTTAACACAAAACATTATCATCTCAAGCACATATTTAACACAACAGGCCTCTTTCCGTCACACAAACGCAGGCTGTGACAATAAGCAACAAACTGGAGGAAGAGATCTGATTAAATTGATAGCTTGATAAGGATTTTATTAATATTGCCACAAAGCTGGAAACGAGTATGTTGCCCAACCTGTGTGCAAAGAGCCAAAGATTCTCTACCAGGGATACTGTAGGGAGAAGGGTAATTAAAGTGCAAAGGTTTAGATGGCATCAAAGAAAGAACCAAGAGGTATGAAACAGAGTTATAACATAGGAAATTATAAAAAAAAAATGAACTAAACAGCTTTATATTGACTTTTCCCATAAAAGTGTTAATTAGGGTGAGACTAATCTACTTTAAGATAGAATTTGATGGCAGGATTATGCTTCTTTATTTAAAGCGGAGCTCTGGGGAGAGAAAACTTTTTAGTACAGTTCCTGCCCTGCTATATGATAATGCAGAGCTGTACACTGCAGTTCTAGATCTATAAATCGCTTATAAATCAATAAAATCATACCGGCTCCTTAGATCTCTCCCATCCTTCATGGCACATAAAATTTCAGCCTGAGATCTACATGCAGCAGAGAACAGGAGGTGGGTCAGGGGCGTGCATGCTGGCAGCTGCAGAATACATTCCAGTGAGGAGTGATGACCCACTGAAAGTTGGAGGATAGGAAGCTACCATGTTCCTATGGGAGAGGGAAGACCATGCAGAACTGGATGGATCAATGCCCTCATGCACTCACAGATTCCCTCATCTCATCACTGTCCCCAATCTCTTCAATCTCCTGTCCAGATCAGGCAGTAAACCACCACAATGACACTCTCAGAAGCTCCCTGGACCAAGTAGCGCCCCTCACCCTCAGAACCTCCAAACACAGAACAAAACAGCCTTGGCTCACATCACAAACTCGATTCCTCCAGCGATGCTCTAAGGCTATGTGCACATCAGTCGTTTTCTGGGCTGTTTTTGGACGTTTTACGTCGGCGTTTTCTGCTGAGTTTTATGTTAATTTATGTTAATCCTAGCCACCGGCTGGGTTAACATGATACTCAATGGAGTTTAGAAAACGCTGTCTTCGTTAGAATGTTTTTCTTCTGGTCGTTTTCAGTCAAAACTGAGTTTTTACAACGTTTTTCAAAGAATAGAGCAAGTGACTTCTTTCCTCCGTTTTTCCAGCGCTTCCAGCTGATCAAGTGCACAAAAAACTCAGTTTTCAAACCACTCTGAAAAACAGCCGACAAAAACGAGCAAAAAACGAGCAAAAAACGAGCAAAAAACGAGGGACACTGCTGAGCACAGAAAACTCAGTTTCTGCTAAAAAAACCCAGGTTTTTGGACGTTCTGCAGAGATGCACAAACGTCAGATGTGCACATACCCTTAGAGTGCTGAACGTCAATGGAGGAAAACTCACTCACCAGGAGACTTTATCCATTATAAATTAATGCTCAAAACTTACAACTCTGCCCTTCACCTTGCCATACATACCTAATTCACCACCCTGGTCTCCTCACTATCCAACAATCCAAAAAAACTCTTTGACACCTTTCACTCTCTCCTCAGTCCTAAAGTGCAGGCCCCCATCACTGACCTCTGTGCTGATGACCTGGCTTCTTACTTTATGGAGAAAATAAACAACATCCGCCAGGAAATCAGCTCCCAGCCTCCAAGCGCTGCCACTCCCATTCTTCCCCACATCCCCTCTGGTTCACTCTCCACATTTGACCCAGTCACAGAAGAAGAAGTCTTCAGGCTCCTCTCTTCCTCTCGTCCCACCACATGCACTACTGACCCCATTCCCTCACACCTACTCCAGTCTCTCGCTCCAGTCGTCACCACTCATCTAACCAAAATCTTCAATCTCTCCCTCTCTTCTTGCATCTTCCCCTCCTTCAAACACTCGATCATCACTCCATTATTAAAGAAAACCTCTCTCGACCCATCCTGCACAAATAACTACAGACCAGTCTCCAATCTCCCCTTCATCTCTAAACTCCTGGAGCGCCTGGTGTACTCCCGCCTCACCCGTTACCTCTCCAGTCACTCTCTTCTAGATCCATTACAGTCTGGTTTCCGCCCCCTTCACTCTACAGAAACGGTCCTCATCAAAGTGACCAATGACCTTCTGACGGCAAAACGTAATTGTGACCACTCTCTGCTTATTCTCCTTGACCTCTCTGCAGCTTTTGACATTGTTGACCACTATCTCCTACTCTCCATGCTGAATTCCATTGGCATAAAGGACACTGCTCTCTCCTGGCTCTCTTCCTATCTTTCTGACCACTCTTTCAGTGTATCATTCGCTGGTTCCACTTCCTCCCCTCTTCCTCTCACTACTGGGGTCCCTCAGCGCTCAGTCTTCGGTCCTCTTCTCTTCTCTTCTCTCTCTACACAGCCCCGATTGGACACACCATCAGCAGATTTGGCTTCCAGTACCATCTTTATGCTGATGACACACAATTATACAATTCAGGACCTGACCTTACCCCTGGGGTATTAAAGAACACAATGACTGTCTAGCTGCAGTTTCCAATATCATGTCCGCTCTCTATTTGAAACTAAACCTTTCCAAAACAGAACTCCTTCTGCTCCCACCCTCCACTAACCTCCCTAAATCTCACATCTCTCTCTCAGTTTGCGGCACCATGATAACGCCTAGGCAGCAGGCTCCCTGTCTGGGTGTTATGTTTGACACTGAACTCTCCTTCTCCTCCCACACACAATTTCTTGTCCGCTCCTGTCGCTTACAGCTGAAGAATATCTCTAGAGTCCGCCCCTTTCTCACCATGGAAACAACAAAAACCCTCACCGTGGCCCTAATCCATTCCTGCCTTGACTACTGCAATTCTCTATTAAGGGGCCTCCCCTTCACTAGACTTTCTCCTCTCCAGTCCATCCTTAATGCAGCAGCCAGGATCACCCATCTGGCCAATCGTTACTCAGATGCCTCTACTTTGTGCCAGTCATTGCACTAGCTACCTATACACTACAGGATCAAATTCAAATAGCTTGTTCTCCCCCACAAAGCTCTTCACAGTGCAGCACCCCCCTACATCTCCTCCCTCATATCTTTCTATCACCCCACCCATTCTCTACGTTCTTCAAATGACCTTCGACTAACATCTGCACTAATCCGATCCTCCCACTCCCAGCTCTAAGACTTCTCCCAAGCTGCACCAATCCTCTGGAATGCTCTACCCCAAGAAATCAGGACTATCCACAACTTGCATGGCTTCAGACGATCCCTAAAAACACATCTTTTTAAGGCAGCCTATCATACTCCTAATAGAAGTCTTTTGCACTGTAGATAGTGAATGCGCTATCTCTCTTGACATTACTCTTCTACAAACTCCACCAAACCAAAATGGTCTACACAGATTGTCTGATGACCATTCATGTAAGCTTATTTCTATCCCCCATTTCCTCAAGATGCCTGGACCATTAGTGCAATAAGCCCCTGTACCTTGTGCAACCCCTATCCCGTTGTAGATTGTAAGCTCTTTTGAGCAGGGTCACCTTCATTTCTTGCTTTATTTATTGTATTTTTTTTTTTACATTGATTCTATGCCTATAGTTTTGTATCCAATTATTGTACTGTATTTGTTCTCTACTGTAATTTTTTACTGTATCATATTTTATGTACTCTAACCAGGCCCGGACTGATAGGCGGTAGATTCGGGACTTTTGCCGATGGGCCGGTTGTTGTGTAGTGGGCGGGACCACAGCACCCACTCCTCTAGCCGCAGGCCAGCTTTTAAATAATTGTGCGGCCGCCGCCACCCACCAGCATGCCGTGTCTGGGGAACGGCGCCGGCCGCTAAGTTGCCAGAACACATCATCAGAAAGAGAGTGACTCACTCTTCACACATTCATTGACTCACACCAAACGGTGGGTGGGCGGCCCTGAAAGTGGCTCTTAAGGAGAGCGCGGCTGTACAGCACGTTCTTTGTGGGTGGAGAGAGCACACACTCTGCTCTCCCCGCCCACAAAACAGATCACGGCCACCCTGGCCATTACCAAGTGGGCCCGTGTGCAGGCAGTGGAGCTGGCCTGAAGGCAGCAGTCAGCAGCCGGTGACATTGTCTCAGTCATAGACTGAGTCTCCTCCTCACTCCTCCTGTGGCCTGTCTGAGCTGCGGACCCGGGGGCTGTCAGTGCGGGACAACAAGCAAAGCTGAGGCAAGATACTTTCACTTTCGTCTGACCTGAGTTGTGTGGGGTGGGGGTGGGGCAGTTCAGGCTGCTTTGTGTGTATTTGTGTGTCTGTGTGTGACAGGCTGCTGTGTGTGTATTTGTGTGTGTGTCAGACAGGCTGCTGTGTGTATTTGTGTGTCTGTGTGTGAGGAAAGGTTGCTGTGTATGTGTGAGTGTGTGTGAGACAGGCTGCTGTGTATGTGTGTCTGTGAGTGAGGACAGGCCGCTGTGTGTGTATGTGTGAGTGTGTGTGAGGACAGGCCGCTGTGTGTGTGTATATATGTGTGTGTGTGTGAGACAGGCCGCTGTGTGTGTATTTGTGTGTCTGTGCATGAGGACAGGCCGCTGTGTGTGTATGTGTGAGTGTGTGAGAGAACAGGCCACTGTGTGTGTATGTGTGAGTGTGTGTGGGGGACAGGCCGCTGTGTGTGTATGTGTGAGAGTGTGTGAGGACAGGCTGCTGTGGGTGAGGACAGGCCGCTGTGTGTGTATTTGTGTGTCTGTGTGTGAGGACAGGCCGCTGTGTGTGTATGTGTGAGTGTGTGTGAGGACAGGCCGCTGTGTGTGTATGTGTAAATGTGTGTGAGGACAGGCCGCTGTGTGTGTGAGTGTGTGTGAGGACAGGCCGCTGTGTGTGTGTGTGAGGGCAGGCTGCTGTGTGTGTATTTGTGTGTCTGTGTGTGAGGACAGGCTGCTGTGTGTATGTGTGAGTGTGTGTGAGGACAGGCTGCTGTGTGTGTATTTGTGTGTCTGTGTGTGAGGACAAGCTGCTGTGTGTGTGTTTGTGTGTCTGTGTGTGAGGACAGGCTGCTGTGTGTGTATGTGTGAGTGTGTGTGAGGACAGGCTGCTGTGTGTGTATTTGTGTGTCTGTGTGTGAGGACAAGCTGCTGTGTGTGTGTGTGTTTGTGTGTCTGTGTGTGAGACAGGCTGCTGTGTGTGTATTTGTGTGTCTGTGTGTGAGAGCAGGCTGCTGTGTATGTGTGAGTGTGTGTGAGACAGGCTGCTGTGTATGTGTGTCTGTGTGTGAGACAGGCTGCTGTGTGTGTATTTGTGTGTGTGAGACAGGCTGCTGTGTGTATTTGTGTGTCAGTGTGTGAGGGCAGGCTGCTGTATGTGTATTTGTGTGTAGGTGTGGGGGACAGGCTGCTGTGTGTGTATTTGTGCGCATGTGTGTGTGTGTGAGACAGGCTGCTGTGTATGTGTGTCTGTGTGTTAAACAGGCCGCTGTGTGTGTATGTGTGAGGACAGGCCGCTGTGTGTGTATGTGTGTGTGTGAGGACAGGCCGCTGTGTGTGTATGTGTGAGTGTGTGAGGACAGGCTGCTGTGTGTGTATGTGTGTGTGTGTGTGTGTGTGTGTGTGAGACAGGCCGCTGTGTGTGTACAGTGTTGGCCAAACGTATTGACACCCCTGCAATTCTGTCAGATAATACTCAGTTTCTTCCTGAAAATGATTGCAATCACAAATTCTTTGGTATTATTATCTTCATTTAATTTGTCTTCAATGAAAAAAACACAAAAAGAATTGTCCTAAAGCCAAATCGGATATAATTCCACACCAAACATAAAAAAGGGGGTGGACAAAAGTATTGGCACTGTTAGAAAAATCATGTGATGCTTCTCTAATTTGTGTAATTAACAGCACCTGTAACTTACCTGTGGCACCTAACAGGTGTTGGCAATAACTAAATCACACTTGCAGCCAGTTGACAAGGATTAAAGTTGACTCAACCTCTGTCCTGTGTCCTTGTGTGTACCACATTGAGCATGGAGAAAAGAAAGAAGACCAAAGAACTGTCTGAGGACTTGAGAAACAAAATTGTGAGGAAGCATGAGCAATTTCAAGGCTACAAGTCCATCTCCAAAGACCTGAATGTTCCTGTGTCTACCATGCGCAGTGTCATCAAGAAGTTTAAAGCCCATGGCACTGTGGCTAACCTCCCTAGATGTAGACAGAAAAGAAAAATTGACAAGAGAATGTGGCGCCCCTGCGTCCAGGAGGCCACAAAAGGGAACTGCAGCCAGGCAGGTAGGACAATTGTTAAACACTAACACCCTCACAGCCCACACAACCCACGTGTCAGGAAGGTTACGTCCAGCCCTGAGGTTAGACACTATATGAGACCAGAGGGGTGGTGGACGAGGGTAGTGGGTTGGGCACACCAGAAGGTCAGGTGACTGACAGTATATAGAGAGGGGGAGGAGTGAAGGAAGACAGTAGGCTCTAGGTGCCGAACAGCAAAGACCTAGGAGTAGGCTGAAGTAGCTGAGATGTAAAGACAGAAAGACACACACTGCCTGGAAGAGCCTTTAGCCGAGGAGTGCAGACCCGTACTGAGCCAGTGTGAGCCAGATGGGGGGGAAAGCCCGTCCGATGCTGAAACCACCAGGAGTGTGAGAGAACAGAGAGGGACGGTGCACCCGTGCCCTAGACAGCAGCTGAAGCAACCTGTTGCAGGTGGAGAAGCCCTCCTAGAATATTGGAAGGAACAGAGAGGAAGGAGCCTGGTAGTTTAATGCTGTGGACTACTGCAGGCTGGGCTAAAGCAGAGTGTCAGCTCTGAAGGGGACCGACGATTTACCCGGTATCCCCAGATTCACTGACGGGGAGCTTCAGTTTCAGGCTGGAGTTCCTAACCCAAAGGACAGGCAGCTAAGTGATGCACTAGGACTCACAGAAGCCCGAGTCACCGCCATACTGTCCAGCGTTGACACACACCCGTGTAAGGAAGAGAAGTCATAGCCCGGAAAGGAACATTTGCAGATGGTGTGAGGGGTCACAGGAGGAAGGAGCCTGGCTGCAGGGGAGAAGGGAACCCGGAAAGGGAGTAGAAAGCAACCGTGTGTTGAGAACTGTGTAACAACTGCCAATAACTTGTAAGCTGACTGAAACAACAAGTAAAGCTTTGGAAACCCTGCATTGCCTCTCTTGCCTGCTTCTATCTGCAGAACATTCCTCCCTACAGCTCCAGCCTGTCAGCTCCAGCCCGCAGGAGCGATCCCTGCAGCCTGCAAAGTAAGTGTGTTACAACCTGCACAAGAGACTTAACCCTTACTGCCCCGGGGGATACAGTTCTCCCCACTAGAACTATACCATCCCCGCTGCCATTCCATCACCCCCCGGAGGTTGTGCAGCAGCGGCGGCCTCATCACTGGCCGCACCAAGTGGGTGGCGTCACCCGTGACAATCTCCCTTGTAAATAATTCCCCCTTTTATTGTGAGGGCCCAGGGACACGGTCCGGACCAGGCCACCAGTGACATCCCCAGTACCGTCC
Organism: Allobates femoralis; assembly: GCA_033576535.1. Lineage (NCBI taxonomy): Eukaryota > Metazoa > Chordata > Amphibia > Anura > Aromobatidae > Allobates > Allobates femoralis. Next base: position 140,128,962 of record JARQOC010000009.1, read on the forward strand.
GGTCCGGCACCGAGTACCCTAGTCCCGCCTGGGGCTCCACAACCTGGCGTCACGAACAGGATCTACCCGGTCCAAAGGAATTGGACCTTGTGCGCCAAAAGAACTGTTTCTAGACTTTTCCTGCCAAAATCTGACCCTAATGGCGGCAACAAGGGACTAGCGCCATGTGCAGAGGAGGCGTTCCTAAGACTCCCATCGTGGGCCGGTCCGGTCCAAGGCGCGAAAAGAAGGTCCCGCCCTGGCTCTCCTTAACTCCGGGAGAGCCAGCTGTCACTCTCAAGGAAGAGCCGCCGCCCCTAGATCCTCCTACCAAGAAGCTGGCGCGAACTGAGAAGGAAATCGTCATCAGGAGGGGGCGGAGCAGGCAACCGAAAAAGAAGGAATCGCCATTCGAGTACACGAGGACGGAAGCAGAGGACGCAACGATTAGCACTCAACCCGGAAGACCACGCGTGATCCCGGAGGGCCCACAGAACGATTTAGTGGAGGAACCCAGCCGAGGAGAGACCCCGTGTGACCGTGCGGAGATGGCGGAAGGCGGAGAAGAGCGTCCCTATGTCCTAGACACCCGGAGGGGTGTATTGCGGCGGCTGCCCCCAAGGATGACAGGGGCCCAAGAGGAGAACAGGACCCGGATTCAGATCAACATTGATCAGCCTAGAAACTGTTACATCCAAGTCTATGAAGGATGTTATAACACAGACCCCAGAGAGCAGTTTGCTGAACGCTGCACTGCAGGACCTAGAGGTGTATCCCAGATGGAAGACATCGCAAGTGGTACCATGGACGCAGCAAAAGAAAGAATAGAAACACAGGATCTGCATCCAGAAGGGAAGGCATCCCAGATGATCCAGAAGATGGAGAAGAAGGATCAAGAGTAAGACCCGTGTCCTGCATCAAGAAGAACAGATGAAGAAACTGTAAGTGTGAATGTACATTGTTCCTTATTGATCCCCCAACCTTACCTGAGTGAATGCTAGCATTCCCCTGTCTGTCTTATGTGTTTTACCTGAACAATTGATATCATGAACAATGACTTGGTACGAACTCTCCCTTGTATATAGTTGAGCACCTTTGTGTGCTCCCCTTTGGTTTTAAGACCAGATGCACATGCGAGATGATGCACGAACTTTGCATTTTTGTGTCCAGAACTTTGAAGCTGCTTTTTGAGAACTTTGCACTTTTTGAGAAGAAGAGAATTTTATACTTTTATACAAAGTAATGTTTAATAATGTGTTTTACAGAGAAAGGGTAATGACGTATAGATACCCATGCACTTGTTTTATAGTTAATGCTACGTTATAAGAATCGTGCCTCCCGGATGGGAAGAAACCAAGAATCCTTAATGTTTACTGTTATATAAAATGACAATGTTTTCAGGGTAATCCATGTCGAGTCGCACGAGGACGCGCTGTTTAACTCCGGGAGAATGTGGCGCCCCTGCGTCCAGGAGGACACAAAAGGGAACTGCAGCCAGGCAGGTAGGACAATGGTTAAACACTAACACCCTCACAGCCCACACAACCCACGTGTCAGGAAGGTTACGTCTAGCCCTGAGGTTAGACACTATATGAGACCAGAGGGGTGGTGGACGAGGGTAGTGGGTTGGGCACACCAGAAGGTCAGGTGACTGACAGTATATAGAGAGGGGGAGGAGTGAAGGAAGACAGTAGGCTCTAGGTGCCGAACAGCAAAGACCTAGGAGTAGGCTGAAGTAGCTGAGATGTAAAGACAGAAAGAACACACACTGCCTGGAAGAGCCTAAGCCGAGGAGTGCAGACCCGTACTGAGCCAGTGTGAGCCAGATGGGGGGGAAGCCCGTCCGACGCTGAAACCACCAGGAGTGTGAGAGAACAGAGAGGGACGGTGCACCCGTGCCCTAGACAGCAGCTGAAGCAACCTGTTGCAGGTGGAGAAGCCCTCCTAGAATATTGGAAGGAACAGAGAGGAAGGAGCCTGGTAGTTTAATGCTGTGGACTACTGCAGGCTGGGCTAAAGCAGAGTGTCAGCTCTGAAGGGGACCGACGATTTACCCGGTATCCCCAGATTCACTGACGGGGAGCTTCAGTTTCAGGCTGGAGTTCCTAACCCAAAGGACAGGCAGCTAAGTGATGCACTAGGACTCACAGAAGCCCGAGTCACCGCCATACTGTCCAGCGTTGACACACACCCGTGTAAGGAAGAGAAGTCATAGCCCGGAAAGGAACATTTGCAGATGGTGTGAGGGGTCACAGGAGGAAGGAGCCTGGCTGCAGGGGAGAAGGGAACCCGGAAAGGGAGTAGAAAGCAACCGTGTGTTGAGAACTGTGTAACAACTGCCAATAACTTGTAAGCTGACTGAAACAACAAGTAAAGCTTTGGAAACCCTGCATTGCCTCTCTTGCCTGCTTCTATCTGCAGAACATTCCTCCCTACAGCTCCAGCCTGTCAGCTCCAGCCCGGAGGAGCGATCCCTGCAGCCTGCAAAGTAAGTGTGTTACAACCTGCACAAGAGACTTAACCCTTACTGCCCCAGGGGATATGTGGCGCCCCGCAACGAGTGCGTCACAGGAGGGTATTGCAGCCACAATTGCAGCCGCAATATCCTCTGACTCAGCAATGACCTGGTTAATTTAGAAATCCAACCCAGCATACATCACCCAGAATAGAGGGCCAATCCTAGGTCCTGGTGGGCGGAGTGCTAGGGTAGTGCAGGAGAACAGACACATGGTCTAGAGAGAAGAAGTCTAGAACCTGAAGAGAGCAGACTAGAACTTGGAGAGGAGCGGGGGCTCCGCACCCCGTGCGGGCTCCTGGGCCGTCACCGGTCGGGTGTCAGCACCTGAGGCCTTAACCACCGGGATTGGGCATTTCTACACGGGTTCCCAAAAGACTCCCGTGCCCACAACTTACAGCCGGTTCACTGGTACCGAAGCTGGCAGCAGTTCACCTCTGCTACGCGAACCAGATGAGTGGAGGATCAGCTTTACAGGAGCACCCCACCAACAGCCAATTTCCAGTCGTCTAACCAGCGGTGTAACCACTGAGGGACACAAGGCTCCCCAAAGCATCCAGAACGTACAGCATGGATAGGGCATTGAAGCAGCCTCCCCGTACCCGATCTGGTATTCCTGGGCGACGTTGGCGACTACTTAGCTAGAATGGAGGAACACTACGGATTTCTAAGGGACACCATCACTGCTGAGTCCACCCGGTCTACTACTCAACCACTGTATACCATGTATTGCCTGCTGGTTACAGTAAAGACCGTTATAGAGACTGTCTGTGTCCGTGATTCCTTATGAACTGTCCGTCATTAACTAGAAGGTAACCGCAGCTGCCGCACAACATCTTGAGCAGCTCCAGCCCCGCGGGATCACCGCTCAGCCTGTGGGGAGCGTAACATCTTGCTGCTGTCCATCCCCCGGGGGTTCCGCAGCGTCGGTAGCCCTTACCGAACTACTCATAGGTGGCGTCACGAAGAAAACAAATTAAAACCCCTTTAATCTGTTCCCGTAAGACGTCTTCACTTTTGATCTGCACTACACCGGGCCCCACTACCGGCAGGCGCGGTCCACCCGTGACAAGGAAGGAGAAGAATCGCCTGTCTAAACCGGAGTCAGCCGGCCGCGGTGAGTCAGAAAATGGCGTCACGAACAGGATACGAGCAGGCCCGTTACCCAACGGGTATATTGTGCTTAAACTGGACTTTATTGTCTACAATTGGACTTTGTTCGTCCCTAAAAGAACTTCCCCGCCTTTTCACCATTGGGTCAAGATGGCGCCCAAGATGGCGTTCCCGCCACAAAAAAGCCGCCACGTGAAGCCCAGGAGTGAGTCAACCCCCCCCTCATTGTGGGAGGGCTAAAGACAAAAGGCGCCAAACTCTTTGTCCGCCCTGATTGCTCGAATCAACCATGGGGGCGGACCCCAAAGACTTTTCCCAAGATTGGACTATGAAAGCCCAGAGGAAATGGGAGTGTCATAGATAGACACACCGACAGACAGAGAAGACTTCTTCACCAGCTCTACCGGAACGTCTTACCGGTTGAACGGGTGTGGTTTCCCTCTACGAAGAGAATGGCCAGCACGAGACTCCAAGACCTAATGCGGGAGGTCGAGGCGGAGGCTAGAGCAGCCATAGGCCAACCGGGTCCGGATCCTGCCCTTACTATAGACGGCAGCCCCGACTTCTGGCTAGAGGCTCTACAAGACCTCCGGGTGCGACTACTTGAGACTGTGGAATGGACGATTCGCAGCTGGAGCGCGACCCTAGGCAGAAGACTCCATCATGCGATGCAGCAGAGCCGACCGGGTACAGCTTCTCCAAGCCCAGACGACGTCGCCAGCTTCTCAACAGCCTCACCGTCGCCCACTACCTGTCCTGCTTCGTCACCGGAGCCCATAGACTGTGTTATTCCAGTGAGGACCACAACTCGACCCGTTTCCAGCGGACGAAACCGCAGCCGACCCCGTTCCAGAGCCGGAGCTTCCAATACGCTCCCACGAAGAAGCCGACCTCTACCTGGTTCCACCTACGGAACCCGCGACTGGTTTCCACACTACCGAGACTGTCGCCTGTTTCTCCCTTGAACCGGAGGCCTCCTCTGCAACTACAGAGGCCTACCTGGTGACCGGGATTGAAACACCACTTCCTGCTGCTACAGAAGAAGAGGCAGGCAGCCTGGAAGTCCTGCACAACGTTCCCGAGGAGAACTTTGCAGCACAGCCACCCACCGATCCAGAGGATTCTATCCCATCGTCTTCGCCAGCCGAGCAGCCCGACGTAGTCATCGAGGAGGTCGAGGAGGATGACGAGGAGACCTACAGTCCAGCTGAGGATCTCTACACCGGGTTCGCCTGGGGAGACACAAGGAACCCTTCTGCCGGGCGATCAGCTCGGGTGCACTGGTCGGGTGCCGCCGCAACCATATCTTCTCCGGTTCCGTTGAACCGGGCTCCACTCCAGACTGCCAACCAAGCTCGAGCGGTTCAACAACCAGCACGCCGTAGTGACTATCCACACGCCGCAACGCTCCGACAAAGAGGTACGTCGTATCCGGAGAGACGAGTGGCACACTCGACTGCAAGCCAACATGCAGGCTCGTGCCGAGGCCCGCCGCCAATCTCCATTGCCTGAACAATTCCGTAAAACCGGGTGGGTAAGCACATTTAACTTGTCCACTGGGTGGGATTCGTAAGGGAGGAGGGTGTGAGTACCGAAGTGTTTGTGGGGCGCCGTGATGTGGAATCGCACCTACCGCGAGGCCATCCAAGCCGAGACTTGTATAGAGGGGACATTGTAACCTATGAGCGCCATATATGCCGTGATGGGTGGTTCGCTATACGAGTCCGGAACACTGCCATTCATCAGTGACTTAAGTTGTTGTTTGAACTCTGCTATTAAAAGAGACTTCTTCTTGTTTGCACCGTAACACCGCGACTTGGCGGCTACAGCCTGAACTTTTATTCTAAGGACAGCCGACCGCCCGCCGGGTCCGCGCAATGTGTTAACCTGTTTATCTACCTCACTTTTATGCATATATGACCTGTCATTAATAAAAGTGTACTACCTGTTATAAAATGTAAAAACCTCTGTAATGTGAGTAGTGAGACGCTTGGGGACAAGCGTATTCAACCAAGGGGGAGTGTGGCGCCCCGCAACGAGTGCGTCACAGGAGGGTATTGCAGCCACAATTGCAGCCGCAATATCCTCTGACTCAGCAATGACCTGGTTAATTTAGAAATCCAACCCAGCATACATCACCCAGAATAGAGGGCCAATCCTAGGTCCTGGTGGGCGGAGTGCTAGGGTAGTGCAGGAGAACAGACACATGGTCTAGAGAGAAGAAGTCTAGAACCTGAAGAGAGCAGACTAGAACTTGGAGAGGAGCGGGGCTCCGCACCCCGTGCGGGCCCCTGGGCCGTCACCGGTCGGGTGTCAGCACCTGAGGCCTTAACCACCGGGATTGGGCATTTCTACACGGGTTCCCAAAAGACTCCCGTGCCCACAACTTACAGCCGGTTCACTGGTACCGAAGCTGGCAGCAGTTCACCTCTGCTATGCGAACCAGATGAGTGGAGGATCAGCTTTACAGGAGCACCCCACCAACAGCCAATTTCCAGTCGTCTAACCAGCGGTGTAACCACTGAGGGACACAAGGCTCCCCAAAGCATCCAGAACGTACAGCATGGATAGGGCATTGAAGCAGCCTCCCCGTACCCGATCTGGTATTCCTGGGCGACGTTGGCGACTACTTAGCTAGAATGGAGGAACACTACGGATTTCTAAGGGACACCATCACTGCTGAGTCCACCCGGTCTACTACTCAACCACTGTATACCATGTATTGCCTGCTGGTTACAGTAAAGACCGTTATAGAGACTGTCTGTGTCCGTGATTCCTTATGAACTGTCCGTCATTAACTAGAAGGTAACCGCAGCTGCCGCACAACATCTTGAGCAGCTCCAGCCCCCGGGGATCACCGCTCAGCCTGTGGGGAGCGTAACATCTTGCTGCTGTCCATCCCCCGGGGGTTCCGCAGCGTCGGTAGCCCTTACCGAACTACTCATAGGTGGCGTCACGAAGAAAACAAATTAAAACCCCTTTAATCTGTTCCCGTAAGACATCTTCACTTTTGATCTGCACTACACCGGGCCCCACTACCGGCAGGCGCGGTCCACCCGTGACAAGGAAGGAGAAGAATCGCCTGTCTAAACCGGAGTCAGCCGGCCGCGGTGAGTCAGATACAGTTCTCCCCACTAGAACTATACCATCCCTGCTGCCATTCCATCACCACCCGGAGGTTCTGCAGCAGCGGCGGCCTCATCACTGGCCGCACCAAGTGGGTGGCGTCACCCGTGACAATCTCCCTTGTAAATAATTCCCCCTTTTATTGTGAGGGCCCAGGGACACGGTCCGGACCAGGCCCCCAGTGACATCCCCAGTACCGTCCGGTCCGGCACCGAGTACCCTAGTCCCGCCTGGGGCTCCACAAGATTTCAACGCAAGATGGTGCAGATGGTGGATAAAGAACCTCGACTAACATTCAAACAAGTTCAAGCTGGCCTGCAGTCCGAGGGTACCATAGTGTCAACCCGTACTATCCGTCGCCGTCTGAATGAAAAGGGACTGTATTGTAGGAGACTGAGGAAGACCCCACTTCTGACCGGAAGCAGTTGATCGCAGTTATTTTAGCTAAAGGTTGTGCAACCAAGTATTAGGCTGAGGGTGCCAATACTTTTGTCTGGCCCATTTTTGGAGTTTTGTGTGAAATGATCAATGTTTTGCTTTTTACTTCATTCTCTTTTGTGTTTTTTCATTGAAGACAAATTATATGAAGATAATAATACCAAAGAATTTGTGATTGCAATCATTTTCAGGAAGAAACTGAGTATTATCTGACAGAATTGCAGGGGTGTCAATACTTTTGGCCAACACGGTATACACTGCACAGTATCACTTCTCCTGTCCTGTATACTGGGTGTAATCCTGAGTATCTGTATTATTCTGTATATATACACTGCACAGTACCACTTCTCCTGTCCTGTATACTGGGTGTAATCCTCAGTATCTATTATTCTGTATATATACACTGCACAGTACCACTTCTCCTGTCCTGTATACTGGGTGTAATCCTCTGTCTCTGTATTATTCTGTATATATATACACTGCACAGTACCACTTCTCCTGTCTTGTATACTGGGTGTAATCCTCAGTATCTGTATTATTCTGTATATATACACTGCACAGTACCACTTCTCCTGTCTTGTATACTGGGTGTAATCCTCAGTGTCTGTATTATTCTGTATATATACACTGCACAGTACCACTTCTCCTGTCCTGTATACTGGGTGTAATCCTCATTATCTGTATTATTCTGTATATATACACTGCACAGTACCACTTCTCCTGTCCTGTATACTGGGTGTAATCCTCTGTCTCTGTATTATTCTGTATATATATACACTGCACAGTACCACTTCTCCTGTCTTGTATACTGGGTGTAATCCTCAGTATCTGTATTATTCTGTATATATACACTGCACAGTACCACTTCTAATTTGGATGGGGTCCTCCAATATGTCTCCTGATCCCGAAGTGCTCGCTTTTCTTACCTTTTGCAATGACAACAATTTGAACCTTAGTTTCACTTTTGAGGATCATGGTTCCAAGGCTAATTACTTGGATATCACACTTACAGGTGACCCCCTTACCAATTCTATCATTTCTGACCTCTATAGGAAATCCGTATCAGGAAACTCACTCTTGTACGCTGATAGCTGCCATCCAGCACATACTATTAGGAGCTTACCAGCAGGAAAATTCACTAGGGCTAGGAGAACTTGCTCCAATCCTATGGATTATAATAAACAATGATCAATGATAGAACAGGGGTTGAGGTCTAGGGGATATAGTAAGTGGATGATTCATCGGGGCAAAACTATAGCCGATAAGAAGAACAGGAATGATCTATTGTCTTATACTTCTCAAAGAAATCGGGTCCAAAAATCGTCCCAAACGTGTCAGTTGGTAACTTTCACAACCCCCTATAGTACGGATTTTAGGGATATAGCTTCTATTTTGCATAGATATATTCCAATGCTGTATCAATATGCTAATTTAAATAAAGTATTGGAACAAGGTTTTAGATGTATACCGAGAAAGGGTAGAGATGTAGCAAGTTATATCTCCCCAAGTACCTTCCGTGAGAATACCGCCAAGCCCGCTCCCTCCTGGTTACGCTATTCTGGGAATTATAAATGTGGACAAAATAAATGTGGTTTATGCAAATACATGAAGAAAAGTGATTCCTTCATAAACAGACACACAAGATTAGAACTTACATCAATTGTTGCACTGACCATGTAGTCTATTTGGCATCTTGCACGGTGTGCAATCTGGACTACGTGGGATGTACTAGCCGTCCTCTAAAAAAGAGGATATCAGAGCATGTTACGGCTGCTGATCCTTCTACAGCCAGCAGCCGAAGGTCTCCCTCAGGTTTGTCCAGACATTTTTTGGAGAAGCATAATGGCCGGACAGATAGTCTAGTGGTTAGAGGAATTGAACATGTCCATAAGCCCACCCGTGGGGGAGACTGGGATCGCAAACTTCGGAATACAGAAAGTTTGTGGATCCTACGCCTAGGAACGAGATTTCCAACTGGTTTAAATTATAAGAGTGATCTTATGTATTTTTATTGATTCCTCTTTATTGTTTCCTCCGGGTTTTTCTCTCTAACGTGTATACGTTTTATGTATCCAAAGAAATAATGAATAATGCTATATCTTCTTCGATCCTCACTATGAATTATACGCATTGTGTATTCCTTAATTGTAAATGTTCTATATGGACTGCACACCATAACAACAATTTATTGTTATAATATAAAGGCAAAAAAAAAATTAATATTTTTTTTGGCCTTATAATCATCCACTTTATTGTTATTGAATTAGTATAAGGAGGATGGTGTGCATGTCTCATATCTTGAATATTTTGAACACATTTTAGTAGCTTTTCCTTCCTTTTGGGAATTTTCTCCCTTTGAGGAATCTTCTTTTTAGGAGTTTTCCTTTGGGAGTTCTCCTTCAAGGAGTTTTCCTTTGGCATTTCTCTCTAGCCTTTCTTTGGATTGCAGGTTACAATTTATAATGGGAACACCATGCCCTAAATTACCTTGCAGGATTTGAGGTTTCACATGTGTGCTCATTTGTTTCTTAATTGTTTATGTATATATTGTCTATATGTCTTGAAGTCATTGTCATTGATAAAGTCTATCGAAACGCGTCTGACCGGGTTGCCCCCGCAAGATGTTGCTTTTAATATTTTATATATGAGCACTAAATTAAGGAATATCCATTTGAAGAAATATGGACCCGGTGTGCTGAACTTTCTTTGAAATTTGTTTATAATCCTCAATATCTGTATTATTCTGTATATATACACTGCACAGCACCACTTCTCCTGTCCTGTATACTGGGGTGTAATCCTCAGGATCTGTATTATTCGTATACATACACTGCACAGTACCACTTCTCCTGTCCTGTATACTGGGTGTATTCCTCAGGATCTGTGTTATTCTGTATATATACACTGCACAGTACCACTTCTCCTGTCCTGTATACTGGGTGTAATCCTCAGGATCTGTATTATCCTGTATATATACACTGCACAGTACCACTTCTCCTGTCTGTATACTGGGTGTAATCCTCAGTATCTGTATTATTCTGTATATATACACTGCACAGTACCACTTCTCTGTCCTGTATACTGGGTGTAATCCTCAGTATCTGTATTATTCTGTATATATGCACTGGACAGTACCACTTCTCCTGTCCTGTATATTGGGTGTAATCCTCAGTATCTGTATTATTCTGTATATATACACTGTACAGTACCACTTCTCCTGTCCTGTATACTGGGTGTAATCCTCAGGATCTGTATTATCCTGTATATATACACTGCACAGTACCACTTCTCCTGTCTGTATACTGGGTGTAATCCTCAGTATCTGTATTATTCTGTATACATACACTGCACAGTACCACTTCTCCTGTCCTGTGTACTGAGTGTAATCCTCAGTATCTGTATTATTCTGTATATACACTGCACAGTACCACTTCTCCTGTCCTGTATACTGGGTGTAATCCTCAGTATCTGTATTATTCTGTATATATACACTGCACAGCACCACTTCTCCTGTCCTGTATACTGGGTGTAATCCTCGGCATCTGTATTTTTCAGTATATATACAGTCATGGCAAAAAGTTTTGAGAATGACACCAAAATGATATTTTCACATGATCTGCTGCCCTCTGGTTTTTATTTGTGTTTGGGCCACGTCACACACACAGATATCTGTGTAGAGATTGTTGGCAGATCTCTGGTTGCAGTGAAATCATGGACACATTGTTCCATTTTGTGGCTGTGTACAAATGTAACAATGTGTCAATGATTTCACTGCAACCAGAGATCTGCGAACAATCTCTTCACAGATATCTGTGTGTGTGACGTGGCCCTTTGTCTGATGTTTATATCACATACAGAAATATAATTGCAATCATATTATGATACCAAAAGGTTATATTGACAGTTAGAATGAGTTAATGCAGCAAGTCAATATTTGCAGTGTTGACCCTTCTTCTTCAGGACCTCTGCAATTCTCTCAATCAACTTCTGACCAAATCCTGACTGATAGCAGTCCATTCTTGCATAATCAATGCTTGCATTTTGGCAGAATTGTTGGTTTTTGTTTGTCCACCCGTCTCTTGATGATTGACCACAAGTTCTCAATGAGATTAAGATCTGGGGAGTTTCCAGGCCATAGACCCAAAATCTCTATGTTTTGTTCCCTGAGCCATTTAGTTATCACCTTTGCTTTATGGCAAGGTGCTCCTCATGCTGGGAAAGGCATTGTTGGGCACCAAACTGCTCTTGGACGGTTGGGAGAAGTTACTCTTGGAGGACATTCTGGTACCATTCTTTATTCATGGCTGTGTTTTTAGGCAAGACTGTGAGTGAGCTGATTCCCTTGGCTGAGACGCAACCCCACACATGAATGGTTTCAGGATGCTTTACAGTTGGCATGAGACAAGACTGGTGGTAGCGCTCACCTCTTCTTCTCCAAATAAGTTGTTTTCCAGATGTCCCAAACAATCGAAAAGGGGATTCATCAGAGAAAATGACTTTACCCCAGTCCTCAGCAGTCCACTCCCTGTACCTTTTGCAGAATATCAGTCGGTCCTTGATGTTTTTTCTGGAGAGAAGTGGCTTCTTTGCTGCCCTCCTTGAAACCAGGCCTTGCTCAAAGAGTCTCGGCCTCACAGTGCGTGCAGAAGCACTCACACCAGCCTGCTGCCATTCCTAAGCAAGCTCGGCACTGCTGGTAGTCCAATCCCGCAGCTGAAACAGTTTTAAGATACGGTCCTGGCGCTTGCTGGTCTTTCTTGGGCGCCCTGGAGCCTTTTTGACAACAATGGGAGCTCCCTCCTTGAAGTTCTTGATGATGCGATAGATTGTTGACTGAGGTGCAATCTTTGTAGCTGCAATACTCTTCCCTGTTAGGCCATTTTTGTGCAGTGCAATGATGGCTGCACATGTTTCTTTAGAGATAACCATGGTTAACTGAAGAGAAACAATGATACCAAGCACCAGCCTCCTTTTAAAGTGTCCAGTGGTGTCATTCTTACTTAATCATGACTGATTGATCGCCAGCCCTGTCCTCATCAACACCCACACCTGTGTTAATGGAACAGTCACTAAAACGATGTTAGCTGCTCCTTTTAAGGCAGGACTGCAATGATGTTAAAATGTGTTTTGGGGGTTAAAGTTCATTTTCTAGGCAAATATTGATTTTGCAAGTAATTGCTGTTAAGCTGATCACTCTTTATGACATTCTGGAGTATATGCAAATTGCCATTAGAAAAACTGAAGCAGTAGATTTTGTTAAAATTAATATTTGTATCATTCTCAAAACTTTTGGCCATGACTGTACACTGCACAGTACCACTTCTCCTGTCCTGTTGTCAGAGAGGTAGTTTTGAACTTTGATATTCAGCATTTAAATGTTGCTTAATTTGATTATCCCTAATATGGAGTCATCACTTCTCTTCTGTACAGGTGATGACTTGCCTTTCACTGTGTATCTGACTGCTGGAACCCACAATCCTTAGAAATGTGGCTGTGTAGATCACCATGTAAATGGAACTGTGATAGATTGTACACTCTGCTGCACCATTCACATGTGGCTCTTCAAATAACTCCTTTAAGAAAGTGATGAGGCCACGGCAACTTAACGGGAACCTGTCAGCTCCATAAAGCCCCCAGACTATCACTACCTGTCCCTGCACCTTCCTATTACTACTCTAACTATCCCTTTCTGTGCTAAATGTGCCCTGTGACTGTGTAATAAAAGCTTTTTATCACTCATTCATTAGTATGATAATGAACAGGGGGGCTACCGTTGCTAGACCCCCTGGGCATCCTCTCTGTGTCCCGTGGCCGCCTCCTGTATAGTTTATCATGCCCCGATGGGCGTGATATTGACATCCAAATGTGCACCCCCCCCCCAGCCTGGCTAGCTCCGCTCTGCAGAATGGTGGGTATGACGCGAGTGTTGTAATTTCCAGTACTCATCCACAGAGCTGCGCATTGCGCATGCTCTGTGGAGCAATTATGTTAGCTCATCACAGATATCATCACAGATGAGCTGATGTAATGTGCTCCATAGAGCATGCGTACTGTGCAGCCTGAAGTCCGGCCTGCGGAGTACCGGAAATTACGCTTTTGTGTGATAAAAAGCTTTTATTACACAGTAACAGGGCACATTTAGCACAGAAAGGATAGTTAGAGAAGTAATAGGAAGATGCAGGGGCAGGTATGATAGCTTGGGGGGCTTAATGGAGGTGACAGGTTCTCTTTAAAATCAAACTTCACTGATCGGGGCTGATGGGTGATATAGTGTGTGGGCTGGTGGGGTTTGTTTTCCAGGGCTACTTTCTGGTCCCAGTCCGGCCCTGCCTTCAGACTACCTTTCAGTATGTTGGAACCAATATGTTTCAGTACTCTTTTTCTCTTCTTCTGACCTTCTGAGGCCCCCAGCTTGATTTCTATGCTGTCCTCTTTTCTCCTGAGGTTCATTCTTTCTGCCCCCTTCCCTTTCCTCTGACTGGTCCAATTAAGATTTTTTACTTAGTGTTTTTTGTCTCACTGACGCTTTTAGCTCACTTTTTAGACTAAACTTTTCACTTTTTACATTAATTACGTAATCTGATTCTGTTTGTGTGATTTAGTTATTGGTCGGTTTCAGACACACTTCTATTGAACCATAATTAAAACTCATTCTTCCTTTGGGTTCTATCACCCAGGAAGATTGCAGGCATCATTTTTTTATTCTGGATTCTTCATGCAATAAGCAGGGAAGGGTGGGAGGATGGAGGACTGCGGTCTACCGTTTCCTACCATTCAGGTACTTCTATGGTTCCTACTCGACCCTGATTGCCTAGGCTAGAGAAAGGACATTTTGTCTGAAACGCGTCGCCCACCAGACACCCACATCCACCTGCCATGTCATCTACCTGCTGATCCATGTAACCATGTTGTAATTTGGAAGGTGCTGGGAAATTAATAAAGAATTGTCGATATTCATAAAACGGAAGCTGGGCCACCTTCTTCTTTCTTACAAGAAGCTGCCTGCTCCTAGGCATGAGATATGGCCTCCTGGCCACATGTCTTCCAGGGCGGCTTCTGCTCCCAAACACACAGAGACATACTAATCCCATTAACACAGAGATTATATCCCCTCAGAAACCCAGGTGTGTGAGGTATCAGCTTTAACAAGACAATCTCCTGTCTTTTTGCTCACCTGTAGTCTAGCACTTGTAGTGCATTACCTTAGCCTGTAGAACCTCAAGTCCCAGCACAATGCATTACTTAAACTTGCTTAACTACAAGTACCAGCATACATATTTGCAATGCAGCAAGCCACTGCACGACACCACCCATCTACAATAAGAGTCCATGAGTCTTCATCTCCACCATGGAGCACTTAACATTTCTCTTTGCATCACAACACTTCATATTAGTAGAGTGTTTGATTGATGCTGCTCTACCACTGAAGCGTCAGTGCTCATATCTTACATTTTATTCCTCCTAAAGAGGAATATTTCAGTAGTATCAACTCTCCTAAGGCATTTATATTGTCATGTAGGTCATATAAAGCTGAATATAGTGATACCTTGATATCGGCCATACAGTGTTTTATTCCAGAGAAAGAATTTCTCACAGAAATCCACGTTTTCTTGATATGTAAATGAACTGTTAAGATCTATGGGCTGGACATAGATCTTCTTGAGAATCTGCCTCCAGAGCTTATTGTAAAGGAAAGGGGGCATTATCAGTGTGAGGCATGTAATGATGAAAGTCCTTACCTGTCTCACACTTGGAATATAGATATCAAGGTATAATAATATTCTGCTTCCTATGACCTACATGTCCACATATAAGTAAGAAAACTGACAGCACTTCCTAACATGCAAGTGTGAACAGGTGCATACTGAATATGAAATATACTATAACAAATGAAGAGACAGTTGCACTCTAAATTCGAAGCTATACAAACAGTGAATATAGGAATATGGACATGCATTATTGCTAAGGAAGTACGTATATAAAAATTGATTGAGGTATTTAGCACATAAAAAGGCCAGTATTATGTAAGCCCAGTAGCCAACATCAAGGCATATCTCTTTACTGGGTCCCTACTTAAGCTAATGCCTTTCTTTGCGTTACAAAACCTCCATTTATGGGCAGATAGGAATCTGCTAATGAAGAATAAGATCGGCTAAGGCTAATGGGGAGGAGTGAACAGTTAGAAGGCAAGACCCCATAATCTAAATCAGGCTAGGGTCACATTTGTGGTAGGAAATGCAGATCCTGATCCGGTTTTGAGCATGCAAAATGCTCAAAACCAGATCAGGATCCACAGCCCTTAGGCACCCATTATAAATCTGTGTTGCCTAAATGGCAATGTGGTTACTGCATCCAGATTTGCAGCCAGTGGGAAAAATCCTGCATGCTGCATTTTTCGGAGCGGTTTCCTAACCGCAGCAGGAGACCTATGATGGGCTCCTATGGGAGCCCATCCGGCTACCGCAAGGCACATGTGAATGCCTGCAGCAGCCGGATGCTTTGTTCATCCCTGCTGCTGCAGGGATGAACAAAGGGTTAATGTTAATAATAGATGTGAGCACCATGTCTCCAGGGAGAGCCCACCCTCCCTACAGACATGGTGACCATATGGGGCAGCATATGAAGGGTTAATTAGGTGTATTACTGTATTGCCGGCTATTGTCGGCATTTACTATTTTATGAATTAAAGCCGGTGGCTCCTCGCTGTGGAGGAGATACAGTACGTAATGTGCGTACTGTATCTGCCGCTATCCAGGGTCCCAAAAGCTTTAACATTAGTTCTATGGGCAACGCACCACCATAGATGCATGTAGTGCAGTCCGGTTTTATAATGGGCTCCTATGGGCTGCGGATCCGGTTTTGAGCATTTTTACAGCTCAAAACCGGATCAGGATCTGCATTTGCTACTGCAAATGTGACCGCAGCCTTAGGTAGGGACCAGTGAAGAGATACGCCTTGAAGTTGGCTATTGGGTTCACATAAAACTGGCCTTTTTGATTTTCTAATTAGCTAAAAATAGTATATGTATTTTCTTAGTAGTAGTGCATATCCATATTC
Source organism: Allobates femoralis (assembly GCA_033576535.1). Lineage (NCBI taxonomy): Eukaryota > Metazoa > Chordata > Amphibia > Anura > Aromobatidae > Allobates > Allobates femoralis. The sequence goes on from JARQOC010000009.1 coordinate 140,145,190, forward strand.
CTATATTCATTGTTTGTATAACTTTGCATTTCAGAGTGCAACTATTTCTTTGATACTGCATGTCCATGTAGACAGCTTGTTGGGGGGAATGATCCAGAAAGCGGGAGATGGCACTCAGCATTCTGCGTTCTACTTGTTTTCTGAACCAGCTGTCATTTTAACAACCTATCATTTTCAAGGGAATCAGCAGTTGATTTATGTCTCCATATTTCATGAGTCATACTTTTTTATTTTTCATTTCTTGTCCTGTAGTTTATATTGGTATTATTATGGGCTATATGCAATATTTTGATCACTAATAGGCTTCCACAAAAGATGAATCTAGATGCTGTTGATAGTTCCATCATAAAAGTACACTTTATTTACAATATTTCTGCAAAACCAAAGATTAAAAGGTTTTTTGAAATAGTCTATCTAAAACTGAAGTTTTATGATATAGTACCTCTCCGCTTGCCTCCATAGGCTGAAGTGGAGAAGACATCCAGTGAATGTGTGAATAATACAGCAACATTAATTTCTTGTATAAGCCAGGATCAGAGCTAGCTTTGATCCTTGCTTTTGCATCCGGAAACTGACTGCACATGAATACTGGCCTTGGAAGGAACAGGCGCACGTTGCAGATTACTCATACCAGGAATATACTGAGCTGGGAGGAGAGGGTTGAAAGTTGTGCTATGTGGGAATTTTGCACTCCTTAACATGTAGAAGGTGTTTTAAGGATAACTATCTTGCACAAAGAAACATGAAGCTAGCCATGTGTATAAATTACTATTTAGTAATGAAAAATATTAAAATCTGAGAGTCCTCAGTGGCTGATACTTTTTAATGGCTAACTGAAAAGATAGCAATAAAATAGCAAGCTTTCATGACAACCCGAGTCTCTTCATCAGGCTTATAATAACACAAAATTCTAAGAGTCATATACTTATTATACACAAAAGAGATTGGATAATGCAGTACATGAGACAAGTGACGTGAAACAGAACACAGAACGATCAGTATGTGGGGGGAAGAAGCAGCAGGGTGAGTAAATATATTCATAGATAAGAAGTGTAATAGTTTTATTGTCCTCTGATTGGTGGTCTGGTCCTGGAGTTGAAGAGTCTTTAATTGATGTAAAAGGACAAATCCATGTGACAAGTTCATTCCTGCTCTGAATATGTCAAAGGTCATCTTTAGTTTGTATTACTAGATTTTCCTGTCCCTTTGGGATTGTCTGGAAATACAAACTGATAATGATCTTTGACACATTCAGAGCTCGAATTAATTTATCACATGGATTTATGTCTTTTTACACCAATTACAGAATCTTCAAATCCAGGACCAGACCAGACAATGAATGGACAATTAAAACTATCACACTTCTTTAACTATTAACTGTTCCAATATTTACTGCCCCGGCTGCTTCCCTCAACCCTACACTGACCATTCTGTTTTTTGCTTCAGGTCATTTGTTTTATTTACTGCACTATCCAAGCCCTCTTTTATGTCTGAATATAGCCTGGAAAGCTTGCTATTTATTACCATCTTTTCAGTTAGCCATTAAAAGGTATCAACCACTAATTCTCAGATTTTAATATTTTTCTATCTATTGGCTAACATGATACAAAAAATATTTTACCTTTTTTGGTTATGTACACACAGTCTGTAAGACGCCAGCACACCTGTTGATGTTTTCGTAGGTTGTGTGCTGACAGTCAGGAATTGCAGCGTTTTCGATGGAGCGTATTGCCGCTGCATCCAAAATGCTGCCTTGTACAGTGCCAGCATAGTGGATTGGATTTCTAGAAATCCCATGGTCTCTATGCTTCTCCCGACCGCAGCGATAGTTCACCTGTGGTGCGGGAGCGATCCTCAGCGGTGAATGCAGGGATAAACCACCCTGCACCGAACGCAGATTGTGGGTACAGGCGGCTGCGGTCTCCCTGTGTTCACCTGTGGGTTTCCTCAGGTCCAGAGGCACGCATCCAATACGCAGTACCTAATATCGTTTACACGTCGCGATATCAGCGTCCAACTCCGACCCAACTCCGATCAAAAGTCACGTGGTTCAGAGTTGACCCGATATCGTTCGCACGTTGTACGGTTGAACGTACAATGCGATGCTGGAACGATGCCAAAACGATATCGGGGTTGAATGAGCGTGCTATTCAACCGCCCGATATCGGATGGCCGTTGTAGCCGCATTGTCCGTGTGACAGCCCAACTACGATGTGTACGCCCACGTCACCCATTCACTCCCATGTTAACTGGTCGTTCCTGGTTGGGGGCGTACACATCGTCGGGACGTCGTATCCCGATATCGGGCTGTCTAAACCGGCGATGCAATGGCGGGAAAGCGCGCTCAAAAGCGCGCTCCCGCGTCGTTGGCTCCGATATCGGCCCGATATCGGACGTGTAAACCCACCATGAGTGTAATGACAGAGGTCAGAATGGGAACCCGCGAGTCACACAGACAGAGGCAGAAGCAACACAGCATACTTATTTTTACTTGGAGAAACAAAGCGAAAATTTAGAGCAAGATGCACAGATAAGCTATTTCCCCAGAACTAGTGCCTATATTATTTACATACACACAGCATTAAGATAGGGGTCAGTGTGTTACCTCAGTGTTCCTTCTATGAGTGAGAAGACAATGCCAGGAATAAATTTACCTAAAACCTACACAGAAAAAATAAATGAGAAGTAATTACACACAGCAACAAAACAGGTGTAAATTAGATGGATACAGTTTAGTGAGGATCACTGAAATAACACACCGATTTACAACCTTAAAGGAATACTGTCAAGTCAAAAATCGCTGTGTAACTAATATCATTTTCTAATTCCTTTCTCTAAGCTCTCTCTATGTATTTATTTTATTCATATTCCCCTCCTATCTTCTGTAAACTTCAAATAAAGACATTCACTCCATCTGTCAATCACAGTGCGTGATCCACTTAGTTCTATGCTGTCACCCTCCCCATAGGATGATTATGCATATCACATCATAGCCCAGGACACCAGAGAGGGGCTGTATTCTCCTCTCTGCTCTCTGTGTCTGCAGCCAGGGAAGAGGTGAAATACAACACAGAAACTGTCACTGCAGGGATGCCTGCTTAGAGAAACAAATGGAGTCTTGATAAGATAAGGCAAACCTGTAATGGCACTCTCCCTGTGTCCTAAAAAGAATAGATCTCCTAACAGTGAAATCACAGTGCCAAGAGAGCAGAGGGAGGAGGCAAGAGGGTGGAGAGAGCTTCTGTTAGGGAGTGCATGATTATATGACAGTTTAACACAGCCAGGACTAATTGTCTCTGCGTATAATGGACAGGACTAATGCAGCATCTCTCTGCAGGGTCTGACAATGCTGATAACATTGAAACTACAAAGGTTAGAATAATGATTATACATGTTTTTAAAAGGTCTGCCCAGGCATTATTCAGGTGAAATATTAGTATCATACTGAAAAATGACCTGACAGTGTCCCTTTCATGTCCCCCATCAGGGGGTGACACATCTGCCTGGAGTCAGGGGCCCCGGGCTTCCCTGCGGGGGGTGTGGTCATTTTCATGAGGGAGAGGGGGGCCTGGCCATGACTGTAGGGGGGTGGCTATGTGCATCATGGAGCAGGGCCCACCCCTTAGCCCGCCCCCCTGGCCAGCATCAAGTCTCTGACTGAATGTGTGCGGTCATGTCTGTGCACAGAGGGGGCCCGACCCAGGACTCGGGAGCGCCTGACCACCTGCTCTCGCTCAGAGACTACAGGGGTCCGGGACCCGCCCAGTGCACCTGGCCATGCCCACCCCCCACAGCCCGCCCACCACACCTGGCACAGGCAGTAAGCTGTAAATTATTACTAGTTGTCACTGGCAGGCCGCCAGTAATGTATGCGGCCGCCCAGCACTGCCAGCAGCATTGCCCAATGCCCAGCCATCCACCACAGTCCACGCCACAGTGACCCGTCAATCGGCCAGGGCCCGCCCATCCCTGCCCGCCGTCCCACCAGAACAAGGTGAGGCCGGAGGTTTGACTGGAGGCCAGACACCATTACACCTTGGAGGCCGCAGTCAGTGCCCAGCTCCACTCCACAGTCCACCTCACTGCACCAAGCAAGGCAGGTCTGGGCAGCATGGAGGATGCGGATTATCATACAGGAGAAGAGGATCAGGTACAGGTTCAGGGGCAGATGAGATCCTTCAGGAGCCCCTCACTCTCTCCAGGCTCCAGACTATGGAGAGGGCTGGGGGAGCGTGGGGCAGGGTGAAGCTGACGTGGTGGGTAGGTGTATGGGGTCCCGCTGTCCCTGAGTCAGGGAAAGAGTGAAGCTGGTGCCGGAGCCCCGTCGGGCCAGGACAGGGGCTGCAGCCTGTCGGAGCCAGGGCAGGGTGAAGCTGGGGCGGGCGTATGGGGCCCTGCCAGCCCGGGCAGGGGTCTGCCAGGGCATGGTGATGTTGGCGGGTGTGTGGGGCCCCGCCAGGCCTTGGGGAAAGAAGCTGCTGGAGCCAGGGCAGGGTGATGCTGGCGGGTGTATGAGGCCCCGCCAGCCTCGGGCTGGGGGAATTTGCCAGGGTGGGGTGACGCTGGCGGGTGTATGGGGCCCCGCCGACCTCAGGCTAGGGGGGTCTGCCAGGGCAGGGTGACGCTGGCTGGTGTATGGGGCCCCAACGGCCGGGCGCCCGCAGCCAGGGGGGGCAGCCAGGTCAGGGTGACGCTGGCTGGGGTGTATGGGGCCCGGCCGGGGGAAGCTGCCAGAGCCAGGGCAGGTGAAGCTGGCTGGTGTATGGGGCCCTGCTGGCAACCCCCCCAGGTGAATAGGAGTGAGCACATGGTGTGGAGGGGGTTCTGGACCCCCCCCCCCAGGGGGATAAGAGTTTGTGGAGATGGTGTGGTCGGCAAGCAGCATATTTAATATGTTTTTGCTTTATAAGATGCTCCCCAAATTTTGGTGAAGGAAAAGACAGAAAAAAAATATTTTTAATGTTAAATGGGGTCTGTCTTATAATGCAAGTGTCCGTCTTACAATCAGTATATAGGTCCCACCATAATGGTATATATGATCTCATTCTGAACCCACCATGGCTTACCAGGGGGAGAAAGGGGTTGGGGAAAGGTTGTGGTGGTGCAGGAGGCAGGTTTGCAGGGACCATGGGGGGAGGTGCACCACACTGCGGGCCCAGGGGCCAGGGCGCAGGGGTGTCACAGCCATTTTCCATGTGCCTGCAGGCATTGCCAAGCTGTGGCCCAGCCTCTATCGTCCAGACTTCCAGAAAATAGCCGCGGAGGCGGTGCATGCGCAGATCGAGATCTGCGGCCATTTTCTGGAAGCTTGTGACTCCTGCAGAGCTCAGCTCACCCCCAGTCTGTGCCCCCTAACACTCTACTGTGCTGTACATGCTCTCTGTGTCCTGTATTATAGCAGTCGTCTATGTGATGTACGGTATGAGCGGGGCAGGATGGAGCCGGGGGAGGCAGGATGGAGCCGGGGGGGGGGCAGGATGGAGCTGGTGGGGGCAGGATGGAGCTGGGGGGCAGGATGGAGCCAGAGAGGGGCAGGATGGAGAAGGGGGGCAGGATGGAGCCAGGGAGGGGGTGGGATGGAGTTGAGGGGCAGGATGGATGCGGAGGAACAGGATGATGCAGGGGGCAGGATGGAGGTGGGAGGGCAGGATGGCAGCGGGGGTGGGCAGGATGGCTGTGGGGGTTGGCATGATGGCTGTAGGGGGGGGCAGGATGGCTGCAGGGGGGGCAGGATGCCTGCGGGGGGAGCAGGATGGAGCCGGGGGGCAGGATGGCTGTGGGGATGGGCAGGATGGCTGCGGGGGGGCAGGATCCCCCTCGCTCCCCTCTGTTCTCACCCGTCTTCTGGAGCATCGCACTGTGTGCATCGGTCATGTGACAGGGCGGGCTGTGTGATGTCACATCAGCCCGCCCTGTCGCATGACTGCTGTACATAGAGAAGACGGGTGAGAACAGTAGTAGGCGAGGGGGAGGGTGGCGGGTACCGGTGCTGGGGGTTGCCGTGGCCATGCGCATGTAGCCTGTCGATAGCGACTGCCATGCGTCGCTGTCGCCAGGTTACAGCTACAGTATAATCTTCTCATTTTGAATGCACGCGGCTTTTTGCATACACGGTGCTCATTGGTTGCCGCGGCTGATGGCAACCAATGAGCGCTGGAGCGCGATTTCGGCATCAGGCAGACACGATTAGGAGATTATATAGTAGATATTTCAGCTATTTTATAAACGGGTATCTTACCTAATGGTACCGTTAAGTCTAGTTGAAGTGCAGACCAGGCCAGGGGAAGTCCAGATTGCACTTACTTCCAATGGACTTCGGCACCAAAAATATGACCGTAGTTAATGAAAATAGTTCGTTGTTTTGTCTGAAGGGGTCCTAGGTCCCTGTAGCTGTTGGGGAGGCGAAGTATGTTCACCTGCAGACACCACACTAAAGTCTGCAGTTCCTCACAGCGGGTATTGAGTCTTTTCGCTCACAAAGTGGTTGACCCACCTCCACCAATGCACTCCTCCCTTGGCAGCAGTTCACCTGCTTCTTCTCAGGGAATAAGTCTTTGGTCCCCTCCTGGGGCCTGGCTGTCAAGTTAATCAGTGTTCAGTCCTAGCTTTATCCTGCACCAACTTCTCCAAAGTAGCTGTCCTGTGAACACTTGTTTACTTCAGCTCCCCAAACTGTCATTTTTACCTGTCTCCAAGAAAACCCCCTTGGCTGTCAGCCCCCACCTTTTTATTCAGGTAGGAAATCTCTGCACACTCTTACATGCCACTCCACTAGAGATTGGTATCCGCGACAAACCCCCATTTAAAGTCCTCTTGCGCATAGCACTGCAGTGGTACTCCTCCCGTAGCTCAAGTTGACTTCCTGGGACCAGAAATCAGATTTCCAGTCCGAGAGGCATTAGGGCCTTCACCAGAAACTTCACCAGAAGGAGCCAATGGATGCTCCCTCCTGAGGTGTTGAACTCAATAGCATGTTGTCCAGATCAGGCCCCTGTCCTTGTTCAGTGTCCCTAGAAGGAGAAATAGGGTGCACAACATTCTCTCTACATGGTGATGCATTTACCATACAGAAAAGGTGGGTAGACACAGGGAAGGGCACATCACAACAGTCGCTATTACTACTATGAATCACCCCCTGAGAAACAGGTTCTGGCTCCCTGGAAATGGGGACCGAGTTTTCAAACCGACATTGCTGCAACATGTTATGATGAAGGTTGCGTGTCCATCCCCCTGTTCCCATTGACTCTACCTCATAGACCAGAATCTCAGGACACACCCATCTTTTGACCACATATGGCATTGCCTTCCATCAGTCACTCAATTTGCCTGATTGCCCCTTAGTCCTCACCAACACCCTATTCTCCGGAGAGAAAGGCTCAGTTTGCACTGGGTGCATGTCCTGGTGAGTCACCTGACTGAGTCGGTTACCCATTACCTGATGAACCACCCTTAAACGATGTCAGTACTCATGGGCCCATTTAGATGCGGTTCGGGGGGAATCAAGGATGATCTGGCATACTCAGCTCTTCAATATCTCGGCCGGCCGACTGAACATTAGCATGTGTGACGCATAACCCATGGTGCTATGTACCCTATTATTATAGACCCACATCAACTCAGTGATAAATTCAGGCCAGCAAGCTTGTTGCTCATCCCCCAATGTCCTTAACATTTACAAAAGAGTCCGATTAAATTACTCGCAAGCTCTGTTACTTTGGGAATCATAGGGTGTCATCTTTGACAGCTGGATACCATACAAGCGGTACAGTTCTTTCATCAGAGTTCCCTGAAAACATGTCCCTGGTCAGAATGTATCTCTGCGGACACCCAAAATCCTGAATGAAATGTTTGCACATGGTCTGAGCTGCAGACTCTGCCGTCTGATCTTTTGTTGGTACCACCATGGCGTATTTGGGAAAATGGTCAGTTATCACCAGACAGCAAGAGTACGCAGATGTAGAGTATCCTATCAGGACATAATTGATCATAAGCAGCTTTAATATGGCTGAAGTCTTAATAGACTGCGTGGGAGCCCACTGCTTGGGGCTTTTATTCAGACCACAAGGCTGACTAAACCGACACTTCTGTCACCATCATCCAGCAATATAGAGACCTCTGTATCCGCTGGAGTGTATCCTTACTTCCGAAGTGAGCTCCCTTCTCGTGCAGTCGCGGGTGACCATCGGCCACAGAGACATGGGGATCACCAGATGGTGCTGGTGCTACAACTCAGATTGCAGATAAACTTTGCGATATAACAGGCCATATTCTTGTGGCACCCCTGCGGGGGATTGCCACAGGATCCACCGGTGCAAGGAGGGAATTACACCTTGGTTCGCACAGCACACCACACCTTTCACCCCAGACCTGAAGGGGGAGCCCTACTGGCTGCTTTAGGCCAGTTCCCCTTTAAAACATCCAGGCCTGAGGGGAGGATATTAGTCAGTCCCAAGAGTTAGTTTGAGTTAGAGTTGGAGAGAGGAGGAGTGAGGAGCTGGTCGCTGGGAAGAATCCAGGCCCAGGACCAGGGACCACTGACCGCTGTGTGAACCCTAGGGAAAGGGTCGGAGGCAAGTGGAGAAAGAAGGGAAACTAAGAAAAGGGAACCGGTTATTACACCCCTTTAGTACACCCGGACACCGGAGTCCGACACTGCCAGTATTTAGTGCTACAGCAAAAGCCCAAAAGACTCAGGAGGAGTTCAGCCCTGAGGAGAGCAAGTAAGAGACGCTAAAACTGACCAAGCACAGGACCAGGGGCCATAGGAAGAATAGGGACCTTGCAGGAGGTCCTCATTGTCAGTTTAGATCAAAGCTCAAGAGAGGAGAAGAAGCGATGGGTTCAGGCTCAGGCAGGACTTACCCCAGACCACAGAGCACAAAGACAATGGAGGCCTCATAACTTTCTAAGGTGGAAGTCCCAAGTTGCATCGGGGACCTGGTTGATACTCTGGACTGTACCTGTTACCCTGTCATCAGTAAAAGGTACCGAAGCAACAATCCCTCTGTGTCTGTGTGCCTGTCCAACCGCCGCAATTTACCGCTATGTCAGCAAAGACTTAACTACTACTCCCCTCATCCATCCCCGCTGCCCTGAGGTAAAGCTCCACCTGTGGGGAGCTGTATCACACTCTGCTGCACCTAGTATCACCTCAGCGGCTGGCTGCAGCGCTGGTATACCCGTTATCAGGTACTATAGGTGGCGTCACATTAACAATCCCCTTATCCCCCACCGTTCCCCACCAAACCCCATTCTGTACTAAAGAGCATATCAGTTTAATGTCTGGATAACCATTTTGGTCCTCTGCCCAGTCAGCGGGAGTTTCACCAAGGACAAAAGGTATCCCTGATGCCACCCCACTTAAATGTACCACACTCTGCCATATAAGTACAGTAATTGACCAAAATTGGAGGTATCGATGTCCTCAAGTTCATTATCAACACTCCCTCCTTAGGGCGCCAAAGGCCCCCATGATACCGCATTGGCATTTCCATCAGTGGCTGCTGCTGCAGACGGGACCTCTGGGGATGATGGAATGGTAGCGGTGATGGTGTCACTCCCCATGGGTTGAGCTGGTCCCCAGGGCATCAGGAGTAGGGGGTTGTTAGGGTGGTGGCGTGCTAGCGGGGCTGAGCTGGCTGTAGTGAAGGATCAGGAATCTCACATGCAGGTTCCTGTTGCTTGCGCAACATTTCAGTCTACCACTCCTCAGGCGAGAAATAAACAGTCACACACAGTTCTGAGTTCCAAACCTGGTTTACTTCAGTTCTCTCTCTGCACGTACTACAGGTCACAGTTCAAGAACATTTACAATCTGGGTAGTCCTTAGCAGCCAGGATGGCTTGTCCAGTACACCACTTTCATGTTCCTTCCCTCTTGGGCCTATCTTCCTCAGCGCTGCCTGCTCTCCTCCTTCCTGCATGTGCTTCCGCGCACAGAGCACCAGTCCAGCAGCCATGGTCTTGTTGGGCGACCGGCTGTATCCCCTGACCCTAGTACGGCTGCCTTCTCAGCGGATGTGCCGGGAGTTAGCCGTAGCTCCTCTGGAACTCATGGTCACTGGTTTTGTGGTTGGAGCTTGGAGTCCTCTTGCCACCTTCAGGGCCTGGTCCTGGTGCTCGACCTGCCCCTCCACTTCAGTGCAGACTCGGGCGCACGGGTGGATCGTTCACTATCCGTGCCCCTAGGGCTCCCTCTGTCTCCTCACGGTCTCTGGCCTCGGGACCCGGGACAAACCTCATCCCTGCTCAAGTCCTTCGGGTCCTTCTCTCTGTTCTCTCTCTCCCCACTCACCACCCATTTCCCGTGGTGTTTCCCTTTGTCCTCTTCCTTTACCTGACCATTTCCTGATAACTTTCCCACCCACCACCTTTCTCCCCCCGCTGTCCCACAGGCTGCCTGAGCCATCCCACTACCTGGGTTCACCCGCTATCCCTGGGACCGGGTGTGTTGGGTGCATTCGTGGGTGACTGGACTTACCAAACCTGATTACCTCAGACAGGAACACCACCATCTACCATAGGTGATCACTCAACCTTGGCCATCCTGCACTTGTGCTAGTACCGCCCCAACCCATGAAGGCTACCATTTGTGTACAACAAGATAGGAGTGTCGAACCGGGCATAAGTCATTAAAGGGGCACTCGTCAGAGCAGCCTTTACTTCCTAAAACGCTATTTGTTGTTGAGGTCCCCAGTGGGTTGGGCGGTTTCGTGGCCCTAATGCTGCTCCTCAACAGCTTGTTCAGGGGGGCCACCAAATAGGAAAACTTAGGTATAAATCGCCGATAGTATCCAGCTAGGCGTTAAAAAGGCCCTGACTTTCCACAATATATGGGGTGGGGGCCATTCTTGATCAGCCGCCACTTTGCTAGCTGCTGGTAACACACCTTCTAGGGTCACTTCATGGCCCAAACAATTCGATCCCGTAACAACTGACAATTCTTTGGCTTTATTTTAGGGCCGTAATGGCTGAACTGCCGGAGGACATGATGCAATTTCTCAAGATATTCATAATAATAATATTTATTCATTTATATAGCACTATCAATTCCATAGCATTTTACATACATTAGTAATGCTGTCCCTCTTGGGGTTCACAATCTAAACATCCTATCAGTATGTCTTTGCAATGTGGGATGAAAAGAGTGTGCCCGGAAGAAACCCATGCAAACACGGGAGAACATACAAACTCCTTGCAGATGTTGTCCTTGGTGGGATTTGAACCCAGGATCTCGGACCTCAATGCTGCAGTGCTAACCACTTGAGCCACCATGCCGCCCGAGATGATCCACAAATGATGTCCCACAATGTATCAAAACTTACTTAAAGTTTAGGTTACCTAAACAGTGTTCTATCAGGCGCTATAAGGTCCAAGGGGCATTGGTAAGCCCGAAGGGCATTCAGTTGAACTCGTAGGGCCCAATGGGTAGGAAAAACACTGTCTTAGCACAGGCTTTCTCTGACATAGCTACCTGCCAATAGCCACTAGCTAAGTCTAACATCGAGAAGTATTTTTCCCCACCCAATGTTGATTGGGACTCTTCTGTCTCAGGTAACGGGTATGCATCACGCACCGTGTGAGCATGCAACTTTCATTAGTCAACACAGAATGGAAGAGTCCCATCCATTTTCCACATTAGAACCAAAAGTGCCGCCCATGAGCTTTGACTCTCCCCTATCACTTGATTATCAAGCATGCTGGCTACCATGCCTTTTACCTCTTGGTAAAGTTTCAGGGAAATTTGGCGGTACCATTTTCTGATGGGAGAGGTGCCCCCATTAGGAATCTCATGCTCAAGTGTCTGGGAACAGTCAAAGTTTTTTCTATGCCGAGGATAGGTCTCCTGGTACTCCCACAGAATTTTTTCCAGCTGCTCCAAATGAGTAGAGGTTAACTTCTCTTGATCCAGGTCCATCTGGTTCATGATCACACAACCACTCCAGTCTTAGTAGGGTGCTCTGTCTTGGCCATCTCAACTGCACAAGTCCATGCCGACCGTTGGTCTGGGCGCAGCTCACAACCTATCCCCTCTGGAATCTTTTCTGCTGGTGGTACGGATAGCTTAGTGACACGCGCCCCCTGTGCCATGGGGTACTCAGAACCGGACTAAGAGTTCTGCTGGGGAGTCACCCGGCTTTATGACCCTGGCAGTGTCAATAAAAGTTCAGAGAATACAGGTTTAGGGATATAGGGAAATTGTCATGATGCCACCATGGTATTTGGCTATTAATGGCCGACGCAGCCATTCGGGACCTCTGGGGATGATGGGAGTGCAGCTTTGGTGGTCTCGCACCCCACGGTTGGAACGGTTCCCCAGGGCAACCGGTGTAGTCTATAGTTTTGGTAGGCAGTTGGGGGTGCAGGACTGAGGGCACAGAATAACCGACAGACAAACAATACGTAGTCTCCATTACCATTACCAGCTGTAGTAGCAGGTTTAGTCCAGGGTACCATCCACCGGAGATGTTGGGAATCCGGGTGGCCTGGAAGCAAGCCGGGGAACTCCTCACCTGGTGAGTTCTGAGGCCTCCCTATTGTGCTACTCCTTGCTGGTCCTGGCTGCCTGGAGCTAAGCTGCGACCCTCTACTCTTGATTGTAAGTCTCTCACCTGTATGGCAGGCAGCTCGAGCCCTTCCCGAGCACTACTCCTCTGGTTACTGTCCCTGAGAGCTCGGATGCTTCTTGACCTCCTAGACTTTGTTGTGGACAGGAGACTTGGAATCTCCCGCCCTCTGGTTTTGGCTGCTGGGCCTGGAATACCCTCACAACCTCAGACTCCAGTGTCCGCTTCTGGCGTTCTGCACTGGGGTGAGCCGGATCACTGGCTCCACTCCTCAGGCCTGCTTCTCTCCTTCCTCAGACCCTCTCCTACGCGTCTTCACGCTTAACATAGTAACATAGTAACATAGTTTTAAGGTTGAAGGAAGACTTTAAGTCCATCTAGTTCAACCATAGCCTAACATGTTGATCCAGTCTTGATAGTTTCTGTTCCAGGACAAGCCTTACTCTGCTCTAGTCCACAGGATGTCTTCACAGTTCTACAAGGAACAGAACTACCTAACCCCGCCCCCAGGTAAGAATTTATAGGGGACTTCCCATGAACTCAGGTTTCAGAGCTCCGCCTTCTGGTCTGGAGTCAGGAAAAGTGTTGCATGCTGTGGGTTTACCTGGTGTGGATACCCTATCTTGCTTCCAAGCATGACATTACCCCCCGAGGGAGGCAATGCCATTGTGGCAACCAGACTCTGGGGTGCCACATTAGCAAGAATGATTCCAGTAGGAATCGTGACAGCCTCATCCAACACATTGATGCATCTGACTGACACGCACCCGTTCTTCACAACAACCGAGGCATGAGCCACATGTGTCTTAGCAAATGACGAACTCTCTGGAGCGGGTTCAAGTACCATTTCCAGACCATTTAATCTCTGGCCTGCCCCCACCAGCAGCATCAGGAGTTGTTCCTGCCGTGGTGCCAGTGAGACCGTAGTCCACGACAGCATCCTGAGCAGACCCATCTGGCCCCCCAGGACTGTACTCTTCAAAAGATGACAGCTCAGCACCAGTCATGTAACATTTTCTGTGTGGATCGATGGTGAGTAGCATGGCTCTAGTATAGATGTCCTTCACTGGAATACATCTGATGATTTAAATCTCTCAGTACGTTCATCCCAATGCGTCACCTGCATCCCCCTTCTGGAGGGGTGCTCCTTTAAAATGAGTCCCTTCTGACCTAGTGTGGCGCCCCTGCGACCAGGGTGGCCACATAAGGAACTGCAGCAAGGCAGAAAGACAATTTGTACAACAAACACCCCACGAACACACTTACCCATAGGAGGCAGCACCCAACCCGGAGCCCGGGACTCTAGGCAGGCAAGGGGTGGTGGGTTTAGAGGAAAGTGGGTGGGAAGCGTGTAGATTAGGTGACAGAGAGTACAAATAGAGGAAAAGAAGAGGAAGGAGTTAGTAGGCCAAGGGTGCCAACCAGTAAAGACCAGTAGGCCAGAGTGAGCCGAGCAGCAAAGACACCAGAAAGACAGAGACACATCCCGGTGGGATTGGGCTTCATGGAGATGCAGATAACACAGAGTCACAGAAACCATGAAGAGAAAGCTCGTCCATAGCCGGCATCCCAGGGGAGTGTGAGGAAAGAGACTGGATCAGCAGTACTGGGTCAGAGGAACACGGCAGCACCGACCAACTACCGGCGGAGTAGTTTTCCCTAGTTTGACTGGAGTCACACAGGTTAGACAGAGCCTGGTAGTACCTTGGAAGAGAGGGCTACTGCAGGCTAGGCACACAGCAGAGTGTCGGCTCTGGAGGGAACCGATGATTCACCCGTCTTCCCAGACACACCGACGGGGAGCTTCAATTTCAGGTTGGAGTACCCAACACAAGGGTTGGCAGCACAGCAGCAATGACGAGGACCCACAAGGGTCCGAGCTGCCACTATACAACCCGGAGAAAGAACAAGAGAGAGAACAGCCTGAAAGGAGACTTACAGAGAGTGAGGGGTCTTACAGCGACAGCCTGGGTGCAGTGAGTTCAGTGTAACCAGAGTTAACTGACTGGGAACTGTGTTAAGAACAGTACTGAGAACTGCTGTAAACTGTTTTGAGCTGACAAGTAAACCCGGTGAACCCTGCCTGAGTGTCCATGTTTGATTCCAGGTATATTGAACTTTGCATACCTTTTACCCTGCCAGGAGCAGCCCAACCCACGGTGGGCTCATCCATCTGGCTGCAGCCCCATCATCCATCCATCCTCCTGGCAGAGCAGCGCTGCAGCGGTGGTCCCATCATTGACCACAACCCATGGGTGGCGTCACGACAAACACTATCCCCTGTATATATTCCCTTTTACTTGTGAGAACCTGGGACACGGTCCGGACCAGGATCTCCGTGACATCCCCAGCAGTACCCCGATCCGGTACCGAGTACCACGTCCCAGTGGACTCCACACTAGCACCTGGCCAAACAGTTTTAGCTGCATCCACATGATACCCTTCAACAACAGCTGGCTATTGTTGACGGCGGTAAGACATATTACTTGGCTATTCACAGGGACCTCCAGAGGCATGATGGTACACTGATCCTGTATCAACTAAGCACCTCAAACTCTGCCTCCTTCACTGGACTACTTGTGTACAAGTCATGTCCCTCCCATCGAGGGCCTAGTGGGGGATAAGCAGCTACTGGTCGCCCTTCTAAGGCAGCGGCCAGAGGCTTCGCTACTGGTGGTGGATCCTCTGGGATACCTCCGATGGACACATCCAGCATGGCTGCAGGCACCCAGCATAGATACTCCATGCCTCTCTTGCATTTGGACTGGATTCGACTGGCATGGCAGATGGTTTCTCTGCCGGGACAGGGGACAACCCCTTTCGGACTTTGACCACTTCCGGCTGCAACTCCCTCAGTTCCCTCAGTTCTCATCTTAGGGCTTAAATTACCTTTGTCAAAACCACAGTGGCGGTCCCAGGCTCTCAGCTTCTCACCATTTGAATGCTGTTTACAATTTTCTCTACCACAGGCACATACTCCTCTTCCCTGTCAAGGACAGCCAGATACAGTTAGGGCCAGAAATATTTGGACAGTGACACAATTTTCGCGAGTTGGGCTCTGCATGCCACCACATTGGATTTGAAATGAAACCTCTACAACAGAATTCAAGTGCAGATTGTAACGTTTAATTTGAAGGGTTGAACAAAAATATCTGATAGAAAATGTAGGAATTGTACACATTTCTTTACAAACACTCCACATTTTAGGAGGTCAAAAGTAATTGGACAAATAAACATAACCCAAACAAATTATTTTTATTTTCAATATTTTGTTGCGAATCCTTTGGAGGCAATCACTGCCTTAAGTCTGGAACCCATGGACATCACCAAACGCTGGGTTTCCTCCTTCTTAATGCTTTGCCAGGCCTTTACAGCCGCAGCCTTCAGGTCTTGCTTGTTTGTGGGTCTTTCCGTCTTAAGTCTGGATTTGAGCAAGTGAAATGCATGCTCAATTGGGTTAAGATCTGGTGATTGACTTGGCCATTGCAGAATGTTCCACTTTTTTGCACTCATGAACTCCTGGGTAGCTTTGGCTGTATGCTTGGGGTCATTGTCCATCTGTACTATGAAGCCGTCCAATCAACTTTGCAGCATTTGGCTGAATCTGGGCTGAAAGTATATCCCGGTACACTTCAGAATTCATCCGGCTACTCTTGTCTGCTGTTATGTCATCAATAAACACAAGTGACCCAGTGCCATTGAAAGCCATGCATGCCCATGCCATCACGTTGCCTCCACCATGTTTTACAGAGGATGTGGTGTGCCTTGGATCATGTGCCGTTCCCTTTCTTCTCCAAACTTTTTTCTTCCCATCATTCTGGTACAGGTTGATCTTTGTCTCATCTGTCCATAGAATACTTTTCCAGAACTGAGCTGGCTTCTTGAGGTGTTTTTCAGCAAATTTAACTCTGGCCTGTCTATTTTTGGAATTGATGAATGGTTTGCATCTAGACGTGAACCCTTTGTATTTACTGTCATGGAGTCTTCTCTTTACTGTTGACTTAGAGACAGATACACCTACTTCACTGAGAGTGTTCTGGACTTCAGTTGATGTTGTGAACGGGTTCTTCTTCACCAAATAAAGTATGCGGCGATCATCCACCACTGTTGTCATCCGTGGACGCCCAGGCCTTTTTGAGTTCCCAAGCTCACCAGTCAATTCCTTTTTTCTCAGAATGTACCCAACTGTTGATTTTGCTACTCCAAGCATGTCTGCTATCTCTCGGATGGATTTATTCTTTTTTTTCAGCCTCAGGATGTTCTGCTTCACCTCAATTGAGAGTTCCTTTGACCGCATGTTGTCTGGTCACAGCAACAGCTTCCAAATGCAAAACCACACACCTGGAATCCACCCCTGACCTTTTAACTACTTCATTAATTACAGGTTAACGAGGGAGACGCCTTCAGAGTTAATTGCAGCCCTTAGAGTCCATTGTCCAATTACTTTTGGTCCCTTGAAAAAGAGGAGGCTATGCATTACAGAGCTATGATTCCTAAACCCTTTCTCCGATTTGGATGTGGAAACTCTCATATTGCAGCTGGGAGTGTGCACTTTCAGCCCATATTATATATATAATTGTATTTCTGAACATGTTTTTGTAAACAGCTAAAATAACAAAACTTGTGTCACTGTCCAAATATTTCTGGCCCTAACTGTATGTATTCCAGAAGGTTAGTTCAAGAGTGGTCCAAGCCATCTCCTGTAACTTATCCCGAAGGAGCCTAGTGGCCAGCCTGGTGATAAACTGATCCCAAAGAAGCTGGTCCACCTCCCGGAATGTTCCCATGGCCTTGGGGTCTAGGCGGCACACCTCATTTATTGTCTCCTGCAGGACTTGTGCTTCCTCTGAGGGCAATTAAGGAAGAGGGCCCGAAGCTGCGTCATTCCAATGCAGCTTCTATAACTCCCTCTCAACAACTCTAGAAAATTCTCTAGCATATTCCTCTATGATTCTGGTCACACCATCACTGTCCACCTGGCGTCTTACTCCAATGCATTTAATGCCAGCCCTGCCCGTAACTCGGGGATTAAATTAAACATTCGCAAAATATTCTGTACCCTCTCAGCCGAGTCTTGCAATGTCATGCCACGCCGTCGTATTTTGGTATGTGGTGGAGTAAGGCTCCTACCGGAACATACTTTCAAAGTCATCTCGGCTGTCGGAGGACTTGCAACCAGTGGGAGAACTGGTGGCGCGGCAGAGTCACTTCTTCCCTCATCTCAGTCCAATACAAACACTGGCTCCTGCCGACTACACCAAAAATGTAATGAATGGAGGTTCAAATGGGATCCAAAGAGCCACAGAAACAGAGACAGAAGCAGAAGCGACACAAAATACTTCTTTTTACTTGGGGAAAAAAAATGAAAATTTAGAGCAAGATGCACAGATAAGCTATTTCCCCAGAACTACTAGCTATACACTGTGTGCAGAATTATTAGGCAAATGATTTTTTTGATCACATGATACTTTTTATACATGTTGTCCTACTCCAAGCTGTATAGGCTTGAGAGCCAACTACCAATTAAGTAAATCAGGTGATGTGCATCTCTGTAAAAATGCCTTTCCTTAGGCAAAATGGGTCAGAAGAGAGATCTGATAGGCTCTGAAAAGTCCAAAATTGTGAGATGTCTTGCATAGAGATGCAGTAGTCTTGAAATTGCCAAACTTTTGAAGCGTGATCACCGAACAATCAACCGTTTTATGGCAAGTAGCCAACAGGGTCGCAAGAAGCGTATTGGGCAAAAAAGGCGCAAAATAACTTCCCATGAATTGAGGAAAATCAAGCGTGTAGCTGCCAAGATGCCATTTGCCACCAGTTTTGACATACTCCAGTAACGTTGCAGCTCTGAAATATCAACAAGCACAAGGTGTATATACTCAGGTATATACAAGGTATGTACTCAGGGACATGGCCAAGGTAAGGAAGGCTGAAAAAATGACCACCTTTGAACAAGAAACATATGATAAAACGGCAAGACAGGGCCAAGAAATATCTTAAGACTGATATTTAAAAGGTTGTATGGACTGATAAAACAAGAGTGACTCTTGATGGGCCAGATGGATGGGTCAGAGGCTGGATCAGTAAAGGGCAGAGAGCTCCACTCTGACTCAGACGCCAGCAAGGTGGAGGTGGGGTACTGGTATGGGCAGGTATCATCAAAGATGAACTTGTGGGACCTTTTCGGGTTGAGGATGGAGTGAAGCTCAACTCCCGGACCTACTGCCAATTCATGAAAGACAACTTCTTCAAGCAGTGGTACAGGAAGAAGTCGGTATCGTTCAAGAAAAGCATGATTTTCATGCAGGACAATGCTTCATCATATGCATCCTACTACTCCACAGCGTGGCTGGCCAATAAAGGTCCAAAAGAAAAAAAAATAATGACATGGCCCCCTTGTTCACCTGATCTGAACCCCATAGAGAACCTGTGGTCCCTCCTAAAATGTGAGATCTACAGGGAGGGAAAACAGTGCACCTCTCGGAACAGTGTCTGGGAGGCTGTGGTGGCTGCTGCACGCAATGTTGATAGTGAACAGATCAAGCAACTGACAGAATCTATGGATGGAGACTGCTGAGTGTCATCATATAGAAAAGTGGCTATATTGGGCACTAATTTTTTGGGGTTTTGTTTTTGCATGTCAGAAATGTTTTTTCTAAATTTTGTGCAGTTACCGTATATACTCGTGTATAAGCCGAGTTTTTCAGCCCAAAAATTGGGCTGAAAAGTCCCCCCCTCGGCTTATACACGAGTCACTATACGGGGTGAGTGGGGTGGGGGCTCTGTCCGGGTGCTGGGGAGGCAGGAGGAGGCGGGGGGAGGCTGCTGTATGAGCGGCCCCGTCACGTGGGGCCGCTCATTACATATGCACTGCATCCCCCTGTCAATCAGCGCCAGGGGGAGCAGTGCATATAGGTAGATAATGCCCCACATAAATGCTGGCACACGTCCCCCCTGTTGTAAGGCCCCCCCTGCTGAATACTTACCATCCCTGGACTTCAGCAGCACCCCGGCGTCGGTCCTCTGTGCTCCGGTCCTCCGCGATCCCGTCCTCTGTGCTCCGTTCCCCGGCTGTATCATGTGACCAGCCGCGTCGCAGACGCGATGACGTCATTGCTACTGTGACGCGCGGGGAACCCGGATGCAGCTGTGGAGCGGAGCACAGAGGACGGGATCGCGGAGGACCGGAACACAGAGGACCGGCGCCGGGGTGCTGCTGAAGACCAGGGATGGTAAGTAATCAGCAGGGGGGGGGGGCCTTACAACAGGAGGGGACGTGTGCCAGCATTTGTGTGGGGCTGCTGTATATAGGGGCTGCAATACCACTGGGGCTGCAATACCACTGGGGCTGCTGTATACTGGGGCTGCAATACCACTGGGGCTGCTGTATATAGGGGCTGTATACACCACTGGGGCTGCAATACCACTGGGGCTGCTGTATATAGGGGCTGTATACACCACTGGGGCTGCAATACCACTGGGGCTGCTGTATATAGGGGCTGTATACACCACTGGGGCTGCAATACCACTGGGGCTGCTGTATATAGGGGCTGTATACACCACTGGGGCTGCAATACCACTGGGGCTGCTGTATATAGGGGCTGTATACACCACTGGGGCTGCAATACCACTGGGGCTGCTGTATATAGGGGCTGTATACACCACTGGGGCTGCAATACCACTGGGGCTGCTGTATATAGGGGCTGTATACACCACTGGGGCTGCAATACCACTGGGGCTGCTGTATATAGGGGCTGCTGTATACACCACTGGGGCTGCAATACCACTGGGGCTGCTGTATATAGGGGCTGCTGTATACACCACTGGGGCTGCAATACCACTGGGGCTGCTGTATATAGGGGCTGCTGTATACACCACTGGGGCTGCAATACCACTGGGGCTGCTGTATATAGGGGCTGCTGTATACACCACTGGGGCTGCAATACCACTGGGGCTGTTGTATATAGGGGCTGCTGTATACACCACTGGGGCTGCAATACCACTGGGGCTGCTGTATATAGGGGCTGCTGTATACACCACTGGGGCTGCAATACCACTGGGGCTGCTGTATATAGGGGCTGCTGTATACACCACTGGGGCTGCAATACCACTGGGGCTGCTGTATATAGGGGCTGCAATACCACTGGGGCTGCAATACCACTGGGGCTGCTGTATATAGGGGCTGCTGTATACACCACTGGGGCTGCAATACCACTGGGGATGCTGTATATAGGGAGTGCAATACCACTAGGGCTGCTGTATATACCACTGGGGGCTGCTGTATATACCACTGGGGGCTGCTGTATATCATACTGCTGGGGCCTGTATACCACTGCTGGGGGCTGTATACCTGTGCTGGGGTCCACCCTCGGCTTATACGCGAGTCAATAGATTTTCCCAGGTTTTGGGGGCAAAAGTAGGGGGGTCGGCTTATACACGGGTCGGCTTATACACGAGTATATACGGTATATTAGTTTACCTGGTGAAAATAAACAAGTGAGATGGGAATATATTTGGTTTTTATTAAGTTGCCTAATAATTCTGCACAGTAATAGTTACCTGCACAAACATATATCCTTCTAAGATAGCCAAATCTAAAAAAAAAAAAACACCCAACTTCCAAAAATATTAAGCTTTGATATTTCTGAGTTTTTTGGGTTGATTGAGAACATGGTTGTTGATCAATTATAAAAATAATCCTCTAAAATACAACTAGCCTAATAATTCTGCACACTGTGTATTTTTTACATACACCCAGCATCAAGCTAGGAGTCGGTGTGTTACCTCAGTGTTCCTCCTCAGTGTGAGGAAACAACGCCAGGAATAAATTTACCTAAGACCTACACAGAAAAAATAAACAATAGTTAACTACACACAGCAACAAACAGGTGTAAATCAGATGGATGCAGTTTAGTGAGGATCACTGAAATAACACACCGATTTACAATCTTAACTCAATGCACACAAATACATATAATCACAGTATAGATGTATGTACATATATATTTCAGCTATTGGATTAGGCTAAGGTCACACTTGGGAGCTTGCAGCCGTTTGCAGGATGCATTAAAGGATTATTGTATTTCCCTTGCCTTTTTCATGGCATGTGTGCATACTTGTTGACTCAATTAACTGATGCGTATGCGCATGGTACATGTATGTACAATGCATTAACGCATCCGTTAACGCATTGGTTAATGCATGAGACATACATGTACCATGCGTTAAAGTATGCATTGCCCATAGACTCCCATATTTAAAAAAATGAATGCGTTTTTGCAAAAGCACCAAAAAATGCTGCAGACCGCATTTTTTGGTGCACTTGCAAAAACGCATAGCATCAAACGCATTGCACTTTTGCTATGCGTTTTTTGCATTGGAGTCTGTGGGTGTGTTTAACGCATGCGTTTTTGCAGGTTTGCACATGAAAATTGCGCATGCATTTAGCAAATGCATGACGCAAGTCTGACCCTAGCCTAACCGGGTATCTTATCTAGCAGTACCAAGTCCTGTTGTAGTCTATACCAGACCTGGGAAAGTACCAATTGCTGTTATTTCCAATGGTCTTTGGTGCCAAAAACATGACCGCAGTGAAGAAAAATAGTCTGTTGTCTTGTCTGAAAGGGTCCTAAGTCTCTGTAGCTTTTGGGGGGTGAAGTATGTTCACCTGGAGACACCACACTAAAGTCTGCAGTCTCACTTTTGTTCCTTGCAGTTGGTATTGAGTCTTTTCCCACCTCCACCAATGCACTCCTCTCCTGGCAGTAGTACACCTGCTTCTTCTCAGGAAATAAGTCTTTAGTCCCTCCTGGGGCCCGGCTGTCAAGTTAGGCTGGGGTCACATTTAAAACATGAATTGCATTCACCGCATCCAGATCCGGATGCGGTGAACGCAATACCGGTCAGACACATTTTTCTACAAAAATTTGTGCAGAATACCGCACTGCAGTAACCGGATGGCTCAGGATGTGTAATCCTGAGCAATCCGGCAACTGCATAGTTTGCTGATCCCGGCTATTGCCGGGATGAGCAAACTGTACTATGTATAGTAAAGAGTTAAATTTAATAACTAAAGGAATGGTTGAGGTCTCTAGGGGGGGCTTAGACCTCCCTAGAGACCGGCCACCCACTCCGGTGGGCTTCTCCTACAATTGCCCCCTTGCCACGGGCTCCTCCGAGCTCCGTGCATGTCCCCCAAACTCCCGCCCCCCGTATCACTATAGAGGGGTGCATACATCCCTCTTGTATAGTTAATCTTGTATGTGGCCAAAACGAATTATTACAGTATACATGTAAGCTCATACTTACGTTCTCTCGTAGGCAGTGTCCTGAGAAATCCATGGGTGGGGCTGTGTGCTGCAGCCTCCGCCCGCTCATTCATTATGGCCGCCCCCTCTGGCCTTCATCCAGTGTTGTGAGGGCGGCCGCGTCATGAAAGGGGCGGGGCTATCGGTGTGCCGTGGTTGCAGTGGTTTTGTGTTGCTTTTCTGGCAGGCTCCAGCAGAATCCAAATGAAAAAGACTTTATGTGCATATAACCCCAAAGTGTCTAATGGTGGGTTTACACGTCGCGATATCGGCGTCCAACTCCGACCCAACTCCGACCAAAAGTCACGTGGTTCGGGAGTTGGACCCGATATCATTCGCGCGTTGTACGGTTTGAACGTACAATGCGATGCTGGAATGATGCCAAAACGATATCGGGGTTGAAAGAGCGTGCTATTCAACCGCCCGATATCGGATGGTCGTTGTAGCCGCATCGTCCCGTGTGACAGCCCAACTACGATGTGTACGCCCACGTCACCCATTCACTCCCATGTTAAATGGTCGTTCCTGGGTTGGTGGGCGTACACATCGTCGGGACGTTATATCCCGATATCGGGCTGTCTAAAACAGCGATGCGATGGCGGGAAAAGCGTGCTCAAAAAGCGCGCTCCCGCATCGTTGGTTACGATATCGGCCCGATATCGCAACGTGTAAACCCACCATAAGGCTGGTTTCACATTTGCGCGTGCGATGCAGTGCTTGTACACGCAGCCAAACACAAGCATACTGCATTCCTATGTTTAACATGGGGATGCGTGTTACTTGCGTTTGGCTGCGTTTGCATGCGTTTTTTGAAAGTACCCTCCGAATGCAAAATGTTGCATTTTTTTGTGTGTTTGAGGATGCTTGCTTTGTACGCAAACATCCTGAAGCACACAAACAATGCATGCAAGTGAATGGAGCCGCACTGCAATCCACATGTCACCGCAGGCAAATGCAGCGTTTTTTATTTTTTTGTCTTACCCTCCTCCCCCAAGCACAATTTCTGTTCAGGTCTCTCTCTCTCTCGGGTTCTCATGGCGGGGAATATATTCCTATGGAGAATAATTCTGTCAATGCAAGCAGATAATCAATGCTGCGTTGACAGAATTAACGATGTGTTCAACACTGCGTTTACGTCTGTGGACCATCCGCAGGCGTACCGAACGCTAGTGTGAAACTAGCCTAATTCCTTTTAATTGTATAATCTTTTTATATTCATTTTCAAATCTGAAGTTTAATAACTGATCTTTATAAGACGTGTGCATGTTGTGATAAGTAGCTTGTATGAACTCAGCTTAATTCAAGAATTTAGCCATATACATGAAGCTTGATGACTTCTGGTCAGTCAGAAGTTATGGGCACAAGATGGCGCCGTAGAAGCAGAGCAGTGCCGGTGAAAGGTGACGCTTCCGGAAAGTGGGTATATGACCAGGGACTAAGATAGTGTGACTCCAATGCTGGAAAAAGAAATAAAAACAACACACTGGAGTAATGCTTTAAGAAGACAATGAACCCCAGTAGATTTATCCAGCATTTCTACATAAGAAGAAATTATAGACAGACTGTATTCATTAAAAAATCCTAACAAAATATGGAAGGATAATCAGACAGATTTGTATAGACCAACAAATAATTGTTTAATGCAGACGTAGACATGAGTGACAGACAGGTTTCCAAATATGGCCATGTTCACACACATGCGTTTTTTTGACCATCTCTGCGTTTTTGGGCTGTTAAAAAAAACGCAGGTGCGTTAACGCAGGGTACATTTGAGTGTAGCTGCGTTTTTCAGCTCCATTTGCGTTTTTTACCCCTAGTCCAAAAAACGCTGCATGCAGCGTTTTTGGGTGCTGTAAAAAAACGCATGTGCGTTTTTCCAAAAACGCATGCGTTTTTTTAACATGGGGCCCTATGGGAAACGCATGCAAAAACGCATGGTACATTAGTACCTTTTAGTGCCATTCAAAAACGCATGCGTTTCCCATAGGGGCCCATGTTAAAAAAACGCATGCGTTTTTGAAAAAACGCACATGCGTTTTTTTAACATGGGGGCCCTATGGGAAACACATGCGTTTTTAAAAGGCACATTTATGCACCCTGCGTTAACGCTTGCGTTTTTGCCTGCGTTTTTGGTGAAAAAATGACAGTCCAAAAACGTGGCAAATCCTTTCAGACACACAAGGGACATTTTTTAGCACTCTTAAAAAAACGCAAGTGCTTTTAAGAGAGCTAAAAAAAACGCAAATTGTGTGTGAACATAGCCTATGTTTATATCCATCAAGGGGAAATAAACACAATACATTCTGCTCCAATGAGTGCTATTCTGCAGAATTACCACTAGGTGGCAGGAAAGGATCACTATATATATATACATACTATAATGTTACTGGAAGCTGTGAAGACTTAATGAGAAAATCAAACCTTTCTAGTTTTACTGGTTGAGACAAATGGTGAGTGATATCATCCAATCAGAGCTCTTTCTTCGGGGCATCCGACATATAACACCTGCCATTTGGAGTATGGAGCGTAGTCTTCACACTCATTATCAGGATTCACGAAACCTCAGATTTAAAGTGTAACTGAACTTTTAAAAGATTTGGTCGACTTGGATCTGGGTCATGAGACCTTCATAAATTGTTCAAACCATTAGGGAGTGCACACAGTGGGGTGAAGACTTTCTATTAAAGCTCATATGAGTTCACACACTGGTGTACTCATTCACTTTCTATTAAGCCTGCGAGAGCACGCACACAGTGGTGAGTACCCATGGCCTTCCTGATGAGTCTTGATGGGTCAACAGTGTTGTAATAATAGACTTTCTATTGAGCCTGTATGCATACCTCCCAAGTGTCCCGGATCCAGCGGGACAGTCCCGCTTTTCAGTTGTTTTCCCGCTGTCCCGGCCGGGAGGTTACATTTCCCGCACAGCAGAGAGTAGCTGCCGGCCACGTCCCCTATAGAGTTTAGCTTCGTGTGTCACAGTGCTAGGCACTGTCCGGGGCGGCCCATCAGTGCTCTGCCCCATGTGTAGTAAATGTGTCTTTTTCTATTGAATAATGTTTAGTGACTCTTGTGCACAGCGGGGATTGCTGGCACTGCCCTGCACGGCTCTGTGTTCCTCCCGCACATGCTCTCCCTCACCCCAGCTGTGGCCAAGGATTCCCTCCATCATTCTGCACTGAGGCTGCAGTGAGAGGCCAGCATCAGTGAGGGAAGGGGGGCGTCATTCAGTAGCAGGAGGTGGGCGGGGCCAAGGCTGTGCGGGAGGGGGAGAAACACAAGGCAATGTGCCCTCAGGAGAGAGGAGAAAAGTGCAGCCACTGGAGCCCCCTCCCTCCTGTAAGCTCACTAGCTGCTCAGCTGTCGGGAGCAGGAGGAGGGGGGAGAAGGAGAAGGAGGCCTCCTGCGTGTACAAGCCTCTGTTGATGATTCCAACTTCTCCCTCACTACTGTACTGCCATTTGATGCCCTGGAAATATGAAGAGAGTGAGTATATATGTATGAATACATATATCATGTATGTATGTGTGATGTGTGTATGATGGTATGTGTGATGTGTGTGTGTGTGGGATGCATGAGTAACTTACAGTGATGTGTGTGTGAGTCATGTGTATGGTGTGTGAGAATAATGCATGTGTGTGAGTAATGCATGTGAAGTGTGTGAGTGAAGCATGTGAGTGATGCATGTGGCGTGAGAGTGATGTGTGTGGTGTGTGAGTGATGCGCCAGTGTGTGTGGTGTTTGAGCGATGCATGTGATGTGTGATGCGTGGGGTGTGGGAGTCAGTCGTGTGTGAGCGATGTGTGTGATGCATGGGGTATGTGTGAGTGATGTGTGGGGTGTGTGTGAGACATGCATGTAGCATGAGAGTAATGCGTGTGGTGTGTGAGTGATGCGTCAGTTTGAATGATGCGTGTAATGTGTGAATGATGCATGTGGATTATGTGAGTAATTAGAGTTGCAGTTAGAGTGCATGTAATGTGTGTGATGCATGTGATGTGTGTGGTGTGTGTCATGTGTGTAAGTGATGCATGTGATGTGTGTGATGCATGGGTGTGTGTGAGTCATGCATGTGGCATGAGAGTGATGCGTGTACTGTGTGAGTGATGCATGGGGGGTGTGAGTCATGCATGTGGCGTGAGTGATGCGTGTGGTGTGTGATGCGTGTGTTAGAGTGATGTGTGTGATGCATGGTGTGTGTAAGTGATGCGTCAGTTAGAGTGATGCGTGTAATGTGTATGAGTGATGCATGTGGTGTGGGTTAGAGTGATGCGTGGGGTGTGTGAGTGATGGTTGTGGTGTGTGGGGTGTGTGAGTGATGTGTGTGATGTGTATGATGCGTGGGGTGTGTGTGATTCATGCATGTGGTGTGAGAGTGATACATGTGGTGTGTGAGTGATGTGTGGTGTGTGAGTGATGCATGGGGTGTGTGTCTTGTGTTAGAGTGATGCATGGGGGGTGTGAGTCATGCATGTGGCTTGAGTGATGCATGTGGTGTGTGATGCGTGTGTTAGAGTGATGCGTGTGATGCATGGTGTGTGTGAGTGATGCGTCAGAGTGATGCGTGTAATGTTAGATGCAATGTGTGTGATGCATGTGATGTGTGTGGTGTGTGTCATGTGTGTAAGTGATGCATGTGATGTGTGTGTGTGTCATGCATGTGGCGTGAGAGTGATGCGTCAGTTAGAGTGCGTGTGATGTGCGTGTTGTGTGAGTGATGCATGTGATGCATGGAGTGTGTGTCATGTGTTAGAGTGATGCATGGGGGGTGTGAGTCATGCATGTGGCATGAGTGATGCGTGTGGTGTGTGTTATGCGTCAGTTAGAGAGATGCGTGTAATGTGTGTGAGTTATGTGTGTGTGTGTGATGCTTGGTGTGTGTGAGTGACGCATCAGTTAGAGAGATGCATGTAATTTGTGTGGTGTGAGTGATGCATGTGATGTATGTGATACGTGGGGTGTGTGAGTCATGCGTGTGGTGTTTGTGAATGATGCGTGTGTGAGTGATGCGTGGGGTGTGTGGGATGCATGGGGTGTTTGAGTGATGCGTGGGGTGTATGAGTCATGCGTGTGGTGTGAGAGTGCTGTGTGTGTGTAATGCTTGGGATGTGATGCTCAGCAGCCTCATGTATTGCATCCAGGCCTATGAAGATTAGACCAGGTTAGGTCTATCAGTTAGATCAGTCCGGGCATTGTGCTCCTTACAAGGCCGGTGGAATATGGCCGTCTGATCTTGGCCTTAAGGCTACGTTACACGTAGCGATGTTCCAGCAACCTGACCAGCGATTGGGATCGCTGGAACATCACTATGTGATCGCTGATGAGATGCCAAACAAGTAGATCTCACCAGCGATCACCCAGCGATGTGCCGACACCCGACGGTCGCTTGGCTCGGTCAGGGTGTCGGGTGCACACTGGGTGTCGCTGGTCGTTGCCCCTGTCACATGCGATGCATGTGTGATAGCGGCAGACCAACAATTGGAAAATGGTCCTGGTCATTCCTCAGCAATCAGCGAGACGATCGCTGGTCGTTGCGGCATGTCACATGCAGCGACGTCGCTGCTGAGGTCACTGCAACGTCACAAAACCTGTGATGTTGCAGCGACATTAGCAGCGATATCGCTACGTGTAACCCCACCTTTAGGCTGCTCCTCTCCATTCTGACATTACGTTAACGTTTTCCATTTAGAGAAGCCGATAAATGGAATTATAGCTTGAGATGAATCCGTTGCATACTGATATGAATGGAAGTAAAGGGATCTGATTGATTATTGTGGGATCTATCTGATTCATCTGTTTCCATATTTGAATGGAAGGAAAAGGGCATCATGCAGAACATTTTCTGTCCTAATACAACATAGAATCCAGGAGCCCCCATAATAATCAGTGGGGTCCTACTGTTTTTCTCTGAGTTATGCAGCAGATTAATTTTAAACATTAAAGGCCCCGTCACACACTGCGCTATCGTCAATGATATCGGTGAAACGTCACGGGTTTTGTGACGTAGCAATGACGTAGTTGCGTGTGACATGTAATTTCTACCAATAACAGTCATTTGATCGTTGATCGCAGATTTATGAACAGGACCATAAATCAGTCGTTGGTCATTCGTTCAACCTGCAGCATCGGTGTGTGACACCGCGATAACGATCTCGTTTACGACTTCGCCTATTCAGAACTGAGGAACACAGACATCCAAACGACTGCTAATATTGTTCGCTTGTCGCAGAGTCATTGCTGCGTCGTTCAATATATCTATACGTGTGACATCTCACCAGCGATCACTAAACAATGAGGAAAACTGAGGACTTGTAGTCGTAGGTTTGGCTACTGACTCCACAGCCCTGGCTATAAAATGAACAATGCTGTAGGGCAGGCACTAGTCTCAGCTGTCCTGCTGCGTTCTATGATGGGGCAGCCCATAGTGTGTGCTGTCAGTACTAAACGGCACTAAGGCTGCGTTCACACATTGCGTATTTTGCCGCGCTTTTTTACACGCGCTTTTCAAAATACGCAATGTGTTTTGTGTCTGCCAGCAAAGTGAATGGGAAATTCACTTTGCCGTGCAGACAGTGCGTAGAAATACACAGTGCTTATTCAGGGAGAAAACGCAGTTGCGTAAAGAATTGAGATGTCAATTGTTTACGCAGCTGCTCCTGTGTTTTCTCCCTCTGACATCACAGAGGGGAGGAAGAATCCTGCTTCCTCCTCCCTTCTGTGACAGCTGTGACCGCCCATTAGATTTCGAAGTGTATTAATATACACTGTGAAATCTAAATTAAAGAAAGGCAAGTGTATGAAAAATATAAAAGAATGAATACTTACCCTCCGACACCTTTTCCTGGTGTCCGGTAATGAGGCCAATAAGTATTCATTCTTTTTTATTTTTCATAAATTTGCCTTTGTTTAATTTAGTCTTCGCAGTGTATATTAATACACTGTGAAATCTAATGGGCGGTCACAGCTGTCACAGAGGGGAGGAGGAAGCAGGATTCTTCCTCCCCTCTGTGACGTCACCTGTGATTTCTGGGGTAAAGAAAGCGCAGTGTGTGAAAGCCCGTGTATTTTGTTGCACTTTTTTGCTGAAAAATGCAGCAAAAAGCGCGCGCAAAAAAAGCGCAACAAAATACGCAAATGTGTGAACGCAGCCTAAAACGCATCAACTGAATAAATAAATACAGAGTGAGGAGAGGAAACCAGGCACTGGTGGAATGCTGCAGTTTACGACACACTAATTAGTGTATGTGGAAAACAAACGGTGTTGCTCAGTCTTCAGCACAAGTGCAACAATTTATAGCAATGAGGAAAGATGGCACTCACCGAAAGGTTACTTGCAGAAATGTCTTTAATCCAAATGCGGAGGTTGCATGGTGCAGGGAGGGTTCAGCAGAGGGGGACGATGCTCTCTGTTTCACGCTAAATGCACTTCTACGGGTCCACAGCTCATAGCGTGAAATGGTGACTGTCGTCCCCCTCAGCTGAACCGTCCCTGCACCATGCAACCTTCGCACTTGGATTAAAGACATTTCTGCAAGTAACCTTTTGGTGAGTGCCGTCTTTCCTCATTGCTATAAATTGCATCAAATGAATTGGAAAAGGAAAAAAAATGCAGCAAAAATGCAATAATCAGAAGTTTAATATTAATAAGGTCATCTGTTGAATGTTTGTCACTTGTAAATGGGTGTGGCTTGGGTGTGACTAGGGGCGTGGCTAAAATCTGCGTGGCGCGCGCAGCGCGCCACATCTTTTGTCCCTCTTTCTGTTCTTCATAAGTTGGGAGGTATGCTGTATGAGTGCACACAGTGATATATCCATACAATTTCTATTAAGCCATTTTGAGTGCACACAGTGTTGTACCTATAGACCAGCTCTCTGAACCGGCTGTTAAGTAGGCAGCTGGCTTGGAGAGGGTGTTAGACTAGTGTCAGACCTGTGTCTGCCCCTAGCCTGGCGGATTCCACGTAAACTTAGAAAATGTGTGCCTCAGCGCATAGTGTTATCAGCAGGATATGCGCTTTTGCAGACCGCACAGGAAATGCTGTTTGCAGTGTTTTCCTGTGCGCTCTGCAAAAGCACATATCTTGGAGATCTCTGTGGAGCGGGAGGTTGCGGTAAGCATCCGATTGCCAAAGAGATGAATAGACAGGTGACACACAGCGTTACCTGCTGGAAATGTGGCACCCTGCAGTACAGGGAGCCACAGGAACACCTAGTGCATGGAGGGATTTCCACGTCAGGTACCCTCACACACACACAACACCTTCCACCCCAGGCCTGTAGGGGGAGCTCCACTTGCTGCCTTATGCAAGATCCCCTATAAATACAAGTGCTGGGGGCGGAGTTAGTCAGTCCGTGCAGTACGGAGCAGTACTGTGAAGAGAACCTGGTAGCGGAGCCGTGCTAGGCCTGTACCAGAGGAAGCCTAGCCAGAGTGAGGAACCCGAGAGTGAGGGTCGGAGGCAAGGCGAGAGCAACAGAGTGGGGGCAGAAGAACCATACCGATTCACCCCAGGAAGTGTCCGAGTCTACTAAGGAGCACTTGAGAAAAAAGTTGCGGCTCTGATAGCGCTAAGGAAGGAGGGCAAGGGGAAATTGTTGTGGTGAACAGACCTTAATTAAAAACGCGGTCCCTCAAACTCCGCTACGTGTTTCGACGTTACCGTCTTCACCATCTGATGAAGACGGTAACGTCGAAACGTGTAGCGGAGTTTGAGGGACCGTGTTTTTAATAAAGGTCTGTTCACCACAACAATTTCCCCTTGCCCTCCTTCCTTAGCGCTATCAGAGCCACAACTTTTTTCTCCTGTGCACTTCTCTCCCTTCTGAGGGATCGTGCGGTTCAGCAGCTTTGGAAGAGAGGCATCGTTTATTAAAGGACCTGTTTATCCAAGTCTGGAGGACTACTAGGACCTTTCTGATGTCACCGCCTCGGATCACGTGACCGGTGGAAGTGACGCTGCTCTCTCCCTGGCACGAGGATTTTCTCGGGGACGCCCTGTTTGGTATTGCTCCACAGGAGGCTGTTACTGGAGTTGTACCCAGCCAGTACAACTCCACAAGGTGAGTGGAAACCCATCTTTCCCTGCAATACGGTTTACCCTGAGGTGCTTCACATTTGCGCTCCATCTCTTTTCTTTTACATAGTAAGGAGCACTTAGCCCAGCGGAAAAAAACGGTTCACTGAGGAGATTCAAGTATCCCGCACACCTGTATGTAGCACCCCAGGGTATGGGCACTCGGATGTCTGGGCCTCTTTATCTCCAAACGGGGAATGTCGCAGGTGGCCTGCCCAGATCCGTGGACAGCCCTGAAAGAAGGGGAGATGTTGTTGGTATTCACAAGGGATTAAAGTCTTTGTCTCATGACACCAGTGCCACCACAGTCCTCCGGAGGGTGGTGGTATTGCAGCTAAGGTGGAGCAGCTCCCTACAGGTAGAGCTAAACCTCCGAGGCAGTGATTATCGTGAGAAATGGAGTAGGGGTTTGGCCAGGTTGTGGATTAACGAGATAGTCTCTGCAGGTAGCGGGAACAGGGGGTGAAGAACACACACACACGCTGTTGAATGTCTCTTTACCTATTACTGGTGGCATAGCAGGTAAAAGTCCAGAACACTGTCGGGTGACCAGGAAACACAGTTGAATCTCCACAGCAAGTGGGTATAAGGCCTCCATGTCCTCTTTTCCCCGTGTTAAAGACCCTGCCCCGTGTAGAACTTGGCTGGCCTCCACTACTCTCTTTCTCTCCACCTGCGCTGTCAACAGAACACCTCTGATGACTACTGCCGTTTCTCTCTCCACAGTGTCTGGCTCCTTGAACTGTGATTAAGCAGGTGACCAGGTGACTGGAGTCTCCACGGTTTTCCGGGTTCTCTGCTGGGCGTGTAACTCTCCTGCAGACGTGGACCCCGGTGTCGGTGTGCTGTCTGGGCGAACCTATTCTGGCTCCTCGGTTCACACTTCTCCTCCTCTTTCCTCTCCTTGCCTTCCGTCCTCACTCTTGGGCATGAGAGGACTCCTCAGAGGCTGTTCAGGGTCACCAGTTCGGGCCTAACACGGCACCGATCACCAGGATGTATTCGCAGCTCTCCTAGCGTCTGCACACTCTGACTAACTCCTCCCCAGCATCAGTATTTAAAGGGGATCTTGCCTAAGGGCAGCAAGTTGAGCTCCCCCTACTTTGCTGGTGTACCTGCTGTGCATTTTCATCTGTGTTCTAGGAAGGCCTATGGGTACCTGTGGATGCAGGGCGCCACATGTATCAGCAACCAACACAAGATCCAGGAACCACAAGGGAAAGATAAAGCCAGCGGCAGTCGACAGAAGGTTCTTACTAACCACCACACGGGTGTGACACACAGAGGAGGCCAGGTAAGGTTTAACACAAGTTAGGGCTTCAACACAAGTAAGGCTAGGGCCACACTTAACAGTGCACCCACGTTAGACAGATGATGTTACAGCAGAACCCAGCCTGCTTTAACACTGGCCGCTAACGTCGGGTGCTTCCTATGATCGCTGGTCCATAGAAACAGGCTGTTTACTATGGATACAGCTTCACAGGAAGCCCCAGGCAGTGCGCTTATCCAGGACACACAGCTATACGTTGTCTGCACTGTTTTCCTGTGCGTCCTGGATAAGCGCACTGCTTAGGGCTTCGTGTGAATCTGTATCCGTAGTAAACAGCGTGTTTCTATGAACCAGCGTTTATAGGAAGCACCCGACGTTAGCGGTCAACGTTACAACAGGCTGAGCTCTGCTGTAACGTCATCCGTCTAAAGTGGCTGCACTGTTAAGTGTGGCCCTAGCCTAAGACAGGAACCAGGAGGCTTTATAAATCACTCGCTGTAGAAATCCTGAAGTGCTTCTCGACCACCTGGAGTGTACCCTGGACAGTGCCAGTTTAACATCAAGTAAAGGTATGGAAAACTACTCCCAGTGTGTGTGCCAGTTCTTACAGTCCTGATCCTGTCCAATACATAGACTGTAGAGACTTCCTGCCTGCAGGGCCACCTCCCTGTGCCAAAACCTATTCCCTCATCACTGCTCCGGGGACCCCGCAGCACCTACGGGGAGCAACACCGTCAGGCTGACCATCCATCATCCCCAGAGGTCTGCAGCAGCACTGGTGCCATCACCAGACACCATAGGTAGCGTCACGAACTATTCAACAAAACCCCTTTATTTTTCAAAAATTCCCCTTTTTAAGGGACCACCAAGTCATGGACCTGGGTATCGACTGCCCGTGATAATCCCCCGTAAGCAACACCCAGGATCCGAGTCCCCACGGACTTGGGGTGGGTCAGCAACACTATGTGCTGGGACAGAAAATGTCGAAGTTTCTGCCGGATCCATGAGGCTCAAGGGCAGAAGCAGGTCTGACCCTAGCCTTTTGGTCCAAAACAAGTAAGCTTGTGATCCACTTCACAGATCCCCACTTCTTACAAGTCCTAGTGTGGCGCCCCACTGGTCAGTGCGCCACAGTAGGAGTACTGCACCCACAAAAGAGTGTGCAGTTATTCCTATCACATGGGAGAGTAAGGTTTGCAAGTGGATCCCACCCCAGCACCTCCTACACTTAATCCCGGGTAGACAGGTAGTCCCATTCCCATTGGGCGGAGTTAGGGAGGAGGGAAGTCAGACAGTGGAGTTCTAGTTTGCACTGAGGAGTGAAGCAGAGGGGAGCCTCCGAGCAAGAGAAGGAGACTCCCAGGGAGGGGGCCTAGAGAAGAGGCAGCCCGGGAAAAGAAAGAGGGGACCCCATATCGGAGCGCCCATACTCCGGGGGAACCCTGGTCCATCTAACGGAGTACTGGCTCTGAGGACAGTTGCAGAGTGTTCAGCCCCTGAGCCGTCTAGACCAGTCGTCGCGGGTGAGTTGATGCATCCTGATACCCTGTCTAAAAAGTGCAGCCTTGCCAGGATCGCCTACCAAAGGTCAAGCCCCTTCAGAGAGAGAAAGAAGGGAATCTCACAGCACCCCAACGGGCCTGGTATACAAGAGGGCTGTACCGGGGCTGGTTTTAGCAGCAGGATACGGGATTGACAAGAGAAAGTATACTACAGGATCCGCTGAATGACCTTGCGACCCTCTGTGACTACCCGACCAGCTACCTGTTTATAGACTGTTTGTGCTGTAACCTGAACTGCCATCTGAACTGGATTACAGAGTAAAGTACCCGTGTAGAGTGACAAAGCCTCCGTGTGTCTGTTCATCTGCTGCACTGCTCCACAGATCATGTCCACATTCTGCACCACTATTATAGGTGCATCTTTGCCCCGGAGACTCAGCTCCACCTGCAGGGAGCTGCTCCATCCAAGCTGCAGTACCATCTCCCCTGGAAGTCTGAAGTGGCGCTGGTGCCCATCACCAGAATCTGCAGGTGGCGTCACAACAAACGTTTATTCTCCTAACTACCATTCCCTAACCCCTTTACCAGTTGACCACCAGGGCCACGGGTCTGGGAAGGCCACCAGTGACATCCCAATACAGCAGGGCTAGACACCCGAGCCCCCATAGACCCCTGGGCTAGTCACTAGCCACTAAATCCTAGCCACTAAATCTGTGTCTAAAATCAGCAAAGGACGTAATTAGAAAATTCTATCTTACAGCAGCAATAGTTTGGTCAGTCGACCATTGCACTCATGCAGAGTGCAGCTTTGCCTTGATTATAAAGGGAAGGCATTACTAGTGCAGGACACCAGCCTCCAATCACTAAACACCTCCTTAATCTTGGAGGGCAGCGAACCACTGGCTGTCCTGCACAATGAATAGGATTCACACAAGACGCTGTTCACACAGGTTACAATGTGTGCCCAGCCTCTAAATTAGCCCCATCTCAGTAGGTGGGCTGTTAAGGCACTACAACACTGCTACCTGCCAGAACAAACGTCCCATATGGCCTAGCTGCACCCTGCAATATAAAGAGTGCAAAAAAAAAAAAACAGGACCCCCTCGGAAGATGCCTTGCGAAACGTGTAAGGGGGCCACTGCCACTGATAGGTAACACTTTGACCCATAAATTAATTCATTTTGTATGCATTTGCGATTTCTTTGCTTGTTATGTACCCAGTTTTGGGGCATTGTACTGGTACTGAATAGGCAGTAGGTATTGTTATTTTCTGGCTGTACCTTGCATGTTTCATGTGGTCACCTATCTTTGTGTGCTGGTTGCATCACTTTTATTTGTGGCATTTTGCTGTCATTTTAATAAAGTGCACTTTACTTTTCAACTTTGGCCTGACTCCTGGGTTGTTTCTATATGAATTATATCATCTCCCAGTCTACAGTTAGCAAACTGTTTGCCAAATTTCATGAAACAGATTCAGTGTTGGATTTGCCAAAATGTGGAATGCAAGAAAACTGTCACTAATGAAGAAACATCATTGGCTGTCCTAGCTTCATTCAGCAAGAGCCCACAGTGTAGCACTCACGTATGTCACTGGAGAGTGGCGTCAGTCGAACATCCCTTTAGCTACTCACAAATGGCACCTTTACATAATCCAGCTGCTGCAGCATCTCAGCCAAGATGACCCAGATCGGCGCACTGAATTCACAGAATGGGCAAAACAAAAATTGGAACAGGACCCTCAGTTTACACAGAACAATTGTTCAGTGATGAGGCAAACTTTTTGTGAATGGTGAAGTTAACAAACAAAACCACCGCTATTGGTTGACACCCAACCCACATGGATAGATCCCTCCAAGACTGTTGGAACACAAAGATTGATGGCATGGTGTGGTATATGGGGTACAAAGATAGTGGAGCCATTCTATATCAATGGAAACCTCAATGCCACCGGATATCTGATATTGCTACAAAGATGATGTGTTGCCCTCTTTATGCATGAAGATGGCACGCTCTATGAGTGCTTCCAAGATGGTGCACACCACATTATTGGTGTCAGGTCCAAGGATTCCTACATTAACAGTTTCCTGAAAAGTGGATTGGTCATCATGGGCCAATTGAATGGCCACCAAGGTCTCCCGATCAGACCCCTTAGACTTTTATCTTTGGGGTCATCTGAAGGCAATTGTCTTTGCTGTGAAGATATGAGATGTGCAGCATCTGACACAATGGATACTGGAAGCCTGTACTAGCATTTCTTCTGCGGTGTTGCTATCAGTGTGTCAAGAGTAGGAGAAAGGGTTGCATTGACAATCCAACACAATGGGCAGCACTTTGAACACATTTTATAAGTGGTCATAAATTTGTAAATAACTCATGAAAGAATAAAGTTACCTTAAAACCAAGCACACCATTGTTTTTCTTATGGAAATTCTCAATATGTTTGATGTTTCACATGACCCTCTTTCCATTGAAAAAAATAAAGTTGGATCCAAAATGGCCTAACTTCAAAATGGTCACCATTGTCACCACCCATCTGGAAAAATGGCCCACCCTATAGCTTCCTGTGACTGGGAATGAAATATGGTTGTTTTAAATGTTATAATTGTTAAGTGAACTGGATTTTTAATTAGCCTAGCTGCACAGCTGTATAGGTTACACTGGGCTCCCATAGAGTTAACTGGTAGGGGTAGTATTAAGATTATAAACCAGGAGAAAGTTCCTGTACCTCCTTAGTAAATAGCCATGTTTAAGTCTGGTCACACTTCTGGGATGGAATGGCATTGTTGGTCGAAGGGAACACACTCTCACAGGGACCAGGGAGATATGGGTGTTCTCCTGTTAGGGAAAGAGAAAAACAGATTTCTTTTGGTATAAGAGTTGCTGGGGTTAAGTCTACTCTTTAGTCCATTTACTGCTGTACTTAAGAAGTTTAATTCACTTTTCCACCCCATAAAAACAGGGGTGAGTTTCGTCATAATAAATCGTTAGTAATTCACCACCGGTTTGGAAACTTGTCTTTCCTATCAGTGGTAACACTGTATTGAAACGGGTCTAGACGTTACCAGGGGTCTTAACAGTAACATCTGAAAAGTTATGGGTTACTAATTTGTATCTATGTTAGGAGCATTAAATCGTTGTCCAGGTGTGTGATGGGAGTCTGTAGTCACTCAATGTGACTAAAACAAACGATAAAGCCAGGGTCACATTTGCGTCATGGAGCGCTAAAAGCTAGCGTATTTTCCATGTTGAAATGTGACAAAACGCATTAACGCTTCCATAGGCTCCCATACAAAAAATGCATGGCCAAAGTGCAATGCGGTTGACACTAGGCATTTTTGCAAAAGCACCAAAAAACATGGTAAGCAGTGTTTTTGGGGGCGTTTGAAAAACATATGCTTTTTTTAACATGGGAGTCTATGGTAAACGCATGCGTTAATGCTAGCGCTAAAAATGAAAAAGATGCCATAAAAATGGCAAGAGAAAAAACGGCTTCCTTGAACGCATCCTTCCAAAGCATGCTTGGTCACAAATGTAACCCTAGCCTAAGTGTGCTATCCGATGTTTTATTGGATAGCGCTTGGTCCAATGTTTTTCCATGGGGCAATGCCGATCAGTGTATCTTTTCTCGTGGCATGAAAAAGAGTGCAATATGCTGCGAGTGGTAGCACAAATCAGATGGCGTGCACCCACTCAAGTCTATGGGTGGGTGGAAATCATTGGACTGCACTCGGATGACATCGTAGTGCAGTCCATTTTCTGCAGTCTCGCATAATGGAGAAGATGGAGAAATTTTGTTCTCATTCTTCTCACTTGCGCTAAGATTCTGTAATATGATCACACTAAGCTAATCCTCTGATCAAACTCGGATCAAAGTGTCATTAACATAACGATCTGATTCTCTCGCAGAACGAGTACACTCATGTTTGACCCCAGCCTAAGTTTGCATATTGGACAAACATCTTATTTGTGCACTTGAACATTAATTTAATGCTAAAGATGTACATGCCCTATATTTTTTTTTTTGCTTTTTTTGTAGTTTACTAGTTCACATAGGGCTCAGCACCCTTATCTACACATTCTTCCCAGACATGCTATAGCCAAGTTCATGTATTCATTAACCCTTTTACACTGAGCGAATTTTCATTTTTTCCTCCCCCTTCTTCCAAGAGCCATAACTTTTTTATTTTTCTATCAATACAGACATATGAGGGCTTGTTTTTTGTGGTACAATTTGTACTTTTGAATTAAATAATTTATTTTACCATATATACTATAGGAATAATGGAAAAAATATATAAAAGTGGAACTACATGTTTGCTTTGGGAGTTTTACATTCACCATGTTCACTATATGGTAAAACTGATGTATCAGTATGATGGCTCAGGTTGGTACGACATACCAAACATGTATACTTTTGCTGTTATCTAAGTAGTGAAAAAACAATTGAGACGTTTTGTGCCATTTTCCAAGACCCGTAGCGTCCTCATTTGTCGGGATCTGGCGTGTGATGGCTTATTTTTTCAGCTTGAGCTGACGTTTCTAATGATACCATTTTTGTGTTGATACAGTGTCTTGTGAAAGTAATCAGCCTCCTTGAAAAAGTTCGATTTTGATTTCATCTTACCAGAGCACCTTATTCCACATTTTTGGTGTCTCCCAGGTGGCTTGTGGCAAACTTCAAATGAGACTTTTTATGGATATCTTTAAGAAATGGCTTTCTTCTTGCCACTCCTCCATAAAGGCCAGATTTGGGCATTGTACAACTGATTGTTGACTCTCCCACCTCAGCTGTAGTTCATCCAGAGTGATCATGGGCCTTTTTGGTTCGAGATGAAAGTTTAGAGGGACGGCCGGGTCTTGGTAGATTTGCAGTAGTCTGATACTCCTTCCATTTCAATATGATCACTTGCACAGTGCTCCTTGAGATGTTTAAAACTTGGGAAATCTTTTTGTATCCAAATCCGGCTTTAAACCAACAGTATCTTGGACCTGCCTAGTGTGTTCCTTGGTCTTCATGATGCTCTCTGCACTTGAAACAGAACCCTGAGACTATCACAGAGCAGGTGCATTTATACGGAGACTTGGTTACACACAGGTGGATTCTATTTATCATTACCAGTCATTTAGGACAACTTTGGATCATTCAGAGATCCTCACTGAACTTCTGGAGTGAGTTTGCTGCACTGAAAGTAAAGGGGCCGAATAATATTGCACCCCCCACTTTTCAGTTTTTTATTTGTTAAAAAAGTTTAAAATATCCAATAAATTTCGTTCCACTTCACGATTGTGTCCCACTTGTTGTTTATTCTTCACAAATAAATTAGAATTTATATCTTTATGTTTGAAGCCTGAAATGTGGCAAAAGGTTGAAAAGTTCAAGGGGGCCAAATACTTTCATAAGGCACTGTATGTTGTTTTGATTGTCTGTTATTTCATTTTATTTCAATATCATGGTGGCCAAAAATCATGATTTTAGCGTTTAGACTTTTTTTTCGGTTAGGCAGTTAACAGATCAGATGAATTGACGTTATATGTTGATAGATTGGACATTTCTGAATGTGGCGATAACAATATGTGACTTTTCTTGTTTTTAATAGTTTTATTTTCAATGGGGCAAAATGGGGATGATTTGAACTTTAGTTTTTTTTTCTTTATTTTACTTGGTCCAGTAGGGAGCCTCAGTGCTGTACAAACCAATTGTTTCTCTTGTATTCAGATGAGCTGTATCACATCTGAAGACAGGAGAAATTATTTTTTCCTGCCGGCAAAGTCACTGGGAGATCGCTGGCAGGAAGTGAGTGCAGACAGCTTTTGGGGTCATCAGAGTACATATGCGTCCTTGATTGTGAAGGGGTTAATAGCAGTGTGCTGACGTATTGTGTGTGTATCTGACTTCAGACTTCTGATCTTACAGCGTACTGCGCATACTACGCAAGCACTATATGACTATATGTGGTCACGTGCCTAGTAGACGTAATATAATAAGAAAAAATGGTCACCGCACCAGGTGATCTCACGGGCTCTATTTATAGTCTTTCCAGCCCGTCCCTGGACGCACGTCCAGTCTAGAGAGTCCTTATCTAGATAATGTCACATACCAGCAGGAAGGACAGCGCCACAGGCATGGGTAGTGATGAAAACAAACTTCTTTATTCCATGGTCGTGCAGCAACGTTTCGACCATCCACTTCAAGCTTGATAAAGACCACGTGTGGAGGGTCGAAACGTTGCTGCACGACCATGGAATAAAGAAGTTTGTTTTCATCACTACCCATGCCTGTGGCGCTGTCCTTCCTGTTGTTATGTGCCTAGTAGACGTATTCTGCCTCTATCAGTTCACTTGCATTGAGTGAGGCCGGGCATGCCTAGTCGGAATGTGGCCAGAAATATGCAGATGGCATACTTCCAATCACATGACCAAACACTCTTGGTGCCTGCATGGGAGAATCCTGACAGTGTGCAGTGCGCAAGCTGTGAGGATTCAGAGGTTTGCAGTAACAGAGTGTCTGCAAACTTTCATTACAACCTCTTCAATAGTAAAATTAAGCACTGTCACATGCTCAGCGCTAACAATGTTTAATATACTCAGTGAGA
This sequence comes from Allobates femoralis, assembly GCA_033576535.1. Classification (NCBI taxonomy): domain Eukaryota; kingdom Metazoa; phylum Chordata; class Amphibia; order Anura; family Aromobatidae; genus Allobates; species Allobates femoralis. Next base: position 140,186,501 of record JARQOC010000009.1, read on the forward strand.
GGATTTAGTTATGCTTGCCAGTTCAGGGTTCTTCACATGACCACTCAAATTTGATTTTCATACTTACAGTTACACACTGACTACATTCTCATTTTGCTTCTCTCATGAGTATGGCTATAGTATTTTACATGATGATTACTCAAACTTCTTGAGAGGAAGGGGGAAGAGGGGGCGCCAAAGTGAACTCTTGCCCCGAAGGCCATATGTCCTAGACCGCCTCTGGTATAGATGATCTACTGACCACATATTAGCAGACATAATGGTGTACCCAAAGACTTTCTAATGGGTCCTTACACAGCTGTGAAAGCATTCATGTATTAGCTGAACTCTTTGACCCTATGCTATGAGTATAGCAGTCTGTATCATGTCACCTTTCAATCTCATGACATTAATATCTATGGAAGGGGGAGAGAAACATCTCACGTGACCAGTGCAGACAATCAGCAGCCGCTCCCTCCTGGATATTGAATTGATGCCAGGAGACCAGAGGGGAGCACAGTTCCAATTGAGGAGTTTTATCTGTGTGGGAGATGCATATAGGTGTTTTTTATTTTTTATGTAAGATAAAGGATGCACACAGTTAATTTCTTACAAAGTGTCTGCAAGGAAACATCACCATTTGCTGGTCAGAAATTACAAGACAGGACAAGCAGGAACTTATGAGTGAACTGCATGTTTCCTCAGGGGAGACACTGGAGGAGATGCTGGGGTAGGTGATAGATGGCGCAGTTACTAATTCTAAAAAACTCGAGAGGGCAGAGAGGGGCAGAGTTAACGCCTGAACATGTTGCAGGACAGTCGGATGAGCTACAAAGTGGGCTTACAGCCATTGATAGGAAAGAAGACCCAAGAACAGATCTGGCAGAAGACCCAAGACCAGTTCAGAGAGAAGATCCGAGACCAGATAGGAAAGAAGATCCGCCCAATTAAGCCAGAGCCAAGAGGGGAGAGACGACTCAGCCACAGGAGAGGATCATCTATGTGAGCAGTTACTTCCTGAGTTAATGTACAATACCAAGTGGGGACTAAGGCTGCACTCCAAAGAACAAAGTTGGTCAGTGTGCTTATGGCACTTACCAATTGGGACTTGTGGCCTAGCGGATAGTATTGTGGCTCTCGTTAGTGCCTGTGTGTGGTTTGTGTAGCTAATAGAGTGAAGACATTGACGAGTTCAGTAGTGACACTGATGTCAGGGTGGGGGAATTAGGACTGAGACATGACTAGAGAGGGTTGCCATTACATTATGATAAGCATAGAATGATAGTGTGTATGCTGCATTGTATTTATATCCTAGTTGGCTAAATTTCTGTATTTTCCTGTGATATAGTTTGTTTCTTTGCCTTCATTCTCACTACTCTTGATTCTGTGCAAAGCACCTTTTCTCTATTTGTGCCAAGTAAATAAATTGTTGTTGGTTCTACTACCACTGTCTCCTCATTGTCTATTGCATCTTCCCACCTGTTTACACTTACAGCACCCTGTAGTGCTTTAATTTCAATTTTTGTGTGGGACAGCCTTAAAACTCATAATAGCTTATAAATGGATGATCCTATACTCACCTGTACTTGTAGCTGTTGCATCTTCATTAGAGACTATACCTGCTCATGCAGTAGAGAGTATCCCGCTTAATTTGGAAGACTGGGACTGCAAATGTCTTTTGTTAATTTTTATGGTTGCCGCCTGTGACAACAAAAATCTTAGCACTAAATAATACGGGAACGAAATATCAATATAATGATCATTGATTTAGCTACGTTACGATACCTCATTGAGCTGTTGGATCTACATTAGTGACTTACTCTCTATAGCACTGAGATTATTATTTGGAGAGGAGACTAGACAAATTATGCTAAAGGATGCTCAAAAATATAAATTGTTGCTACTAAAAATACCTGATTATGAATTCAGTTCATGTTTTGACTTGTAATTCATCATTCAGCTTCCAAAGTAGAGAGTGTCTCTAATAGAAGTGACATGGACAATTCTAAAGATGCAAAAGATGACTATTTGTGAATGAAAGATATTGGGTTCAGGCTTTGAGCTGCTCAAATTGGTAAAGATGAGACTGTATAAATGGAATGCAATTCTAGAAAAGCAGATAGGAATGGGTCAATGGGAGTTGGTAATCTAGGAGGAGGGCAGCGGACCCTTTGCACCGGGCGCCACTCAGTGGGGGGCGCCGGTGCCATCATCATGTGCCCAGGCGTCCAGCGGTGGCACTGCAGCGCCACCGCCGGAACTAATCTCCTCCGACCTCGCCGCATATTGTGCAGGGCGGCCGCGGGGCTGTGCGTGCACAATCCTCTTGCTGCTGGTCCGCCCCCTGGCAGTCCCCCCCACCCCCAGGCACGTTGCGCTGCGGCTGACGTCACCCGGCGCGCCGCACAGTCTGGGATGGAGAGGAGAAGAACAGAGCCGAGGAGCTGCTGTGTGGCCGGCTGCCTCCTCCTGACTCCTGACTCAGACTGAGTCGTCCGGGTCCGGCCCGTCCTGGCTACGCCTACAAGGCAAGGCAATCTACTCCTAATAAAGTAATGAGGTAATAAAGTAACCTAAGCAGGGGGGGTGGCTGTCCTGGGCTGGCCCGGCTGAGGTATATATATGTATACATCAGACAGGCACACTATGAGGTGTATATATGTATACACCAGGCAGGCACACACACTATGAGGTGTATATATGATATATACACCTCATAGTGTGTGTGCCTGCCTGATGTATACATAAATACACCTCATAGAGTGTGTGCCTGCCTAGTGATGTATACATATATACACCTCAGTGTGCCTGCCTGATGTATACATATATATACCTGAGGTATATATATATGTATACATCAGGCAGGCACACTATGAGGTATAGTTATGTATACTTCATCAGGCAGGCACACACTATGAGGTGTATATGTATACACCAGGCAGGCCCACACTATGAGGTGTATACTGTGTATATGTTAGGGTACTTTCACATCAGCGTTTTTTGCCGATCGCGGCAGATGCGGTGAAAAACCTGCATCTGCCGCGATTAACGCATAACCGCTGCACCTGCAGCACAGTTGCGACAAGCCCCATGCAATGTCTATGGGGCTTGTGGTAAGGGTGCGGCAGGTGCAGCCAGTGCGGTTTCGTGGGGGGGGGGGGGGGGCGCCAAAATAATTCCTTGCCCCGGGTGCCAGAAAACCTAGTTACACCTCTGAGGATGGGCACTATCGAAATGCAATAGAGTATTAGAAGCTGTCGGTTTTCTGAACATTGATCTGATCACTTTCTCATCCCTTATTAATAATTTTACATCTAAGAATTCTAATTCTTGATTTCTGAACGATGCAGTAAATTGCATATTGTAACTGTTTGTCTCATTTAGGAAAGATACAAAGGAGTAAAAATCCTTCTCCGTACCTTCCCAAACTATGCAAATGTCATCTACATATCTTAAAAATAGTTTTATGTGTTTTAAATATGGGTTGGATAAAAACCGACAGCTTCTAATACCCTGTTGCATTTCGATAGTGCCCATCCTATCCATACTAGACAATCGTTACCATATAGTCAATTCTTGAGAATTAAACGCATGAATAGCGACAAAGAATTGCTTTCAAAACAATATAGGGAATTAGAAAAAAATGTAAAGAAAGGGGTTTCCCCCCTAAAATAATAAAAGAGGCGCAGGAAAAAACTTTACAAGAAATTCCTAAAAAAAAAACGATAAGTCGAACAATTCTAGTAAAAAGGCTTCGTGTTCACTTTTAAGTTGGGACCAATGTATAATAAGATAACAGGTGCCATTCTTAAATATTGGCACGTTTTGGAAAGAGATAGGGAGCTAAACACTATAGGCTTGGGTCTCCCCCGATTACCTATAGGAGGTGTAATAACCTAAAAGATCCAATGGTAAAAAACCAGATTGAAAGTAAAAAAGAGGAATCATGGCTGGAAAAAAGACGCCCTAAGGGCAATTTCCAGTGCAAAAATAGCAATTTATGTAAATTCCATTCCACCTTGAATCCGGTTGCTGTTGGATGTATTCAACATATAGTACCATCATATATAAGTTGTAAAACAAAATGGGTAATATACACAGTTTGGTGCCCATGTAAAAGATTCTACATTGGCAAAACCATCAGAGAATTGTGGGTAGGGTTTAAAGAACATGACAAATCAATTAGATGTGGTATTGGGAGTCCGAGACTAATCCAACACATAAAAGAACATCACAATGGCAATGCTGATGTATTGTCATTTGCCGGCCTAGAACAAGTATCACCATCCAGTAGAGGCGGAGACAAGCATAAAACGTTACTGCAAAGAGAATGTCGCTGGATAATAAAAACAAGAGCCTGTGGAGCTCTCGGTCTCAATGACAAAAATGACTTAGCAGTCTTCTTATAACTAATAAAAACAATACCAGACTATGATCTGTCGATGTTTGTCTCTTTCAATAAAATATATGCGCATAAAGACCATCAAAAAATTACAAAATTATAATAATTAAAATATAGATATTACTGTGATAGTGAGTTATCTTTATTGGTTTCAACCCTAAATGAATATGTAACTATCTATAATAACTTCAATTCGCTGTATTTAATTAATATGAAGGATATATACCGTATATACTCGTGTATAAGCCGACCCGTGTATAAGCCGACCCCCCCTACTTTTGCCCCCAAAATATGGGAAAAACTATTGACTCGTGTATAAGCCGAGGGTGGACCCCAGCACAGGTATACAGCCCCCAGCAGTGTGGTATACAGGCCTCCCCAATGGTATACAGGCCTCCCCAGTGGTAGTATACAGCCCCCAGCAGTGTGGTATACAGCAGCCTCCCCAGTGGTATATACAGGCCCCAGAAGTGTTACAGCAGCCTTCCCAGGGTATATACAGCAGCAGCCCCAGGGTATATACAGCAGCAGCCCCAGGGTATATACAGCAGCAGCCCCATGGTATATACAGCAGCAGCCCCATGGTATATACAGCAGCAGCCCCATGGTATATACAGCAGCAGCCCCAGGGTATATACAGCAGCAGCCCCATGGTATATACAGCAGCAGATCCATGGTATATACAGCAGCAGCCCCAGGGTATATACAGCAGCAGCCCCATGGTATATACAGCAGCAGCCCCAGGGTACATACAGCAGCAGCCCCAGGGTATATACAGCAGCAGCCCCAGGGTACATACAGCAGCAGCCCCAGGGTACATACAGCAACAGCCCCAGGGTATATACAGCAGCAGCCCGAGGTATACAGGCCCTCCCATGCTCTGTAAACCTGTAAAGTAAGATCATTATACTTATCACTGTCCCGCTGTCGTCCCCGCTCTGCATCGCGCTCCTCCATCTGCATCGCGATCCTCCAACTTCATTCACCGACTTCCGACTTCCTGTGTTCTGCGCTGAATGACGTCATTGTCGGCGCCGACAGGAAGCCGGAAGATGGAGGAGCGCGATGCAGATGGAGGATCGCGATGCAGAGCGGGGACGGCACTGGGACAGTGATAAGTATAATCATCTTCCTTTACAGGTTTCCGGAGCGTGGGGGGGCCTGTATACTGATGGGGGGCCTGTATACCTCTGGGGGGGGGCGCGCCCGTGTAGTGACTCGCGTATAAGCCGAGGGGGTAACTTTTCAGCCCAATTTTTGGGCTGAAAAACTCGGCTTATACGCGAGTATATACGGTATATACAAAATATGATATATACAGTAGTTGAATAGGATTGATTTTATCAGAAAGTCAGCCATAAACTAAAACATAAATATGATCTGAGAGGCATTATAAGTTTTATAAATCTTTATAAAGGTCTACATATTGTAACGAGAGATAATGTGTTTATATTAGAGATGGTATTGTAAATTGCGGGTCTTTTAGACGAATTAAGGTAAAAGCCATGGTAAGATACAAAAAAATCCCCTCTGCTATTAAAGGGATCCTGTCACCTCCAGAACGCTTCCTAAGCTACCAAAACATGTCCCTGCAGCATAGCATCACTAATTTCACACTTCTTTTGTCTCCTAAAAGCATCCCGTGAAAGTGCATAAAAACGATTTTATACTCACTCATTAGTGATTATAATTAGCAGGGGCTATATTATTTAGCCCTTAGGGTGTGTTGTTTTGCAGGCTCCAGGATCCACCTTCTCTCTGTCTGTGTGCTCTGCTTGTGCAGGCTTTACCCTCCCCCCTCTCTAACACTCACAGTCCTGCCTTCAGCTCCACATCACAGCAGCACAGACAGAAAGAGGGTGGATCATTCGGGGCATGAAAATGAGCACCTAGGGAGGGCTTAGAGTCTCACAGGGGACGCCCTGTGAGACTTATTCAGGGACAAGAAGTCTCAGATTTGTAAGAGTATATTGTTGATTATTTCAATGTTACAGAGCGCTTTTTTTTATAGAAAAGGAGCACTAATACTGACATGTTAGGGTGCAGGGACAGGTATTAATAGGGTTTGGAGTGATTTGGAGGGGTCAAGTTCCCTTTAAGTGACATCAGAAAGAGCTAGATATCCTTTTAGAACTAAAATAAATGTTACAATATGCTTAAAGACAAAATTTAGAAAGATTGTTACAATCGTTGGCTGATCGTTTTTGTAAATTTAACATATTTGTTTATGTGCACATAGTAAGATAACGGAGATGTTGTCAAATCTGTCCTACTTAATTCCCGGACGTGACGTCAGACGCCAACACCAGGACCCGTGGAAGCGGTAGTTACCGCGAAACGGCCAGCCGTCGTCCGCTGTCTCCCTCACTCCCCCTCCCTCATAAGATGTATCATGGATCATAATCAAGACCGTGAATAAATAAGTTCAAGACAAAGTCTGGGTGATGCCACTTATTTGTCTCTTGAATAAACTATTGTTGGACTGTTTAGGTGAGCAACCCCATTAAGACAGCACCCGCAACACTTATATAAAGCTAAACATATTACATCCAATAGTGCCCAGCATTATCTACGTTCAAATAATATTAATAATATTGATGAAGCTCTATTTCATACCAGCAGTGACTAAGGGGCAAGCAAACCGACAATGGACAACTGAAAACAGTACAACCAACAAAGTGCAACAATAAAGACAAACCAAAATGAGAAGTAAAACCAAGAGACAGAAAGAGGAACACTGAGGATGGATCAGATACAACGCTAACTGATAGGAAGAGAAACACTGAGGATGGATCAGATACAGCGCTAACTAATAGGAAGAGGAACACTGAGGATGGATCAGATACAGCACCAACTGACAGGAAGAGGAACACTGAGGATGGATCAGATACAGCGCCAACTGACAGGAAGAGAAACACTGAGGATGGATCAGATACAGCGCTAACTGATAGGAAGAGAAACACTGAGGATGGATCAGATACAGCACCAACTGGCAGGAAGAGGAACACTGAGGATGGATCAGATACAGCAAGGAAAAAGTTTGAGCTGGCACCTGTATCCAATAATAAGAAACTTTATTTCGGAAAAACTCACAACATGCATAAAAGCATCCTGAGGCCGAAGCCCGTTGTCAGACGCGTTTCAGTAAAACACTTTCTTCAGTGACAAGTGATGTTAAAATAAAACTACAACATATACAAAAACATGACAACTGTGAGAATTACAAATTGCACTTATATGGTAACATTTCATTTAACCCATGCATGGTATTTCATTAGTTACCAAAAAAGCAGTCATAATAAAAGGTACCAGAGGAGGCAGTAGACACAACAGAACACAATATCCATAATAATAGATAAACCCATGGGGAGTGTGTCAGCACTATGGGGAGTGTGCCAGCCCTATGGGGAGTGTGCCAGCCCTATGGGGAGTGTGCCAGCCCTGTGGGGAGTGTGCCAGCACTATGGGGAGTGTGCCAGCCCTATGGGGAGTGTGCCAGCACTATGGGGAGTGTGCCAGCCTAATGGGGACTGTGTGCCAGCCTTATATGGGGACTGTGTGCCAGCCTTATATGGGGACTGTGTGCCAGCCTTATATGGGGACTGTGTGCCAGCCTTATATGGGGACTGTGTGCCAGCATGGGGGACTGTACCAGGATGGGGGGACAGTGTGCCAAAATGAAGGCTATGTGGGGGATATATATACCAGTTTGGAGGACATATATATAAGACGGACACTGGCATTATAAGGTGAACCCCATTTAACATTAAAAATTATTTTTTCCTCTTTTCCTTCATCAAATGTGGGGGTGCGTCTTATAATCCAGTGCGTCTTATAAAGCGAAAAATATGGTACATTAGATTGCTATGTTAATTTAGACCCCCAAGGGAATCTGGTATTGAGCCGCAGAATCCAATAACTTTCCCTATTTAGCATGTCGCGGGTTTGATCTCCCTCACGTGTGGATAGCCTAATTTGCTCCAAACCCTTAACCACTAGGCTATTCGTTCTGCCATTGTGGAGCTCACAAAAATGTTTGGAGAGACCCAATATTGATTTGCCGCTGCCCACAGAGGAAGGATCATCCCCCCCGACATGCTCTGCCACACGTTAATTTAGGGGGCGACTAGTACATTCCACATAATCCAAATCACATTCGGTGCAAGTTGCCTTGTATACCACGTATGAACTGGAATAATTGATACAGCTTTTAATTTTGAAATTGTCCCCACTAGCTCTGTCTTTAAAAAACGTTTCCTTAGTCATAAACTTACACAAGCTAAATCTCGCTTGCCCACATTTATAGTTCCCTGTGTATAGTAACCAGCAAGGTTTGCTACTGTAGTTCTTGAGTCTAAATTCACTAGGTGAAATATAGCTAGCCAAATCCCTGCCCTTGTGGGAAACGAATCAAAAGCCACCCTTTAAAATATTACACAAAAATTGGTCTTGATAAAGCATAGGAACATACCTGTGTAATATATTTACTATGCTCGTATAATCTGTACTAAAAGGAGTGGAAAAAGTGATATGGCATTTATCAGGAGCATGAGTGGAGAATGACCTCTGTTTAGAACCTGCAGCTCTAATGGTGCTTGTGACCTCCACAACCTCACTAGGTGAGAGACTCATCGTGTCCTATCCATTTATGTCAGATTAAACCATTTTACACTTGTGTCCACACTTCCTTTATAGAAAATACAATCCTGTTCTAGGTGTTGAGTCGAGAATTATCTTATATCGACTTATTTACTAAGGAGGAAAATTAAACAAAAACATTTGGTCTATGTCTTGCCCGTCTCCTTCACCTTTAACTTTACCTTCTGGATTATTAATGTTAATCTCCCATTCAGTTTGTCCACTGCTTTGTGTATAAGGATTGTAGAAAGCTGCTGACTCCCAGATACTGTAAAATAACTTTAATTACCTCCATTATAACATATGCAGCTTTACCTCTTCAGGAGCCTCATTTTTACATACCACCTTCATTGTCAGTTTCTCAGAAGTAATGTAGTTTCTGCACCAGATCCTGAAAAGAAATGAGCACAACAAACATACACCCGCATACACCTAATGTGCAGCACTGTCTTTGTACGATCTATCTGCAATCACTGGAACAGTAGAGCGGACGAGGGGTGCGTTCAGGTTTCTGCGGGGTCGTTACAGATTTCTCTCCGTTTTATCATTCACACATCATACAAGACTGCATGTACCTGGCCACCTGGGTACTGAACCCTGGTGCCACCCAAACCTTGTCCACTAAAACACATGTAGCAGTTAATGACAAATGAGTTAGTTCTTGGGTTACCTGAGCCATCATTGAGAAGAGAGTTGTGGCAGAGAAAGCTTACCGCCCGGTGTCTACAGACCTTCCTCAGCTGGCTCCCTGTGTGTTGCACTCCTTTCCATTCGATCACCTGTTTCTGCGGGAATAAGAACATCATCAGTGACAGGGGCCCCTGGTGCCAGGGTCTGCACTGGTGCCCGGGTCTGCACTGGTGTCAGGGTCTGAGACTCTCGACTCTAGGCCTCTACACAGCTTCTGGCAGCTGCACCTGTGCGAGCATTACCTCTGGCTCGAGCGCCAGCTCAGGTATGAGCTGTGCCTGCACTCTGCCAGGCTTATCTGATAACAGGAGTGCCTCCATACAGGCTCATACACACTCTGCGGCCTCTATAGGTTATTATGTGACTTTAGGAAAGATCTGCAGTCTATATACACATTCGGCCATCTTACCCTTTGCGCTCTACACATTTCAGTGATTGAGATCTTCATCTACCTCCTGTGCCAATAGGAGAGGAAGGAGTGGTTCTGCTTTGTTACCGTGTTTCCCTGAAAATAGGGCTCCCCCGAAAGTAAGGCATGCTTGGGGGGGGGGGCACCCTACCTCTAATATAAGGCACCCCCGATTGTAAGGCGTACCTCCTCAGCTCTCCGGTGGCCCGCTCTCCGCACTCTCCCTGCTCTCTGGTGGCCCCCCGCTCTCCGGTGGCCCCCCGCTCTCCGGATTCCCGCTGTAGCTGCCGATCTCCGCCCAGGTCAGGAGCCCTGCGTCAATTACAGAGCAGGAACCGTGAACCAATCACAGCCCAAGAACCGCAAGCCAATCCGTGGCCAGTTGACATCGTGCCATGGCCTCTGATTGGCTTGCGGTTCCTGGGCTGTAATTGGCTCACGGTTCCTGCGCTGTAATTGGCGCAGGGCTCCTGACCTGGGCGGAGATCGGCAGCTACAGCGGGAATCCGGAGAGTGGAGGCCACCGGGGAGCGGGGAGAGCGGGGACACTGGACTGGTAAAAATCGGTTTGTGTGTATGGGTATGTGTGTGTTTATGGGTATATGTGTGTGTGTGTATGGGTGTGTGTGTGTGTTGTGTGTGTGTGGGGGGGGATGTATGGGTGTGTGTGTGTGTTTGTGTGTATGGGAGGCTGCAGTGGGATGTATGGTATATAAGACACCCCCCCGAAAATAAGACATGGTCCATCTTTGGGACCAAAAAAAATATATAAGACGGTGTCTTATTTTCGGGAAAACACGGTACCTCCTGTTGTGTAATCACATCACATCCAGTGTAGAATCCACCATCTATAAAATAACTCAAAATCTGGATTAGTAATGAGCTCATCTGGGAGATGTTCACACCCTGCTGATTCTTAGGGTACCTTTGCAACATCGACAAAAAGTCACGTGGTACGGCCGTTGCAGTTGATATCGTTCGTGTGTTGTGTCGTGTAAACGGGTGATGCACCTTGAAAAAATCGTACCTACGATATTGAAGAAGATTGCGCAAGCTCTTCAACCATACGATATTGTATAGGCGATCTGGCATGATCGTGCTGTGTGACGGCGCAACTACGACTTGGAGCGCAACTTCCCCTATTCACTACAATGTTAAATGCTCGTTCCCTGGGTTGCTCATACCCAGCACAAAAAAGGGGCGTACAACATCGTAGTTGCGATGCCTGCCTATCTCCCTGTGTGACATCTCCTATGCGATCTTGGACAAGTTCCAAAAACGTGCGCCCTCCCGTGAGATTGTAGGCAATATTGGAATGATATCGTGATGTGTAAAGGTACCCTCAGTGTATCAGAGCAATGCAATCATGAGGTGTATGCATGTGTTTGCTCTGTCCCATATTTAAGACAAAAATATAGAGAAAACACTTCATTTAATTTTAACATCGTCTTTAAATTTATTAAAACTTTAAAAACAGGCACTAACTTTCCATCTCTTTCCCCCTTTGGAATCCAATATCCAAAGCATATCTGGATTCAAAAACTATGTTGTAACCTGAATTTCATATTTGGAGCCTGAAAAGATCATGAAAAGGTCACATTTTCTAGATTATAGCTAACTATGAATATCATAAGGCTATGTGCACATGACGAACATTTGGCGTGTAAATTTTCTCCATCAACTCTTCATCTCCCGGCAAAAAGAAAACACATGAAATCTGCAAGAACAATAAAAAATTAGCTAACATGTGCAACACTTCTGAAGTCTCAGCAACTTCGATGGCTTTAGAATAGATGTCAAGATTTGTGACAAAATTATAGAACAAAAAGCACAATAAACCTCACTATGTGCACAAAGCCCAAATACTATGTTATGTGTAACTTTAATTAGGACTCCATGCTGTGAGCTTATCAACCTCCCCATGGATGGGGCCTCTCCAGGTACAGGTCTCTGCTGCTGTAAATCATGTTCTTGATATACTTTTGGTTGCTGTATTTAAAAATATATCTATATATCTATCTAAAGCAACATAAAATATGGAGAAGGAAAACAAAACAAAAACTCTTTCAGTGCAGAGACAAGGAATAAAAATGCAAATCACCTGGAACTGATTTGCTAATTAGGTAAACACAGCAGACTGTTGCAGCATCTACAGTATCATGAATATATTTTAATTTGTGTGAAAAAGGTGTCCATTAATAAAATATTTGGGGTTGGAGCAGTAAAAATTAAAAACTATTGATAATTACTTTTACTAATACCCTAAAGTGAGACTAAAAAAATTAAATAAAACATGATCTGGGAAGATTTAGATGTTAAAATGTAGCTTAAAATATACAATGAAGCGTGTGGCATGTGCATGGCTGCCATGTTACGTGGTGGGGGTGGTACCTCTCTGTGGGACTGGCATTGTTTGCATCAAGTCTCCTCCCCCCCACTCAAACAGTATCTCTACAGTTCATTCACACTTCCTGTTGGATAGAGAGAAGATCATGGACATATCTCTCCTGCATGTTGCACTTTTCATGAGTTTATAATGGCAAGTGCCCCTTTTTTCCCTTTCCCCTGGATTATCCATCCACCCCGTTGGCAAATTGTGTATATATATATATTTATTTTATCATCTCATCTTCTCTGAGGTATGTCATTTAGTTTTCCATGCCAATTATATATATACATATTATTTATTTATTTAATCCCAATTAATACTTTGTTAATATATGCGCTCACATCTTTTACCTTTTCCATTTAACAATTTCTTATAGCTTTCAGCACATACTTATGTCTGACTGGCACACTGGACTTATCTGAACAAGGGAACTTACATGTGCTATTGTATTTGTATTATTTATTTTAATTGTCAGTATACTCCTTTAATCATTCAATATTCAGTCTCTCTGTATTAACCATCACATGTTTCTATGTGGGAAGATGGTGGGGTGGCCTCCCTTTTCTTTTCTGTGACACTAGCAGTGTTATGAGAAACTTTCTCAAAACTGGTCAGGCAATGTCTAGACTCTGCATTTACATAGTGGCCACAGTCCATTGTCCAAATATTCATTCATTCCTTTGTCCCTTACCATGTGGCCTTCCCTTGGCGGCCATCTTTGTGTGGACACAAGTATATTCACAGATTCTCAATCTGAGGCAATCCTAACCCATCTTTTCCAAACATTCTTTTACACTCTAGCATTTCTCTCTCAACACTATTTAAACTCTCCTCTCTCTGCTGCATTACATTTGTTTTAGTATATCCGTTATTTTTATTTACTTATTTTCATTTACTCGACAAGTCTCTCCTAATTGCCATATGCTAACATCTTTTAAGGGCACGAAAGCCAAGAAACTATAATATTTATACCAAAAATATATTCATTTAAAACACCTCAAAATGGCCGCCACTAGTGACCACAAGGCCCATTTACAAGATGGCTGACACCAGAGAGCACCTGGCATCACAAAATGGAGTCCAGCAGAGAGCTCATGGCCTTCTGCCACCAGGGGTGCACCGAGCCCCACTGCCGCCTGAGCCGCGGCACTGACTACGGGGGGGGGGTGGGGGGGTGCTGATTGAGCCTGGGGCTGCCGCCCCTTCTACAGTGACCGGCTCGCCACTGCCGCCTGAGCCGCGGCAGAGATTGCCGGCCGCGGCCGTGAGTCCCGGGGGGGGGGGGATTGTGCTACTGATGCCTGGGGCCCCTGCCGCCCCTTCTGTGCCTCTCCCCCGGCGGTCGCCGCTTACCTCCGGTGCGCGGGGTGAGCGGCCGGCGCCATGAAAGGGGGAGGCTGTTTGCATTGAGGCGCCGCCCCCTTCTGCACAGCCGCTCCCCCTGCCGGCTGCCGCCTGAATGACAGGGCTCACACTGTCCAATGGACGGTGCGGCCCTGTCTGCCACCATGACCAACTGTGAACATGATTCATTTTTTGTAACATACATTAACTCAAAATTCTGTCCTTTTTCCCTTTTCTTCCTCCTCTACCAAATTTTCTCTATACAAACTATAAGAGACTCCTTCCCATGCCCCTTGCAGTATATAACAATCCGTTACCATCCAGAACACCTTGTCTCTCTTTTAACACAATCTTCACTTCTGCCATTCCACACAACTTCATAAGCTATTTGCATCATTTAACATGACTTTTCCCTGCACGAGTCACAACTAATGGACACATGTCTGATTTGCCATCTGAATTTGTCTTAATGCCAATACGACACATCTGCATTAATTTATCCATCTTTCTCTATATGGAATAGACACAAAACAAACACTAAAACTGGGGAGAATACTGAAACCTGAGATTCTAAAGACAACGGTTTGCAGCACACACTTTTCTTATCCATCCCTGTCTGCTTTCCATGTTCCGTAGTATACAAAAATATCTTGTATTATTCAATTACAGGCCCACACCACACAAATACCGAGTCAACTCACTCAAGATCACGTGGCAAAAATTCATTTACTATTTAACCAATTATTATCAGACCACTACATACTGAGTCAATTTACTCTAAGTTACGTGGCAATATCAGGTCGAGTCCCAAAAATCACTCAAAACCATGGAGAGTCACTCACTCAATGCTAAAAATCAGGCAGAGTCCCTCACTCAATGACTTTTTTTCTGGAAATGAAAATCATATCACAGGCTACAACAGAACTGTACCAAAGACAATATTCTTTACTTCTACAGACACTGCTCAAAAACCCCCTAACTATCAGTCATCTCCCCTCCACACAACACATAACAGGCCGCAGGCAACTTAGCATGACGGTTCTTCCCCAATCAAATGGCCAGCAGCAGAGAAAACCTCTCTGCCGTCTTAGATACCCTGAAGACTGGACGCAGTCAGGCAAACTGCACAGGGTACCCCAAAAAAGAGGAAAAGCCCACAGATTGTAATAAAATCAGCAGACTTACCCTTTTTGTTAGGGAGGTGATCAGTCTCTTAGTTCGGGGTACTCAGTGCATCCTGCTGTCTCCTTAACTGGTTATTCAAGGTTTGGGGATGGCCCCACATAGTTGGGACACCAAAATTGTTATGGTTAATATTTCAGAATAATATTAAGTTGCCTGCTCCTGACCAAATAAATATAGGCCAAGTACCAGTGTGAAAAGTATGACACGAGATGCACAGAGTCAGATGTACACTCTTCCTTGGTCGGCCCCAAGCGTGGCTCCAAGTGTGGTTTATTTTAAGAGGCATGAGGTTTTCCTCAGTAAGGGGCTCAGCCAGCTCTACTCAGATGTATTCATTGGTCAGTAAGTTAGTCCATGGGCGGATCCATAAGGTCATCAGGGGGTGTGGTCTTGATCGAGTATGTCAGATAATGTGTCCATTCTGTGATTGGTCAGTCCTTCTATGGAATTCAGCTTCCTCCAGGAACTCCTTATTGTATACAGGATGTAGTCATAGGTCCAGGCTCCATCTTGCACACCATGGCATGGTGTGATGAAACGGGAAATGGCAGCCATGTTTAAGTCACAATTAAGCTTATGCAATGTAAAATATTACACTCTATGGATCGTTTCTCCCATGCCCTTATGTCTTAAGGTTCATTAAGTATTTAATCCTATGGCTCTCCTCAACAACAGGAAAAGGAACAGTGAGGATGGATCAGATACAGTGCCAACTGTCAGGAAGAGGTACACTGAGGATGGATCAGATACAGTGCCAACTGACAGGAAGAGGAACACTGGGGGTGGATCAGATACAGTGCCAACTGACAGGAAGAGGAACACTGGGGGTGGATCAGATACCGCACCAAATGACAGGAAGAGGAACACTGAGGATGGATCAGATACAGCAGCAAATGACAGGAAGAGGAACACTGGGGATGGATCAGATACAGTGCCAACTGACAGGAAGAGAAACACTGAGGATGGATTAGATCAGGGGCGGAACTACCGTGGTGCAGCTGGTGCAGCTGCACCAGGGCCCCGGCCAGCTAGGGGGCCCCTGAAGGCTCCAGTGGCGGGTCCGTTCCGCTCCCTGACAGGTGGGTGGTAGTGGCCGCAGGAGGAGAATCTCCCCCTCTCCTGTGAGGAATCAATGCCGCCGCCGCAGATGCAGGGGGTGTCGGAGCAGCGGCATTGTCCCAGGATTTATTGAATACTTCTGGGACACTGCCTGCATTGATTCCCCTGCGTGCTGGCACTTACGGGATCAGTGTGTGAGCTCAGCTTGGATAGAGCAGCTGAGCTCCTCCTGACCCGGAAGCGCTGATACTGCGGAGGTGCCGGCTGCCTGAGGACCCTCTGGGAGCAGGAGCAAGACAAGGTAAGCGCCAATGAGCCGAAGAGAGCAGGGGTGGGGGGAACAGGGGCCACAAGAAGGACGAAGCAGGGTGAATGGGGGGCACAAGAGGGGAGAAGCAGGCAGAATAGGGGGGCACAAGAGGGGAGAAGCAGAGTGAATGGGGGGGCACAAGGAGAAGCAGGGTGAATGGGGGGCCACAAGAGGGGATAAACAGGGAGAATGGGGGGACACAAGAGGGGAGAAGCAGGCAGAATGGGGGGCACAAGAGGTGAGAAAGGGAGAATGGGGGCACAAGAGGGGAGAAGCAGGGTGAATGGGGGGGCACAAGGGGACAAGCAGGGTGAATGGGGGGCCACAAGAGAGAAGAAACAGGGAGAATGGGGGGGGCACAAGAGGGGAGAAGCAGGGAAAATGGGGGGGCCACAAGACGGGAGAAGCAGGGTAAATAGGGGGGACAAGTCTGAGTCCCTTCCTGTAAGTCCTCCATGCATACCTGGACCGTATGTCCCTGGCTCAGTGTGCATGTGTGTGCCTGGCTGGGTGTGCATGTGTGTATGCCTGGCTGAGTGTGCATGCGTGTGCGTGCCTGGCTGAGTGTGCATGTGTGCGCGTGCCTGGCTGAGTGTGCATGTGTGTGCGTGCCTGGCTGAGTGTGCATGTGTGTGTGCCTGGCTGAGTGTGCATGTGTGTGCGTGCCTGGCTGAGTGTGCATGTGTGTGTGTGCCTGGCTGAGTGTGCATGTGTGTGCGTGCCTGGCTGAGTGTGCATGTGTGTGCGTGCCTGGCTGGGTGTGCATGTGTGTGTGTGTACACTCCTTGGAGGAGGGCTTAGTTGTAGTGAGGAGTAGGGAGGGGTGGCAACAGGAGTCACTTAGTTAGACAGAGTCAAACGGTGAGAGAAAGTGAGTCTGCTGACAGCCTTCGGGCTGTGTATACATCCCGCAGCAGTCACTAATGTGCATACAACCCTCAGCAGCATTTAATGTGCATACGTCTCCCAGCAGTCTCCATTGTGCATTTGTCCTGCAGCCGTCTCTATTGTGTATTCTCTGTTGTGTGTATACCCTGCAGCCATCTCCATTGTCTATATGGTCAGCAGCCATTTCCATTGTCTATACGGCCCGCAGCCATAGCTATTGTGTTATACAGCTAGCAGCCATCTCTATTGTGTATTCTCTATTGTGTATACAGCTATTGTATATTCAGCCCACAGGAGTCTCAAGTGTGTGTGTGTAATATATAATAGAGATAGAGTGTAAAAAAAGAAAAACGACACAAAAATATAGAAAAAAGTGGACTTTATTGCCCAATGGAGTGGCCACACATTGGGCAATAAAGTCCACTTTTTTGTATTTTTTTAGGCTGTTTTTCCTTTTTTTACTCTATTGTAAGAAACCATCTGGATTGCTGGTTGGGAAAGCTTTGCACATAAATTGAGGTAATTTTTGGTGCTGTTCCAATTTTTCACTATAAGTATAATGTATGTTTGGGTGGAGGCGGAGCATGGGTGGAGACAGAGTCTCAGGGGGGCCCCAAAGTTTTGACAGTAAGGGAGGGGCCCCGAAATTCCTAGTGGCAGCCCTGGTGCTGATAGATTACAGCGCCGCCGCCCGCCCGCAGCTTTATTGTGACATTGAGGTCCGGGGGGGAGGGGTAAGGGTTGTGGGGCGGGTGCTGGGAGATTACAGTGCGGGGGGGGCCACAAAAAATTTCTTGCACCGGGGCCCACTACAGGCTGGGTCCGCCCCTGGATTAGATACAGCACCAAATCACAGGAAGAGGAACAGTGAGGAGGGAGCAGACACAGAAAACTGACAAGAAGAGGAACTGAGGATGGATCAATAAGTGACAACTGACAGGAAGGAACACTGAGGATGGATCAATTCTGTGCCAGTTGACAGAAGAGGATCACTGAGATGGATGATACAGACCAACTGACAAGGAAAGGAACATTGAGGATGATGACATTCTGTGCCAGTTGATATCAGATACAACAACGCCAGGAATTGGAACACTGAAGATGAATAGATTCTGTGCAATTGACAGAACAGGAACACTGAGAATGATCAGATACAGCGCTAACGACAGGAGAGGAATACTGAAAATAGATTAATACAGGCAACTGACAGGAAGGGAACAGTGAGATGGATCAATACAACTTGGTACCCAAGGTTATTGGACTCGGGTATCTGGGCCTCACTGCGGTTGGGATGTCACTGGTGGTCGGCCAGACCCGTGGGCTGTCGTCAGCTTTAAAAGCGGGAATAAAATTGGAATAGTTTGTGTGACAACCACCTGCAGATGTCGGTGATGGACATCAGCGCCTTCAGTCCTCGTGGGCGATGTACTTCAGCTTCAGTGGAGCTGGTCTCCGGGCAGAAGTGACGATAATGTAGATGCAGTCTGTTAGGTAGATTTTCAGCAGTGCAAAAATGAAACAGTCTTTGCATGAGGTACTGCAGGTGTCACAGTGGCTGCGAGGTCTCTCTGATCTCCCGGGGTTACTTCTGTTGATATCCCGGGCCCTGTGTGATTCCTGTCTGCAACCCTTACTACAGGCCATTGGGTGCTGATGAGGTCCGTGCTTTCCAGCTAAAAGGGCCTACTTAGGGGGCAATCTGGTGTGGCGGTGCTGTATGACAGGGTGTCGGAGCCGTGACTGACCTGCGGCGCAGTTGGCGGTCAGGGTAGACTCCCTGCCCCGCATCCTCGAGCGGCTCCGTGGTGACCAGGTTTCCCCGATATGGGCGCGGTATGGAGTTCCACTCTCTCTTTCCTGGCTGCCTTTTCTTCTTCAGGTCCCTTTCTTGAGACCTTCCTCTCTCGGTCCCTTTCTTTCCTCGGCGCAAACTGAACTCCCCTTTTTTTCCTCCTCCTCGCTAACCTCCCAGGGACTGGTGATCCAACCATTGCCTCGGCTCGAGTGTGGAGTGTCAGGGTGGGAGCCCCTACAACTTTGCATTCCCACTGTGACAGGGATAACCACACACTCTCTATGATGCGTACCCAATGTGACGCCTGACCAGTGGCGCGCACAGTACCAACTGAAAGGAAGGAACACTGAGGATAGATCGACACAGTGCTAACTGACAGAAGAGAACACTGAGATAGATTACAGCACCTACTAACAGGAGATGAACATGTTGATGATCAGTCTTCACCCTGCTTACAAGGCTGTCATCATAATGTGAAACACTTTACTCCTGTTTACAAGGTCTGCCACTCATAGTGTGATGCACTTCACACGTTGTGTCAGTGACAGTCTGGACTACTTCAGTCACATTTATTCAATGGGTTTAATTGGTCATAAGCGCAAATACGCCAATGACGATGACAGAAAAGCTGCAGAAGCAGCAAGGTGAGACAACATCGACACCAAGAGACACCACAACAAACTGCCATGAGACAAGCCCAGGATGCGGCATCTCACAGACGTCGTCGGCAACGGGAGACACCACAACAAACTCCTGCCATGCAAGCCCAAGATGCCGAATTCATAGGCAGTGTCGGCTGAATGAATCTCCAGAAGGACAGGGCAAACAGACAACATGTTCGCGCCATTCATACAACACGAATGCTCTACCAACTAAGGCAAGCCCAGGAGAATATTCAACAACTTGCATGTTACGTCACAAATGATGAAATGACAATTATTCAACACTACTGTGGGAATATGAATGTAGTTTTCTCTACATGCAGCTCTCTAAATTTTATTGATGAAAAACCATCTGACAATGAGTTTACTCAATGCTGCCAAAAAGGGAAAGTTATGCTACTGAGACTTCACTATCAGATCTGTTTGAGCAATTGATATAAAGAACGCATCAACACAGTAGAAATTTTATGGACAATATCAGAAGCATCAACAGTTCTCATGCGTTTGCTTCATTTGGTGCCAATATTGCACCACCCCCTGGATTCGGACCGTATTGTTTTAAATTTCATGGCCAGATCTACCACCGCACTGGAACACTTTACCCAGAAATAGGACAACCACCAAAATTTGCACAATTATACATCCTTGATGCAAATGAGGCTACAGAACAAAGGATGAGTCTGAAAGAAAACGAAAAGTGTAATGCTGAACTGATGAATCTCATTGCCGTACATTTACAACAAATCAGCCCATTTGCTGCCGCATATCGCATGCTAAAAGATGTTGAAGCTGAGGAGCAACAGAGGGCTAGACAAAATGGGACTGAAATGCCTTCAATTCTCATGGCAATTAAACAAGAACGAACACAAGATCCCCGACGTTATAACAAATCAAGTGTAAGTGAAATTGCAGTTATTTTTCAAAACGATGATGGAAAGCCTCCTTTTTAATGGGATATATTAGTCCATCTTAAGCCAGACCTCAACAACCCTTTGCTTCCTAAGACACAACAAATTAGCATTTTGCACAGCAACCTTGATGCTCTTCTATATCCGCTATTCTTTCCAAGAGGTGATCAAGGGTGGCATGAAAAGCTACACCAGCAAGGCACTTTAAGACAAATTACACAACTGCAGTACTACAGTTTTCTTTTGTCTGTACGAAATGACTTCAATCCTATTTTAAACGGTGGCAAATTGACACAACAGTACTTAGTCAACGCATACGATAAAATTGAAGCTAATCGCCTAAATTTTATATGAATGAAACAGAAACAACTTAAAGTTGAAGACTACTGCGTTCTTCAAGAGCATTTGCAAAACCAATCAATTCAAAAGGGAATTCCCATTGGAAAAGCAGTAACTCTCACGTCGTCGTTTGTAGGTAGCCCCCGCAACATGCAACAGCGTTATCAAGATGCAATGGCAGTAGTCTCAAAGTATGGAAGACCTGAAATTTTTGTGACAATGACCTGTAATCCTAAATGGACGGAAATTACTGAAAATCTAGAACCATGGCAACAAGTTGAACACAGGCTGGACTTAGTTGCATGCGTATTTCGACTCAAACTCACCAGCCTTTTGAAAGATATCAAAAATGGCCTTTTTGCAAAACAAAAAGGAAGAGGGGCGCAAATGTGTAGGATCCCCTTATTAAAAACGTCTAAGTGGCGTGGGTACGTGGCCACTCACCTTATCGGGTTGTGCAAGTCCTGCACAACCTAGTTTGCCAGCCTCCGCCGCCGGCGGTATGTGCGCTGCCTCTCCGCTCTCCCCTCTCCTGGTCCTCGGACCAGGACCTATCCGGTCACATGACCGCGAAACCAAATTTGCGTCACCGCTCTTTGTTGTGGGTTACCAGGGTAATGCCAGGTCCTCAAGGCAGATCGTTTGTGCTGTTCCTGAGCTGCTCCAGCCGCCAGTCCCTCACAAAGGGAATAGTTTTCATGCAAAAAATAGTAATGGCGGTCTGATTAGGAGCGCTCTAAGGATCAAGCAGACATGTAAGATGTTTTAATAAATGGCAAACCTTTTATTAAATTCTTAGCTCCCCTCACAGCTCCACTACGCGTGGACACCACCTGATGAAACGCGTAGTGGAGCTGTGAGGGGAGCTAAGAATTTAATAAAAGGTTTGCCATTTATTAAAACATCTTACATGTCTGCTTGATCCTTAGAGCGCTCCTAATCAGACCGCCATTACTATTTTTTGCATAAAAATTGCCTTTTTGGAACAGTTGTAGCAATGGTACACATCATTGAGTTTTCAAAAACGAGGTCTCCCACATGCGCATATACTTATTATCTTAGATTCTAAGTTTCGCACAGAGGAAGAAATTGACAACATAGTGTGGGCTGAAATTCCTAACCAAGAAAAATATCCTGAACTGTATGATATTGTCATCTCTCATATGGTTCATGGTCCATGCGGTGAAGCAAAACCAAAAAGTCCATGCATGGAAAACAGCAAGTGTACTAAAGGCTTTCCAAAGGAGTTAAAACAGCACAATGTTAAAGACTTGGATGGCTACCCATCCTACCGGCGAGCACACATTGATAACATTGTTCACAAAAAAAATTATAAATAACTAATGGATAGTCCCATACAACCCGTACTTATCAAAATGCTACAACTGTCACATCAACGTCGAAATCTGCGCTTCAATAAAAAGTGTGAAATATCTTTTCAAGTACATCTACAAGGGCCATGACAAAGCTAATGTTGAAATACAACAGACAACAGTCAATCACGATGAATCATCAACTTTTCTTGACTCAAGATATGTGAATGCTCCAGACGCTGCTTGGAGGATATTTACAGTTCCAATGCATTCACAGTCCCATGCCATTTTACGTTTAGCTATCCATTTACCTAATTAATAACAGCTTTATTTCTATGAATATTGTTAAAGTGATCCTGAACCCACAAACTGACTCCCCCCTCATCTTTAGACCTGTCCCTGCACCCCCTCTTATCATTTCTAGCCATCCCTTTTGCAGAAAAAAATCGATTTTGTAAAGTAGAGAAAAGTTTATATTCACCTCGTCCTGTGTGAGTTCTCCGTTTCTGAAGAAGCCGCAATAGGCAGGCCTGTCTGCTGCTCCCTTGTAATTATGCACGTCCCTCTCTGCTTGCTAAGGGCCTGGCCGCGTCATGAAAGGGTGCGGGGCTCCGGTATGACGCGATTTAGCCCCGCCCCCTTTCATGACGCGGCCAGGCTCTTACCAAGGCATCAAGCTGAGAGGGGAGTGCATAATTACAAGGGAGCCTTAGACCGGCCTGCCTATTGCGGCTTCCTCAGAAACAGAGAACTCACACAGGACGAGGTAAATATAAACTTTTCTCTACTTTGCAAAATCGATTTTTTTCTGCAAAAGGGATGGCTAGAAATGATAAGAGGTGCAGGGACAGGTCTAAAGATGCGGGGGGGTCAGTTTGTGGGTTCAAGATCACTTTAAGTTGAAGATGTCTCAAAAACTTTAAGCACAACATCAACATTAATGGAACTTTTTTTGCTGAACAAATGTGACGACAACGCAAAGGCAGTATTTGTATCGCGAGATTCCAGAGCATTACGTTTGGAATAAAACTTGAGAGCCAAGACAACGAAGAGTTAGCAAAATAATTGGACGCATGTATACTGTTAGTGTCAAGGATCAAGAAAGATATTGCCTTCGGCTGTTACTGCTGCATGTCAAATGAGCTACAAGTTAAGATTATTTGAAAACAGTTAACGGAATATTGCATCATACATTTAAAGCTGCAGCTTTGGCTTTAGGACTTTTATTGGATGATACTGTTTGGACACTTACTTTAGAAGACGCAGTTAATCTACATATGCCTAAGCAACTTCACCAATTGTTTGCCTACATCTGTGTATTTTCGACCACCTACAAATCCCGCTCAACTTTAGACAAAATTCAAAGAACATTTAATCGAGGATTTCTGCTTACGTCTTCACAACAAAAGTGGAGGAAAAGGAGGACAGGGATGTCAGCGCAGTACTCATCAGACCTGGGGTACCGTGACGTGGTTGATGAGGAAGCAGACATTGGCCAATGTGTGTACCAAGAACCCCAGAAAATAAAAATTAAGAATAATGAGTTTTTTGAAAAAACTTAAGTTTTTAAATTTTTTTCCTCATTTATTGCTTGTTAGCATGTGTACATTATTAGTAGTAGCTGTGTGCTGCAGAGAGATTTTTTTCTTGGTATTTGACCCAGTGTCACTGCTAGCACCAGTTCACATTATGTCTTTGAGTGCTGTGCAGTTTTTTTTCTGATAGATAGATAGATAGATAGATAGATAGATAGATAGATAATAACAAAAAAAAAATAGATGGACAGATGCACAAATAAATATATCTAAAATACATAGATAATACATAGTTAGATAACAGATAGATATGACATAGGTATACATAAATACATAGGTGTGATAAATTTATAGATAGTTTATATAGTAAGTTGATCACACGTTACGTATAAGAGGGGAAATGTCTATCATCCAAATTGTTAAATTTGGTGATATTAACCCAGATGTAATGTTCCAGTATCATAGATGCTGAGAAACTAAATTTATCTTTAAAGTGATCCTAAACCCAGAAACTGACCCCCCCGTATCTTTGTACCTGTCCCTGCACCCCTTCTTATCATTTCTAGCCATCCCTTTTGCAGAAAAAAATCGCTTTTGTAAAGTAGAGAAAAAGTTATATTACTTTGTCCTGTGTGAGTTCTCTGTTTCTGAGCAAGCCGCAATGGGCGGGGCCTGTGTGCTGCTGCCTTGTAATTATGCACGCCCCTCACTGCTTCTAAGAGCCTGGCCGCGTCATGAAAGGGGCGGGGCTAAATCGCATCATACCGGAGTCCCGCCCCCTTTCATGACGCGGCCAGGCTCTTAGAAGCAGAGAGGAGCGTGCATAATTACAAGGCAGCAGCAGGCAGGCGGGACTATTGTGGCTTCCCCAGAAAGAGAGAACTCACACAGGACAAAGTAATATAACTTTTTCTCTATTTTACAAAAGCGATTTTTTCTGCAAAAGGGATGGCTAGAAATAATAAGAGGGGGTGCAGGGACAGGTCTAAAGATACGGGGGGGTCAGTTTCTGGGTTTAGGATCACTTTAACAGGGCTGGGTTTTTGTGAACAGCTAAAGAGATGGGCGGGACGGCTGTTCACCACATCTCCATCTCAAGGTGTGGTCTATACACAAAGATAGATAGATAAATAGATAGATACGTTTGCGAATAAAGTTGCAGCACTCGGGTCCTTTCTTGTGCCAAAGGGCTCTGTTTATTGCAGCATGGTACACATGTGTGCCATGCTGCAGTAAAAAGAGCCCTTTTGCACAAGAAAGGACCAGAGTGCTGCAACTTTATTTGCAAACGTATGTATTGAGAGCCGATAGTGGACAGCTTTGGTTGCGAGCACCATATAGAAGCACGGTGCTGCTCTATATTTATGAAATATTAGATAGATAGATAGATAGATAGATAGATAGATAAAACATGCATAGAGAGATGATAAATAAATATAGCATTCATAGACGATAGACACAGGTAGATGATAGATATTGTGTATTCATTGCATTATTCTTAAATCTTCATAAATAAACTACATACCTATTCTAGAATACCCAATGCGTTAGAATCAGGCCACCATCTGGTCTAATAAAAATAAGATGTATATCCTTTTATGTGTGGTATTCCTGATGAAGGGGTTTTTTAAGCCCTGAAACACATAGAATAAACCATCAGATAGATTCTATTTGAATTGGATCTATTGTTTTATAGGAGCGGGAGCGCAGTCTAAGGTCCACTTTCTTCTCTATGATTATCCTGGATTCACTAAAAACATCTATGATGTCAAAAAGTGACCAGGAATATAGAGACAGAGAGATGACTTGTGGTCTACAGAATGAGAGCTGAGCGGTTTAAGTGATGCACCCGCCAAAACCGATCAGAGGACGATTTAAACCGCGCTGATGCGGTCATGTGACCAATCAGCTGATCAGGTTGTGGAAGCCATCGGAGCTGGACACCGCACCGTGGGACACTCGCCAAAAAATATCATCACCTCTCTGGCGAGTGTCCCACTATGTGCGGCGTCCATCTCCGATGGCTTCTAGGACCTGAATCAGCTGACTGGGCGGGGCACATGACCGCATCAGTGCAGTTTAAATTGGCCACCGATCAGATTTGGCGGGCGCGCAATTTAAACCGCTCATTTGATGCATTCATTTGACCAATCAGCTGATCAGGGTGCTCCGCGCGGTCAACTGATTCAGTTCCATAAGCCATTGGAGCTGGACGCCGCACATCGTGGGACACTCGCTGGAGAGGTGAGGATTTTTTTTTTTTAACCATTGCTTTATTTTATTTAACTTCTACAATGTATGTATGTATATACATTGCGTAAGTGAAAGTGAACGCTTGCCTGCGCTTTGCAGGCTCGGGCTCCTCCCAGCTCTTTTTGTGTCCGGATCCGTGAAAATCACTAATCCGGACACGGAAATTACATCTGGAGGCCACATCCGGGCCTGTCCGTTCCTGTTCGTGGGGTCCTGCAAGAAACAGGATCCCCACAGACAGGAAAACATTGTGATGTGAAAGTAGCCATTAATATCTATATAAACCAGAGCAATTATTTGCTATATTTATACTTGTTCTTGTATTAGTCCTAATATACAGCATAATTATTTTGAAGCAATATTGCATGAAATCTGAAATGCTGGATGCAGTACACAAACACAATCACAGATAGATAGATAGATAGATAGATAGATAGATAGACAGACAGACAGACAGACAGACAGATAGATAGATAGATAGATAGATAGATAGATAGATAGATAGATATAAATAGATAGATAGATATAGATATATATAGAAATTGTGTTGTTTTAATGCCTGCCTGGCTGATATAGCCATGTGTATAAGATAAGTGATTCTCCCTGTTAGAATGCAGCCTATTTTTTGGGAGATCCCATTGCACTGAGGACCCCCGCCTCCTCCTCTGCTGTCTGGGTGAGGTCCAGCTATCCGCCCATTACTGCAGTAGGAGCTGGGGATTGCGGCAGAGGAGGCAGCTGCCTGATACTGCAGAGATCCTGTGAGCAGACTCAGGGAAGAAGGTAAAGCTATAGGCACAGCCAGGATGCATGCACCCCATTGTATGGAGTAGGGCACACATGAGGACCATGCACAGGACTGCTCACTGCACACTGTAAGTTTAACCACACTTCATTGTATCTTTATATTGGGAGGACTCACATATATGCAGGAGACAGAGGAATACATGTGGGTGCATTACATAGAGGGGGTGTGAAGAGGCTAAACTCAGTGATAGAGGATGACATTGCTACATACACATAGCATGACATTGTATCACCGGGTGCTGTGACCCTTACTATGCTAGAACCTACTATATGTACAAAGAGTTAAATGACAATTGTATCCCTGCTCTATCAGTATGTATGTGCATATGACTGACCTGGAAACACACCATATAATAGACATAACAATAGTTTGACCTTCATACATGCTACGTTATCCTATATTATAAGGACACAGGATAGAGCAGTCAGAGGTGACTGACCTTCATTATGATTTCCATGGATCCATACTAGAGTATCTGCACATATACAGGATATGGAGGCCTATAACATTAGAAAAGATCAGATTAGTAAATGGTTCTAATAGTCAAAACCAGGGGAGGACACTGACAGCTCGGGGCCCGGGTGCAAGTCTGCCCCTACCCCCCCACACTTTTACCGCAACAAAGCTACTGATATCTATGTATATATACTACATAACCTAAAACCCCATGTGTGCCCACGCCGCACTGGGGGGCACACAGCACTGGGGGCAACACATGGGTTTTGTGGGCACACAGCACTGTGTGGCGGCATGGGATTTTGGGGGGCACACATACAGTTTTGGGGGGCATACAGCACTGTAGGGGACACATGGGGTTTTGGGGATAGACATCACTGGGGGACACATAGCAGTGGGGGGCTCACAGCACTGGGGGGAACAGCAGTGGGGGGCACACAGAACTGGAGGGCTCACAGAACTGGGGGGCTCACAGTAGTGAGGGAGCACACAGCACTGGGGGACACACAGCAGTGGGGGGCACACAAAACTGTGCAGCACACATGGGGTTTTGGGGACAGACACCACCGAGGACACACAACACAAATCGAGTTTTGGCGTCACACAGCACGGGGGGGGGGGGTGTACACAGCTCTGGGGGCACACAGCAGTGAGGGTCTCACAGAACTGCGGGGCTCACAGCACTGGGGGGCTCACAATTGTGGGGGGGTCACACAGCAATGGAGGTACACAGCACTGAGGGTACACATGAGGTTTGGGGGGGACATACAGCTCTGTGGGGCACTCATGGAGATTGGGGACAGACACCACTGGGGGGCAAACAGCACTGGGGGGCACACAGCAGTTGGGGGCACACAGTAGTGGGGGGCACATAGCAGTGGGAGCATTCTCAGCACTGGGGAGCTCACAGTTGTGGGGGGCACATAAAACTGATGGCACACATGAGGTTTTAGGGGGCACACAGCACTGTGAGGCACACATGGGATTTAGGGAACAGACAGCACTGTGGGGAAAACAGCACTGTGGAGCACACATGAGGTTTTTGGGACAGACACCAGTGGGGGCACTCAGCACTGAGGGGCACACATGGAGTTTTGTCGGCACACAGCACTGGGGGGCACACAGTATGGGGGCAAGCAGTAGCGGGGCTCACAGAACTGGGGGGCCCACAGCACCAAGGGGCTCACAGTACTGGGGGGCACACAGCAGTGAGAACACACAGTAGTGGGGGGGCACATAGAACTGGGGGGCACACATGGGGTTTGTGTGCACACAAGAGTGTGGGGCACACATGGGGTTTTGAGGGCACACAGCACTGGGGGGCACACAACAGTTAGGGACACACACTAGTTGGGGGCACACAGTAGTTGGGGCTCACAAAACTAGGGGGCTTTCAGCACTCGGAGCTCACAGTAGTAGGCGGCACAAAGTAGTGGTGGGCACACATGATTTTTGCGGGGACACCCAGCACTTTGGAGAACACATGCAGTTTTTGGGACAGACACCACTGGGGGCACACATGGGTTTTGTGAGAACACAACAGTGTGGGGCACACATGGGGTTTTGGGGGCACACAGCACTGAGGGAGCAAACAGTACTGGGGGCACACAACAGTGAGAGGCTCACAGTAGTGCGGGGCTCACAGCACAGGGGACACACATGGGGTTTTGGGGGGCACACAGCACTGTAAGGCACACATGGGGTTTTGTCGACAGACACCACTGGGGGCACACATGGGGTTTTGTGAGCACACCACAGTGTGGGACACACATGGGGTTTTGGGGGGCACAGAGCACTGGGGGGCACACAGCACAAGGGGGCTCATAGTAGTGCGGGCTCACAGCCACTGGGGTATACACAGGAGTGGGGGGCACACAGTAGTGGGGGGCACTATCAGCACTGAGGAGCTCACAGTGGTGGGGGCACACAGCACTGGGGGCACACATGAGATTTTGGGGGGCACACAGCACTGTGGGGCACACGTGGGGTTTTAGGAACACACACCACTGGGGGAACACAGCACTGAGCACACATGCGGTTTTGTGGGCACACAGCAGTGTGGGGCACAAATGGGGTTTTTCAGGCACACAGCATTGGGGGCCAAACATCAGTGGGGAGCTCAAAGCACTGATGGGCACACAGTAGTGGGGCTCATAGAACTGGGGGACTCACAGCACTAAGGACTCACAGTATTGGGGACACAGCATTGGGGCACACATGGGTTTTGGGGGGCACACAGCACTGTGGGGCACATATAGGGTTTGGGGGAGTGACATCACTGGGGGCACACATGGGGTTTTGTGGGCACACAGCAGTGAGGGGCAAAGTGGGGTTTATGCGGCACACAGCACTGAGGGGCTCACGATAATGGGGGCTCACAGCACTGGGAAGCACACAGCAGTGGGGGCACACAGTAGTAGGAGCTCACAGAACTGGGGGCTCTCAGCACTGGGGGGCTCACTGTAGTGGGGGGCACACAGCTCTAGGGGCACACATGGGGTTTTATGGGCACACCACAGTGTGGGGCACACAGCATTGAGAGCACAAAGCACTGAGGCGCACACAGCACTGTGGGCACACAGTGCTGGGGGGCTCACAGTACTAGGGGCTCACAGCATTGGGGGCACACACCAGTGGGGGCACAGAGTGGGGGTCGCACACAGTAGTGGGAGCTCACAGAACCGGAGAACTCAGCCCTGGGGGCTCACACTAGTGAATGTTCACACAGTAGTGGGGCACACACAGTAGTGGGGGGCTCAAAGCACTGGGAGTTCACAGTAGTGCAAGGCTCACAGCACTGCGGACACAGTAGTGGAGGGCTCACAGTACGGGGTGGTTCACAGCACTGGGGGCACACAGTAGTGGGGGGCACACAGTAGTGGGGGACCCCATCTGTCACTTTAGTCCTCCATTCCCCCCACAGCCTATAAAAAGGAAAAAACGTACCTCTCATTCTTGTGGTGTTGCTCTTATTTTCACCTGGCAGGTATTTTCCATTGACACTGTACTGTGTACTGTGTACAATTCTGGTCTCTGGTGTATAAGAAAGAGCTATTCCAGAGAAGAGCGACCAATGTTATTAGAGGACAGAGAGGTCTGCAATATCGAGACAGGTTATTAAACTTGGGGTTATTTAGTTTGGAAAAACAAAGACTTAGGCCGGCTTCACACCATGATTTTTTGGATCCGTGCTGTTTGATGCCGGCGAAGAGCTAGGCGTGCCAGAGTGTATTTCACCGTGCCCCTACCACTGCGATTGACCGACCCAACTGCGTTACCATTGGTCAGCCTTGTCTGGCAAGATGGCCACTACATTACGCATTTGCCCTTTCTACTATCTCGCTATTCAAATATGGCGCCTTGGCCACAGGCAGCCAATTGGAACGCAGTAGTATCCACCAATCGCCGCCGACGGGGCACGGAAAACACAATGCTCAGGCACGCCTACGGGATTGATTCCAGCATCTCTGAAGTTGCTCTCAATATCGTTATCGCGCTGTCACACGGCATGATCCTGCAAAATCGCGAGGTTGATATCGCCTGGTTTTAGAGCAGTGTTGTAAAACCTGTCAACTCGCCACCAGTGATTTATCACAGCCGAGCGCAGGAAGTCAGAGCGCGCGCTCGCTTCCCGGCTGTAGCTGATGACGTGTGCACGGGCATGACATCCCGTGCACCAGCCTGGGACGCTGCAAAAAGGGCTGGCCGTTACTGCTGCGAGGGGACACAGGATGATGAGTGGCAGCTGCAACCCGGCTTTAGCCCCATGTAAGTAACGCCCACCCGTCCCTTCGGTATAAAGTTTCTAAAGCATTATCTTAAGTTTTAAAAAGCAGTTTTTTTAGCAAAAAACATTGCAGCACATGTATGTGCTGCAAGTAGGGAACGATATTAGTCCGGGGGGGTCATTTGGGGTGGTTGGTTCCCTTTAAAGTCTTCCTTCAACCTTAAAAACTATGTTACAATGTATGACACACGCATGCCCGGCGTGCTGATGTCATCAAGCTGTGCACGCCTGTGTCACACAGAGTAATGTCCACCACGAAGCTGGGGGACAGACTCCTGTCTTCCGCTGTGGGATCACTTCGTGCCAGGCACTCTGCTTGTAATGAGGGCAATTTAGCCAAGGGATCCCTGGAGCCTGGAGCTCCAAACAATAGGCTAGATTGCCCTCTTTATTTCCCAACCAGCAGGAGCACCCTTAACTCCTGGGGCCCCGGTGCAGTCGCACTGGCTGCACCGGCGATATGTTCGCCCTTGGTCAAAACTCAAGGTACAAATATAAAAATATTCATTATACAAATTTTGTACTATTTTTATTAATAATATTCTTTCTGCAAACTGTATATAATTTCATGAAAATCAGGGGTTATCCCATGTCTCATTGACTAGTTATTATAACCTAGCGCTGGTCTTATTATGTTCCACAACATGGCCCACACTAGAATTGTAAGCTGGCGCACCATTCGGTTATGAGCCCAGTATTTAGTAAATATGCCCAAAATGTCTATACATATAAATGCCCATGCAAGAGAAAGCACAAAAAATGGCCACAAAGAAGACTTATGGACCTTTCACATCAGCATTTTTTGAATTTTGCAGTAGATCCTGCAGATTTACCGCATCTGCTGGATTAGCCGCGTAATGGCCAACTTGCGACAAGCCTGCGGCAAGCCCCCATTCATTCTCTTTGGGACAAAGAGCGGCAAGTGCGGTTTTGCAGCAATCCGGCAAAATCCGGCACTTGCTGCAAGTCAAAGAACCGCAGTCAGCTGCAATTTTTTTTTTGCGCTGCTGCAAGTGCCAGATTTGCTGGATCGCGACAAAACCGCACTTGCCGCAAGTCCCAAGGAGAATGAATAAGGGCTTGCCGCAAGTCAGCCATTACGCGGCAGATCCGGCAAATATGATAACTCTGCCGGATCTGCTGCGAAATTCAAAAACCGCAAATGTGAAAGCAGCCTTAGTAATTGGAAATGAAATGTGTCATCAGAAAAGGACATTTCTTACATCATGGCCCCAATTCATCGCTTGTGAGTTTTTAAATCACCTTTTTTGTGTTGTGGTATTCATTGTCATTTTTGTTCCATTTTCTTCAAAATGGTGCATGAATATTGCACTAAGTAAAAAAAAAAAGAAAACATTTTTATTTTTGCCTTTATAATTATTATGTATTATTATAGCACCATTTATTCCATGGCACTTTACATGCGACGAGGGGTATTCATTGACTAGTACAATAATTATGAACAATACAATTCACAGACTGGTACAGCTGGAGAGAGGACTCTGCCTACAAGGGTCACTGTCTCAAGGTATGTGTAAGGAGAGAGGACCCTGCCAGCGACCGCTCACAGTCTACATGGGATGGGTGAGGATACAGTAGGTGAGGAGAGAGGACACTGCCTGTTAGTGGGCCCACAGTCTGCAAGGTATGTGTGAGGAGAGAGGACCCTGCCTGTGAGGGCTCACAGTCTACTAGGGATTGGTGAAGATACAATACGTGAGGAGAGTGGACCCTCCCCACAAAATGGCTCATAGTCTACAAGGGATGTGTGAGGAGAGAGGCCCTGCCCACAAGGGCTCATAGTCCACAAGGGATGTGTGAGGAGAGAGGGCCCTGCCCGCGAGGGCTCATAGTCTACAAGGGATGTGTGAGGAGAGAGGGCCCTGCCCGCGAGGGCTCATAGTCTACAAGGGATGTGTGAGGAGAGAGGGCCCTGCCCGCGAGGGCTCATAGTCTACAAGGGATGAGTGAGGAGAGTGGACCCTGCCTGTGAGGGCTCATAGTCTACAAGGGATGAGTGAGGAGAGTGGACCCTGCCTGTGAGGGCTCATAGTCCACAAGGGATGTGTGAGGAGAGAGGGCCCTGCCCGCGAGGGCTCATAGTCTACAATGGATGTGTGAGTAGAGGAGGGGCCCTGCCCGCGAGGGCTCATAGTCTACAAGGGATGTGTGAGGAGAGAGGGCCCTGCCTGCGAAGGCTCATAGTCTACAAGGGATGAGTGAGGAGAGTGGACCCTGCCTGTGAGGGCTCATAGTCTACAAGGGATGAGTGAGGAGAGAGGGCCCTGCCCGCGAGGGCTCATAGTCTACAAGGGATGTGTGAGGAGAGAGGACCATGCCTGTGAGGGCTTACAGTCTACAAGGAATGGGTGAAGATACAGTAGGAGAGAGAGGGCCCTGAATCACAGTCTATAATGGATGGGTGAAGATACAATAGGAGAGGAGAGAGGACCCTGCCATCAAGGGCTCAGTCTATGAGGGATGGATGAGGATACAGTAGGTGAGGGGAAAGGACCCTGCCCACAAGGGCTCACAGTCTACAATGGATGGGTGAGGATACACTACAAGAGGAGTGAGGACTCTGCCTGCAAGAGCTCAGTCTATGGCTAGGGTCACATTTGTGTTTTCTTTTTACATCCTGATCCGGTTTTGAGCAGTAAAAATGTTCAAAACCAGATCCGGATTCGCAGTCCATAGGCTGCAATACAAAAACCGGATTACCCAAATGGCAATCCGGTTACCGGATCCACTTTTGCAGCCTGTGGTAAAAATCATTCAGGCTGCGTCCATCGCAGCGGTTGCAAAATCAGATCCGGTTTCTTTTAACATGGGCGCCCATGGGAACAGGATCCGGTACCGCAAGGTACATAAATGTACCTTGCGGTTACAGATCCAGTTTTGAAAATTGCAAAAATCCTCATTCCAAAACTGGATGCTTTAATGCATCCAGATCCGGAATGAGGATTGCATTTTCACAAATTTTAAGAAGTATGAAGGCACAGTCCAAAACCGCATCTGGTAATGGATGCGGTTACCAGATTGTGCCTTCTAAGTGTGACTCTAGCCTATGAGGAATTGGTTAGTACACCGTAGGTGAAGGGAGAGGGTCTTGCCCACAAGGGCTCTCACTATACAACGGATGCAGTAAGTGAGGATAGAGGACTCTGCTCACAAAGGCCTGGTTCACACATACAAATCTGTTTTATAAGCCCTTAGAAAAACAGATCCGTTTTTCTAAGGGTGCCGATAATGTTCCCTGAGGTCCTGGACATTTTTGGCAAATTTTGGGACTTAGTCATTTTTTCATGAAAAACGCTCATGCGTTAACGCATGCATTAACGCAGGTGCCAATGTGTGTCATGCGTTAATGCATGCGTTTCCCATAGGGCCCCATGTTAAAAAAACGCATGCGTTTTTTGAAAGCACCCCAAAACGCAGCTAGCAGCGTTTTTGGGCTGCTGCATAAAAACGCATGCGTTTTTAAAAAAAAAAAAACTGCACATACATGCGTTAACGCATATGCGTTTTTGGACTTAGAGAAAAAATGGCGAAAATGTTCCCAAAAACGGATGTAAGGCAAAAACGGATGGTATGTGTGAACCTGGCCAAAGGCTCACAGTCTACAAGGGATGGGTGAGGATACAGCAGGAGAGGGTAGACCTGGTCGTGCAGCAGTTTAGTGTACTGAGGCTCACTGCAGATTGAAGGCTTGTCAGAAGAGATGAGCCTTCAGGTTTCTGTCTTTGACTTGTTTTGCAACTATTTGGCACAAAAAGTTTAATGTTTTGCAAATTATAATAATATTTTCAACAAAAATATGTGGTATCTACTATATAATCGTCTAAGGTTCTCTGTCTGTCACGGAAATCGCGCGCCAGCGCTCATTGGTTGCCGCCAGCCGCGGCAACCAATGAGCACAGCGTATGCAAAACAGCTGCGCGCATTAGCGATGAGGTATTGCCGTGACAGCACTACACTCACATAGCGGGCGGGAAAGCCGACTTCACTGTCGGCTTTCCCACCCCGCTACTTGAAATGAACAGCTGATGCTTCGGCATCAGTTGTTCATTCAGATTAGCTGCCCGATACCTCCCCGCTGCGCCCACCTCCACTCGCTTTCCCGCTCCCGCTGTCACAGAGGGTGAGGAAGAATCCTCTCCTCCTCCCCTCTGTGACATGTGTGACAGCCCCATTTGATTTTGCAGTGTATTAATATACACTGTGAAATCTAAATGAAAGAAAGTCAGAGTTATGAAAAATAATAAAGAATTTTGCGGTCTCCGGTGTAGAGGCAGTCGATGTACAGTCCTGCCAGGACCTGCCGTGATGTCAGATAGGCGCTGATTGGCCTCTCGCGGTCATGTGATACATATCACATGACCGCG
Organism: Allobates femoralis; assembly: GCA_033576535.1. Classification (NCBI taxonomy): domain Eukaryota; kingdom Metazoa; phylum Chordata; class Amphibia; order Anura; family Aromobatidae; genus Allobates; species Allobates femoralis. The sequence continues at coordinate 140,222,035 of JARQOC010000009.1, forward strand.
AGCGGCCAATCAGCGCCGGGAACGCCCCTCTGACATCACGATAGATCCTAGCAGGTCAATTCCTGCGGCGGCTCCCTTATCCTGGACACCAGAACAGCCGTCGGAGGGTAAGTATTTATTCTTTATTAGTTTTCATATATTTGACTTTGTTTAATATTGATTTCGCAGTGTATATTAATACACTGTGAAATCAAATGGGGGTGGTCACAAATGTCACAGAGGGAAAGAGGAAGCAGGATTCTTCCTCCCCTCTGTGACATCAGATCCAGCAGCGTCGGCCCCTATGGGAAAAAACGCAGGAGCTGCTGCATAAAGAATTGACATGTCAATTGTTTACGCAGCAGCGTTTTCTCTCATAAAAGCGCTGTGTAAAATTGCGCAGTGTCTGCACGGCAAAGTGAATTTCCCATTCACTTTGCTGGCAGACACAAGGTACATTGCGTAACTTTGAAAAGCACGCATAAAAAAATGCACAAAAATATGCAATGTGTGAACGGGGCCGAAGAGGAACAATGTCGGGGTGAGTGAAGGCTCCTCCATCCTGCTATTCACCCCCAACTACCCCTGCTCACCCCACACAGAACCCACACTGCTCCCACACTACCCACACTGAACCCAGACTGCCCCCTCTCACCCCACACTGTGGACTGAACCCACACTGCCCCCACTGAACCCACACTGCCCCCACTGAACCCCACTCTCACCTGCTCAGCACCCAGTTACTTCCGCTCAGCACCAAGTCACCTCCGCTCAGCACGCAGTCACCCATCTCAATACCCAGTCACCCCTTCACCCCCGCTAAGCACCCACTCACCCATCTCAGCACCCAGACACTCATCTCAGGACCCACTCACCCCTGCTCAGAACCCACTCACCACGGCTCAGCACCCACTCACCCCGGCTCAGCACCCAGCTACCCTGGCTCAGCACCCAGCTACCCCCGGCTCAGCACCCAGTCACCCCGGCCAACACCCAGACACCCCTGGCCAGCACCCAGTCACCCCCAATCAGCACCCAGTCACCACCGCCCAGCCCCACTCAGCACCGAGGCACCCCCACTCAGCACCCAGTCACCCCCACTCAGCACCTACTCACCCGCTCAGCAGTCAGTCACCCCCGCTCAGCACCCACTCACCCAAGCTCAGCATCCACTCACCTGCTCAGCACCCAGTCACCTCCGCTCAGCACCCAGTCACCCCCGCTCAGCATTCACTCACCCCTTTCAGCACTCACTCACCCCCGCTCAGCACCCAGTCCCCATCTCAGCACCCAGTCACCCGTCTCAGCACCCAGTCACCCCATCTCAGCACCCGCTCAGTATGCACTCACTCCGGCTCAGCACCCAGTCACCTCCGGTCAGCAGCCAGTCTCCCCCGGTTAGCATCCAGTCACCCCCGGTCAGCACCCAGTCACCTCAGCACCCAGTCACCCCTCAGCACCACTCACCAAGCTCAGCACCACACCAAGCTCAGCATCCACTCACCTGCTCAGCACCCACTCACCCTCGCTCAACACCGCTGTACACCAACACCGCTGTACACCAACACCACTGAACATCAACACTGCTGTATGCCAACACTTCTGTACACCGCCACTGCTGTACACCGCCACTGCTGCCCACTGACACCGCTGCCCACCAACACCGCTGCCCACCAACACCGCTGCACACTAACACCGCTGCAGCTGCGACCAATCAGTGATATTGGCGCGGGATTTATACCCAGCATCGCATTGCATTATTCTTACATCTTCATAAATAAACTACGGTACACATATATTCCAGAATACCCGATGCGTTAGAATCGGGCCACCATCTAGTACAGTTGTGGCCAAAAGTATTGACACCCCTGCAATTCTGTCAAATAATACTCAGTTTCTCCCTGAAAATGATTGCAATCACAAATTCTTTGGTATTATTATCTTCATTTAATTTATCTTAAATGAAAAAACACAAAAGAGAATGAAGCGAAAGGCAAAACATTGATCATTTCACACAAAACTCCAAAAATGGGCCAGACAAAAGTATTGGCACCCTCAACCTAAGACTTGGTTGCACAACCTTTAGCCAAATTAACTGCGATCAACCGCTTCCGGTAACCATCAATGAGTTTCTTACAATGCTCTGCTGGAATTTTAGACCATTCTTCTTTGGCAAACTGCTCCAGGTCCCTGATATTTGAAGGGTGCCTTCTCCAAACTGGCATTTTTAGATCTCACCACAGGTGTTCTATGGGATTCAGGTCTGGACTCATTGCTGGCCACCTTAGAAGTCTCCAGTGCTTTCTCTCAAACCATTTTCTAGTGCTTTTTGAAGTGTGTTTTGGGTCATTGTCCTGCTGGAAGACCCATGACCTCTGGGCGAGACCCAGCTTTCTCACACTGGGCCCTACATTATGCTGCAAAATTTGTTGGTGTCTTCAGACTTCATAATGCCATGCACACGGTCAAGCCGTCCAGTGCCAGAGGCAGCAAAGCAACCCCAAAACATCAGGGAACCTCCGCCATGTTTGACTGTAGGGACCGTGTTCTTTTCTTTGAATGCCTCTTTTTTTCTCCTGTAAACTCTATGTTGATTCCTTTGCCCAAAAAGCTCTACTTTTGTCTCATCTGACCAGAGAACATTCTTCCAAAATGTTTTAGGCTTTCTCAGGTAAGTTTTGGCAAACTCCAGCCTGGCTTTTTTATGTCTCGGGGTAAGAATTGGGGTCTTCCTGGGTATCCTACCATACAGTCCCTTTTCATTCAGACGCCGACGGATAGTATGGGTTGACACTGTCGTGCCCTTGGACTGCAGGGCAGCTTGAACTTGTTTGGATGTTAGTCGAGGTTCTTTATCCACCATCCGCACAATCTTGCGTTGAAATCTCTCATCAATTTTTCTTTTCCATCCACATCTAGGGAGGTTAGCCACAGTGCCATGGGCTTTAAACTTCTTGATGACAATGCGCACGATAGACACAGGAACATTCAGGTCTTTGGAGATGGACTTGTAGCCTTGAGATTGCTCATGCTTCCTCACAATTTGGTTTCTCAAGTCCTCAGATAGTTCTTTGGTCTTCTTTCTTTTCTCCATGCTCAATGTGGTACACACAAGGACACAGGACAGAGGTTGAGTCAACTTTAATCCATGTCTATTGGCTGCAAGTGTGATTTAGTTATTGCCAACATCTCTTAGGTGCCACAGGTAAGTTACAGGTGCTGTTAATTACACAAATTAGAGAAGCATCACATGATTTTTCTAACAGTGCCAATACTTTTGTCCATCCCCTTTTTTATGTTTGGTGTGGAATTATATCCAATTTGGCTTTAGGACAATTCTTTTTGTGTTTTTTCATTGAAGACAAATTAAATGAAGATAATAATACCAAAGAATTTGTGATTGCAATCATTTTCAGGAAGAAACGGAGTATTATCTGACAGAATTGCAGGGGTGTCAATCACTCAACTGGAGGATATTTGTAACACATTTTGCCACTAGCGAATCTGGAAGTGCCACTGTGGGCACATGATACTGTGGGAAGGAGTCGCTTGGAGGCATCCTATCTTCGGAGGGGGACATAAGTATGACCTGTGTGAGGTCACTGTCAGAGCATTATACTGTGGTGGGTAACTGTGGGAGCAAAAAATTATGGAAAGGACACTGACGGGGCATTATACTGTGAAGGCATTACTGTAGGGGTCGTCATACTATGGGGAGGGATCACCTTGGGACATCATGCTGTGAGGAAGACCCTGATAATGTGTGGGATCACTGTAAGAGCATCATACGGTGAGAGGAGGGACACTGCGGGGTGCAATGTGTGAGCCTCATAATGTGTATGGTAAAACTGTATTGGCATCATTCAGTGGGAAGGTTACTGTGGAGGTTTCATTAAGGCTGGGGGTCACATTTGGAAGGCACAATCCAGTAACCGCATCCATTACCGGATCTGGTATTACCTTGTGCTGTCACATTTGGCATCACATTGCATATCTGGATCCAGTAATGGATCCAGATCTGCAATGAGAAGAACATTGTGGCACCAAAAACCCGATCCGGTACCGCAAAGTACATTCATGTATCTTGCAGTATCGGAAGATATTGTGGCACCAAAAACCGGATCCGGTACCGCAAAGTACATTCATGTATCTTGCGGAATCGGATACGGTTGCCATAGGTGCCCATTATAAAAAAAACGGTTCTGGTTTTTCAACTGCTCCGAAAAATGCAGCCTGCATGATTTTTACCGCAGGCTGCAAAACCGGATGCGGTAACCTTATTGCATTAAGGGCAATCCGCTTTTTCTATTGCAGCCTACGGCTGCGGATCCAGTTCTGATTTTGACCATTTTTAATGGTCACATACAGATCCGGATTTGAAAAAACAACCGCAAATGTGACCCTAGCCTAAGTGAATGGAGACAAAATAATGTGTTGGGTACAAAGTAAGAGCATCATACTCATGTTTTGAGGGCTCTGTGGGGCATACTTTGTGTGGTCACTCTGGGGGCACATTATGTGAGGGATTAGAATTATCAACTATCATTGTAGGTGAATCATACACTGTGCATGGGGGAATTTCTGGAGCTATCATACTGTACAGAGGAAATGTAAGGAGTATCATAGTGAGTGAGATCACTAAAGAGTTTCAGTAGGAGAAGTATTTCTTTGCTCAATATACTTTACATAAACATCCCTGTCTTTAAAACTTGGGAGGTATGCACCCCTGTGACTACACTTATGTGTTGTGACACTAAATACTTCACGCAATTTTTTTATTTTTGAGGGTGAGGAACCATTTATATTTTTGCTATGGTGGAAATTGATTTCTGTGTACACCCTTAAAGATAACCAACCATCAGGATATAGGTCTATAAAGTGAAGCCAGTCCCTTACAGGCGCTGTGATACTGAATGCAATCATACCTTTAGTTCAATGATTCCATGTATGATTGCTGAGATAAATGTGATAGAAGTCCTTAGAAAGTGTGCAGCAGGGGGGTGGAGTGTGCAACAATTAGCATAAGAGAGGCTTGGTTTCTCTTTATTACTCCACAGGTTGCTCTAAGCCAAACCTTCACCCCTTCCCTCTCTCTGTCCCTCCGCCTCCCCTCTCACTCACTCCCTGTCACTATATAGAGTAGCAATAATTAGGAGAAGGAGGAGCACCACAAGGTTCTATTCAAATAAAAAGGTGGGTGCTCACCATGTCATGAGAACAACACATGAAAACAGCAGAAAGAGACATGACATATAAGAAAGTATGGGAGCACACCTGTAATACTACAAAATATATACAAAATTTTATTGGAACAGTGTACAGACAAAGGGAAGTTAAAACCATTTAAAATTGGTAATGAAACCAGACAGGGGCACCATTATATATGACAAATGTCAGATCAAACAAATTAATTGCAGCAATTTATACATCAGCATAGACAGTCAAAAGTAAATAAATAAATCAGGACCCAGCGGGGCTCAGAGTTTAATGTATAGGAAGCATAGGAGGTCACTCCATAGGTCAGGGGATCAAACAATCTGGAAGTGAGAGTGTATCACTCCAGTTAGCCATATATAGAGTAGCAGGCACATTAGGTCTGACATTGTGCATGCAGATCCCACAGTATCAGACTCCTATGTGCTCCAGATCATCACTCACTGCCTCCTATCTGTGTCTTCGGCTTCTCAGGCTCCTTCTCTGGCTGTGTGTAATTGCAGTGTCACAGTGCAGGTAGAGGCCCCACCCTCTACAGGGAAGGCCACGCCCCTCCAGTCTGCGAGTCCCGATCTCTTTGCTCTCATAGACCTGTGACGATGAGAGAGCTGAGAACTAGAAGCCGAAGACAAAGGCAGGAGGAAAGAGGGATGATCTGGGGCACATAGGAGCCTGATACTGTGTGATCTGCATGCACAATGTCAGACCTAACGTGCCTGCTACTCTATATAGTGACAATGCGGTAATGAGAAGGGAGGGGGAGGGAGAGGGAGGAGTGAAGGTTTTGCTAGAGATCCACCACCTAAGTGTTCAAATTCGATTTGCCGAATTGGTGTGTGTCCGACTAATTGTTCGTTGAATGTTCGTCGAACACCGTCGAACCCCATTGGAATCAATGTCAGGCTACAGCAAACACGTAGAAAACACCTTCAAAAGTGTCCGAAAGCTGCCAAACTACTCAGAATAGACAACAAACACCAGGAAAAGTGACAACAATCTACCCACAGCAGAAATAGTCTCATGGCGTAGCATGGGTGCACGAGACAATGTCTTTCAGCCTGCCGGTTCACCACCTGAAATGTGATGTGCCAACATGATGGAATTCCACTCTGCACATGTTGCAGCGACTGTGGCACCATCGACGAGCGCTGGTGCAGTATGTTATGACATATAGCCTGGGCCAACGCAATCTAGAGGTGGGGCAAATCACCCTGCTGGAGTGGCCTCAGATCAAGGACCTCTGCACCCTTCTGCAGAATATTGAAATGGCTACTAAGATGTTTATCGCTGACGATGCCATTATCAGCATGACTATTCCGGTCATCTACATGCCTGAGCACACTTTAACCAGTATACGGAGTCAGATGGTGGGCCAAGAGGAAGGGGAGGAAGTAGAGGAGGAGGCGTATGAATAAGGGAAAACAAGATCTCAAAGGTCCAGATGGTCGGCAGCACCAAGGCGGCTGTCATGGGAGGGTGGAGGAGAGGGAACAACGAGGGCGTATGGTAGCAGCCAAACTGTTGATGAAGATGCAGGAGCCGAGGAATGGAGAAATGGAGGACGAACAGGCGATGGGCATGGAAGACTCAGCAGAGGAGGGAGATTTTGATCACATTTCTGTTGTGCGAGGTTGGGGGGAGAGGGCAGAGGAAGCAAGCGTGAATGTTACCCCACCGCCACTAACACAACAAGGACTTGGTCCTCCTGGATGCGCAAGACACATGAGTGCCTTCTTGCTGCACTACCTGCAACTTGATCCTCGGATTGTTAGAATTCAAAGTAATGCCGATTATTGGGTTGCCACACTGTTAGATCCCCGATACAAGAGTCAATTATGCTAAATGCTTTCTGCCCTGGAAAGGGATGCACGCATGCAGGAGTATCAACAGAAGCTTTAAGACAATCTTAGTACTGCAATTCCCTAAAACACCAGTGGTGCACATAGTGAATATCGCAGTTCTACCTTTCCAACCCGGGGAACATCGAATCGTCATCACTCAAACGCTAACTGTAACAGTCTATCTGGTAACAGCAATTTTCTGATCATCATAATGGGAGACCCAGACAATGGGGTTTAGGCAGTCTGCCCTCCGGAGGCCACACTAGGTACTACAAGTTTTTTGTAGTCTCCGCCCTCCGCCTATAAACCCCCACTGCAGGAGCAGATCCCCAGTCTTACTTCAGTGTGCTCGGAGATCACACCTCTGACTTGCACATCACAGAAGATTTTCTTAGGGATTTCGTGATGCAGCATGAAGAAAAGTGGGTCCCTGGGGGATCCCCGGCATACTCCCTGTCCACCTTTGGGTGCATACAGGTCGAGGTACCTGGGTCCGTGGCCCTCGGGCCTGGACACGGACTTTACTGTCTGGCCTGGTACTATGCCGTGCTCCCTCACTACTCACTTCTGAAGTGCTCTGGTGAGGTGGGAGCCCTGGAGCCTTGCACAGCTCCGCTCCGGTCTGCGGCCTATCCATGGAAGCTTAACATGCGGACCGGAGCCTGGACCCCCCGTCCGCTGCCCGCTGGACCGGTACCGGACGTGGACCCATTGGTTACAGGTACTCTGTATCTCCTTATGTGGGCCTGGGGGGACATGGTGTCTGTCGCTGGATGTGACCATGACTTTAGAACCTCTGTTTTTTCCTTCGGGACATGCGGTTCTGGGGGGAAGGCCCTGGGTGAGGGGCACCCCTTATGGTCATCCCAATTGCGGGTGTTTGCATGACAGTGTGTGTGTGACGGCCGCCATTTCAGAAGTGTTCTGGCGCCTTTTTTCTCACTGTGTGCGGATCCTGAGGGAGAGGAGAGCACGTCCCCCTCTGGGCGGTGACGTCACGCTCCTCCCGGCCTATGCGTGCACTGTCTCCCCGGGCTTCTGCTTAGCCGCGCCCACTCATTAGTGACGCGTCGGCCATTTTCTCCTCATTCCTGCACAGGGATTTGAAGCGTACACATCGCGCTCCAGGGAGAAGCTGCAGTTTGCCCGCGGGGGTCATACACGTGCCACTCAGAGCCACCGCTTTCCTGGTCGGTATTCCGCCGGGTATCCGGTGTTAAACCCTTACTGCCCCTTGCGGTCCCAGTATGGCTACAGCTGGGAAGAAGGCTGCCGCCACGAGGTCCAAGGCCTGCAAACAGTGCATGGGACAGGTGGCTGAGGATGGCCTCTGCGCAGCTTGCGGTCTCACTGGGCCTAGCCCCAGTGTTTCTGGCTCAGATGCTGCAGCACCACTGCTCTCCCCTGAGGTTCAGGTGGAGGCAGGGCCATGGGATGTACAGAGGTCCTTTAATGACACTGTAGTGTCCAGAATGTCGTCCATGTCACAATCATTGGAGGCTATACTGAGGAGGCTGTCTGATTCAGCCCCCCATACAGGGTCCCTAGGGGTTAACCCCAGGCAGGGAGAGAGATCTCATAAGAGACCCCGCTGGGAGGATACCCCCGAGGATGGTGAACATCATTCCTCTGATGAGGAACATCCATCTGATAGTAATGATGAGGGTGGAGACCCTGGCCCTGAGCCCCGGCCCCACAAAGCTCCTTCAGAGGGTCCAGGGGACGGTGTGGAGGATTTGGTTTCCTCCATTAACGAGACCCTGGGGCTCGTCCCCCCGGCTGCGGTGGTGGATAGACCGCAGAAGGAATCTTTCCAGTGGCTGCCACCCTTGGGTCAGTCACGTGGTCTGTTCACTGACCATTCCAATTTTTGGAGAGTGGTCAGGACGCCCAGGGAGCATCCTGAGAGACGTTTCATTAGGAAGACTAAGGATTCACGTTATCCTTTTCCTAAGGAGGTTCTGGATGAATGGTCGCGCTCCCCTAGGGTGGATGCTTCCTTGACCAGAGTTGCCGCTCATTCTCTCTTTTCGGCAGAGGATAGTTCCTCTCTGAAGGATCCTATTGACAAGCAATGCGAGTCATATGCTAAGTCTATATATGAGGCTGTGGGTTCTTCTTTTGCCCCAAACTTTTCTATGGTTTGGACGTTGCAGGCCATTACTGCATGTCTGGAGGGGATCACCGATATCCCGGGGTCTGACCCGGAGGTGACAGCTCTTGCCAACAAGGCTAAGGCCTATGCTGAATACGCCAGATCGGCTGCCTTTGAAACAGCTAATCGGAATGCCGTGGCCTCTGCTAATGCCGTGGTTTTGCGCAGATTGCTGTGGATGCGTCTCTGGGACTCGGATAAGGTGTCCAAGAGGATTTTGCAAGTCATGCCCTTTTCGGGCGATAGGCTTTTTGGGGACGAGCTGGATAAGCGAATTAAGGAGTTTACTGAGAAGAAGATCCCTCAGAACAGACCCAAGCCGCAGGGGTCTCAAAAATGGAACCCCAGACAGCGGTCCTTTCGTCCCAGCTCGCACTCTTCTACCTCTTCCGCGCGTTCGGACAAAGGAGGTAAAACCTCTGGTCACTGGCGTAACAAGAATCGCCAGAAGAAGCCAGCGGGGGCCGCAGCAGCTGCCGCCCCCAAGGCGCCCTCTGCATGACTCGCTCCCGACTCCTGCCACCCCACCGGTTGGAGGTCGCCTGGCCCTGTTTCAGGACGTATGGCTTCTTCACGTTCAAGACCGGTGGGTGAGAGACATTGTCTCTCGGGGCTACAGGATCGAGCTGAAGTCCTTTCCTCCAAACCGTTTCTTTCTTTCCTCTCCGTCACCGGAGAAAGCTCAGGCCTTTCACCAAGTTCTGATTGGTCTTCAAAGGGACGGAGTTGTGATCCCAGTTCCATCTGGGGAATGTTTCAGAGGGTTTTATTCAAACCTCTTCATTGTACCGAAGAAGGACGGTTCGTTTCTCCCAGTGCTGGATCTGAAATTGTTCAACCAACATGTGCAAGTGCGAAAGTTTCGCATGGAATCCCTGCGCTCAGTGATAGCAGCCATGTCTCAGGGAGACTTCCTGGCATCCATAGACATCAAGGATGCCTACCTGCATGTGCCCATTGCACCAGCACATCAACGCTGGCTCAGGTTTGCAGTGGGGGAAAACACTTCCAGTTTGTGGCGTTGCCGTTCGGTCTGGCCTCGGCCCCGCGGGTCTTCACGAAGGTGATGACGGCCATGGTGGCAACCCTGCATGCACAGGGTCATGCCGTGATACCTTACCTGGACGATCTGCTGATCAAGGCCCCGTCGAAGGAGCTGTGTCAGGGGAGCCTGGACGCGACCCTCAGGACTCTGGAACAGTTTGGGTGGATCCTGAATCTCCCAAAATCCGCACTAGTGCCAACCCAGTCTTTGACTTATCTGGGCATGGATTTTCACACAGCCCCGGCACTGGTGTTGCTACCCCAGAAGAAGCAGACCTCCATCCAGTCGGGTGTCCGAGCCCTTCTTCATTCCCCACGATCATCCCTGAGGGGATTAATGAAGCTAGTGGGGCACATGGTGGCGGCAATGGAAGCAGTGCCTTTTGCGCAATTTCATCTCCGCCCTTTGCAGCTGGAGATTCTCCACAAGTGGAACAAGAGGACATCATCTCTGGACAGAGTGGTGTCACTCTCTCACCAGACGAAGGAATCTCTTCATTGGTGGCTTCAGCCCCATCACTTGGCACGGGGACGGTCTTTCCTGCAACCTTCGTGGTTGGTGGTGACCACGGATGCCAGCCTGACAGGCTGGGGTGCGGTGTTCTTGCACCACAGAGCTCAGGGTCTCTGGACGGTGTCAGAGTCCTCCCTACAAATCAATGTCCTGGAAATCAGAGCGATTTACCTGGCACTTCTGGCTTTCCACCGTTTTCTGGCAGGGAAGCACATAAGAATTCAAACGGACAACGCGACGGCCGTCGCGTACGTCAACCATCAGGGCGGGACTCGAAGTGCCAGGCCCTTGCCGAAGTCCACCGCATTCTGTCATGGGTGGAGGACAACGATTCGTTGATCTCAGCAGTCCACATCCCAGGAGTGGACAATTGGGAGGCCGACTACCTAAGCCGGCAAGGCATGGACGCCGGAGAATGGTCTCTACACCCGGACGTCTTCCAGTCCATCTGTTGACGATGGGGAACTCCAGATGTGGATCTGATGGCCTCTCGGCTCAATCACCAAGTTCCGCAGTTCATAGCGCGGTCGTGGGATCCTCAGGCTCTGGGAGCAGACGCACTGGTCCAGGATTGGTCCAGGTTCCATCTTCCGTATGTGTTCCCGCCGTTGGCATTGATTCCCAGGGTCCTGCGCAAGATCAGGACGGAATGTCGCAGAGCCATTCTAGTGGCGCCGGATTGGCCCAGGAGGTCTTGGTATCCGGACCTGTGGCAGCTCGCAGACGGGGAGCCGTGGAGACTGCCAGAAAGACCGGATCTCCTGTCTCAGGGTCCGTTCTTCCATCTCAATTCCGCGGCCCTCAAGTTGACTGTGTGGCCCTTGAGTCCTGACTCTTGACTTCCAGAGGATTTTCTTCCTCGGTTGTTTCCACTTTGACTCGGGCCAGACGGCCTGCCTCGTTGAAGATCTATCACAGGACTTGGAAAATTTTCTTTTCCTGGTGCGCTTCAGTTGGGAAGAAGGCTTGGCCGTTCCGTCTCCCAACGTTGCTTTCCTTCCTTCAATCAGAAATGGAGATGGGACTGTCTCTCAGTACTCTGAAGGGACAAGTGTCGGCACTGTCGGTGCTGTTTGACAAGCGTTTGGCTAAGATACCAACGGTCCGTACGTTTCTGCAAGGAGTTAGCCGGGTGGTTCCGCCGTACAAACGTCCTCTCGATCCTTGGGACCTCAATGTGGTCCTGGCGGCTTTGCAGAAGCCTCCTTTTGAGCCTTTGAGGGATATTTCTCTAGTTCGCCTTTCCCAGAAAGTGGTTTTTCTGGTGGCCATTACGTCGCTCAGGAGGATCTCGGAACTAGCAGCGCTCTCGTGCAAGTCCCCATTCCTGGTGGTTCATCAGGATAAGGTGGTGTTGCGCACGAGGCCCGAATTCTTGCCTAAGGTGGTGTCACCTTTCCATATTAATCAGGAGATTGTTCTCCCTTCTTTTTGCCCTAAACCGATTCACCGGTGTGAGAAAGAGTTGCACACTCTGGACCTGGTGAGGGCTATCAGGATTTATGTGTCTCGTACTGCATCGGTACGCACCTCGGACTCTCTGTTTGTCCTTACGGCTGGTCGCTGTAAGGGTTCCCCGGCCTCCAAATCTACTTTGGCTCGGTGGATCAAAGCTCCTATTCAGGAAGCTTACCGTTCTTCTGGTATGCCTCTCCCGGTGGGATTGAAGGCTCACTCTACCAGGGCCGTTGGTGCCTCTTGGGCTCTGCGGCACAGGGCTTCGGCTCAACAAGTTTGTCAGGCAGCCACTTGGTCTAGCCTCCATACGTTTACCAAACATTACATGGTACATGCCCATGCCTCTGCGGACGCGAGTTTGGGCAGGCGGGTCCTACAGGCGGCGGTGGCTCACCTTTGAGGTGCCCCGCACATCAAACGTCTCAAAGGAACTCTTTTCCCGCCCTGGGGTGTTGCTTTAGGACATCCCCATTGTCTGGGTCTCCCATTATGATGATCAGAAAAAAAGAGAATTTTGTTTACTTACCGTAAATTCTTTTTTCTTGAATCATTAATGGGAGACCCAGCACCCACCCAGTTGTCCCGTTGGACGTTTTGTTGTGTTTTTGAACCTGTTGGCTCAGGCTTCTTTGGCTTGCTTTGTTCGCGGCCATGCCTAGAGTTGTGGTGTGGGTTGCCTCCTCGCAGCTTATGAACTAAACTGGGGATCTGCTCCTGCAGTGGGGGTTTATAGGCGGAGGGGCGGAGACTACAAAAAACTTGTAGTACCTAGTGTGGCCTCCGGAGGGCAGACTGCCTAAACCCCATTGTCTGGGTCTCCCATTAATGATTCAAGAAAAAAGAATTTACGGTAAGTAAACAAAATTCTCTTTTTTGTAGAATCATTTCACCTTTTTTTTTTTAACATTCTTTGCAATGCCAGAAGAGAGAACAAGTCTGACACATAATGAACGCCTAGAGAGGTTGCTACAGGAGTATCTACAGCTGAATATCGATGCCATGACTGTGGAACTGGACGCTTGTGCATTTTGGGCTTCAAAACTGGACAAATGGCCTGAGTTCGCCATTCATGCCTTGGAGATTTTGTCATGCCAGCCAGCTTTCTCTTTGTGTCTTTGTGTCTTCAGCGCTGCTGGTAGTGTGCTGACGGATAAGCGCACGCAGCTATCCAGTGACAGTGTAGACAGACCAATGTTTATCAAGACGAACAAGTCATGGATCCGCAAGGACTTTTCCACTCTTGTGTCAGCCAGGGGAGCCTAAACGCTTGTGAACTTTTCAATGTGCTGCATTAAACTCTCCATTTCAATATTTCAACTTTGGGGCAATTGATGCCACTTAAGTGGTGGCTGTGCCTAATTTTTTGGAAAAATGGAAACTGTTGTTGGGGTCTTCTTGCTGTTTGCTGCTTGACTTGAGTAGGGCTCTCTGAGCTCAATACCTATCCCTGACACTCCTGCCCCTGTTTCTGAATATTCAACCTTTTTGTCCATCGAACCAGTGATTAACAAATTTGTTGTATTCACATCCACCATTTTTGGGTGCTTAAAAGCAGTGATTACTACATCTCCCTTAATGTTTGCCTAAACTGATTTTGAGCATCAAACCAGGTTTTGGCAAGTGTGCTGTATACACATGAACAGTTTTTGGGCCTTTAAAAGCATTGTTTGGTCAATCTCCCCTGTCCACTAGGTCTATACAGGTCACTGACCTGCCTGACTAGTTTTTCCTGTAATTCTCCACAAAACTTATAGTTGTCCCACCTTTGTGTGGCAGGGCATAACATTGATGGGAGCGCTTGCATGAGCTTTCAGTTTATCTGGCCCAGTAGGCCTAAACAGGTCACTTGCCTAGCTGATTTGTTCAGCAGATGTTTCTGTTACTTTAGCACCTATCCCACAGACACAAAGATTTTTACTCTTTCCAACACGCCTATACTTCTTTCCATATGCAGACCTTTTAACACTCATATTTGAGGCTAACTAATTGGCAACTCTGTTATTGTTGTTGGCAAAAAAAACTATGGATGTAAAACTAGCAGAGCTGAGTGGCCAAACTGTGGTACTACCCTAAATAGATTTTGGTAAGTAGGTTTGGGCAGATGAAATCAAAAAGTATATTCTTTGCTGTGTTGTCGGTAGATTTCAACAGAACACTGGACCACAGCTACCTAGTCAAACTGTATTACTACCCTAAATAGGTTTTGGTAAGTAGATTTGGGCAGATGCAACACAAAAGCCTAGTAAATACAGGAGGTGTAGTTTTCTTCACAACAGTGCTACGCCAGTGCCTGGCACACACTGCTACTATCCAAAAAGGATTTGCTTGGCTAGATGCAGTAAAAAAAAGGCTACTAAACACAGGATATGTAGCTTTTTTCACAACAGTGCTACACCAGTGCCTGACACACATTGCTGCTAGCCAAAAAGGATTTGCTTGGCTAGATTTGGCCAGATGCTGTAAAAAATGCTTGTACAGCACTGGAAAAAACTGTTGTTCTTGGAAGTAGGCCCTAAACCTACTATCTCTTTTCCTAATTTGAAATGGTATCGCCATCTAACTAGCTTTGTAGCGTACACAGCAACAGCGGCGGCATCTGACACTGAGCTCCAACACTGATAAAATGGCGAGGAGGGGAAATGGCCGGTTGTTATATGGCAAGGACATATGACACTAGCCCTTGTGTGCAAAAAGTGCACTTTGCTCTATGCGTGCTGATAGGCTGACAGACAGGACCACCCACAGAAAGTGCAGGAAGGAAAAAAAATGGAGATCTGCATTATTTGACCACAGACCTCTCCCTAGACTCCCCCCCTCCCACCCACTATTTCTAGACACTAAAACTCATAATAACGTTGAACAAAAGCATTGCTGTGAAAAGTCAGTAATGCTTTTGGTCAACGAACCATTATCGAACACAACCTCGAATTACCAAATTTCTAGCAAATCGTTCGAATTCGTCGAATGACTCAAACATAGCCCAAAACAGGTTGAATTTGAAATTGGCAAACATGTTCGATTGAACATCGCTCATCTCTACTTAGAGCAAACTGTGGAGTAAAAAGAGAAACTCAGCCCCTCTTATGCTAATGTGCTGCACACTCCCTTCCCTTGCTGCACACTTTCTAAGGACTTCTATAACATTTATCTCTGCAATCATACATGTAATCATTGAATTAAAGGTATGATTGCACTCAGTATCCCAGTGCCTGTAAATCACTGACTTCACTTTATAGACCTAAAACTTGCTGGCTGGTCCTCTTTAAGGTAGACCTGTCTCATGGAAACATTTTATGAAGCTGCAGATATGGGGTTAATCTGCAGATTTATAGCATTCTAAACCTGAACAATGTTGGGTCATTAAACTCCGCTGCCGGGGAGGAAATTAATTTTATTTCTTACAGCAGAGTTGCGGTATAAGTCATGGGGGTGATGCCAGTGTGGGTTCAGTCACTGCTCTGTGTATGGAGCACAATTGCTGTAAACATCCACCATACACTGTTTGAGAAAGCAGCCGGACAAGGGTCCGGGGACAAGGCTTCATTATAATAAATAGGGTTCTTCAAATAAGCTGCATGATCCAGTCATCAGCTAGAATCTGTCTAAGTACGCACAGTTATCAAGTGCTATTTTGTGCATGAAGGCTGTGGAGACAAATCAATAAAAGGGACCAGATTCTGAGGAATATTTCAAAAGACTGAACAGGAAAAAGAGTAGTAAAGTGAAGGGTTAGGCCTGTCTAAAGACACTTAAAAATGTGGGGGCTAGGTATTAGTCGGATTGTCTAGGGCAGGGGTAGGGAACTCCAGGCCTCGAGAGCCGCACACAGTGCACAGCATAGCACAGGGGTTGGAATCTTCACCAGTGCAGGTGATTCAATTATCACCTGTGCAATACTAAGGAGATCCTGAAAATCTGTATTGGGTGCAGTTCTTGAGGACTGGAGTTCTCTACCCCTGGTCCAGGGTAGTGCATTCCATAAAACTATGGTGGCATGAGAGAAGGAGATGCAGGTGTGAAGTTCAGACTGTGGAGGATGGTAGTCTTTGGTCATTAAAGGAATAGAGGGCATGAGTAGGGTGATAGACAGAAATGAGGGAGAAGCTATAGAGTGGTGCTAAACTTCGGGGAGCTTAGTGGAAGACACAGATAAGTTTGTATTTTATTCTGTAGCGAATAGGCAACCAGTGCAATGACTGGTTCAGGTAGAGGCATCGTTGAAACAACTGGACAGAATTACAATCCTTGCTGCCGCATTCAGGATTGATTTGAGATGAAAAAACTTGGTTAAAGGGAGAACGATCAGTACAGAGTTGGAGTAGTTCAGACAAGAATGAATAAGCCCGTCAGCAAGAGTCCTACAGTATACCGTCCTTTTCCTCTCCACTTCTTGTGCTAGTTTTGAACATCAAAAGTTCATATTGACAAAATTACACTGCTTTATTATCTCTAACCTTACATGCATGAAAAAAGGGTGATCTGGACTCAAAGCATCACTGTGACACATTCATCAATGCTTTCCAACTGCCTAAACATGAGGATGACTCTGTTCACAAGACAGAACAATGGTCTGAGAAAAAGACAAATGTGCAGTGCAGCAACCAACAAGCGCTCCTCCTGCTTATTTTCTCTAAAGTATGACCAAAAGATTTGACATATTCTGATTAAACAGTGATAAACTTTTTTAGAGGTCATATAGTGATTTTAGCATCTTTTTTCCTAGCAAACAAGATATTATTGTCAAGTTTATCTATGCTGTTGCTTTTTTAGCAATGTTGGCATTTACTGAGTAAAACATGGTGAAAATATCGTTTTCTTCACAATTAAATTCAGTTTCATCTTAAAAATATATTTATGTATAAAAAATGCTTATTTTAACCATTTTGTGATGGTTATTTTGATCTGTGATATGCTTTAGTTAATGTCACAGCATTAGGTGAAAGGTTTTCTGTACTATTAATGGGTCTTTAGTTATCTTTCAAAGCGTTTCATATGATTGTTTTCATATTATACTTTTTTTAATGATGAAAAAAGAAATAAAATAAAGTTAAAATAAAAGTCCCATCCTTTTCTGTACATTTGGGGGATGTTGTTTTTTTTGCTTCTTTAGTTTTTATTTCTCCTGAGAGCAGTCATACAGCAGAGATCATCCTTGCCAGTACAACCATCCAGAGCAGGGGTCTCAAACTCGGCTGGGTTGGTGGGCCGCACATAGAAAAAAATTTATATCGGGGGCCGCATCCCTTGTAGGACTAAGTGATATTTTTAGTAATACCAGAATTTTTTGCTCAATGTAGTAAAGTACAAATCCTGATCCCCTTCTTGTAGTAATGTCCCCATCTTGTAGTAATGTCCTTTTCTACTGATGTCCCCCATCCTGATCCCCTTTTCTAGTGATGATCCCTATCCTGATCCCTTTTTCTAGTCATGTCCACCTCCTGATCCCTTTTTCTAGTCATGTCCCCCATCGATCATGATCCCCTTTTGTAGTGATGTGCCCATACTGATCTCCTTTTGTAGTAATGTCCCCATTCCTGATCTCCTTTTCTAGTGATGTCCCTCATCCCATTCCCCTTTAGTAGTAATGTCCCCATCTTGATCCCCTTTAGTGATGATGTCCCCCATCCTGATCCCCTTTTCTAGGTATGTCCCCCTCCTGATCCCCTTTCCTAGGTATGTCCCCCATCCTGATCTACTTTTATAGTGATGCCCCCCCATCCTGTTTTACCTTCTTTTTACACACTCAAATACACACTTTATCACACTCACATGTACCCTCCCACACAAACCCACACACAAACCCCCCCCACACACACACTCTCACACACACTCTCACACTCACACACTCTCATACACACACTGAAACTCGCACACACTTTCTTATACACACATCCTCACTCAAACACTCACCCTCACACACACACTCTCACACACACTCATTTTAATGATGCATCGCTCCAGTGCAGGGGGCCGCAGCGGTCCCCGCTGTGCTGACTTCCGGCCTCCACTGTGCTATGACTTCCTCCAGCCACCGCTCAGACAAGCTCTGTTGCTCATCAAGATCCATGCAATCTGCCAGCCAGAGGCCTGCAGGTGACGTCATATTCTGCCGTCAGCTGCGGGCCTCTCATTGCCTGGAAGCTTGCATTGATCTTGCTGAGTGGCAGAGCTTGTTAGTGCCGCGGACAGAAGTCATCTCACAGCGGGGACTGCAGCGGCCCCCTGCACTGGGGCGATGCATCATTAAGTTATCCAAGGTGCCGCGGGCCGCATAGTGAAGCCCCAGGGGCCGCATGCGGCCCTCGGGCCGCGAGTTTGAGACCCCTGATCCAGAGATTCCAGGACAGTCTGTAACAATAGGACACTTCTTCTCTGTCCATAAAAAATGTAAGGAGTCCACTTTTTTTTTTTTAAATAAAAAACCTGCTAAGATTTATTTTGGCCGTAATTATCATGATCTCACAGCTAACAGTGAATTCATGTTATCTTAATAGAATTATGAGCTGTGAAAATGTATCACTTAATTATAATGATTTATTATGGTTTTGTAATGAGTCCATAAAAAATATTGTCTGACCTTGATTTTTTGATAAGCTGTACAGAAAAAAGAAAAAGTCAAGTTGTCAACCCAGCTGCCTGTGTTTAACCACCACGACCACTCATATTAATGGCCTCCTATCCATGAGCAGTCACAGTACTGCTCATCATTACTGCTCATCATTATTGGCACACGTGAAGTTTAAGTACATACAGCGCTTAGTCAGCCACCAATTGTGCAAGTTCTCCCACTTAAAGTGATGAGGTCGGTCTGTAATTGACATCATAGGTGACCGCAACTATGAGAGACCAAATGAGAAAACAAATAAAGATGATTAAAGCATTATACTCACCAGTCTCAGTGCTGCGATCATTCTGTCACAGCGTCTGTGATTGGCTGTTGCGCCCAGCCCATTCTGTGATTGATTGCTGGCACAATGGGTGGGGCACAACAGCCAATTACAGGCGATGTCACAGAGAGTGGGTTTCTGTGATTGGCTGTTCAGCAGTCAATGCAGTGAATATTTCATGAGGTTAATGAGCAGGACTCGGAGGTGACTGCAGCATTGAGACAGGTGAGTATAATGCTTTAATTAGTGAAGTACGTGCTCGGGGTCCATGTCTAAACACTTAGGTATTTGGTACAGACCACAAACTTTACATAATATGACGATACCGAAAAAGCTCAGAGGACATGCCTTATCTGGGTTTACTGATTCCCGGCATGATCCATTAAAACTGGATCTGGCACCCATGGACTTACATTATAATCGATATCAGATCCGGCAAGATGTATTTTCTTTACCAATCACAAAAAAAACGTTGCAATCAATGTTTTTTTTGTCAAAAAAATGGATCCAACCTGATAAGGCAACAACCTGAAGCAACAGGACGCCACCGAACACCATTAAATGTGTTTTAGCTGAAAAACTGTATCTGTACCACCCTATGGAGGTCCCTTATTACTGCACATGCTATTTATTCTGTTTCTTCTTGGAAATTGCAACATATAAATTGACAATATTTTATTGTTGTATTACTTAGGACACTAATTAAAAAGTCCTGATGCCATAACTACAGTACATTTCCATTTATTTCTGAAGATATTGTACAGTCTATGAAACAAATGGAGGGTGACTATAATGGTGAGCAGCACTGTATGCCTGTAGTGCAGCACCTGACCAATGAGGCCTCAGATGAGCCGCAGCAGTTGTGTGATATCTGGTTATAACGAAAGATATGTAGATTTTGTGCCGCAATAAGAGAAGGGGTGAATATAGATATAAGTATACGTATGCTAATGCACTAATTTTATCATACAGTATAAAAGAACACTGAGCTGAATATAGTTTATGGATTTATTTTATGACATCTCTTGTGGCTGTTCTTATTAGTACCGTGTTTTCCCGAATCTAAGTCCCCCGATAATAAGACCGGGGGAGGAGGGCCTGCTTAAATAATGTCCCCCCCCCCCAAAAATAAGACGGGGGCGCTGCGCAATTTAAGTCCGCCTTGGTGGGTGGGGGGGTGGCGCTGCGCAATATATACTCCTTGTCTGGTGGTGTCCCCGCTCCTCTCCTGGTCTGCGGTGCGGTGTCCCGGTCCAGTTGCATGCTGATCGGTGGTGCCCGGCCGAACTTCCTGCTTCCTCCGGCAATCCCCGCCCAGATGAGGCCTGCGCCAATGAGAGCGCAGAACCCGTGACGTCAATCACCGCCCAGACGCGGCCAGATGACGTTGGGCCTCTGATTGGCCCAACGTCATCAATCCGCCCCAAAAAATATAAGACATGGTCTTATTTTCGGGGAAACACGGTATGTAAGTGTCAGTTACTGCAGTTCTGTGAGATAAGTGAAGGTCAAGTTTTAAAATATCTTAACATCTGAGAGCCCTCAGTGGTTGATACCTTTTAAAGGGAATTTGTCACCAGGTTTTTGCTATCCCATCTGAGAACAAATAATGTACAGATAGAAACCCTGATTCCAATGATATGTCACATACTGAGCTGATTTCTGTCATTTTGATAAAATTACTTTTTAATCTGCTGCAGATGTAGCAGTTCATTAATATGCCGGACTACCTGGCAGCAGGATAAGTAGTCCTCTAATGTTAATCTCCAGCCAGGGCTGCCACTAGAATTTCGGGGCCCCTGACTGGCAAAATTTTGGGGCCCTCCCTGAGACTCCACCCAGCTCTGCCTCCACCTCAGCTCCACCTCCACCCCAGCTGTGCCTCCACCTTCGAACCTTCCACAGTTCCACCGTCCACTAATGGAAAAATCTAGTTTTGCACCATGTCCTCACCAATTATACATTACCAGTTCCCATCAAACACCAGATCACATACAAACATAGCTATTAGATTTTGTTTGGCATAATATTTTTTTAAGCCTGCCACCATGAGAAGGTAGACTCTTGGCAAGGGCCCTACTCTGTTCTTTTTTTTTTTTTCACAGCATGATCAGAGTGCACATTACCACCACATAGTGACCGAATAATACCACATAAAAGGAAAAATCCCACCACACCATGATTAGAGTGTACCTTACCACATAGTGACTGAATAATATCATATACAAGGAGAAATACCACCACACACACCATGATCAGAGTTCACATTACCACCACGTAGTGACCGAATAATATCACATGCAAGGAGAAATACCACCACGCCATAACATGACACATATTATTACCACATAATGACCGAATAATACCATATACAAGGAAGCAATACCGTCACATCATGACATTCAATATATTACCACCACATAGTGACTGAATAATGCCACATGCAAGGTATAAACACCATAACACCATGACCAGATCACTAAATACCACCATACAGAGACCAATTGCTGCAATACTGATGATTAACAAAAGATAGAAATTGTAAGTGTACAGGTAACTCACTGACTCACCAATAACCCCCCCAGTTGAAGAGACTCCTCTTCGCTTTTCCTCTTCATCCAGCGCAGAGCGCTGTCTTCACTTCTTCCTGCAAGGACTCGTCTCTGTAGACAATAATACACAGTTACCTAGAGCACCAACTCCAGAGCACATTTTCCAATTTTTCCCCAACTTTTATATTATGCCAGATGAAGAAAAAAAAAACTGATATAGCATCGTCCTGCACAATAGACAGGCCGTCCCCCCATTGAAAACAGTATCCTCAAAACTAAACTACATCACAGAAGTGATAATATCCCTTAATTAGCCCCTACAGTAATGTCCCATATCCTGACCCCTTCCTATAATAATATCCCATATCCTTGGCACCATAAGTATTTATTCCTGCCCCCATATGATGTCTCCATCCTGCACCCATGTGTCTCCTTCCCCCATATATTTTCATCTGGCCCCATGTCTCACCCTCTTCCCTCATATTTCCATCTTGGCCCCATGTGTCACTCTCTTCTCCCTTGTGCCTCCATCTTGCCCCCATATGTCACCCTTCTTCCTCCTTGTACAACCATCTTGCCCCCATATCACATTTCTTCCTCCTTGTGCCTCCATCTTGTCTCCATATGTGACCCTTCTTCCTCCTTGTGCTTCCATCTTGCCCCTTGTCACACTTCTTCCTCCTTGTGCTTTCATCTTGCCCCCATGTCACCCTTCTTCCTCCTTGTGCCTCCATCTTGCCCCCATGTCACACATCCTCCTTGTGCCTCCATCTTGCCCCTATATGTGACCCTTCTTCCCCCTTGTGCCTCCACCTTGCCCACATATGTCACCCTTCTCTCCCCTTGTGTCTCTATCTTAAACCCATATGTGACCCTTCTTCCCCCTTGTGCCTCCATATTGCCCCTGAGGCGCCTCTGTGGATCCCGTCGCCAAAAAGATGCTGCACCCTTGTTAGGGTGTAGTATCCCACTCCGTGGTAAGAGGGGCACAGACAGGTGCCGGGACAACCAGATCACACTAGGAACCATTGTAGTGGGGTTGGGGGGTGAAGGAAATAGAGGGAACACTTGGGAGGAGTGAGGCCAGGAAGAACTCACATGTAGATGACGTGGGACACGTGTCAAAGGGTACAAAATGAGTGGGAAAGATCTAGAATGTAGGAGACGACAGCAGAAGGAGGAAAGACAGTTGTACAGCAGAAGGAGAAACAGCTGAACAGCAGAAAGGAGAGTGGAGTCGAGTTGGAGGGAAGCTAGAGAAAGAAAGCCTGTCACAAAAGAAACAAGCATATTGTTACTTCAGTGAGGAAGTGCAAAACTCTAATGCCACCCAATAAGGGTAGCAATCCTTGAAGTCATAACACTTTAACAAGTCTTTTAATATGACCTAGAATTTGTGCCAGATCAGATCCCCAAACTGCAGACGTTGCGTTTTGGGGTAACTGCCCCTCATCAGTGCAGTGTGTGGGAATTCTGATCTGGCAGTATGGGAGGCTGAGACGAGGTCTGGGGGACCAAGAGACGTTCCCATCACAGAGGACAAAAGACACATAATGAAGAACCATACTAATCCCATGAGACAGGACATAACCTCATCATCCTCTAAGGCTGCTTGCACACTGCAGTTTTTTCCTGATCAGGGTTCATCAGTTTTTGTGTTCCAAAACCCGAAGTGTTTCCAAAACCCAGAACAGGTGTCAATCTTTCAATTATAGTTTTTCTCTGCAAGTTTCACTCCTGGTTTTGGCTCACAAAACCTGATGAATCCTGATCAGGAAAAAACTGCAGTGTGAAAGCAGCCTAACAATGCTCTCACTCTACTGCCTAGTATTCGGAGTATGGAATGAATGAATCTTCTATCTAAAGCTTAAAGGCTGGCTTCACACTGCAGTCAGGTCCGATCCGGGGCTGTCAGGGGTGAATCTGACAGCTCCAGACCCGATTTTCACCCCATGCAGCCCCTATGCATGGAGCCGGATGGCAACTCTCTGCCATCCGGTTTCCATGTGTCCGGGAGATTCCGGGAGGAATCGGATTTTTCTCCCAGACACAAAGTCGGAGCATGCTGCATTTTTGTGTCCGAGTAGAAAAATCTCCCCAAATCGGATCCTCCCAGATCCGGGGCAATCTGGCGCTCCCTGACATGGGAGTCTATGGTGCCAGATTGCCCCGATCCGGGAGGATCTGGGAACCAAACACCTGCGGCTGAAGTTCAGGGTGAGCTACGCTGAACTTCAGAACCAGGGAGCTGTCCCCTGTGAAGCGGTTCAGCACCACTTTGCAGGGAGCAGCTGAGCTCTGCAGCATCCAGTTGCACACCGGACCGGAGGGCATATTTGCCCTCTGGTTATGTGTCCAGATCCGGTCCGGGGCTGTCAGGTTCACACCTGACAGCCTCGGATCGGACCTGACCGCAGTGTGAAGCCAGCCTTAATTTTACCCTATCTACTAATGCTGATCTTTTCAATACACTAATTGATGTTAACACGTTTGAGCGGTTATCAACCGTGAGTAGATATTTTAATGATGCAGAATCAGCTAAACCAAAACCACAACAAAATATCAATTAAAAATTAATATAACCATGATTTAACATTTAAGGAACAATGTGCACTTGCTGCGTTAAAGAACTTATCCAATATTAATGATTTTCAAGTTAATGGATGTTCATCTCCATTTGATGTTCCAAACTCTATGTTTTACTCTATTTAGTCTAGGGTGCCTAGTATGGATAATGCTGTAATGGGACAAAATGCCGAGTTGCCCGCGCTGCCACCAGGAATCACCAGGAAACAAGGAGTTAACTGGGCAGATGTTTCTTTATTTTATCCTACGCGTTTCAGAGCCTCTATCCGAGCTCCTTCCCTGAGGAAGGAGCTCGGATAGAGGCTCTGAAACGCGTAGGATAAAATAAAGAAACATCTGCCCAGTTAACTCCTTGTTTCCTGGTGATTCCTGGTGGCAGCGCGGGCAACTCGGCATTTTGTCCCATTACAGCATTCCTGTTTCCACGGTCATCGTGAAGGTGCGGCCCTGCAGCAGCCATTCTCTACAAGCCATCTTACAGGCGATTATACCGGTTGTGGGTGACACAACTGAGCCAGGTGAGCAGCTCCTAATATACACCGCTACAAACCTTTGTTAAAAGGATAAGACCCTATGCGCATTTATCTCACGTTTACATAGTATGGATAATTTCCAGCAAGTTATGGAGCGAAATTTTAAGCGTTTATTGTGTGATAAAAAGCATATTGTAAATACCTTAATATTACAGGACTGATTAGCTATGAAACAACTCCAGGACAATCCTAACATCATTGTGATACAGGAGGTTCCATAGTCATCCTGGATGAAATGTTATATTACAAATGGGTGATATGTTGTCAGACAATATGGTTTATTATAATTACCGTAATGGCAACAGGAAGATAGAAACCGGCAGGTGTCGGAGACAATTGTACCTTTTACCTTCAAAACACCTTGCAGATACCTGAATTACACGCAGCCACTTCAAGGTGTTTTGAAGGTAAAAGGTACAATTGTCTCCGACACCTGCTGGTTTCTATCTTCCTGTTGCTGTGTGTAAAGTGGCCATAAGTGTTGATCCGACACAATGCATTGCAAAGAAGATGGATAATTTGCTGCAAGAAAGCGTTATACAGAGTTTTATCCCTAAAAAAGAACACAAATATTTATCTGTGGAACATCTTGTATGCCCTATACCACATGCGCTTCTAAAAATTTATACAAACAATATTCCAACACCGCTTTGTCCAATTGTTATTGGTGTCAAATCTGTGTGTGAACATTTGTCCATCTGGCTAGACCACATCATACAACCTATTGTCTCCATTACAATAGCCCATACAAGACACTAAACAATTGCTGAATACTATAGATAAACTAAATGGGATTCCAATTTCTATTGGGCTAGTTGTAACGTAATCTCTTTATATCCCTCCATACAGGGGTGTAACTACAATAGGTGCAGGGGTTGCGATCACACCCGGACCCTGCAGCCTAGGGAGGCCCCAAAAGTCCCTTTGGTCTATAGAAAAAGGGTAGGGTCACATTGAAAACATAAATTGCATTCACCGCATCCGGATCCGGATGCGGTGAACGCAATGCCGGGCACACACATTTTTTTTCAAAAATGTGTGGTGAATACCGCACTGCGGTCACCGGATGGCTCAGGATGTGTAATCCTGAGCCATCCGGTAACTGCAGAGTGTGCGGATCCCGGCTCAGCAAACCTAGTAAAGATTAAATAGCTGCCCTAAATGACTGTTAGAGGTCTGTAGGGGGCTTAGACCCCCTACAGACCGGCCGGCCACTTCCATAGTGTTCTTCAACAATGTCTCACTGTGCACGGGCGAGGAGCCCGTCGTGCATGTCATCCAAAGTGCCCCCCCCCCGTATCACTATAGAGGGCTGCATACACCCCTCTATTACAATTATGCTTTAATTATGTCATATACAGCAATAAGTGTCCCAATCGTAATGTCAGAATATATTTACATGTGTTCTGAGGCATAGCGAAGGGAATTCCATGGGCGGGGCTGTGTGCAGTAGCCTCCGCCCGCTCCTTCTTGATGGCCGCCCCCTCTGGCCGTAATCCAGTCTTGTGAGGGCGGGAACGTCGTTAAAGGGGCGTGGCTAACCGCAGCACTTAGTTAGCCACGCCCCTTTAACGACGTTCCCGCCCTCACAAGACTGGATTACGGCCAGAGGGGGCGGCCATCAAGAAGGAGCGGGCGGAGGCTACTGCACACAGCCCCGCCCATGGAATTCCCTTCGCTATGCCTCAGAACACATGTAAATATATTCTGACATTACGATTGGGACACTTATTGCTGTATATGACATAATTAAAGCATAATTGTAATAGAGGGGTGTATGCACCCCTCTATAG
This sequence comes from Allobates femoralis, assembly GCA_033576535.1. NCBI lineage: Eukaryota > Metazoa > Chordata > Amphibia > Anura > Aromobatidae > Allobates > Allobates femoralis. The sequence continues at coordinate 140,248,591 of JARQOC010000009.1, forward strand.
TGATACGGGGGGGGGGGGCACTTTGGATGACATGCACGGGCTCCTCGCCCGTGCACAGTGAGACATTGTTGAAGAACACTATGGAAGTGGCCGGCCGGTCTGTAGGGGGTCTAAGCCCCCCTACAGACCTCTAACAGTCATTTAGGGCAGCTATTTAATCTTTACTAGGTTTGCTGAGCCGGGATCCGCACACTCTGCAGTTACCGGATGGCTCAGGATTACACATCCTGAGCCATCCGGTGACCGCAGTGCGGTCCCGGTAAACGCTGCGAAAACTGCTGCCTGCATGATTTTAAACGCAGGCAGCAGTGCCGGATCCGGCCACCGGATGGCTTGTGAAGCCATCCGGTGTTTTGCATAGGCTTCTATCAGGAGCCTTTCCTGGTCCGGTTTTGAGCTTTTTTAAAGCTCAAAACCGGATCAGGATTCTAAACAAAAAACGCCGATGTGACCCTGGCCAAAGACTAATACTATTAAAGATTTGCAATAATTCGGGGCTCCGTTGGAGGTTCCGCATCAGAGCCCCTGGGCCTGAAGCTACGCCACTGCCTCTATACACCATGATTTGACTACTAAGGCATTATCTTTCCACCTTGAGAGGCAAAAATAACTGTCTCTAATGCGTTTATTGAATATATTTTGTGCATTACTAAATTCTTACTGTAAAATAACGTTTTTTCATTCAACAATGAATTCTGTTTGCAGACACAGAGCTGTCTGAATGGGCCAAATTCTCCCTATCCCCAGCGAACCTGTACATGGCTTGGTGGGAAGAGACAGTTTTACACTTGCCTTCCAACCAGTGGCGTAATTAGAGTCCGGTGGGCCCCAGTGTGAAATTCAGACCTGGGGTCCCCCTCCTCCTGCACGAGCACACGTTGGTCGGATGTATAGGCCCTGTGTAGCATTCTAAGTTCTATAAACACTCACGAATTAACCCCTCTATATATTAATGTCCCTCATTCTGCTATATATGGTCATCCTACTGGAATGTGGAGCTTATCCTTTTAAATATGTCTCCCATCCTGCTATATATGGTCCTCCTGGAATATGGCCCTTATCATGGTATATATGTCCCCTGTTCTGGTATATATGGTCTTCCTCCTCCCGCCACGCTAGTCCTCCAATTATTATAACGCATCCCCATATTCCTCCATATATTACAATATATACCCATAGTCCTCCATGTATTATAATGTATCCTATAGTCCCCCATTCATAAGGTAGCCCCAATAGTCATCCAATTATTATAATGCACCCCCACTATCCTACATATAGTAGCCTCATAGTCCTCCATATAGGATAATACAGCCTCACAGCCCTCCATATAGTATAATACGGCCTCATAGCCCCTCCATATAGTATAATACAGCCACACAGCCCTCCATATAGTATAATGCAGCCTCACAGCCTTCCATATAGTATAATGCAGGCTCAGTTTCCATGTAGTGCAGCCCCTATAGCACAGCCTTATATGTGCAGCCTCATAGCTCTCTTTATAGTACAGCCTCATATAGTGCAGCCTTATATCTCTCTATATAGTGCAGCCTTATATATGCTGCCTCATAGCTCACCATGTAGTGCAGCCTTATATCTCTCTATATAGTGTGTTATATATGCAGCCCCACCGGGATCTGAAAAATAGGATTAGTGATAACTGCGCAAAGTGGTAGACTCACTCCAAAACCCAGTGTCACCCCCATGCTAGCCTATCCCAGTAGTGGAGTCTTTTGCTTCATTTTCCTGTTTCCCCCGCTCTTCTCCTCTGTGCCTTGCTCTCCACCTCCTCCTGTGTGTCCCGCACTCTCCTCCTTGTCCCCCCGTTCTTGTGTCCCCCGCTCTCCTCCTGTGTCTACTGCTCTCCTGTGCCCCCCACTCTCCTCCTCCTGTGTGTCCTCCCGCTCTCTCCTTGTCCCCTCTGTCATCTCTCCTCCTCCTGTGTCCCCTGCTCTCCTGTGTCCCCCGCTCTCCTTCCCTGTCCCCCGCTTTCCTGTGTCCCCCGCTTCCTCTATCTGTTCCCTCCTTCCTGTCCTCCCGCTCTCCTCCTCCTGTCTCCCGCTCTCCTCCTGCATCTCCCACTCTCCTCCTGTGTGCCCCACTCTCCTCCTCCTGTGTCCCTCGCTCTCCTCCTCCTCTGTCCCCCTTTCTCCTGTGTCTCCCACTCTCCTCCTCCTGTGTCCCCTGCTCTCCTGTGCCCCCGCTTTCCTCCCTCCCCCCTTTCCTGTGGTTCCCCTGTCTCACTTCTCTGTCTCCAACTAACCACCTGCCAGTCACCCGTCTCCGCCACCAGTCACCCCTCTCCTGCATCTCCCCACTGCTCTGTAGTGCCCCTCTTTCCTCCTTCGCTGTGCTCCCTCGCTGCGATCCCCTTCTGTCCCCCGCTCTCCTCCTCCTGTGTCTCCCACTCTCTTCCTGTGTCCCCCGCTTTCCTCCTGTGACCCCCGCTTTCCTCTTCTCTTCAGTGAGTGTTTGGCAACAGCCTGTCCTCACTTCCTGGAAAATGAGCGGCCAGGACCAGACACACAGCTGCCAGGACACCGGGCGTGAGACTGAGAAGCCGGCCACCAGTCACCTCTCCTACAGGGAACTGACAGCTCCCCAGAGGGCAATGGTTGAAGGTAGCACTCTGCTTTTCAGCTGCCTGACTGTGCGGCATGTGCTGCGCCCTGCGCTGGGATCGGCGGGTGCAGGGGGTTGCTGGCGATCGCGGGCCCCTATAGGTCCGGGCCCCGTCGCAGCTGCGACCCCTGTGACCGTGAATTTTACGCCACTGCTTCCAACCCTTTCTTGAACTAATTCCCCCGGTACGGGAGATATGTGAATGATTAATTATTTATATGTAAAACATCCTCTAATACTGCATGTCCTACACTAGTGCATAGTATATTGACCCATCCACTCTAAAGGAGTTTCTCAACCAAAGTGAAAAAATCTTAAATTCACTGTTGAGATCCACACTTCTAGTTCATCTTTTTTGATGTTTCTCCTCAAAATAAACACAATTCATGAAATAACTGAGATATAGAAACCAAGTATTTTTTTTGTTTAAAACCTTACCCACGGGCAAGTTCGCCTTACTGTAGATATTGTGACGAGCTGTCTTCCATACCATGTTCCAAACAAACTACCTGTAGGTGAGTTCATACTCTAATCATACTGCATTTGAACAGGAGTGTAACACCATATACAATCACTTATCTAGAGGTTACAAAAATTCAGTATTACATTGTGCTAAATCAATAGCTAAATCCAAGCCTAGAAAACTGTTATTACACAATAATACTAAAAATCACAAAACCACCAATGAATATGCTTGAAATACAATCACTTTCACTACTACTTATAGTAATGACTACAAAGACATCATAGATATTATTAATACAAATCTTCCGATTTTTTATCATGATGACAAACATGCCCAGATTTTGTCTGGAGAAATCAGATTCTCCTTAGGAAACATTTTTACTCTCAGCTTCTTTCAAACTACTCATAAATCCAAAGGTTAATCATGTTGATTAACATTCAAGGGCAACTACAAATGTAGATCTAATTAATTTAAGCTGTGTCAGTACATGCTTAAAATCTCCAATTTCAATAACATGCAATGTAATTATGCATATTGCATTAATACTTTCATCAATTCCAAGAATTCCCACATATTTTAGCAGCTACTTGTGAGAATTACAACTTGAGATATGTCTGCTGTGTGCACATAAATTCAAAGCCAGGAATGCAGAGCATCTTCAGGATGTGACACCTAAACCTTTGAAAATAGGGCAGTCCAAGACTATCAAGACTCTTCTAAGGGTAACGTTACACGTCACAACATTGAATGCAATTTCACTTGTACACAGCAACAAAATAGAACAATGTGTCCATGAGTTCACTGCAAGCAGCAAATTGCAAGTGAAATTGCATGCAATGTTGCGACGTGTAACGGTACCCTAATAGCACAATGGTTCACGGCATTGAGAGGGTTAATCGCCCATCCAGAGGAGGTGACTGGCTGAAACTATTAGGGTATGTGCTCATGATCCAGAGGAGCTGCAGGCTGGACGCAGCTCCTCCGGACCTGAGTGATGCAGCGGGTGCCCGCAGGGAGATCGCACGGTGAGTACAGGGCAGCTTCTCCCTGAAGTCACCCGATAGCAGGCGATCCCAACTCCGCAGCATGAAATAAACATGGTGCGGAGGAGCGGACTGCCGCCAACCTGCACCGCAGCTCCAAACATGCTGCGGGCGGGTTAAGCATAGTGAGGATGGGATTTCTTGACATCACATCCACTATGCTTGTACTGTACTACGCAACGTTTTGGACGCAGAGGCAAGACGCTGCGTCCAAAACGCTGCGTATACTGATCATGTGCACGATTCTTCGGCATCAGCTGTTCATTCAGAGTAGCTGCCCAATACCTCCCCCCGCTTTCCCACTCCCGCCGCCCCCCTCCATGCTTCTGTTCACCCGTCGCTCACCCCAACATTCCTCCAATTTTCTTTCTTGGTGCATTGATGTGCGGTAATGAAAGGCTGCGGGGGGCGGGGTTAACAGAGGGGGTGTCATAATGGGTGTGACCAAGGACACACCCACCACAGGGCAGTGTTCTCAGTCACACCCATTACTACACCCCCTCTTTTAACCCCACCCCCCACAGCCTTTCATTACCGAACATCAATGCAGCAAGAAAGAAAAGAGGAGGAAGAGGAACAATGTTGTGGTGAGTGGAGACTCCTCCATCCTGCTATTCACCCCCAACTACCCCTGCTCACCCCTCTCACCCCACACTGCCCCCACAGAGCCCACACTGCCCCACACTACCCCCACTGAACCCACACTGCCCCCTTTCACCCCACACTGTGCACTGAACCTACACTGCCCCCACTGAACCCACACTGCCCCCACAGAACCCACACTGCCCCCACACTACCCACACTGAGCCCACGCTGCCCCCTCTCTCCCCACACTGCGCACTGAACACACACTGCCCCCACTGAACCCACACTGCCCCCCCAGAACCCGCACTGCCCCCACACTACCCCTACTGAACCCACACTGCCCCCTCTCACCCCACACTGCTCACTGAACCCACACTGCCCCCACTGAACCCACACTACCCCCACTGAACCCACACTACCCCCACTGAACCCTCACAGCCCACACTGAACCCCCACTGCCCCTACTGAACCCACACTGCCCCCACAGAACCCACACTGCCCTCACACTACCCCCTCTCACCCCATGCTGCGCACTGAACCCACACTGCCCCCACTGAACCCACACTGCCCCCACTAAACCCACACTGCCCCCACAGAAGCCACAATGCCCCCACACTACCCCCACTGAACCCACACTGCCCCCTCTCACCTCACACTGCGCACTGAACCCACACTGCCCCCACAGAACCCACACTGCCTCCACACTACCCCCACTGAACTCCCACTGCCCCCTCTCACCCCACACTGCCCCCACAGAACCCACACTGCCCTCACACTACCCCCTCTCACCCCACGCTGCGCACTGAACCCACACTGCCCCCACTGAACCCACACTGCCCCCACTAAACCCACACTGCCCCCACAGAAGCCACAATGCCCCCACACTACCCCCACTGAACCCACACTGCCCCCTCTCACCTCACACTGCGCACTGAACCCACACTGCCCCCACAGAACCCACACTGCCTCCACACTACCCCCACTGAACTCACACTGCCCCCTCTCACCCCACACTGTGCACTGAACCCACACTGCCCCCACTAAACCAACACTGCCCCACAGGACCCACACTGCCTCCACACTACCCCCACTGAACCCACACTGCCCTCTCTCACCCCACACTGCACACTGCACTTACACTGCCCCTACTGAACCCACACTGCCCCCACAGAACCCACACTACCCCCACTGAACCCACACTGCCCCCTCTCACCCCACAGTGCGCACCAAACCCACACTGCCACCACTGAACCCAATCTGCCCCCACTGAACCCACACTGCCCCCACTGAACCCACACGACCCCCACTGAACCCACACTGCCCCCTATCACCTCACACTGCGCTCTGAACCCACACTGCCCCCACTTAACCAACACTACCCCACAGAACCCACACTGCCTCCACACTTCCCCCACTGAACCCACACTGCCCCCTCTCACCCCACACTGCGCACTGAACCCACAATGCCCTCACTGAACCCACACTGCCCCCACTGGACCCCACTCTCACCTGCTCCACACCTAGTCACCTCCACTCAGCACCAAGTCACCTCCGCTCAGCACCCAGTCACCCGTCTCAACATCCACTCACCTGTCTCAGCACCCACTCACTTGTCCCAGCACCCACTCACCCCCGCTCAGCACCCACTTACCTTCTCAGCACCCACTCACCCCTGTCTCAGCACCCAGTCACCCGTCTCAGCACCCAGTCACCCATCTCAGCACCCAGTAACCGCTCAGCACCCACTCACTCATCGATCTCAGCACCCAGTCACCCCCACTCACCCTCTCAGCACAAATCACCCATTTCAGTACCCACTCACCCACTCAGCACCCAGTCACACCGCTCGGCACCCACTCACCCCCGCTCAGAACCCAGTCACCCCGCTCAGAATTCACTCACCCCTGCTCAACACCACTGTACACCATCACCGCACCACTGAACACCAACACTGATACACACCGAGACCGCTGCACACCGACACCACTGAACTCCCACAGCGCTGAACACCGACACTGCTGCACATTGACACCGCTGCACACCAACACTGAACACAGACAGTGCTGCAGACCTACACTGCTGCAGACTGAAACTGCTGCCCACCGAAACTGCTGCCCACCGACACCGCTGCACACCGATACTGCTGCATACCAACACCGCTGCGGCCGTGACCAATCAGCGATATTGGCGAGGGATTTATACCCAGCTTCGTATTGCATTATTCTTACATCTTCATAAATAAACTACATACATATTCTAGAATACCCGATGCGTTAGAATCGGGCCACCATCTAGTATAAAATATTGTTTCTAATATATAAATACTTCTTTTTGTATCACATATATGTGCAGCAATATGTAAGTGATTTCTTTGTTATGCTGTAGCATGTCATATTATTTTATGCTTATTCTATTTTCTTCCTTTTTTATATTATTTTTCTTTCCAAGATTTCTGTTCTTTTCTTCTTTCCCCTTATTTTGGGGTGAGTCCACCTATGCTGTCCACTATGGGGCATTGTCCTCAACTCTAGAAGCACTTCCATCTATGTGTGATTGGGTCAGTGGAAAAAAATCGGACAAGACATCTGAGTGCCGAGTGATTTTTACAGATTGACAGCATAGAGAAATGGAGAAGATAGAGGTTTTTTTCTACCTTCTCCACATAAAAAAATAAATATCACACCTAGATCCACTTTGATCAAAGTTTGATACAAGTGTGTTTCGTATAATTGATCCAGGTGAGAAAAAACCCTGTTATCTGCACCTAACCAAAAGGAGATTGGCAAAAGTTATTTCAGTTAGGCTAGGGTCACACTTGCGTCATGCATCCGCTCAGGGTGGATTTTATTTAAATCTAACTGATTTAAATCACTAGTCAGTAAGGCTTGATTTAAATCAGTGATTTAAATCAAAGTTTCTACCTAAACTAGTTCTTGCTACTTTAACATGCAAGTAGATGAAGATTTTTAGAATCACTTTTTATATTACTTTTTTCTCCCCAGTTTAATGGGTTAATCATTCATATTTGGACACCACTGTTCTGTTGTACTTAGGAAGGAGAAAAATAATCCTGACCTTAATAAGGGCCCTTTCACATCAGCGTTTTTTTCAAATCGCGGCAGATGCGGTGAAAAAAACGCATCTGCCGCGATTACCGCATACGGCTGCACTTGCGGCATGGTTGCGGCGCGGTTGCGGTAAACGCCATACAAGGTATAGGCGGACGTGCGGCAAGTGCGGTTTTGCACTTGCGGCAGGTGTGGGCGCGAAAAAAAAACGCGTTTTTTTTCGCGGCCGCACCTGCCGCAAGTGCCAGAAACGCACTTGCCGCACCTGCCGCAAGTCCGCCTATACCTTGTATGGCGTTTACCGCAACCGCGCCGCAACCGTGCCGCAAGTGCAGCCGGTATGCGGTAATCGCGGCAGATGCGTTTTTTTCACCGCATCTGCCGCGATTTGAAAAAAACGCTGATGTGAAAGGGCCCTTAGACTGTCAGCCCAGCCGACACATGAAAAACTTAAAAACTACTGTCCCTGCTGTCCTCTGTAGCTCACTTGTCGTCATCTTCATCATCATCATCTTCTTTGTTCCTATTCATAATCTGGAAAAGAAAAACAAGCTTTCCTACTTTATTGGGTCCCAACCGATTTCTCAATTTAGAATGAATGAGTCCAAAGGAAGAGAATATTCTTTCAATGCCTGCAGAAGAAGCTACTGCTGTTAAAAGTGAAATCATTACTTGAACAGTCTCTAAATCCAAGCGCTTAAGTGACTTCCACCAGTTTACTGGTGTGACCTTCCTTAAAATATCTTCAACAAACATATATTTCTTGAATGGTTCCCCCTTAGCTCTGAAGTTTATTATAGTTGGCATTAAAGATGGATGATTGCTGGATACCCATGTCATAGCTAACTCCTCTTCCTCAGCACTTAGGTTTTGACCCTGATATTGGATATTGACAATATTTGCCAAAAAATGAGCTGGAGTCAGTGCTTGTCCCATTCGTTTGTTTACTGCTTGTAATTTAATTCTGTCCATGTGTAGTTCTGTTTTTAAGTGTTCACTCAGTTCCTTCCAAATTTCAACAGCATCCGCAATAAAACAGCTATTTTTCTGTATTTTGTTTAAAGCTTGAGAGATGGGTTTCAGGAAGCTCAGCATATGTTTACCATTTCTCTTGAGCCCAATGTTGAGGATTTTGGCAGTGACAGTGCCATCTATTTTATCTCAATTTTCTTCACAAAGTGTCATCAGAATAGGCCAGTTTTTGATATACTGCTCAAAACAGTCCACCACAGAGTTCCATCTAACATCTTGTGGGAGCGTTAGCTTGGTTCCACCCATCCTTTTCAGAGCTGCTGCAGCAAAATGATTATTACGGAAGTATTTAGCAATTTCAACAACATTAGCCTTTATTTCTGGAACACTTAAGTCTTTGGCTAAGAGGTGCAGCAAATGAGCACCGCAACCATATGTTATTAGCAGCTTTGTATTCCCTCCCTGCTCTTCTAAATCTCTTCTCATCTTGGATACGTTTGCAGCATTGTCAGTGACCAAACTGCGTACTAGACATTTGAATTTTTGTTCACATGTCGTTATAGCTTTTACTGCCACTTCTTGTAAGTATTTTGTGTGCATTTCCTGACGTATCAGTTGTTTGTGCAAGGAAGACTTTACCTTCTTCTGTTGTTATACAAGCACATAGAATAGGATCATTGTGGACATTACTCCATCCATCAATACTTAGGTTAACAATTTTACCCTCCAGAGCTGTTGCACATTGCTCCATTTCTCTGTCATACACTTGATCCAGCAGTTTCCCTGCAACATCAGCTCTGCTGGGTGGACTGTATCCTGGTCTCAGTGACTGAACCATATTAATGAAATGTGGGTTCTCAGTCAGACGGAAAGATGAGTTTGTTGCATAAATAAACTGGGCAATTTTTTCATCAGTCAACTCTTTTTCTAATCTGCGAGTTCTTATCACAAACCTATCTATGGTGGTTCCAGGAGGTAAAAGTTTTTTCTTCCTTTTGGGTGATGGTAATATGTGGCTGTGGGTGTCTGATGATGATGCTGCTGCTAATGAAGCACTATCCTGGATGGATAACTCTGAAACTGTAGAACAGGATGATGGTGATCTTGGAGGTGGATAGTTTCCAGAATCCATGAATTCCCCTAAACAAAAAAAGTCATTGCTGTTATTTTATTGTTTATTATACAATTTCTGCTTATTGTACACAACACATCACTGCCCCTGCCCCAAAAGGAATATTTGTTTTTCTTCGTAACTGTACCAAATAACAGTAACATGCAGTAATAATAAGAAATATAATTTTTCTCACACATGACAGTTCAGTCTTTAAAAATAGGATTCAATAAAAATGTTTACCAACCTGAAGATCCTGCCTGTTCAGAAGTGTTTCTTTGGTCATCTTCATCACCGCACTTCTCATGATGTTGCCTCATTTGCGCCACCAGGCCTTGCATCTCTTTGTTGCATCGTTTGCATTTTGCACGCATGCCTGCCTTACCGATAGGCGAAGGAGCTTCATTAAAATATTCCCAAACTGGGTCTCTTTTACGGCCTGCTGCCATTATAAGGAAAGAATGTAATAAACCTCAGATCGTACACACAAACAGATCCAGACTTGTCTGTCTGTGGCTATGCTGCAGTATTGTGCTCAAAGTTTCACTTTCATTTTCTTGTCTGCTTGCCCTTCCTCCTCCTCACACTTAGATTCACATTCTTCTTGTATTGTGCAGATCTATTCCACTCCAAACAATCAGAAACATATTGTCTAACTTCTTGGACTTGGCACTGAAGGGGTTGATTCTGTATTCATAGGTTTGTAGAACAATAGGATTAAGGTCTTTTTCTCAACTCTGTTCATGTAACATTTTTTGCCGTGAAGAAGAGGCTGGGACCTCTGCGGAGTCAAATTCAGTTTTGAGAACTGCGTAAGTAAAGCGAGCGTCTGTGATAATATAGGAGAGAAACTGCCCACTAATCCTACAGAAACCTCTGGAAGAGCATTGCATTGTGAATGTTACACATATACAGCCTTTATTCTACTGAGTTAAAGAACTCAGCTTTATCTCATGATGGAAGAACCTTTGGATGGTAAAATATTTTCCTTAAAAAGCAGTTTATTGAAAAAAATCCGATTTAAATCAAAAAAATCGGATTTTTTTGCTTTTTTTTTTAAAAAAAAGCATTGATTTTTATCCACCCTGCATCCGCTAAACGGATGCGTTTTTTACATGTGCAAATGTAAAAAAACGCATGAGTTAATGCATCCATAGGCTGCAATGCAGAAAACGCATTGCAAAAGTGCACTGCGTTTGACGCTCTGCGTTTTTGCTAGTTGCGTAAAAACTGTATGCAGCGTTTTTTGGTGCTTTTTCAAAAACGCATGCTTTTTTTTAACACGGGAGTCTATGGGAAACACATGCATTAATGCATGGTACATATATGCAAGCGTTAACACCTGTGACCCACCCCAGGGCCGTGGGGTACCCAGTTCCGGGCGTTGATTATCGGGGGATGAACACAGGTGGCCTGTGCCCTGTCCCGTGGCCCTGGTGGTCGCTTAAAAAGGGGTTAAATAAAAGAAAATAAAAGAGTTTGTGACGACACCTTCGGTATCCGGTAATGATACCAGTGCTGCTTGCAGAACTCCGGGGTGATGATAAGGCAGCTTTGTCGGTAACGCTCCCCATAGTTGGAGCAGGATCCCCGGGGCAGTGATGGATGATAGGGATTTTACACAGGGAGGCAGCTATCCACACAGCCTTGTCTCTGATGCTGCAGGAGAAGGTGGCTCATCAGGTCGAGATGCTGGCAGACATTCTATGTTAAGGGCATGATCAGGCGCTGTAATAACAGACACACACGCTGGAAGTTGTTTCCGTACCTTTTACTGATGGTGATGGTTCAAGATGACATCCAGGGTACCGTCCAGGTGGTCGGGTGGCAGTTCAGGATTTCCACACCCGATGAGTTGTGAGGCCTCCTTGTTTCTTTGTGTGTGTGCTTAAGTCCTGGCCTGCCTGAAACGTGGCCCTGACCTCTCCTGTGTCCCTCACTTGTATAGCAGGCTGTGGGAACCTTCTGTTGGGCACCGCTACTCCTCTGCGGTCCCTGGCTCTGTTGATTGCTGTGCTACAAGTGTCTGCCAGGAGATTCAAGTCTTCTCGGTCCTATGGTATTCTCTGCTGGGCTAACTGAACCTTTGCAGACCCGGACTCCAGTGTCCGTGTTGTTTTGGTTGCATTCCTGGGGTGAACCGGTATGGTTCCTCTGCCCCCACTCTGTCTCTGGTATGCCTTGCCTCCAACCCTCACTCTTGGGTCCCTTACACTGGCTAGGCTTCCCTCTGGCTCGGGCCTAGCACGGCTACGTTCACCAGGATGTCTTCACAGTACTGCACTGACTAACTCCTCCATGGGCCTGAATTTATAGGTGACCTTGCCTGAAGGCAGCAAGTAGAGCTCCCTCTTCAGGTCTGGGTGAAAGGTGATGCATGTGTACGTATACCTCATGTGGAAATCCCTCTGTGCACCAAGTGTTCCTGTGGCAACTGACCCGCAGGGGTGCTACACTTCCGCTAAAAATGAAAAAACATGGCATAAAAATATCAAGGCAAAAACTGGATCCATTAATGCATCCTGTAAACGGATGCAACCTCCCAAGTATTACCCTTGCCTTAAGGAGACAAGACTGGAAGTGTGGTATTAAAAAGGGTATTAAATAAAGACATATGAAACCTGGATACTGGCAAATCTCTTCTTTTTAAGAAAAAAAGCAGACAACCTTAGAAATTGTGTTAGGCTAGGGTCACACTTGGAGGGTGACCCACGTTTCACGGATCCGATCAACGCATAGCAAAGCCTGCTGTAGCGCATAGCGTTAATGTCGATCGCTGCCCAGCAATGCTGCTCCATAGTAACCCGTAGTTTACCTTGGATGCGGCCACACACAGATAAGTTTTCCTGTGCGCTAAGCTAAAGCGCACTTCCTGGGGCTCTGTGTGTGGCCGCATCCAAGGTAAACTACGGGTTACTATGGAGCAGCATTGCTGGGCAGAAATCAATGTTAACGCTATGCGCTACAGAAGGCTTTGCTATGCGTTTACTGGATCCGTGAAACGTGGGTCACCCTCCAAGTGTGACCCTAGCCTTAGAGACACATAAGACAGGAAAAATATTCAAAAGATTTGATAAATACCTAGGTGTACATCAATCCATGAATTAACAAATCTGTCTAATGACACAAACTTAATATAAGGCCTCCTTCACGTGTCTGTGATTGCTTTATGTCTGTCCATTTTTTTTACAGATATCGCATGTACCTATTAAAACCACTGGTGCTGTTCACATGTCCGTTTTTTCAAGTAGTACAAATAACAAGGGCCAATAGAAGCCTGTTAGTCCGTAAAACGCACACCACATTGATGGCATCAGCATATGATCCATGTGTCATCCGTGTGCTGTCTGTGTCTAATGTTGACAGTGTACCTGAAAAACACGGATGACACACTGATAAAAAAACAGTGATGATACCAGTACTGGTTTTGCATGTACGTGTTTTATACACATGTGTGAAGGGGGCTTTAATCATCTCAGCTCCTCCTGCTCTATCACTCACTGTTGGTATATTGACAGCATTTCCAGGCTGCGGTTCCACTTGTGAGAGCAATGCGAGAGACTTGCGCGTGTCTCACATCCAACGGCATGGCCGCCAGCTCTCCGGGCAGGAGTGTGCCGCTCTATATAGAATTACATGCAGCTGACACGCTCTTGTCCAGAGAGCCAGTGGCTGTTCCATGTGATACAATGTGGGACATGCGCGAGTCTCTCACATCACTCTCCCAAGTGGAACCCAAGAGATCTACATGCAAGGCATCCCAGAAAACAGATGAATTTTAAAACTCTTTTGCAGAGGGGAATGGTCCAAAGTCCTCCTGAACATTGTGCCAATATTATTTTCAGCTACAGGAAATGTTTAGTAGATGTAACTGCTACTATGGATTCACTCACATCTGAATGTAAAAAAATCACCCCGATTTTTATCTAGAAAAAATGGATGAGTGAAATCTGCTGGGTGTCGTGCGAGTGCTATATGGGGCGGTGATTTTTTTTTCTGTCCTATCATTCATATACAATGTATTTTATTCTACAATCAATTGAATTGCAGATCCCTTATGGTACCTTTACACGCCACAACCACAGGAGACAATTGTGGCAGTGATATTGTGATCTGGCAATATCGCTGCCACATTGCCACCCAATTGCCTCCTTATTGCGTCGTGTAAATAGGGAATTTGGCGGCGATATGTCGGTTGCCTGGTTTTAGAGCACTGCTCCCAAAACGAAACCAGGGGCAACCTTTGTTATCGCCGCCAAATTCCCTATTTACACGCCGCAATAAGGAGGTAAATTGGGTGGAAATCAGTCCAGAGAAATATCGCCTCCTAAATTGTCTCCTGTGGTTTCGGCATGTAAAGGTACCCTAAGGGTACCTTTACACACGGCTACATTTCTAGGGTGGCTACAGGTAACTTATTGGTTGCAGTGAAATCATGGAGAGATTATTCCATTTGTACACAGCAACAAGATAGAACCATGTCTCCATGATTTCACTGCAACCAGTAAGTTACCTGTAGCCACCCAAGAAATGTAGCCGCGTGTAAAGGTACCCTAACAGTGTTCTGTGCTACAGAATGGGAATGTATCCATAAAAATCAGATGGCATATGCATGTGCCATTTGTTTTTTTTCTCACATCCATAGACTTGCATTGGAGTGTCTTGTCCTATATATGCAGCCATATGCAGCATGCTGAGATTGTTTCATCAGATCAATTACAGCTGAGGAAGAAAAATCCCAGATCAGCACTGAGTCACTGAATAATATGGGTCCAAGTGCAATCCAGTTTTTATCATAATGCACTCATCATATTTATACACAGATGTGAGAGAACCCTAAAGGGGAAACCTACAGGGTATTACATTCATGGGTTCACTTTCTTTTTCTCCCTATGATGTGGTTTTCACTCAATGTTCTTCATTTATAGACATGAACAGTAGAACTGTTTTCTGTTATCAGTTTAGTTAGTCTGCCTACAATTGTGACCCAGACCAGGTTTTATTAGCAACTATCATGGCAATTTGGGCAATTTCAAAGGGTTTATATTTACTTTTTCTAACAACTGCATATCAATTGGCCTCAACTTGTCTTCATTGTAGTATCTGATTGTAGCTTGTGATCGGGGTCCTCACTCCTCTTGTGTCTGGTGGATTGTGCCGCTCTGTATTGTCTCTTATTGTCTGTACATATCTCCCTTGACTTGTAAGGGGCTGCGAAATATCAATAAAAATGATTATAATTATTACTCATCAATACAAATAACATTTCTTTTTTTCGGCTTAGGTGCCAATAAAGAAGAACCATGAATTACTTACTGCCAATGATGACACTAGCTGCTTGTAAGTAATAGAAAATGCTGTTAAAATTCTCTTTATAAATAACCTTAATATTCATTCTTGATCCTTGAAAATGGATTATTTGTACATTTTCCATGGAATTTCCATGACTGTAGACCATATGGCTTCCTGTGTTGCTTCAAAGGTCACTTTCCACAATGATCAGATCACCAGGACTATTACTTTGTTCATATTTCATATAGATTAACCTAAAAAATTGACGACTAAAGTAATTTCCTTAAAGATTTTTGCACATTTTCATGAATGGGTATTCCCAGACAGTGGTTGTAAATACAAGAAATTGTACAATTTACTGATTATTAAAATGTTCAGCCATATTCAGCTCATTGCCTTGGAGACCGACCACTGCTGATAATCAGGAGAACTTCCATAGTGGTTATACGCTCATTTTATTAAGCTTGTATGCTTTTGTATGCTTTGTTTTGAAGCCGGTCAGGATTGGTGGAGAGATCTGTTACCTCCTAATCCCGGCTAGCTTCAGTGCAGTGCTTACTACCAGATGGCAGAAGTGGTCGGTCACCTTGACAACCAACTGTCAGCAAATATAAAGTGTTAACATCTCAAGAACAGCAACACATTTTAATAAGCATTATATTTCAAAAGTGCTATCTGATAATCATCTATGAAGATGGGAGAGCCCTTTGTTTGAGTAATCTATTAGGGCCATCCCTTTGCTATTTGAAGGGGATCTGTGTCTAATAAAAGGCAATCTTGGAGGTATGTACGGCACAGCGTATAATGTGTGCCAAGACCCTCTTGCACCTTCTTGGGGACATGGCTGAGCAGAAATATGGCAGAATCTTTAAGCTCTTCTCACTAACAATAATTTGAATACCTTGTAAAAAATTATTCTTGATATAACTTTTTTTAAAATACCGTAATTTTTTATTTTTAGACTTTTATTTCCTTGCAGTGCTGCAGGCATGCAGTGCACAGAAAATTACCAGGTTCACAGCCTGCCTGATGGGTCGTGGCCCAACACTCCGACTAGACTGCCGTTATATGAACATTACCAACAATCATTTGCGCTATGAATTCCGTCTGAAGCGTAGAAAAGAACCTGAGATCATTCTGAGCACCATAAACCTTAATCACTTCAATGACAAATACCATAACCGTGCCAGTGTGTATACAGAACGTGGCCTGGTTCAGCTGCACATCCAGCGCTACAACACCTCTGATTTGGGCCAGTATACTTGCACCTTAAACATTCCTGAGGACCTCACCATCAACCAAACAGTATCCATCAACGTCAGTAAAGGTAAGTGGGAGGTACAAGTCTGATGGCATATTTGCTGTGCTTTTCAGCATAGAAATCAGAAAGAGAACAAGTATCAAGGTCAGTTTCAGGATAGATTTCAGGAAAGAGGAGGATCAGGAAATTGGATATCAAAATGTCAGATCCTGGGGTCTGGGAGTGGCTTCTTTCCTCCCTCTATTAAGAACACATGAATTCATGGCAGAGTTGAGCCATACACGTTAATTAGCTGCCAGCCAAGTACTCATTTGGTGGACAGCTACATCTATCCCTTCATGCGTGCTTAGCTTTGCCATGTAAATTGCCTCTTCAGAGAGGAATGAGACTTGAACTCTATTGCCCCTATAGCAATCCTAAAAGTCAATATCAACCCATTAATGAGCTTTACCATATGACTTAGGATAAAAGCCAAACAAGAATCGCTTTTTGCAGACACAGTGTTTCATGGTGTTGACCTCCTCAGTGCAAAGCATGGGATCTGATTTGGCTGTATGAGAGACTTCTGACTGGTATTTAAAGGGTTAGTCTGAGACCAGCAATTTTTTTCTTAACTTTCTATAATTTATCCCTATAATTTAAGCTCTTTTCTAATATACTTCCTTTAATAATTCCCTACAGTTCCCTATCTATGCTGACAGTTATTGTTTTCTATTTCTGGCCTGATGACGTATAGTGTGAGTGTTCCAGTGTATGCTGAGATACTCACACAGACCGTCCTTGAGCAGGGTGACAGACCACGCGTACTTTCTCAGCCCCTCAGTGAAACAAAGCGTTACTCTGAGGCTGGTTTCATGTGTGGGACTGCCAATGTTGCATTTTCAAGGGTCTTCAGCCCCTATCACCCTACTTCCCACAGTGATGTGTCTTTTCCCCCCTTCTTCCTCCCTCCACGCAATATGCTGCCTCATCTTCGCCAAGCCTCATCTGTCCCCCTGTGTGATTAGCGCACTGCAGTGCAGTTTGAAGTGTCAGATTGGTGATGCAGGAGCTTGGTGGTGCAGAACAACATAAGCGCCACTCACAAGTGGCGTCATAGGTCTATCCCTGGCAGCTTATGCATATTGATAAGCGGGGAGCTATGACAAGGAGGAGAATGAAGAAATACAGGGATTTCACTTGTCGATGGCACTTATGTTGTCCTGCACCGCAAATCTCCTACATCGCCAATCTGACACAGAGGGATAGACAAGGCATGGGGGAAAATGAAACCGCACATTGCAGAGCAGGGGTAAGAAGGGGCTGAGACAGCACACTGTGGGAAGGTGATGCTTTGTGTCAGGGTGGAGCTGAGGAAGTGCCTGTGGCCTGTCACACTGCTTGATGACATTCTGTGTGAGTATCCCAGCATGCATTGGGGCACTCGCACAATACAGCATCGGGAAAGTAATAGCAAAAATCAAAACAATAGCTATTAGATAGCATACAGAGGGAAACATAGGGGACTATTAAAGGAAGCATATTAGAAAATTGCTTAGATTCTATGGATAAATTAGATAGGAAGTTAGGAAAAAAGTTTCTGGTCTCAGACTGTCCTTTTAGGGGATAACATTTATCCTTGTGAAGATTGACATGCCTGGAATGCCAGTGTATGAAGTCTTACAGTCATATGAAAAAATTTGGGCACCCCTTTTAATCTTACTTTTTTTTTTTGTTTAAAATTGTTTTTTTGCAACAGCTATTTCAGTGTGATATATGTAATAATTGATGGACACAGTAATATTTCAGGATTGAAATGAGGTTTATTGCACTAACCGAAAATGTGAAATATGCATTATTTCAAAAATTGACAGGTGCAAAAGTATGGGCACCTCAACAGAAAAGGGACATTAATATTTAGTAGATCCACCTTTTGCAAAAATAACAGCCTCTAGTCGCTTCCTGTAGCTGTTAATGAGTTCCTGGATCCTGGATGAAGGTATTTTAGACCATTCCTCTTTACAAAACAATTCCAGTTCAGTTAAGTTTGATGGTCGCCGAGCATGGACAGCCCGCTTCAAAACATCCCACAGATGTTCAATGATATTCAGGTCTGGGGACTGGGATGGCCATTCCAGAACATTGTAATTGTTCCTCTGCATGAATGCCTGAGTAGATTTGGAGCGGTGTTTTGGATCATTGTCTTGCTGAAAGATCCATCCCGGCGTAACTTCAACTTTGACACTGATTCTTGAACATTATTCTCAAGAATCTGCTGATACTGAGTGGAATCCATGCGACCCTCAACTTTAACAAGATTCCCAGTGCCGTCATTGGCCACACAGCCCCAAAGCATGATGGACCCTCCCCCAAATTTGACACTGGGTAGCAAGTGTTTTTCTTGGAATGCTGTGTTTTTGCGGCGCCATGCATAAGAGCCTTGTTGTATGACCAAAGAACTCAATCTTTGTTTCATCAGTCCACAGGACCTTCTTCTAAAATGAAACTGGCTTGTCTAAATGTGCTTTTGCATACCTCGGGCGACTCTGTTTGTGGCGTGCATGCAGAAACGGTTTATTTCGCATCACTCTCCCATACAGCTTCTTCTTGTGCAGTGTGCGCTGTATTGTTGACCGATGCACAGTGACCATCTGCAGCAAGATGATGCTGCAAGTCTTTGGAGGTGGTCTGTGGATTGTTCTTGACTGTTCTCACCATTCTTCTTCTCTGCCTTTCTGATATTTTTGTTGGCCTGACACTTCTGGCCTTTACAAGAACTGTCCCTGTGGTCTTCCATTTCCTTACTATGTTCCTCACAGTGGAAACGGACAGGTTAAATCTCTGAGACAACTTTTTGTATCCTTCCCCTGAACAACTATGTTGAATAATCTTTTTTTTAAGATCATTTGAGAGCTGTTTTGAGGAGCCCATGATGCCACTCCTCAGAGAAGATGCAACTAGGAGAACAACTTGCAAGTGGACACCTGAAATAGCTTTTCTCATGATTGGATACACCGGGCTATGAAGTACAAAGCTCAATGAGGTTACCAAACCAATTTAGTGCTTCAGTAAGTCAGTAAAAAGTAGTTAGGAGTATTCAAATCATGAAAATCAGAAGGGCGCCCATACTTTGGCACCTGTCAAATTTTGAAATAATGCATATTTCACATTTTCGGTTAGTACAATAAACCTCATTTCAATCCTGAAATATTACTGTGTCCATCAGTTATTACATATATCACACTGAAATAGCTGTTGCAAAAAAGAGTAAGATTAAGAGGGGTGCCCAAACATTTTCATATGACTGTATAAGCCATGCAATTCTCCTATGGGAAATTAAATATACAAATTGCTTCTTCAGAGAGGTAGAAGGCTTGAATTCTAGTGCCACCTATTAGAAGTAAAATTCCTGAAAGTCAGTATCGACCTTTTAATGAGCTTTGTGATATGATTTAGAATAGCTTAGCCAAGTTTGCATAAAATGGGTATTAAGATACTATTATATCCCTCTAGAGATTTCTTTCGTAAATGAGAACATAAGGATCAGCAGGTTAACTATCTGATCTTTAAAGGAGATCTGTCAGTAGGATCAACCCTCCTAAGCCATCTGTATGGGCATGCAGGTCATAAACAGCTGGATAAAATAAAAATCCGTGATTTGATGTCTAATTTCAGATAAATCCACATTTTTCTAAATATGAACATGAGCTATTCCAGGCTATGGGTCAGAAAACCATGAGGAGATGAAGATGGGATAAAGCTGCGCAATCACATGAAAAACGCAAACCCAAGTACTATAGAATAGGTGATTTTTATTGTCATCACGTTTCTGGCTATGGGCCAGAGAGATCTCCCTGAGAATATGCTTCCAGAGCTTATATTAAATGAAAGGGGGCGTGATCAGTGTGAGACATGTAATAATGACAGTCTGATCCCCTGATCTCATTGCAGAGATGTGTGTGATCACAACTAACAAAATAAAGCAAAGTTGACATTTGTCTCAATACAAACACATCTGCTATGATTGCTCTCCTCTATTGCTGTCAGCTTACCTCTCCTCCCACATTGGCTGTCTGTGATACAAGATGAAGAAGTGTTATAGGCCCGTTTCACACTACGATGTCGTTAACGATATCATTGAAGCATCATGGGTTTTCACTCGTTCAAACGACGTCGTAACGACATCGTTCAGTGTGACATGTACATCCGATCAACGATAATTGTGCAGATGATGAGGCCAGGGCTAGGGGTACTCGGACAACGGGACTGATGGCTTCTTGGATGGGGGATCACGGGTTTTTGGGTTCCCGGTTCCATGCCCTGGTTATCATTTGTTAGATGGTGGGGAGGAAGGGATATTTACAAGGGTATGTGACGCCACCTGTAGTTCCCGGTATTAAAGGTACCGGCGCTGCAAGCTGGCTGCTGAGGTGATGGTGGGTGCAGCAGAGTGTGGTACAGCTCCCCACAGGTGGAGCTTTTACCTCAGGGCAGCGGGGATGGAGTATGATGAGGGGAATGAGGGGAGTTGTTGCTGTTGCCCTTACCCCTCTGAAGAGATGCTGCTGATGGTGATGTAGCCCTCTGGGCACCGGTGAGAAGAACTACAGAGACCAATTCAACTTAAACTCCTGTTTACTGGGTACCGGCAGATGTTAAACGATACACGGCACAGTCTGGTTTACCGGGTGTCTGTTGCTGGTTCAGGGTCCCCCTTATGGAGTCTCCAGATGTTCCCTCTTAGTCTTTCGGGGTCTACTTTACTCTTCTCTGTCTTTACCACCCTCGCAAAGCTCTCCTGCCAGTCCTACGGTCTGTATCTAGTAGGTAAGGTTGTTATCTTGCCGGTACGGACGGGAGCAGCAGGAGCGCACTATTTCTCCCGCCACCGGAATTCGGCCCTTTACCTCTAGTGTTCTGAACCGGTTTCAGTCCTGAGGGGTGAGATGCCTTTGTGGCGCTAACGGCAACCCGATTACTATGGGCCCGCAGCTCGTCGGTTTGTGGTCAGAGGTGAACTACTGACTGCCTCGGCTTCCCGTGCTGCCGGTGTTTCCCCAAACATGATCAGCAAGCTCCAACCAGTCCTGACCCGTTTCCTTCTGTCCTCGGCCTCCACTTAAAGATGGGGATCCCTCCTGTCAGCAGTACTGTCAGGCGCGTCCTTCCTGACTACCTTCCCAGCACTGTCTGAGGAAACTGTCTACTCTCACTAACTCTCACCTAGGCTGCACCCCCTTTTGGGACCTACTAAATAACCAGTCCCCCCTATGCTTAGGTGGCCTTATCCTGGGTGTGTGTGTAATTTGAGACACCACAGGTTAAACCCTGAACTGACAACTTACAGAGAAAACACATTTATTGTCAGAGTGTAATACCTCTCTGTGGTGCCTAGCCAGAGGGGCGCCACACAGATTGGTCATCGGAGGTTTTTGAACCAGACCTAAAACCAAACGATGATCGTTCGTCCAACCTGCAGCATCGTTGTCATTAACGATGTCATTAACGACCTCGCCTATTGAGAAGTGAAGGACATAGGCGATCTAACGACCACAAGTATTGTTTAATTGTCGCAGAATCGTTGCTGTGTCGTTAACGGTATCTGTATGTGTGACATTTCACTAGCGATAATTGAACGACGTTCAAGCGATCTAGATCAAGTCGGATCTTTGATCGGATCGTTCGACCATTGAGGTGTGAAACGGGCCCTTTAATTGTAGTCAGGCAGAGCTGACAGCACTTACAAGAGGACAACTGCTGCTATAGATGTGTTTATAATAAGACAAAGTTTAATTCTGCTGTATGTGATTAGAACTGTCAGTCAATACATTTCTCAAACTGGCAATGCCCCTTTAATGAATAACAAGCTCTGACGTTATATATATATATCCACTTACACATCAAGAAAAATGTGGATTTATCTGAAATTAAACATCAGATCACAGATATCAAAATATTGATTAATTCAACTTCCAATGACCTACCATGCATGGCCGCATTGACGGTTTAGGAGGGTTGTCCCTACTGACAGGTTCCTTTTCAGGCTCCCACACATTAGACTGACATTGACCAAACCCACTGATATCCGCAGCCTTGGCCAATAGTTTAATGTGTATAGGGGCCTCTTGTTTCTCCCCAGACAGATGATGTCAGATCTGGTCTGCCGGTCCATTTGTTCTCAATTAGATAAACCACAGGAGTCAGACAATTGCTTTCTCATTGAGAACACAGGAAGACTCAGCAGAGTGTGCACTCCTGTGTATGGGAGAATCCTCAAGATAGCTGCCGGATAAACCATTGTACAAACCATCATTTGTCTGGAAACCAACTATAGTGTATGAAGCACATTAGATCCTTGTAGAGTTTTATTTGATTTTAAGCTTCATTCTGGAACTATTAAAATGCCCGTTCTAAGTATATTTTACTTATGAAATGAGCTTTATTATGCAATACCTTACACTTCTCCTGTACTGCTAATCCATGAATTTCACTTCCTGCCATGTTGGTTTAAGACAGTGTTTCCCAACTCCAGTCCTCAAGGCACACCAACAGGTCATGTTTTCAGGATTCTTATCATTAGACAGATGATGGAATTATCCCCTGTGTAAGTGATTAAACTAACACCTGTGCAATCCTAAGGAATCCTGAAAACATGACCTGTTGTGTGCCTTGAGGACTGGAGTTGGGAAACACTGGTTTAAGAGATGTTTTCAATGGAAGTGATGAAACAAACGCAAGTAACTGCAGCGCCCCCTGATGGCAACCCCTTCCAGGTGGAGATCTAGAAGCAGCAGGGAAGGGAGTGCAGCCCCAGCTTCCTCGGACTCCTCTCAAATGAGATTTCAAAGGAAGAACAATAAAAAAAAACACATTTAGGGTTTCACTAGATAGTGAAAAGTGCAGAATATTGCATAATAAAGATCATTTCAAAAGTGATTAGTGTGTAAGGATAGTGTGTTAGTTTCGACAGCCCTTAAATAAGAATTTGTCATATAGTATTATTCTGTATGACCTTACACAGTAATTCTGAGTATTCAACTCAAAGTAAACAACATTTGCTCCTTTTTCTTCTTACACAGAGCGGTTGGAGAGATGTGGTGGAGTCAGTATCCTCGCCCTGAATACAACATGGCCTCTCATCTCACTACTCTTTCTGCCCTTACTTCAAGCTGGTGGCTTCATCTAAAGATTGGTCAACATGTTGGAAAATAAATTCTTTGTATTTCATTATGGTATTGGATGAGATGAAAACTGCTCCAGTGTAATTAAGAGAAAGTTCTTATGCCCTTGTTCTATGCCTTCGGAGCAATTAAATAAATAATCAGGTAAATGTTCACTTCTGTATGCAAAAGTAGTAGTCCCATGTGAATATCTGTAGGTTACAGAAAGGGTCTCATACATCAATACTGTCTTAGCAAAAATTAGGTATTGTTACCCATCGCAACCCGAGATTAGTTTCCAATGAAATTAAGAAAAAATAAAGTACTTTCTAGCATGTTTCTATGGTCACTGAGAAAGTATGATGCCCAAGGTTCCATAGGCCCTAACATTAAAACGTTTTTGCAGTTGTTATGGGCAATATTGACACTTTTCCACACAGCAATCTTTATCAATGTAAAAAAAATTATAGTTCTGCATTATAAATACATTATTATAATATTATTTTTAAATGTACATTTTTTATTCATTTTCTTCTCCATTACTCTAATTTTTTCTTTGTTATATTCTAAAATTTCCCAGAAGTAACAAATTCACAAACCCATGAGAAAAAGCTGGCCATACAATACTCTCGTTCAACAGAGAGCTGTCTCCCCCATTCACCCAGAGACACGAGTGCTCAGTGAGTGTTCATGTGTTACTACATGGAAAGGGGAGAAAGCCTAAAAAATGGGATCAGGCATTGAAATTCTAATTACCCAATCCTCCTCTCCCCAACATCATCTATCAGGAGAGAATCGGAAGGCCCACATACTTCACATGGTTGGCCGATCCTAATGAAATTTCTGGGTTTGCACTTTCATCTAATGTGGATAGACCCTTAGTAGACTGCTGTCGGCCAAACGCCACTTCAGCCAACAGCTTTCTCTTCTGCCCTCAACCCATACACATGCCTGCTTGGCAGGAACGTAACTACAACAGGTACAGAGGTTGCAATCGCACCCGGGACCTGGAGTGAGGGGGCCCCAAAAGTCCCTTTGGCTTACAGAAAAAAGAAAAAAAGACTATTGCTATTAAAGATTTGCAATAATTGGGGGCCCCGTAGGAGCTTTTGCATCTAGGCCCATGCACTTCAAGTTACGCCACTGATGTTGCCATAAATTCTTAGTGGGAAAAAGAAAGTAAGTAGCTGTCAAACTCCTTTACTGGTGGCTTTTCTCCCAAAAAACAAAAAGCTTTAAAAATCCAACTATCTGATCCTTATTTACCTTGACTTTTGCCTTTTTTGTTAACCTTCCTAGCGTTATTCCCGAGCCTGACTCGGGGTTAACATTCACTACCAGAAGCGTTAACCCCGAGTCAGGCTCGGGCTTACCCGCGTTCGCGGCAGATGCGGTAAAAAAAACCGCATCTGCCGCACTTGCCGCATAGCTGCCGCACTTGTGCCGCACTCGCGGCGCGGTTGCGGCGCGGTTGCGGTAATCTGCATAGTAAAGGGAACCATGCAGTAGACATGAGATAATGATTGTATACACTTACATGAGGGCGTCTCCCTGTGTGTGCTGGCACTTGTGAGCTGTGTTCGTCATGCCTGCTCTCCCCCTCCCTTATGCCCGCCCCCTCTCAGCCTGCTATAGTGATGTGAGGCTGATCTCGTCATAAAGGGGCGGGGCTACCGGGATGCGCGATTTAGCCCCGCCCCTTTATGACGAGATCAGCCTCACATCACTATAGCAGGCTGAGAGGGGGCGGGCATAAGGGAGGGGGAGAGCAGGCATGACGAACACAGCTCACAAGTGCCAGCACACACAGGGAGACGCCCTCATGTAAGTGTATACAATCATTATCTCATGTCTACTGCATGGTTCCCTTTACTATGCAGATTACCGCAACCGCGCCGCAACCGCGCCGCGAGTGCGGCACAAGTGCGGCAGCTATGCGGCAAGTGCGGCAGATGCGGTTTTTTTACCGCATCTGCCGCGAACGCGGGTAAGCCCGCTTTTAGCAACAAAAACCAGACCTAAACAGACCGCCAGGGAGGCTACAGTCAAAAAGCCCCCATCAGGGGTGTAGCTATAAAGGGTGCTGGGGTTGACGTTGCACATAAACTCTGGTACCTAAGGTCTACAAATGGTCCCTTTGGGCCATAATAGAAGGCCAATACTTTTACAGACCCATGATAGTTAGGGACCTTGTTAGAAATGTTATATTGGTGGCCCCTAAGCTTCAAGTGGCACCACCTGCCCCCATATCCATCAGATGGTCACCTGCCCCCATATCCATCAGATGGTCACCTGCCCCCATATCCATCAGATGGTTACCTGGCCCTTTAGAAAGTTTTAAATAGATATAAGGAGGAAATTAATAAAGATCTTTTTGTTACACAATGTTACAGGGTTTTTTTATGTTACATTTATGCTCAAATGATTTTAAGCTACAGACCTAGAGCCTGAGACTGCAGTACTGCCAGGTTCTCATAGAGACTTTGTGTGGCCTCTCCCTCCCCATTAACATTTTCACCCCAACTGCCTTCAGCGGTGTCAAATGTCTGTCCTCCTGCACTAAACGGATGTGAATACCAATTATATTATATCATCAGATTAAGTTGCAGAATATATTAGCGCTGCAGAATTTGTTTATAGTTAAATAAACAGTGGAGTTTAAAGCAAAAGCTTCCATCAAAAAGGGGATCAATGATAACCATAAACCACAGTGTACAGCTTGTTATATGAACGAGCATGGATCATAGTGACCTGATATTATTGGTCAATGCTACACTTACATTGCAGATTATGCATAATTCTTATCGAGGATTAACTACGCTAAGTGCAAGTATGCAGGAGAGATCCCACTATGACATCCGGTGACAGAGATTTCATCGCTCTGCAGGTTTTTTCTCACTCTTTGTAATCCCATGAATATATCATTAAATTCATGTATTGGACTGTTAGACTATATTTTTTCTTCCGATAACTAACTTTTTTGGGGGGGAAATTCTCATACTGCAGAATTGATGCAATGAATAAGGTTATATCTGCAGGATATTGACTGGAAAATCCACGGCTGAAATACTTTTCAACATAGTGACTAGATGGTTATTCCCATCTCTGTCATTCATAACTGAATGTCAGTGTCTAATTGCAGGTCAGAGGAGATTGAGCCTTCTGCTTCTCTCGTTAGGATAACAGCATAGCTTCTGCTGTAATGGTGTATACACCCGAAGTCTTTTTTGTTGAGTTTCAGAAGCTCTCCAAATTCCCCTCAAAAACTCAAAATCCCTCAACAATTGGAAACTTTCTTTTAGTTTCTGCTCCAAAAACTCAGTGTGTACATACTCTGAGGCTGTTTCTGTAACTGCTATATTCTCCTACAGAAGTTATGGAATCAGATTAGTTCAGCTGTAATCACCTGTTTTTAAAGCCCTATTTTCCTATGTCTGTCATGTTAGCTAATACCCTATCTAAGCTTAGATGTTGAAAACCCTTAAACCAGATTTCTGCCCATGTGAGGAAACCTACACAAATGCCTTGCAGATGTTGATCTTGGTGGCATTTATGCCCAGAACCCCAGTGCTGCAAGACTGCATGCTAACCACAGAGCCACTATACTGTCCTTTAAGATAAAAAGTAATCAATGCCTCCAGTAACCATGATCTGCCTGTGGAAAAGGGCCTTACAAAAATCAATTCATAAAATAATAAAGTCACAAAGGATGTCCTGTTTGAAATATATTCAGTCCAATGACTTCTAAAATGACAAACTGACTTTTACATATCCTCCCAAAGTCCAGAGATGCCTCTCTACGTCTTTTCTGGTCTTTGATGATCGGCTGCAGAGGTGATGTCACGTCACCAGTGCTGCAGTCAATCGTTGAGCTCCATCGATCAGCCGGTGTAGACGGCATCATCTGATGAGCTCAGCCATTGACTGCAGCACTGTCCATGTGATGTCACAGCTGATCAATAAAGATCGGATCAGACACAGAGAGGCATCGCTGGAGCTTGGGAAGGTAAGTTTAACTCACATAGGAGTTTTAGAAGTCACGAGGCCAAATGGTCTACAGATATTTCAAACTGGATAACCCCTGTAACTTTGCACTAAAGTAATATTCAAAGCCTTTAGTCAGCACATCATTGTCTTTCAAAATATGTTTTTTTCCCATTCCTCACTGAGGTACAAGGTTTAAGGCCGATCTAGGAAAGATGTAATCACGGAATTACAGTAATGATCACACTGTAATAAGTCACATTTGGTTTTGTGGCCAAATGTAACAGTTGTAAAACCCAAAATTTCCCTTTTCTGTTCATCTACAAGAATGTCAGCCTCTCGAATGGTATGAGATCTGTATATACTATATACACAGTGTGGTATGCAATGTATGGAGATTAGAATATACAATATTTCACAGAATATCACTGTAGTGTACTAAATAAGGTAATTTATCTTTTTTTTTCGTCTAAGTGTCCTTTGTATACGTTTTCTATATGTAAATCATATATGCATATATATAGTCAGCCTTTAATTCGCTTTTATATGACATTAAAGTGTGTCAGATATGTTCCATTAAGACTTGATTTCATTATGTTTTTATATTTAATAACCATAACCCAGCACTGGTCTTCTGTCTATATATGCAGTTATTAGCGATATGTGTATGTTCAGGTGAGGAGTTTTACATCATTTTCCTGTAATTTTGTACATAAAAATGCAATAACACCCGAAACACCCCACCTATGAACCCACCCGAGTGTTACATGCATGGTACGTCATGCTCTGCTATGAAGCCATTTAACCAGTAACATAACAGAGTATTACGGTGTCATTTAAAAGCACCATTTGGCAGTATATGGGCTTCACATGTTTAGTTAGGCCCCTTTCACATCAGCGGTTTTTTTAAATCGCGGCAGATGCGGTGAGAAAAACGCATCTGCCTCGATTACCGCATAACCGCGACACTTGCGGCACAATTGCGGCAAGCCCCATAGAATGTCTATGCGGGCTTGCGGCAGGTGCGGCAAGTGCGGTATCAGCACTTGCGGCAGGTGCAGCCGCAAAAAAACGCGGCTGACCGCGGTTTTTTTTTGCGGCCGCACCTGCCGCAAGTGCCGAAACCGCACTTGCCGCGCACTTACCGCAAGCCCCATAGACATTGCATGGGGCTTGCCGCAACTGTGACGCAAGTGTCGCGCTTATGCGGTAATCGAGGCAGATGCGTTTTTTTCACCGCATCTGCCGCGATTTAAAAAAAACGCTGATGTGAAATGGGCCTTACACAAAGGACACAAAGTGAACACTTGTTAAGAGATTCTAAAGAAAATGAACAACGTGAAGAACAAAAAATGTCACTTTGCATGGATAGTCAAAAGCAGGGCCATAGAAACGATGTGAGCACCAACCACAGTATTGTATAGTACATGGTATCATAATGCACATATACATGTGTGTGTCCACATATATATGTATACATACAAGGTGGTCCATTTATATGGATACATCTAAATAAAATGGGAATGGTTAGTGATATCAACTTTCTGTTTGTGGCATATTCGTATATGGAATGGGGAAAACTTTTCCAGATAGGTGGTGACCATGGCGGCCATTTTGAAGTCTGCCATTTTGGATCCAAATTTATGGGAAGAGAGTTATGTGACACATCAAACGTATTGAGAATTTCATAAGAAAAACAACGGTGTGCTTGGTTTTAACGTAACTTTATTCTTTCATGAGTTATTTATAAGTTTATGACCACTTATAAAATGTGTTCAAAGTGCTGCCCATTGGGTTGGTTTGTCAATGCAACCGTCTTCTCCCACTCTTGACACACTGATAGCAACACCGCAGAAGGAATGCAGCACAGGCTTCCAGTATCCGTTGTTTCAGATGCTGCACATCTCATATCTTCAAAGCATAGACAATTGCCTTCAGATGAGTGATGAGGCAAACTTTTTTGTGAATGATGAAGTTAACAAACAAAACCACCGCTATTGGTCTTACATTAACCCACAGTGGATAGATCCCTCCAAGACTGTTGGAACACAAAAATTGATGGAGTGGTGTGATATATGGGGTACAAAGATAGTGGGGCCATTCTTCATCAATGGAAACCTCAATGCCACTGGATATCTGATATTGCTACATGATGATACTAATGTGCCACAAACAGGGAGTTGATATCACCAACCACTCCCATTTTATTTAGGTGCATCCATATAAATGGCCCACGCTGTATATATATATATATATTGCACATTGTAGATTCATACTGTAAGTCGCAAAATCATGGAGAGAAACATATGGAAAAAGGGAGTAAAGAAATACATGTAAAACATATGAGAGTATGTGTTCAGCTTTAGTTTCCTCAAAGTACACCTCCTTTTACTCTGACAATAGCTTAAACACTCTTTGATATTCTTTCGAGCAGCTATCAGGTAAATATCTGGAATAACTCACAATGAACAGGAGGAAGGTTCACAGTTCCAACTTTTCGACAGATACAAATTTTCTAAGTTAGAATATGTCAAGAACCAACTCAACGAAGTAAAAAGAAATGACAGTCCATCATTACTTTAAGACAGAAAGATCTGTAAATTCCAAAAATTATGACATGCTTGCTGGTATCCTCAAGTGCAGTCATGAAAACCATCAAGAACTATAGTGACACTGACTCTCATGAGGACTGATCCAGTAAAGGAAGGCCAAGATTTACCTCTGCTGCAGAGGATAAGTTCATCAGCGTTACCACACTAAGAAAACCCAAATTGATAGCACCACAGGTAACAGCCATCATAAATTACATCAAATAGCAGACACATTCCAAGATTCACTGTTCATAGGAGACTGCAAGAAGCAGGCTTTTATGGTGACACTGCTGCAAACATACCACTACTCTTGTTTGGGCCAAGCAACACTAGGACTTGATAAGACATTACAAAAAGTCTGTGTTGTGGTTTCATGAGTCAAAATTTGAGATTTTTGTTACCAGCCATAATGTTTTTATGAGATGTAGGAAAAAATGGTGTCTACTTGTGTGTTCCCCACAGCGAATAAGGAGGGGAATTTACAATGGTGTGGGGATGCTTTTGCTCATAATATTGTTGGTGATTTATTACAAATTGAAGGCCCACTTATCCAACATGGCTACAACAGTATTCTGCAATGGCATACTATCCTATCTGGTTTGAACTTAGTGAACCATCATTTGCATTGCAACAGAACACCTTCAACCTATCTAAAGGTTATGTGACCAAGATGGAGACAGGTGATTTGCTGCGTCACATGACACCGCATCCATAATGACCTAACCTGAACCAAAATGAAATGTCTGGAGAAGAGTTGGACTACAGAATGAAGGCCAAGTAGTCAACAGGTGCTCAGTACCTCTAGGAACTCACTCAAGACTGTTGGAAAACATTCCAGGAGATACCTGCTGAAGCTGCTTGAGATTGCTGCCAAGAGGGTGGAAAGCTTTCATCACAGCAAAAGGGAGGTACTTTGAGAAATTCAAGGTTTAACACATATATTGGTTTGTTTCAATCTGTATAAATATAAATACACCCACACACATACACACACATTTATATGCAATATACAATATTGTGCTTTGAAATGTTGTGCTTCATAAATTTAGTATCTATGTTTACATGTCACAGACAGTAGGAATGTTTGTGCCTTTTTCTACCTCTCAATATATATGGCCCTTTACTATAGATGGTTATATGCACTTGATATACATTCCACTGGACAGCCCTTTTAATTTCAAAAGGAGAGGATAAAATAGTGTTGGATTAAATATGGTGCTTGGAAGCCTCTGCATGCTTACAGTAAATTGTCATTTGTTTTCTAGTGCAACTTGTGACAAATAAACATGTTACCAGAAGCATGTGTGATCAGTCATTCACATCTGACGTCATGTGTGCACACTATTAGTATGTTAGCAATATGGTCAGAGTATCTTCAATTGCTTAAACAGACTTATCGGGGGCAAACTAGGCAAATGCCCAGGGCCACCATCCTCAAGAGGGCCCTCAGCAGTTGTGTAGCAAAGAGTGTGGTCGCCCTGAAACCACACACATGAAGGTGGCTCCATGGAGCAACTGTCACTCATAACTACACCGGCATGAACAGCACGTCGATACTGTTAAACTCTGTGGTTGAGCAGAGAATCTTGGTCTCCCTTCTGTACTGCTCTCCATTCTGTGAGCACAGTCCTGCCTACAGAATGCCAGGAGCACACATGGGATGTTAGTGCCCTGCTACACTTGGTGTGATGATACCACCACGTCACACTGCCCATGCTTTGATGTTGACTTAGGATTAGGTGAGTATATATGGTTTATTTTTTTAAGTCACTACATGTCAGGGAATGTGGGGGCATTACATTGTATATAGGGGCCTAAGGGGGATATTATACTGCAGAGGGAGCTGTGAGGCCATCACAATGTATATAGAGAGCTGTGGGAGGTAATTCTTCTGCGTATAGGAGTCTGAGAGGGCCCCATACTGTATATAAAGAGCTGTGTGGACATAATTCTGAATTTATGGAGCTGCAGAGGCCCCATACTGTATATAGGGTTTGTGTTTAGGGAGATGTGGGGTAATCACAATGTATATAGAGAGCTGTGGGAGGTAATTCTACTGTGTATTGGCGTCTGTGAGGGCCCCATACTGTATATAAAGAGCTGTGTGGACATAATTCTGAATTTATGGAGCTGCAGAGGCCCCATACTGTATATAGGGTGTTGTGTTTAGGGAGATGTCGGGCCATCATACTGTGTATAGGGAGCTGTGAAAACATCATATTGTCTGTATATGGGAGCTGTAGGCCCCATACTGTGTATAGGGAGCTGTGAGAACATCATACTGTATATAGTGAGCTGTGGGCTCCATACTGTGTTTTGGGAGCTGTGAGTGAGAACATCATACTATATATGGGGGGCTGTGGGAGCCCCATACTGTATTTATGGAGCTGTGGGGGCGCACACTGTATATAATGATCTGGGGGGCCATTATCTTGTATATACAGTGGGTACTATTACCCAGTGGGTAAATATTCAGACCCCTTTACATTTTTCACTCTTTGTTTCATTGTACTTGGCCACATTCATGTTTCCTTCAATTACAACCAGTCGTCCTGTACCTGCAGCTGAAAAACACCTCCATAGCATGATGCTGCCACCACCATGTTTCACTGTTGGGATTGTATTGGGCAGGTGATGAGCAGGGCCTGGTTTTCTCTATACATGCCACTTAGCATTATCACCAAAAAGTTCTATTTTCATCTCATCAGGCCAGAGAATCTTATTTCTCATAGTCTGGCTGTGCTCTTAGGAACATTGAGTACTGCAGAAATTCTTTTGTAACCTTGGCCAGATCTGTGCTTTGCCACAATTCTGTATCTGAGATCCTTGGGCAGCTCCTTTGACCTCATGATTTGCATTTGGTCTGACATGCACTGTGAGCTGTGACTTAAAGGGATCCTGTCACCCCCAAAACACCTGCTAACCTATTAAAACCTGTCCCTAGAGCATATTAACACTTTCCCTACACTATTTCTACCTCCTAAATGCAGTAAGTGACATTGACTAAAAACGTTTTATAAGTACCTGATTAGTGATGATAATGAGTGACTATGCTATTCATAGTCACTCATCAAGACTGCCCCTCTGCTTCATAGCACGCCTCCATAGGCGTGATCGTCCTCCTAGATTAAAATTGCAGCCTCCCCGCTGTGCCCTGTGTCGTAGGAGGCTGCAGTGTGGCTTGTGACGCGATCCGCGTCATTCCCGGCGCCCTGTGACGTATTTACAGCGGCGCCGCGCTGTTAGCTTCAAAATGCGCACTGCGCATGCCCAATGCGCATGCGCAGTGCACATTTTGAAGCTAACAGCGCGGCGCCGCTGTAAATACGTCACAGGGCGCCGGGAATGACGCGGATCGCGTCACAAGCCACACTGCAGCCTCCTACGACACAGGGCACAGCGGGGAGGCTGCAATTTTAATCTAGGAGGACGATCACGCCTATGGAGGCGTGCTGTGAAGCAGAGGGCAGTCTTGATGAGTGACTATGAATAGCATAGTCACTCATTATCATCACTAATCAGGTACTTATAAAACGTTTTTAGTCAATGTCATTTACTGCATTTAGGAGGTAGAAATAGTGTAGGGAAAGTGTTAATATGCTCTAGGGACAGGTTTTAATAGGTTTACAAGTGTTTTGGGGGTGACAGGATCGTATGAGTGCCTGAGCAAATTGTCTGAATACTTATGACGATGTGATATTTAAATTTCTCCTTCGCCTCATTGGGGGACACAGACCGTGGGTGTTATGCTGCTGTCCACTAGGAGGCGACACTAAGCAGAATCTGCAAAAGAGTTACAGTGGCTCCTCCTCTGCAGTATACACCCCTGGAGCAGGCATTGCCTCACCAGTTTTTTGCTTAGTGTCGAAGGAGGCACACGACCATTTTTACTCTCTATTTATTTCATCTTTTTTCTTCCAATGAAGAAAAGTGGGTCCGGTGTGGCCCCCGGCATGCTCCTTCCTCGGCCAACCACTGTTGGGGCGCTGGGTTGAAGTTGAGAATCGTTACATATGCCGTACTCCTTTCTCGGCCTCCCACTGTTGGGTTGCTGGGTTAAAGTTGAGACAGCCCAGCATAACATCCACCTTCCTCACTCCCTCGGGGTCCTGAGTTGAAGCCAGAGCTGGACTACCTGCCAGATGACGTCCCCCTAATCACCCTTTGGGTGCTTAGGCTGAGGCACCACAGGTATCAGCAGCACATGCTGCATTCTGGGCTGGGACTCTAGATGGATGCCTGCAGGCTTCATTCCCACTGTGTGCTCCTGATAGGTACATGTTACAGCATGGCACATGGAGCCTCAGCCCTGCTGCGTGTTCCCGAGTTACATGGAGCCTCAGCCCTGCTGCGTGTTCCCGAGTTACATGGAGCCTCAGCCCTGCTGCGTGCTCCTGATGGGCACATGCTACAGCATGGCACACGGAGCCTTCAGCCCCGCTGCGTGCTCCTGAGGGACATGGATCCTCAGCTCTGCTGCATGATCCTGAGGGGTACATACTTCCAGCAAGCTCCAGCTCCAACACTGCAGCACTCCCCAGGAGCCCAGCCCTGCTGTGTGCTCCTAATGGGGCCAGGAGACCCCTTGCAGGCAGCAGATCATCTGTGCCCCTGCATACAGCCGGCACCCATTTACTGCGGCCGGACTCCAGGACCACCCAGTCTCTGGGTTGTTCTGATGGGGCCACCACTGCACTGTCGCCTGAAGGGCCGGGGGACACCAGGCTGCCAGCAGTAACAGGAGCACAGTCTTCCTGCGCTCCTGCATGTTACCTGCGCCGGCTCTGCAGACTGTTTCAGGAGCCCCAGTCCTGGGTGCTCCTGCCGAGGCCACCTTTGTGCCGCTGCTACTATGCCCGGGAGGTCCGGCGGGGTCCGGTTCGGGCCGTTCCGGGACCTCCGCGCCGGCCTGGGGCTATTTTCGGCCCCATTTTCAACTTTAGGCCGCGGCTTCGGCCTAGCGCGAAGCCGCCGCCCCTTCCTCCGCCCCCGGCCCGCCCCCTGATGACGATAATGACGCGGCCGGCGTCATGGCAGGGGCTGACCGGAGCTGCAGGGGAATATTTTTTCACAGAGCTTCGCGCTCTTTCAAGGTTCCTCCCCCCCTCCCCCCTCCTTCCCACATAAACAAGCAAGCAGCTCTCACAGGAGAGCCTGTGGCATTGTTAAAGCAGGACCAAGTGTGCCTGCCAGGTGGTAAAGTGCAGACTGCTTCTGCATCTGTCCTCTTGTCCCTGCCACAATGCAACTTACATTCCTCCCATGGAGTGACAAACAATGTGGGGGTACAGTACCAGCTGGACTGTACACTGGCCCACAGAACCCTCCTCTGTATACATTACAAGAGTTGAGGGAAACATAGGGAGTCAATGCCCATCTCTGGACCCAACATTATATAGGAGGCAGCACGGCTTTAGCCGTACGGGGCTCACATGGTCTTGGATGGTACAGTCAGCACAGCCTTGCTGAGCGGCGGTCTCCAATAGCAACAGCAGAGCAACCTGCAGGGCTATATATCCTGCTGCAACTTGTCCTCTGTACACCTGCAATACAAAGGGCAGTGCAAACATGTTAGCTTCTCCAGAATTACCCTATAATAATGTTCCTTATTCCTAGAGCTGCACATGCAGAGTCTCTATGCCAGCGCACGGGCCACTGCACGTTTTGTTTATTTCATACTACCGATTCAGGTACCTGTTGGTACACCTAGCCAACCTTATGACTTTGCATAGGGGTTGCTAGGTTAAGGTAAGACGCCGACTGGCCCTTACCTTGGTCTCCCAACGGTGAGAGGTGTCAGTTGATATTCAGGCATCTCAGCTACTCTTACAGCGTACCTCTATCCGGGCTCCCACGCAGCGGGGACAACTGGATTGTGGTGGACCTTCCACGAGTTTACCTGACAGGTTCTTCTGTGGCCCACCTCCCCCCCTTCCCCCACTCTGGGACAGCTCAGTTGAAGTTGCTACAACCCAAAAATTGCCCGACAATGTCAGGCGTCCCAAGACTGTTTGCTGACCCTCTCCAGACCCCACATTTGGAGTTCTGGATGGCGGTGAGGACAGCCAAGTCCCACAAGACGCGGATTTAAATACCATGTCCCGCAGCTTCACGGGTAATTCAACTAAGGGTCTCTGGAACCTACGACCTATAGCATATCCTCAACTCCCCATGGTTGGGGCGATGGGTTGTAGCCGAGATTGCTATATGCCATACGTCTCCTCGACTCCCCATTGTTGGGGACTCGGGTTGAAGTTGCGATTCTCGACGCCTACCCAGCCTTCCTCCCCAGGCTACAAAACCAAAGCTCTGGATCGCAAGAGTGGACCATGAGTCCAGCTACCATCTCCTCACTGCACCTATATTAGGTACTTGGGTTGAGATAACAAGCGCAAACACTACACAGCCCGCTCCAAAGCAGGACCTAGCAAACTCCCGACTGCATCGTCCCAATGGATGGGCCCTCCTGTTCACTGGTTTACCCGGCCTCTCGCCCCAGGCTCACAGATAGAACTCTGAGTCACAGGACATGGATCAAGAGCCCAGCTGCCAATCTCCTCACCACACCTGTAATAGGTACTTGGGTTGAGATTACACGCGCAAGCAATCTGCACAGCCCGCTCTTAAGCAGGACCTCGCAGATCCCCAACTGCATTAATCCAATGCATGGGCCCTCCGGTCCCCTGTATGACCGTGGTCTGTCCCTTCTTCCACACAGTCCGTCCCTTCTCGACTCAGGAGTCAAAAGAGAATTCTGTGAGACCAGAAGATCATAAATACAAAGTTTTTCCTAGCCTGAAGTTGTCAAAGGAGTCTCCCATATCTGGACGACGTATTCATCAATGCATGACTTTCAGGGACTGTGTACACAGTGTCACCTTCACTTTGCATGCTAAGAAGATTCGGTTAGCGGATCGACCGCCACAAGTCTACCGCAACTCCAAGGCCACTCCAAGAGTCCCAGCTCCGCTATGTACTCATGACGGCCACATGCTGCAGCATCACATATGGAGTCTCAGCCTCATTGGATACACAGCATCGGATGAATACAGTGGCCTTTAGCCGCAACACATCCACAGCTCTAGTCAAGTTCCCCAAGACAGGGCACGGATTCTTCGTCTAGGAATCCACAGTCTCCTTCAGCGGTCTCCTGAGTCCTTCACAACTGCCACGAGAGTCCTAGACAAGATGGTGGCAGCGGTGGAGGCAGTTCCATTGGCTCAGCTGCATCTCCGGCTTTTTTGCATTTATCCATGTTCCGGCTTGACACGAGAACAAGATGTGGTTCTATGTACCCCCGTCACAATGCTCACTGCAGTACCCTTGCCTAGATCTGAAGATGCCTCTCATTCTTCGAAGATTCGGGCAATATTTCTAGTACTGAAATCCGTCAGTCACCTTCTGGCATTCGGACATGTCAGGATACAGTCAGACAATGCCACAGCCGTGGCATACGTTAACCATTTGGGTGAAATCCACAGTCTCCAAGCAATGACAGACGTTCGCCACATCCTTCACTTGAGGAAATCCTTGAACACTGTACTGCCAGCTGTTCTCATACCAGGTGTACACATCTGGGAAGCGTTTATTTATTTATTTTTTTTCCTAACCCGACAAGGGATGGACTTAGGGACACGGTCCCTTCATCCACAGTCCTCCGTCAAGGCTGCCAGCGCCAGGAAACCTCAAATGTGTGACCCGACTGAGTCACGCCTCAATGCCAAGGTTCCAATCTTCTTGGCCAGGTCCCAGGACTCACAGTCAGTACGACAGACGCACTAGTCCAAGACTGGACCTGTATCCACCTCCCCTATATTCTTTCCCCACTACCAAGTTAGTGCGGAATTTCAAACAAGAATATCGCCAGATCATTCTTCTGGTCTCAGACTGGCCCAGCTGCGCTTGGTACGCAGATTTCGTCCACATCATGGCAGCAGTACCAGGACGACTAACAGACAGTCCAGACCTGCTCTCTCTTGGCCAGTCCTCCCACAGGATTCCTCAACTCTGAAATTAATGGCGTAGTCCTTGAGACCTGGCACTTAACCCAAGGTTTTTTTCCCAGGATATTGTAGCAACCACAGTCACAGCAAGGAAACCAGCCTTATCAACGATATACCATCACACATGGGTAATGGTTTTTGTTTTGTTTTTTGCCTAGAGCACCTCTAGAGGTCACTACCCCTTGCCCCTATTTCATACCAAGACCTCTCGGTTGCTTCCGCTTAGACCTCGACTCAGGTCTGTCCTTAGGATCTCTCACACAGCAAGTTTCAGCCCGTATCCCCTTCTTACACAAGTGGAGACCTGAACTTCGTCCTCACGGCCCTACAAGACCGCCATTTGAGCCTCTATAGGATATTACCCTTAGTATTCCCATCCAAACAGTGGTATGTTTCGGTGGAAAAATTATTTTCTTTACGGAGGTATCGGTGTTTGCAGCGTTATTTTATGTAAATCATTTTTTCTGGGTTTCCATCTGGACAAGATTGCCCTGCGGCTCGTTGCATCCTTCTGCTACAGGCGGTGTACTCTTACACCTAAATGAATACATCTCTCTGCCATCGCTTCGCCCGACTCCTGTCCATCCGGTCGCGAAGGACCTACATATGCAGGGCCTAGTCGGGGCCCTACGCATCTAGGTATCCAAGACAATGCCCTTCGAAGAGGTCAGATTTTTTTTTTTCCAGAGGACAGAAATAAATTTTGTCAGCCTCTAAGGCACCTCTACCAAGGTGGATCCGTCTAACCATCTAAGATGCTTATACCATCGAAAGCTCATCTCTTCCAGCAGCATCACGGCACATTCTACTACGGCCGTGGTGGCCTCCTGGGCCGTTCGGCACTAGGGGTCAGTGCAACAAGTGTATAGGTAGCCAAGCGGTCAGCCTACGTACAAACTTAAGCCTTTACAGTGCTTGCACTCGGTTCTCGGCAAAACGCAAGTCTGGGTAGACGTGCCCTCCAGGCGGCAGCAGACCGCCTGTCAGTGCATAGTCTTCACTGACCATGCTCAGTGTTATTAGTTCCATTGTTTTTCCCCACCCAGGGACTGCTTTAGGACGTCCCACGGTCTGTGTCCCCCAATGAAGCGAAGGAGAAAAGGAGATTTTTGTGTACTCACCGTAAAATCCTTTTCTCTTAGCCTCTAATTGGGGGACACAGCACCCACCCTATTGCCCTTGTGGGCCTTTTTTTCTACAGTTCTCACATTGCTTCTCAGCTGTTACAGGGTTAACATGTTTACACATGTTTGCCTATTATCACTCTGTGAACTGTTTAAACTTGTGCCTGTTTGGTTACAGGCCTTGTAGTACTATGAACCTGTTTAGTTACAGGCCTTGTTATACGATTATTGCTCCGTTAATTCTTCACTTTTTACACATGTGCCTGCGTAGTTACAGGCCTTGTGGTACTTTTAGTACTCTGCTAACTCTTAACTGTTTACACACGTACCTGTTTGTTTTCAGGCCTTGTTACACTGTTATTACCTTGTTAGCTATATCTGTTTACACAGGTTGCCTGTGTGGTTACAGTCCCTGTTTTACTGTTTTTATCTGTTAACTCTCCTACTGCTTTAGCACAAAACTGGTGAGGCAATGCCTGCTCCAGGGGTGTATACTGCAGAGGAGGAGCCACTGTAACTCTTTTGCAGATTCTGCTTAGTGTCGCCTCCTAGTGGACAGCAGCATAACACCCACGGTCTGTGTCCCCCAATTAGAGGCTAAGAGAAAAGGATTTTACGGTGAGTACACAAAAATCTCCTTTTTTCATTTTTAATAAATTTGCAAAAATTTCTACACTTCTGTTTTTTTTTCAGTTAAGATGGGGTGCAGAGTGTACATTAATGATAAAAAAAATGAACTTTTTTGAATCTACCAAATGGCTGCAATGAAACAAAGAGTGAAAAATATA
Source organism: Allobates femoralis (assembly GCA_033576535.1). Taxonomy (NCBI): domain Eukaryota; kingdom Metazoa; phylum Chordata; class Amphibia; order Anura; family Aromobatidae; genus Allobates; species Allobates femoralis. Next base: position 140,288,637 of record JARQOC010000009.1, read on the forward strand.
AAGGGGTCTGAATACTTTCCGTCCCCACTGTAGGCTGATGTGGAAGCCATTATTCAGTACATAGTATATTGTGGAGACCCAAACGTTTTATAGAGGGCTCTAGCTGATATAATAATGTATATATTAAGCTGTGGTGGCCCCATATTAAACACATGGAGCTGTGGGGATATCATACTGTACAGTATATCACAAAAGTGAGTAAACCCATCATATTTTTGTAAATATTTTATTACTAGAAATAAGCCTGATGCTATTGCATCGGGAGGGTAGGCTCTGGGCCTGTCTCCCCTTGTGCACTCTCTGAACTCTATGCTGTCTCTCCCCCTATGTGCTCTTGCTTACTTGTGCCTTTCTCACTGCTCTGTGTGCTCTTTGCCCCTGTGTGCGCTGTCTCTCCCTGTGTACGCTGTCTCTCCCTATGACTCTGCCTCCCCTGTGCCCCCTTCCTCCCCTGTGCCCTCTGCCTCCCATGTCCCTGCGTCTCATCACTAAGCCACCATACAATGCTCACCACTGAGCCACCATACATTGCTCACCACTGAGCCACCATACAGTGCTAACCAACAAGCCACCATACAGTGCTAACGACCGAGCCACCGCAGAGTTCTACCCACTGAGCCACCACACAGTGCTAACCTAACGGCTGGGGCCGTTCATCTCTGGGCTGCATCGCCGCTGACCTCCCTGATGCGGGAGATGCGCCGCTGATCTCCCGACAGAATGGCTATGTTAATTGCTATATTAGTAAAAAGAGCAGCACGGCTTTTGCAGTGGGTGCAAACCTTTTTGGTATCGTATGTAAATTGCTAGTTTTGTCACTTGTCACAATTCCCTGCAACTAACGGTGCTGCGGTGGATTGTGGGATAGCGACACAATTGCCAGAAGTGTGACAGAGGCGATTGGAAATTATATATATATAGATATCTTTTTTATGGACACTTCTCCATCCTCCTCTTTCTTGACCTGTCCTCTGTATTCGACACAGTCGACCACTGCCTCCTATTACAGATCCTCTCTTTCATTGTTATCACTGACCTTGCCCTCTCCTGGATCTCCTCCTACCTTTCCAACTGTACATTTAGTGTCTCCCACTCCAACACTACCTCCTCTCCCCAACCCCTCTCTGTTGGATTCCCTCAAGGTTCTGTCCTGGGACCCCTTCTTTTTTACATCTATACCCTTGGCCTAGGACAACTCATAAAGTCCCATGGATTCCAGTACCACCTGTATGCTGATGACACTCAGATCTACTCTCTCTGGCCCTGACTTCACCTCTATGCTGTCCAGAATCCCAGAGTGTCTATCAACCATATCCGCCTTCTTCTTCTCTCGCTTCCTTAAACTAAATGTAGACAAAACTGAACTCATCATCTTTCACCCATTTCACGCACTTCCCTTACCTGATCTATTATTACAATAAATTATATCACACTTTGCCCTGCACCTGAAGTCCACTGCCTCGGAGTGATCCTTGACTCTGCCTCATCCTTCAGACCACACATTCAAGCTCTCGCCACCTCCTGCCGCTTCCAACTCAAAAATATTTCCAGAATCCTCCCTTCCTCAGCCCTCAATCTACTAAACTACTAGTGCATGCCCTCACCATCTCCCGTCTCGACTACTGCAATCTACCCCTCTGTGGCCTCCCTGCTATCACTCTTGCGTCTCTCCAATATTTCCTTAACTGTGCTTCCAACTAATCCACCTCTCTCCTCACTGCTCCTCCACTTCTACCCTCTGCAAATTCCTCCACTGGCTCCCAATTCACCAGTGTATCCAATTCAAACTACTAATACTGACTTAGGAAGCCGTCCACAATTTGTCCCCCTCATATACGGTATCTCTGAACTAATCTCCTGCTATCATCCAATTCGTAATCTTTGATCCTCCCAAGATCTCCTCCTTTCCTCCACACTTGTATATTCCTCATCTAACCGCCTGCAAGACTTCGCCCGAGCATCCCCCATCCTCTGGAATTGTGCACCTCAAAACATCTGACTGTCCCCTACACTCAGAACCTTCAAGCGGAACCTGAAAACCCATCTCTTCAGAATAGCCTACAATGACCACGATGCCACCTCACCACCACTGGACCTGACGCTCCACCACCATTGGACACAGCACTCCACCACCATTGGACCAGGCGCTCCACCACCACCCAAGCAGGCCCAACCTACTGTTCCCCTTCCTATTGCCCTGTAGAATGGAAGCCCGTAACGGCAGGGTCCTCTCTCCCCTCTGTACCAGTCTGTCACTGTTAGTTTGTTAATTGTACTTTCAACTTGTTTGAATGTAACCCCTTTTCATGTACAGCACCATGGAATCAATGGTGCTCTATAAATAATAATAATAATAATAATAATGGGACAACACTGAAGATATAACACTTTGATACAATGTAAAATAATCAGTGTCCAGTTTGCAAACCTGCCTTTTTTCTGAATCGCTGGGTAAACCTTTTCTGCAGTGAGTATTAGTGAAATGCAGTATGTTATTCTATACAAAGGTATATACACTGTGTGCAGAATTATTAGGCAAATGAGTATTACTCCAAGCTGTATAGGGTTGAGAGCCAACTACCAATTAAGTAAATCAGGTGATGTGCATCTCTGTAATGAGGAGGGGTGTGGTGTAATGACATCAACACCCTATATAAGGTGTGCTTAATTATTAGGCAAATGCCTTTCCTTAGGCAAAATGGGTCAGAAGAGAGATGTGACGGGCTCTGAAAAGTCCAAAATTGTGAGATGTCTTGCAGAGGGATGCAGCAGTCTTGAAATTGCCAAACGTTTGTAGCGTGATCAACGAACAATCAAGTGCTTTATGACAAATAGCTAACGGTTCAAAGAAGCGTGTTGGGCAAAAAAGGAGCAAAATAACTGCCCATGAATTGAGGAAAATCAATCGTGAAGCTGCCAAGATGTCATGTACCACCAGTTTTGCCATATTTCAGAGCTGCAATGTTACTGGAGTATCAAAAGGCATAAGGTGTGCTATACTCAGGGACATGGCAAAGGTAAGGAAGGCTGAAAAACAACTACCTTTGAACAAGAAACATAAGATAAAACGTCAAGACTGGGCCAAGAAATATCTTAAGACTGATTTTTCAAAGGTTTTATGGACTGATGAAATGAGAGTGACTCTTGCTGGGCCAGATGGATGTGCCAGAGGCTGGATCAGTAAAGGGCAGAGAGCTCCACTCCGACTCAGACACCAGCATGATGGAGGTGGGGTACTGGTATGGGCTGGTATCATCAAAGATGAACTTGTGGGACCTTTTCGGGTTGAGGATGGAGTGAAGCTCAACTCCCGGACCTACTGCCAATTTCTGGAAGATAACTTCTTCAAGCAGTGGTACAGGAAGAAGTCGGTATCGATTCAAGAAAAAACATGATTTTCATGCAGGACAATGCTCTATCAAATGCATCCTACTACTCCACAGAAGCGTGGCTGGCCAGTAAAGGTCTAAAAGAAGAAAAAATAATGACATGGCCCCCTTGTTCACCTGATCTGAACCCCATAGAGAATCTGTGGTCCCTCCTAAAATGTGAGATCTACAGGGAGGGAAAACAGTACACCTCTGGGACAGTGTCTGGGAGACTGTGGTGGCTGCTGCACGCAATGTTGATCGTAAACAGATCAAGCAACTGGCAGAATCTATGGATGGAGGCTGTTGAGTGTCATCATAAAGAAAGGTGGCAAATTGGTCACTCATTTTTTGTGTTTTGTTTTTGCATGTCAGAAATGTTTATTTCTAAATTTTGTGCAGTTATATTAGTTTACCTGGTGAAAATAAACAAGTGAGATGGGAATATATTTGGTTTTTATTAAGTTGCCTAATAATTCTGCACAGTAATAGATACCTGCACAAACAGATATCCTCCTAAAATAGGCCAAATCTAAAAGAAACACTCCAACTTCCAAAAATATTAAGCTTTGATATTTATGAGTTTTTTGGGTTGATTGAGAACATAATTGATGATCAATAATAAAAATAATCATCTAAAATACAACTTGCCTAATAATTCTGCTCACAGTGTAGTTAGACCAGAATTCATGTTGCACGCTCTATGTTCCTTTTTGTTTTGCAATGGGAGACTATTAGCCACTTACATTGCAGGAAATCCTTAAGCTTAATGACCAGACTTTTTTTGCAATAATGACCAGTGTCCCTTTATGAGATGATAACTCTGGAACGCTTCAACGGATCCTAGCGATTCTGAGACTTTTTTTTGTGACATATTGGGCTTCATGTTAGTGGTAAATTTAGGTTGATAACTTTTGCGTTTACTTGTGAAAAAATCAAACATTTGGCAAAAATTTTGCAATTTTGCAATTTTCAAATTTTAATTCTGTTAAACCAGAGAGTTATGTGATACAAAATAGTTAATAAATAACATTTCCCACACGTCTACTTCACATCAGCACAATTTTGGAAAAAAAATTTTTTTTTGGTTAGGAAGTTATAAGGGTTCAAAGTTCTCATTTTTCTAGCAAAATTTACAAAACAATATTTTTTTAGTGACCACATCACATTTGAAGTCCCTTTGAGGGGTTTACATGACAGAAACCCAATAGTGACACCATTCCAAAAACAACACCCCTCAAGCTACTCAAAAGTACATTCAAGAAGGTTATTAACCCTTCAGGTGCTTGACAGGAACTAAGACAAAATGTTAGGAAAAAAAGGACATTTTAATTTTTCCAACAAAAATGTTCTTTTAGCCTCAATTTCTTTCATTTTCACATGGGCAACAGGATAAAATGCATCCTAAAATTTGTTGAAAAATTTCTCCTGAGTACACTAATACCTCATATGTGGTCATAAACGGTCACGGCAGGGCTCATAAGGGAAGGAGCGCCATTTGACTTTTGGAGCTAATTTTCCATTCAAAAAGTCAAATGGCGCTCCTGATGCCTTGTTACTGCCATGGTAAGGTGGCGTTAGCGATTCCAATACTTACCTATGGAGAAGCGGCCCCCAGCTCGGATCAAACGCCGGCATCTGAGTGTCGGAGTTTGAAATCTTGCGCTTTTTCCCAGCGCAAGCAAAGATACTTCTGAAAGCGTCTTTTCTTGCGTTAGGAAAAAGCGCAAGATTTCACTCAGATGCTGGCTTTTGAGCTGAGCTAGGGGCGCGTCTCCATAGGTAAGCATAGGCAGCGCAAACTCCGTGTTACCATAACAATAACAAGGTGTCCGGGTTGTCAAAAGCTATGTTTTGGACGCAAGCCCCCTGAAACGTTAATGTAACCTTAGCCTTAGGGCATGTGCACAAGATCTGAAGACGTCTCCTCTCCTGCATTTTTTAAAATTATTTCTTTATTAAATTTTTAAAACAAATGACGTGGGGCTTCGCCATATTTTTGGTCCAGCCAGTTACAGCAGGCAGCTACCGGCTGCCACCAACCCCCACTGCCTAGTTTTACCTAGCTGGAAACTAAAAATATAGGGAAGCCCTTTTTTCTAATAATTTAATGAAATAATTAAAAAAAAAACGGCGTGGGCTTCGTCATATTTTTGGGCCAGCCAGGTACAACTAGGCAGCTGGGGGATGGAATCCTCAGCGTAGGGAGGCCCAAGCTTTCTGGGCCTCCCCTGCTGCGAATTGCAGCCCACAGCCGCCCCAGAAAATGGCGCAGTCATAGAAGCGCCATTTTCTGGCGCTGTATCCAGCTCTTCCAGCTGCCATGTAGCGGTGCCAGATGGGTAGTAAGGGGTTAATGCCAGCTTTTTGGCAGCTGGCACTAAGCTTGAGATTCATAATGTCTGGCCAATATTAGATTGGGCCATTAGGAATCTCTAGTAAATTTGAAAGAAGACACAACAAAGAGAAAAATATTTTTATTAGAAAAAAAACATGAACACGTACCTTGACCCCATCTTTATTATTCTGTGGCATCCGACGTAGTCTAGCGGGCGGTGATGTCCGACGTAATCCAATGGGTGGTGATGTCCGACGTAGTCCAATGGGCGGTTCCGCAACAGTTCTCAATGTTATAGCATATGGGGGCATCCCCTATATGATATAAAGAGAAGGCACTCTCCCATGGGGAATGATAGGTCATGAACTCTGTAAGTTCATGACCCATCACAATCCAGGGGTCACACAGTGGTTAACTGATCTTCATGGTGATCTCTAAAGCAGTCACCATGAAGAACACAGTTAACCCCTGTGTGACCCCTGGATTGTGATGGGTCATGAACTTACTGAGTTCATAACCTATCATTCCCCTGGGGTCACACAGGGGTTAACCGTGTTCTTCATGGTGACTGCTTTAGAGATCACCATGAAGATCAGTTAACTCCTGTATGACCCCAGGGGAATGATAGGTCATGAACTCTGTAAGTTCATGAACTATCAGTCTCCTGAGAGTGCGCCGATGTGTGCGCGCGCACAGCAGCTCACACATTAGAGGGGCGCACACCGCGGCGTGCAGAGAGACAGCGGGCCTCGCACAGAAGAGGAGGAGAGGCCGGTGCCAGGATCGCGGGACCTGCCTCTGCATGCAGGTATCGCGGGCCTGCGGGGGAAGCCAGAGGGGGAATGGAGGGCAGGGAACAGGATGTTCTCTCCCATCTTCTGACACTTGATCAGATGGGAGAGAAGAGAGATCGCCGGTGTCGGTACCAGGGGGAGGGGGGCGCTGGGCCGGAGGTTCAGGGGCCGAAAGTGGTGGGGGGAATTGGAGATGGCTGAGGGGCACCAGAGGGGACTGAGAGGCCACAAGGCAATGTCATTTCCATGCGATCTGACATGTATGGCATGTCAGATCGCATGGAGATGAAGGGACGTGGCGACTTTCCCGCCCGCCGCGGCCATTTTGGGATAGATCGGGGTGGGGGTGGGAGGAAGATCCCCGGTGCCGGGGGTCTTGGGGGCCTTAGGGGTTAATACATCACTCTCATCCAATATGTGTTTTCATGTCAGATGAAAGTGAAAGCATTTTTTACCGGCGGTGACATTTTTTGTAATGTCATGACCGATAAACGGTGTTACTGGCACCGGTAAAAGAGCCCCCGATCCATAATCTGGAGGGTCTCAGCTACCCCCGGTAACTGAAATCCTGGAGATTTTCGGTCACCGGGGGGCGCTACAGGCATATTCCTGGCTGACGTCTACAGACGTCAGCCAGGCATAAGTGCCCTCTTTTTCTGACGCCTCTAGACGTTAGGCTGTCGTTATGGGGTTAAGAGAGCATGGGGTCTTAATGTCTTAATGTAGTATGAACATATAGCCTCTAACTACCCAGCCGATGAAGTCTTAGGCTAGGGTCACATTTGGAGGGGGCGTCCTTTGCAAGGATGCGTTAAAGGAGGCAGTTTTTTTACTGGCCATTTCTTTACCAATTTTTCCCTTTTTAGTGCTAGTATTAATGCATGCGTTAACGCATGGTACATATATGTACTATGTGTTAACGCATACATTTCCCATAGACTCACATGTTAAAAGAACGCATGCATTTTTGCAAACGCCCCCAAAAACGCTGCTTAGGCTAGGGTCACACTTGAGCCTTGGAAGCGCTAAAACCTAGTGTTTTTCACAATTCAAAATTGTGAATAACGCTAGCGTTAATGCTTCCATAGGCTCCCATGCAAAAAAACGCATAGTCAAAATGCAACACTTTTGACGCTATGCGATTTTTAAAAAGCACCAAGAAACATGTTAAGCAACGTTTGTAGGGGCGTTTGCAAAAACGTATGCTTTTTTTAATATGGGAGTCTGTGGGAAGCGCATGCGTTAACGCATGGTACATATATGTATTATGCGTTAACGCTAGTGCTAAAAAAGGAAAAAAATGGCAATTTAAAAATCTGGCTTCTTTAACTTATCCTTGCAAAGGACGCTCCCTCCATATGTAACCCTAGCCTTACCACGTTTTTTGGTGCATTTGCAAAAACGCATAGCGTCAAAAGTGTTGCATGTTGACCATGCGTTTTTTTGCATGGGAGGCTATGGAAGTCTTAACGCTGGCGTTTTTCACAATTTGGAATTGTAAATAACGCTAGCTTTTAGCGCATCAATGCCTCAAGTGTGACCCTAGCCTAAAGGTATGAAATATTAGAGATTTTCTGTTATGGTAGGTTATAGGCTACGCCATCTCTATGTGGTTTATTGATGCTGTATTGATACGTTCGGCATATACTTGTCACACACACTGACCACAGGGCCAGATATGGATGTGACCAGGCCCTAAGAAATCCTATCCGGAAGCACAAGCAAACAGTATATCCATAGGCTAGGGTCACACTTGAGCCATTGAAGCACTAAAAGCTAGCGTTTTTCACAATTGCAAATTGTGAAAAATGCTAGCATTAGCTTTTCCTTGGGCTCCCATGCAAAAAACGCATGGTCAAAATGCAACACTTTTGACGCTATGTGTCTTTGCAAAAGCACCAAAAACACGGTAAGCATCGTGTTTGGGGGTGTTTGCAAAAACGCATGCTTTTTTTTTAACACGAGAGCCTATGGGGAACGCATGCGTTAATGCATGGTACATATATGTACCATGCGTTAACGCTAGCACTAAAATTGCCAAAAATGCCATGAAAATGGCAATGGCAAAAAACTGCTGACTTAAACGCATCCTTGCAAAGGACACCCCCTGCAAATGTGACCCTAGCCATACGGTATACCATTGTGCACAGTGGTGCAATTTACAGCTATTCTAGCTATACATGGTGAGCCTTAGAGTAGATAGTATACTCTAAGCAGGTGACAAATACCTCTGAACACTAGATACAGTGTCTTGTGAAAGTATTTGGCCCCCTTGAACTTTTCAACCTTTTCCCACATTTCAAGCTTCAAACATAAAGATATCTACTATATAATTGCCGAAGGCATTTTTGTGTCGGACCCCGAAAACGCCGTGGCTATGTCACGCTGTGACGTCACCACGCGCGAGCAATGGCCGCGAAGCGGCCATTGCGAGTCGCTGGCCGAAAATAGAACCAGAGGCCCGGCTACAAAGTTAGCGATTTACCGCTGAGGTAGCGCGAGCAATGGCCGCGAGGCCATTGCGAGTCGCTACCTCAGCTGCCGCATCTGCCGCAACTCCCCCTATACTTTCAATGGGGATCTATTGCGAGTCGCTGTGTAGCGCGAGCAATGGCCGCGAGGCCATTGCGAGTCGCTACACTTGCGGCGCGGTTGCGGTAATCCCCATAGAAAGTATAGGGGGACTTGCGGCAGGTGCGGCAGCGAGTCGCTGGCTGAGTGCGAGCACTTGCGGCGCGGTTGCGGTAATCCCCTTAGAAAGTATAGGGGGACTTGCGGCAGGTGCGGCAAGTGCGGTTTTGCCGCACCTGCCGCAAGTCCCCCTATACTTTCTATGGGGATTACCGCAACCGCGCCGCAGATGCGGTTTTTAAATAAAATAAAACAATTTTAATACAAATAAATTTTCATAAAATAACAAATAATAAATACATTTAATAATAATAAAAATAGTAAAAAAACAAAACAAAATAAATAATAAAATAAAAAATTCCTATCTACTATATTGGATTATTATTTGAAAATCTAAAAAAAAATAAAAATATTCTAGACACCCGATGCATTTGCATCGGGCTCACAGCTAGTAAATTATAATTTTTTGTGAAGAATCAACAACAAGTGGGACACAATCGTGAAGTGGAATGAAATTTATTGGATAGTTTAAACTTTTTAGCAAATAAAAAACTGAAAAGTGGAGTGTGCAATATTATTTGGCCCCCTTGAGTTAATACTTTGTAGTGCCACCTTTTGCTGAGATTACAGTTGCAAATCACTTGGGGTATGTCTCTAACAGTTTTGCACATCGAGAGACTGAAATTCTTGCCCATTCTTCCTTGCAGAACAGCTAGAGCTCAGTGAGGTTGGATGGAGGCGTTAGTGAACAGCAGTTTTCAGGTCTTTCCACAGATTCTCGATTGGATTCAGGTCTGGACTGTGACTTGGCCATTCTAACACCTGGATATGTTTATTTTTGAACCATTCCATTGTAGATTTTGCTTTATGTTTGGGATCATTGTCTTGTTGGAAGATAAATCTTCGTCCCAGTCTTAGGTCTTATACAGACTCCAACAGGTTTTCTTCCAGAATGGTCCTGTATTTGGCTCCGTCCATCTTCCCATCAATTCTAACCATCTTCCCTTTCCCTGCTAAAGAAAAGCAGGCCCAAACCATGATGCTGCCACCACCATGTTTTACATGGGGATGGTGTTTTGACTTTGATAAGCTTTTACGCCAAACATATAGTTTTGCATTGTGGCCAAAAAGTTCGATTTTGGTTTCATCTGACCAGAGCACCTTATTCCACATGTTTGGTGTCTCCCAGGTGGCTTGTGGCAGACATCAAACAAATTTGATTGTCCTATGGACAGACTCTCCCACCTCAGTTGTAGATCTCTGCAGTTCATCCAGAGTGATCATGGGCCTTTTGGCTGCATCTCTGATCAGTCTTCTTGTTCGAGATGAAAGTTTAGAGGGACGGCCGGGTCTTAGTAGATTTGCAGTGGTCTGATACTCCTTCCATTTCAATATGATTGCTTGCATAGTGCTCCTTGAGATGTTTAAAACTTGGGAAATCTTTTTGTATCCAAATCCGGCTTTAAACTTCACCACAACAGTATCTCGGACCTGCCTAGTGTGTTCCTTGGTCTACATGATGCTCTCTACACTTGAAATTGAACCCTGAGACTCTCACAGAGCAGGTACATTTATACGGAGACTTGATTACACACAGGTGGATTCTATTTATCATTACCAGTCATTTAGGACAACATTGGATCATGCAGAGATCCTCACTGAACTTCTGAAGTGAGTTTGCTGCACTGAAAGTAAAGGGGCTGAATAATATAACACACCCCACTTTTCAGTTTTTTATTTGTTAAAAAAGTTTAAAATATCCAATAAATTTCGTTCCGCTTCACGATTGTGTCCCACTTCTTGTTGATTCTTCACAAAAATATTAGAATTTATATCTTTATGTTTGAAGGTGGGAGATAATCAAAAAGTCTCGAAAGACACAAGGTGTAGAAAATTCACAATTTTTATTTAGGATACTTGAAGGACAAGTTCAATCCATATATTAATTAACTTTATGTTTGAAGCCTGAAATGTGGCAAAAGTTTGAAATACTTTCACAACACATTGTATGTAGAAGTCTAGAAATGATTATCCCGCCAGAATCTTATTCATACAATACTGAAGGCAGATACAAACCGCCATTAAGTCAGAGCCCCCATGTCTCTAAAGTGGAGCGCAAGTACACGAATGCTATGGTAAAGTATGCTGAGAAGCCATTAGCAACAATGAAAGTGTTTTTATAACTGGTATAATAACAGAGAGTGATCGGTGACTCACATCATGAGCCGCATTACAGCGGTATCAGGGCGGTTAGCACTATATGGACCTTTATTGCAGTTATTATCTTCACATATCGTTAATGAACACACATATAACCTGCCCAACATTATCCACACTTTATAACACTTATTTCCATAAAATTAAAATGAAGATGTAGAAGCTGTGATGGCATATGTAGAGTTCAGGCAGAATGTGATTACATCTACTGGTCATGACTGTGGCTAATATTGAGCCTTGTTCTCTTGTTACCCCGGAACATCTCTGACCCCTCAAGGCACAGATGCCAGAAGACCAGTGAAGCCGACCTGTGGTGTCTGGCACAAGGTGTTCGCAGCAGATCCTTAACCCCTTCCAGCTGTGGGAAATTTTTTTGGCTTTTGTTTGTTTTTTTTCTTCCAAGAGCTATAACATTTTCACTTTTAGATCACTATATTTATATGTGGGCTTGTTTTTGTGGGATGAATTACAATATTGAATGACAAAATTCAGTTAAAGGCGTTGTGCCATGAACATTTGTACATTTCAATTAATCGATCTTAGAAAAATAATAAATCCCACAATTGGATATGTTAAAAAAATTTCTTGTCCCAAGATATTCTTAGAAATGTGTTCCTGTGTAATGTGCGTCCGATCATGTAGGAACAGGTCAGATATACCACAGCTCCTGAGCAGAGGAAGAATTAAGAGAGTATACAGACATTACAGCTGGGGATCACAGAATATAAGAGTATACAGACATTACAGCTGGGGATCACAGAATATAAGAGTATACAGACATTACAGCCGGGGATCAGAGAATATAAGAGTATACAGACATTACAGCTGGGGATCATAGAATATAAGAGTATACAGACATTACATCCGGGGATCACAGAATATAAGAGTATACAGACATTACAGCACAGGATCACAAAATATAAGAGTATACAGACATTACAGCTGGGGATCACAGAATATAAGTGGGATCACAGCCCACTTTAACGTTAATCTGTCTCACTACCTCCCCTGCCCAGGAGGATACATCCGACTTGTTCCTGCATGGTCAGACACATACATTACACAGAGGGACATTTATAGGAATAGTTCAGGACAGGGACATTTTTAACACATCCAATTGTGGAACTTATTTTCTTTGTAAGATCTATTAATTAAAATGTCCAGTTGTTTGTGGCACAGCCCCTTTAACCAAAAATAAGGTATTGAAAAGCTGAAAAAATTTTTGCAACTTCAGTGAAACGGTGAAAGTGAACATGAAACAAAACAGGTACGACATGTACAAGCCACATGACATCTGAACGAGGCCTAAGACAGAAAACAAACACTTGGAGAAGTTAGTCCTGAAGATGACATGCTGTGTAATGCTCTCCAATAGCCGAGAGTGCTCCGTTACACTCCGCTGTCCCGTACTACCCGTCCTTCCAGCACAGGACATTAATGATTTATTGTCTGACTCAGCGCTGAGGTTCAGTCTTATGTAATGATTTCTCTACATCGCTGTTATACTTGCTGTCACTATGAAAACATTTTTGGGACATTATCACTCAGTACTGGGTACAAACATTTTGTCTTATACATGTTATTCCTCAGTGTCCAGAAGAGTTTTGTTATCTTTTCAGCATTACATTGGAGGGCATGATGTGAGAGATGTACAAGGTGGTAAAATGACTGAACTTCACTCTGACACCGATGATGGAAAATGAGGAACGTTCAGCACCTGATTCTTTGCTGCCATTGTCTCTTCTTAGACCCCGGTTGCTTTCTAAGGTCAGGGTCACACAGCCCAGCCGTTTTTGCTTCTGAACCGTTTTTACGTATCAAAATTTATTTTTTTCCCAAAAATCCCAAAAACGGATCTGTTAATAGAGGGTGCACCTAGGTGCCCCTGCGTTATTCAAAAACGTCCTTCCGGTTTTCCTGCGCTCGAAAAAATGTTGGTAGCAACGTTTTTGGGTGCTGTAAAAAAATGCATGCGTTTTTTTTTACATGGGGCCCTATGGGAAATGCATGCGTTAACGCATGGCACATATAGGTACCATCCGTTAATGCATATACGTTTTTGGGGAAAAAATGACTAAGGCTGGGGTCACACACACAGATATCTGTGCAGATATTGTTCACAGATCTCTGGTTGAAGTGAAATCATGGACAAATTGGTCTATTTGTATATGGCCACAAAATGGATCAATTTGTCCATGATTTCACTTCAACCAGAGATCTGTGAACAATATCTGCACAGATATCTGTGTGTGTGACCCCAGCCTAAGTTCAAAAAATGGCCAGGAGCTCAGGACACTATTGGCACCTAAAAAAAAACGTATCTGTTTTTCAGAAGCCACAAAAACGCAGATTCCTCTGTGTGACCCTTGCCTTACTATTGCTCTGATATAAAAGAAGGTGTAGATTATGTGCAGTGTATCCAAAATGTATAATTTCGACCACAGGAACGGCCTCAATTTGTATAACACAGACTAAATGGTAACAATGGAAATACAATCTATTCTATGCTTTTTAATGATCACAAAATGTATTGTCTTGAATTGTACCAGCCCCTGTCCCACAAGGAAAGAATACTGTAGGTCACTCAGGTTAATATATTACTCCCATAGACAAATGTGTTAACTTTAAAATTGGGTTTCCCAGATACTGTACATTAGTGGAGTCAATGCACAAATATAACACTGGTCAACAGCATTTTTGGTGCCAAAGATATTTCATTGAATTTAGGGTAACTTTGGGGTGCTGATTCTGAATATGTCATCAGTTTTGCCAGATTGGCTCAAGTTTTTGAGATTTTTCGTAAAATGTGTAAAAAAAAAGACGTTTTTTGCTACACGCGCATTAACTTTATTGATATTGTCATGAATACAATAAATTTAACAAAGTAAATGTTGATTTTAGTTTATTTTAACTAGTTTTAGAAAGTAATCTTCAAAAATGAACAAGACATGAAAGATAGACATTTAATCGCTGGAAAAGCGCTTTTTATATGATTTCCTTCTATGTGAGCTATTGGGACAGTCACGCTGTAGATTCCAGCAGTAATCAGCCATCATATGTCTGTCCCATCTGCCTTGGTACCTTTCCTCCATCACCATAATATCCTGATGAAATCTCTCCCCTTGTTCTTCACTAAAATCTCCAAGGTTTTCTGGAAATCTGTCCAAGTGACTGTGAAGATAATGCAATTTAATGCTCATGTGTACACCCAGATTTCTAAATCTCAATAGCATGTTTTGTACCAGTTCTTCATAATTGTCTGCCTTTTGATTTCCCAAGAAGTTCTTCACTACCAACACAAAACTACACCATGCAGCAGCTTCAATGTCATTCATTTCCTTAGGAAAATTTGAATCTTTAATGAGTTTCCGAATTTGAGGACCATCAAAGATTCCTGCCTTCAGTTTTTCGCTACTAAGACCAGGGAAAGATCTGCAGATGTACATGAAGCAATTACCATCTTTGTCTAATGCCTTGACGAACTGCTTCATTAATCCTAACTTTATGTGAAGTGGTGGTAGAATGATTTTTTCCCTGTCCACCAAAGGTTCGTTCACTATGTTTGATGCTCCTACTGTCAGGGTGTCCCTTGGAGGCCAATTCAATTTCTCCCAGTGGTGATGTTTTGCTCTACTATCCCACATGCAGATGAAGCAAGGATACTTTGTGTATCCACTTTGCTGTCCAAGTAAAAAGTTGACCATTTTTAAATCAACACATATCAGCCACGAATGTTCATGGTAGCACAGTTTCTCCAAGACCATTTTGACATTTTGGTATTGTTCTGCAAGTTTAGTTGAGTGAGCTACTGGAAGAGATGCACACTGATTGCCATTGTTCAACAAAACACATTTCAAACTCCTTTTAGAACTATCTATGAAAAGCCTCCAGTCTACAGGACGATATACTTGTAAACCCATTTGCAGCATCAGGCCAGGAATATCCTTACAATATACAAGTAGGTCATCTTCACAGAAAAATGGAAGAAGTGCTTCTTCTCTGGTCCTGTAAGATGTAATTTTAGTTCCAGGCGTCAGACAATTTTTTTCACTTAGCCTTGAAGCTAAAAGTTCGGATGCACTTTTTGAGAGGTTGAGGTCTCTTATTAGATCGTTGAGCTCTCCTTGGGTAAATTGCGTAGGTGTTCTGAAACTTCCTTCATATTCTAGTTCACTTCCAGAACTAATGCTTAGCTCCATACCCTGCATTTCATCATCATCATCAGGTGGGGGAAGGTCAGGTAACATGGTAAACACAGGTACAGGCACATCTTCACAATGAGGGACAGGCCTTCTTGCAGATTCCATGTTAGGATACTCCCATTTTCGTTTCTTATGCTTATTGAATCCTTGTACTTGCACTGCACAGAAATAACAGTCATCATGATGATTTTTTTGCTCTCTCCACACCATTGGAACACCAAATTTGAAGCTTGTTCTTTGTCCTTTGCTCCATTTTCGTAATAATTCGATACATGCTTTGCACACTATGTGTGGTGCCCAAAACTTGTCTTGGTCCCCAAGCATAACCCCAAAATAGGCAAAATACACTTTTTTAACGAAGTCTGTTATGTTTCTTCTATGTTTTGTCAGTGTATATTCACCACAAATGTAACAGAATGAGTCTGGATCGTTAAGACAACTTCTTCTTGATGAGTTCATGCTTTTCACTGGAAAGCAGACAACAACATAAAGTTAGTGCAAAAATCAAGCTATGAACAAACTTTTAGAACACTAATTAACACAAAACTATATTGAGAACTGCTCAGTTCAAGTACTAATCCAAAGAAATTAATGAGATGATGCGTCGCATTTACCAACAAGTGCTATAAATAAGATACCAAAAATCTCAAAAACTTGAGCCAATCTGGCAAAACTGATAGCATATTCAGAATCAGCACCCCAAAAATACCCCAAATTCATTAAAATATTTTGGGCACCAGAAAAAAAAAATTTTTTTGTTGACCTGTGTAATCAGAGTTGTAGATAAGGCAACCCATGTCCCAACATAAATCTGTACTATTTTAGCAGAGCCTTGATTTCCATTCACTTGGTTCCCTTTACTCACTGTTTTCTGTTATTTTCTGTTACTGATTGTTTTTTTTTTGCTGAACCTTAATTTTAGGAAAAAGAAAAGGCGATCCAGCACTTTGAATGCTCTCCAAATTCAATCTTTTATTTCAGAAGTGATACAGCTTCACATCAGGGGCAACCAGTGTACTAAACCACCTCAGTTAATTCCCTGCTTACTCTGCCGCTATCCCAAAAGCAGAAATTTTTCGGTTGCGCCACACTGTTTACTAAAGGCAGATTAAATTCTCCGTTACACTGATTCCTTACTCACCTTAACTGGTTGTGCCGTCTCTGCACAACCAGATTGTAGGCTCAGTGGTGAGGAAGGGATCCCAAAATCCCAAAAGGTCATTCAGGAGCTGTGGGGATAGTTATGGGTTAACCGGGAGTACTATGGCAATGGTGTCCTTGGTGATGTCCCCGCTTACCATGCCGCAGTTCTCAGTGCTGTCATTCAGTGATCAGAGACCAAGGGGAGAAGATGTGCTTTGCTCATCCCCGTGGTCTCTGATATAGCAGAGCTGCGTGTGTCTAGGAAGAGAGAAGACGAGGATCATGGAGGGTATGAGGGTGGAGACGAGGTAATAAAGATGGGGTCACTAAGTGTGTGTGTTTTTATTTTAAATAAAATGTCTCTATTGTCTCTATTTTGTGTCTTTTTTAACCACTTATTTGAGATTTTTAATGGCTGGGTCTAACTTGGCCTGACATTTAGAATCTCAGGGCTTAATACCAGCTGGTAATACAAAGCTGGTATTAACCCCTTATTACCCAGCGAGCCATCTCCACCACAGACACTAGTAGAGCCTGGTAAAGCATCTGGAAATGGTGCTACAGTATTGACCGGAGGTCCTGAAAAGATCAAGTGGGTCACAAACCAAGACTGTGGCAGGAATAAACAACAGTTTCTTTACTGAAATGGGGATTAAGGTAAGGTTCAGTATAGAGTGTGACAGTCTCAAGATCCCCTTATGACACTTTCTCTCTCAACAACACACATTCAGCAAAAGGTGAAACGAATGTCCCAATCCCAAGTTCCCAGATTATGTGTATCACACTATAATCCGGAACAATTTTACCTAAACACTACATCATCAATGAGTTCAACTAACTGAAAAAAGGAGGGCTGTAAATCTGATGAGGGTATTCAATGGGCACCCCTGGGATGGCTCACCGAGTATAAACTTATCACAACTAATAACAAGGCATTAAACTATATCAGTGTCGCTTATACATCTAGCATAGGGACACCTGGTTATCTTAAAGCTACGGTACCATTAACGTCAAGTCCCAAAAACAAAAACCTTTGGCGCCAAAAAGACAGCTATTGCAAAAGCAGCAAGATACCATGTACGGTCAGCCAATGCAAAGTTCACATGCTCGGGAGTGTCGTTCTGTAACTTCAGGGTACTATCTGTGGAGCGCTGTTCACCAGCGCTTGTCAGTATCCTCTCAATGTGGGTGGCACTGGACCCCGTCTCTCCTCTCGCATATGCAAATGGAGTCCATGGAGCCTTGATTAAGAGTCTCAAACACAGGGACTAGCCAGATATCCCTCCGGGAAGGACCCAGCCCTGGGTGGAATCATTGCGGAGACCACCATAACCACCATATTAAGTGGCCCTTTTAGTCAATATCCTACTCAGTTACGAGTTAAGGATATGACAAGGGAATTAACAGAGCCAGGTATCCATCCACAGACAGCTGTTTTGGGGTATTGCCCCTCATCAGTGTGGAGTAGAACTCTGGCTAGGTGGGAGCAATGCCTGGCAAACCAACATCACAAAGCACTCACTGATCTCAGGGACACCAGTCAAGGAAAACACTGCGGGCAGCCAGCTAAAGCGCTCAAACACAGTGAAATCCATGATGCATTGCCCCCTGGGAATTTGAATATGCAAATGGAGTCCGTGGAGCCTCAATTAAGAGTCTCAAACACGGGACTAGCCAGATATCCCTCCAGGGAAGGACCCAGCCCTGGGTGGAATGCTTGCGGAGACCACCATAACCACCATATTAAGTGGCCCTTTTAGTCAATATCCAACTCAATTACGAGTTAAGGATATGACAAGGGAATTAACAGAGCCAGGTATCCATCCACAGAAAGCTCTCTCCTCTCCTCTTGCAGTCACTCACAGTTTCCCTGGTCGCCGGCCACTTGCTCTGTCACGAGGAAGATAATACAGAGCCTCCAGTCCACACAGCATGGACTTCCATACAACTCCAAAGAGCCACACAGCTTCCACTGACTGTGCACTAGTCCTTCAGAAGAGATACACTTTCACTCAGTCCAAGGGTTAGCAACCCCTGCAGAAAAGCTTGCAGAGAAAGTCTTATCAGAGTTCCAGCTCCACACTTCTAACCACTTTTGGCTTTCTGCAGCTCATTAGTCTCTGCAACCTGCGGCTCATCACACAGCAGGCTCCAATCCTCCCTTCCTTCACCATGTGTCTGCTTAAAGTGAACCTGTCAGCTGGTTTCTGCCCCCAGGTATCACTGATCACTGACTACACCTGCAGCTTCATAGTACTATTCTAATCATCCCTGTCTGAACTCATAGTGTAATGTTATAGGTGGAAAAAAAAGCATTTATACACTTACATTTCACTTGCATGGCTAAAGGACCTGTGTGATGTAACGATCATGTGATCATAGTGGGTGGAGCTAAGCGAGCAAACTTATTATCTCCTATGGGGACTTAGCTCCACCTATTGTAGTCACATGATTATGACATCACATCAGGTCTCCCAACATGTTCTAACATAAGGCTGAAATGTTAACTATTAACCTGCCAGATAGACTAAAGTCTCCAAGATGTAGACTGTGCTTCATTTACATGAGAAAATGTAAGAGTATACATGCCTCTTTTTTCACCTTTCACATTACAATCTGAGCTCAGACAGGGATGGTTTGACTAGCATTATAGAGCTGCAGCTACAAACGGTGATAGCTAGGGAGGCACAAACTAGCTGACAGGTTCCCTTAAGCTCCTTTACACACAGGGTTTCTCAGCCTGCCCCTGCTTTCAGATCAGGCAGGCAAAATAATTGGGGTCTTAGTGCTCTCCTGATGCTATTACAGTTTATGCTCCCTCCTGAGGTGTGGAGCCCCATGACACATCATCCAAGTCAGGTAACTGACCTGATTCCCCAACCTTGGAAGGGCCTACCACATTCTCAACAATCTCTCCTCATGATGGTGAATTTACCACAAGGGAAGGAGAGGCAGATACAAGGAAGGGAACATCACTCCACTCAACATCATTAGGCATTCTCACCCCCTGATGAATCATTCTTAACCGCCGCCGGTGCTCACGGACCCATTCAGGCATGGTATGGAGGGGAGTCAAGGAAGGATCTGGCACATTTTTGCTCTAGAGTGGTCCAGGTCATCTCCTGCAATTTATCACGAAGGAGCCCTTTTGTTAGCCCAGTGACAAACTGATCCCAAAGAAGCAGTCACTCACAGAATGCTCACACGGCCTGGGATCTAGGCGGCACACCTCATTTAATATCTCCTGCAGGGCGATGGAGTACTGCTCAGGGACTCGTGCTTCCTTTGGGGGCGGTTAAAGAAGATACTGGAGCTGTGTCACTTTAGCACCGCTTCCACAACTCCCCCTCTCTGATTCCAGTTGCACCATTAGGATACGGACACACTGGCATGAAAGTCGGACGACTGCAATGCAAGTTTTTCTCACATTGCAGTTGGGCCAATGTTACTCAATGTTCGAGAGCACTTTTGCGAGTGTCGGGCATTTTTTTCTCGTCCGAGAGACGGACGAGAAAACAGTCACACATGCTGCGACAGTATGCGATTCACAATCGAGACTCGCGAATGCATGTCTAAGTGAAAGTGAATTTGTGGCGCCCCTGCGTCCAGGAGGCCACAAAAGGGAACTGCAGCCAGGCAGGTAGGACAATTGTTGCACATCAACACCCTCACAACCCACACAACCACGTGCAGTAGATGGTAGCATCCAGCCCTAAGATTGGATACTCTAGGCAAGCGAGGGGTGGTGGATTTAGAGGAGTGGGTTGGCAAACATGTAGTCAGTGACTTGACAATAAAAATAGTGAGGGGGAGGAGGAAGGAGTTCGGTAGGCCATAGTGAGCTGAACTGCAAGAACCAAGAACAGGCTGAAAGACAGCAGGAGGTTGAGTAAAGCTGAGCAGGAAGACAGGCTCACACGTCCTGTGAGTGTAAGGTGTAGGAGCGCAGAATCTGTACTGAGCAGGGTGAGCCGGAGGAGAGAGAAAGCACGTCCAAAACCGATACCACCAGGAGTGTGAGGAGAGAGAGAGGGACGGTGATACCCGGGCCCTAGAACTACAGCTAAACCAACCGACTGCAGGCGAGTAGCCCTCCTACCATACTGCAAGACGCAGAGAGAAAGAGCCTGGTAGAGCCTCACACTTGAGGACTGCTGGAGGCTGGCTGAGTAGAATGTCGGCTCTAGAGGGGACCGTAGTTTTACCCGGATCCCCAGACAACACGACTGGGGATCTTAGTTCCAGACTGGGATCCCTACCTCAAAGGACAGGCAGCACAGTGACGACCAGGAGGACCACAAGGGCCCGAGTCACCGCCATACTGTCCGGAGACACCCATCAAGTGTACAGAGAACGTAAACAGCCCGGAAAGGACACAAAGACAGTGTGAGGGGTCACAGAGAGAGAGGCCTGGCTGCAGGAAGTAAAGGGAACCCGGAGAGGGAGAGTGTGCCCGTGTACTTGAACTGAGACGTGTAAGAACTGTACTTGAATTGTTACTTGAACTGTAACTGCAGTGTAAAGTGCTTTGAAGAGCTTGGAGAGTAAACACGAAAACCCTTGAATCTGCCTCCCTTGTGTCCCTGCTTGCACGCCATTCCTTCCATACAGGATTACAGCGATTCTCCCACCTGCAGAGCCACAGACTGTCAGCACCAGCACTGAGGAGAGATTCCTGCAGTGTCTGCACAGTAAGTGTACCGAACACTCCACAATAGACTTTAACCCTTACTGCCCCGGGGAACACAGTTCTACCTAAAGGAACTATCCCATCTACGCTGCTATTCCATCATCCCGGAGGTTCTGCAGCAGCGGCGGCCCCATCACTGGCCGCACATAGTGGTGGGTCACGACTGACAACCCCTGTAAATATCCCCTTTTATTGTCGAGCCAGGGACACGGCCCGGACCAGGACCACCCGTGACTTCCCCAGCAGTAACCCGGTCCGGTACCGAGTACCCCCGTCCCTGTGGGCCCAACAAATTCTTCAGCATGGGGGAGCTAAAACAATGACCCCACCTCACTAAGAATACCAGCCCTCAGCTGCCTAGCTTTTTTTTTGCCTACTAAGGTAAAATTTGGCAGCTGAGGGTGGCAGTTCACACTTGTCCACTTTCACTGGTCTAGACTGAAAAATACTGTTAATCCCCAATTGTTTTGTTTTTTAAATAATTTAATTATTTTACACACTATGGCGGCAGGTTGGTTGCCATACACTAATTTATGGCAATATATTAAAATAATAATCGATTATAGATGGCTCACTGTACATCTTGGGAGCAATTGCATGTGATCAACAAGTAGCTGATTGGCAGTTGCATAATGCGGTAGTTTGGTTGTATAAATGGACCTTTTGCAAGCAATAATCATATAACAAACCTTAAGTTAAAAAAAAAAGACCAATTGTCAGGATGCCCACTGCAAAGCAATGTGTTTCGCACACTTGTGTGCATTGTCAGGGGGAGAGACCATATACCAGAATTGAGGTGATAAAGGGACATATGACGAATCATGGAATTACCTGAAGAAAATAACTAATGACACGATGTAGCAAAAATCACAGCATCATGTCAGATCCTGGGAGAAATCAAATGACCAAGGCACCTTACAAATGTTGCACACATTTTAGCTTAATTTTCTGTCAAATCTATAGATCCAAGAAGAGTAAGTTATACTGTGTAAGCAATTTAACCCAGAAGAGCAGATAGGATACTCCTTTGAGTTACATTTCTCCAGGGGGGACCTACCGTGGTGCAGCTGGTTCAGCTGCACCAGGGCCCCGACCAGCTATGGGGCCCCTCAGGCACCTGTAGGGGGGCCCGCACCTCCTGCAGGGGGGCCCTCCAGCCGTCCCTCACGACCAGGATCGTGTGTCGAGGAGGTGAAGTCAGGGAACCTTTCCCGTGGCTGATCCCCTCCTCTCCTCTCACCTGCCGCCCCGGATTCCTGGTCTGTAATGTGCGGCTCGACAGACAGGCAGCAGCAGCTCGTATCCACCCACACAATTCTTCCCCCCCCACCCCTCCTCACCTAGGACAGCAGCTCGCATACCCAGGAACTGGAGGGATGAATATACTCCCAAGTGGGGCCCTGGTCTAAATGCTGCATCGGCGCCCGCCAGGCTCAAGTTCCGCCACTGCATCTCTCTATCCTTTTTTTTGGCCGAGATTGGAGCAAGATGAAACCAGAACCATTCTGCAAGGCACCCCGGCTCGTGCCGATGCCTCTGACTGCAGAGCCCCTCCTTTCCCATAACATTTAGCTACACGCACCTCCTCGCAGTGCAATGGTCAGCAACCCCCTCCTTCCCTTGCATACAGAGCCACATTCCTGAGCTCCTCTTACAGCCCGCCTCCAAGCTATACAGTTCCATAGCCCATCCTTCCTCTTACCACTTTGCCTTCGGGGTGAGCATAATCGGATAACCGGATCATTGACGCCTTCAAAGCAGCGGTAAGAGAAAGGTTCGGACGGGAGGGAGCTGAATGGCTAGCTTACCCTTGTGGGCACCAGCTCCCTCCTGGCCGAGCCTGCGCCTGGTGGCCGCAGGTCCTCCAGACCTTCACAACCA
Organism: Allobates femoralis; assembly: GCA_033576535.1. Classification (NCBI taxonomy): domain Eukaryota; kingdom Metazoa; phylum Chordata; class Amphibia; order Anura; family Aromobatidae; genus Allobates; species Allobates femoralis. The sequence continues at coordinate 140,311,901 of JARQOC010000009.1, forward strand.
CCTCTAAGCTGAGCCCCACTAATAGCCCCAGATGCAAGCGGAAGGCAGCCCAGGCTGCTAGGGCCGAGTTGCCTCCGCTTGCAAGCGGCAACCCCCGGCCTGCCGCCCACAACCATGCAGCATACAGGGCCACAACACCACTACACTGGTTCTGGGCATCCTTCCCCCTCAACTGAACCCCATAGGTGGCCAGCTCCGCCTCCCCCTGTTGCCCAGTGGCCACCTACCACCATCTTGGAGCTGTCGCTTCGCTACAAGCGCTAGCTCTGCCCAGGTCCAGGGTCGCTGTGCTCCCAGCATCTGGATCACAGTGATTCCGATCTCCTGGGTCCCGCGGCTCCACAGGAGCCGCAGGCGTCCACGGTCGCCCGGTCACGCGCCTGGCCCGCCGCGTCACTTCTGGTGAGGCGCAATTCACATGCCCGGCCCGCCGCGTCACTTGCAGTGATGCGGCGGTCTCATGCCCGAGCTGCCGTGTCACTTCCCGGTGACGCGACGGTCACATGATCAACCAGCTGCGTCACTATCGGTGACGCGGCGGCCTCATGACTGCCCCATCGCGTCTCTTCCGGTGACGCGGCGGTCACATGTTCGCCCCTCCGCGTCACTTCTGCTGATGCGGCAGCCACATGATTTGCCCACCGCGTCGCATCCGGTGACACAGTCACCACGTACGAGGGTCACTTCTGGCCCGGCGTTCGACATTTCCCCGCGAACGCCTGGCCGATAAGGACGCCTCCGCTCACCCTCCTGGCCCCCTCAGTGGAGAGTCACCAGCCAGCCCCCAGCGCACACAATATGGGAGCAAGTGAAAGTTCATACTCCTCATCGGAGAAGGCCCCACATGACCACCAGGGGTTCCTGGGGGAGGAAATGCAGATTCCTTCGGCCAGAACCCTTGGGCCCCTGCGGCAGCGAGAACACACTGCTGCCCCCCCACCCCACCTGCTTAACAAAACCTGCTGGGGCAGGCCGGGGTATGCAGGCAGCAGCTGGCAGTTCACAAGGGCTGCTCTCGCATGAGGCTCCAGTCAGGAGCCTCAGGAGCTGCCTTTACAAGAGGCTCTGGACAGGAGCCTACAGGAACACCATCAGCCTGGACTGCAAGACACAAGAGCACAGAGGGGGCTACAGTCGAGTCCACCTCTACGCCCACAGTCCGGAGAGTACACAGATCTCGTAGTTCAGCGACATCATCATCCACATCCTGCAACAGGAGTCGCGGCAGCCACCGGACATCACGCCAATCATCCAGAGGCACAAGACATCACAGACACTCTCGCTCCTCAAAAAGAAGCAAGAAATCAACTCGTCGAAGGCATCATATATCCTCCAGTGTCTCAACTTCAGCATCACGCAGTAGCCGCTCACGGAGCGGCCCACCTAGGGGACGATCGTCGCGCCACCAGAGGGAGGATACATATCAGCCAGAACAGCGGAGCCAAGCGATTACACAGTCGGTCCGGTCCGCCACACCATCTGGTGAATATGGTTTTACCTGTGCATGGGTGAGAGGGTCCCAACAGCCCTTGCCCGGGGAGGGGTCTAACATCTACGTCAACCCCGGCATGGTACAACCAGTAGATCGCGGCGCCCTGATCTAGGCAGGGACATGGTGTACTGCGGCGTTTTGCCCCTCGGGGGCACTTATCGCCTGAGACCATCCCAAAAATCTGGGATAACGACTATATAGACATATGGTTGTTAATTTCTCCAGAGCAGAGCATGGTAGATAGGGAGAAAAGAGGCACTGAATGTTTCCCTGAAAGATAGCCGAAGGTAGCCAAGACCATGTACAATTGGCTGCAGGCCTTCTGCGTGATGGGTGCATCATGGGACGTAAGCACCCAGAACGCTGCACAGAGCTGTTTACCTACTGCGATACAATCTTCAATTCATACAAAAACCCACGGCGGCTCAGCATGGTGGAAGTATGACGAGGACTTCAGATGCCAGCTATCCCGGCAGCCCCACCTAGGCTGGGGCTTTAAAGCCACCGATTCTTGGCTCAGACTTATGATGTCCCAGAGGACTTCCAAGTCCTTTCAGGGTGCCCCATCCTCAATACATGGAGCCCAAGTGGGACAGGCCGCAAGCCTGGATCCTGCAGGCTCTTTAACAAAGGCCATTGCAAGTTTCAAGGCCTGTGCAAGTACAGGCATGAATGCTCGTCCTGTGGTGGAAGCCACACATCTGCCAGGTGTGACAGGGCACTCCGCTCACACCCCAAAGCAGCGTCCTCTGGCTCCAAAGACCCCAGTGAACTTATCAGAGATGGATCCTTGGTTAAAGCGCTACCCCAATAGGGCGGCCGCGGTGACCATCAGAGACGGGTTCACATCAGGTTTTTTCATTCAATTCAAACCATCCCCCCACCCCTGTTTCGCTCCCAATCTAAAATTGGCCAGGGAACACTCCGATGTCCTAACAAAGAAAGTGTACAAGGAAGTCGCATTAGGCCGCATGGCAGGCCCCTTTGAACATATACCATTCCCAGACCTCAGAATTTCACCGCTCGGAGTAGTGCCAAAAAAGGAGAAGGGCGAATTCCGCCTGATACACCACCTGTCATTTCCGGTGGGCCAATCGGTCAACAACAGCATCCCCGCCGAATGTTTAGCGGTTTCCTATGTTTCTTTTGACAAATCAGTGGCCTAGGTCAGAGAGGCTGGGAAAGGAGCACTCATGGCCAAATACGACGTAGAGGCAGCTTTTCGCCTGCTGCCAGTACACCCTGATTGCCACGATCTCTTAGGATGTGCCATCAACGACTAATTCTTCTGCAATATGTGTCTTCAATGGGTTGCTCAATATCCTGTTTACTCTTCGAGATCTTCAACTCTTTCCTGGAATGGGTAGCCAAAGATGTGGCCAAGGTGAAGTCGATCACACATTACCTGGACGATTTTCTGTTTGTGGGTCCCTCCAACTCCGGCGCATGCGCCACCAAGCTACAGTCATTTCGATCTATAGCGGACATGTTCGGGATCCCGCTATTGGTCGAGAAGACAATAGACTCTTCCACTGTACTATCCTTCCTAGGCATCGAAATAGATTTAGTCAATATTATATTCCATCTGCCAGCCGACAAAATCAACAAAACCACATCCATCATCGCAGGATTTCAGTTGGCCCGAAAGGTAACCCTGGCACAAATGCAATCCTTGCTTAGCTTACTCACCTTTGCTTGCAGAGTTATGCTAATGGGTCGGGTCTTCTCCCGCCAACTGTGTTTGGCCACAAGGGGCATAACTGCCCCACACCTCAGGATTCGAATCACCAGACCCTCAAGGAGGATCTGAGTTGTGGACGTCCTTTCTAGACAGCTACAATGGCCGCAATGTTTCCAGGAACCAGAGGCATCCAGCTCTGACATTTCGTTGTTCTCGGACGCAGCTGGGTCTATTGGCTTCGGAGTATTCATGGGCCGCATTGATGAGCAAGTCGCTGGCCCGACACATGGCACCAGAGGGGCTGGACAAAAAACTTCACCCCTCTGGAGCTAATCCCATAATAGTGGCTACTGCACTATGGGCCGAGAAGCTGGCCAATAAGCGAATTTGCTTTTAGATAGACAATTACAGCGTAGTTCATGCAATTAACCACCTGGCATCATCCTCGCAGTCAGTGATTAAGTTGCTTCGCTACTTAGTCCTCAAGTGCTTGAAACATAACATTTGGTTCCGGGCCCCCACGTTCCCGGGGTTGACAACTGCATTGCTGATGCTCTGTCGCGTTTTTATTTTCAGAGATTTCAAACGATGCACCCATAGGCGAACAGCGCGGGACAGGAGTGTCCGAAGTTCCTGTGGACAGTCTCAGAGGACAGCTGATACCATTGGTCCAGGCATCCCATAGCCCCAGCCACATGGCGCTCGTATGGTAAGGTTTGGAAGGAGTGGTTATGACATAGTGCAGGCGTTGCCGCCGCAGGTTTCTGCTGCCTTTTTATGTAACTCAGTCACACAATACTTAGTGAAACTGCATGCAAGCGGCGTTTCCGGCACGATCGCGCAGCAGCGCCTAGCCGAGTTGGCCGTTAACTTTCACCTCCGAGGCTGGCCAGACATAACCAAAGCCTTCTTGTTCACGCAGGCCTTAAAAGGTTGGAAAAGGAAGCGCATGACAGAAAGCAGAAGGCCCATATCCTTTGCCATATTAACCAGCATATTAGAAAAGCTGGGTAACATCGCAGCCGGGGAACACGAGGTGTGTCTTTCCTCTGCTGCGGTCACGCTTGCTTTCTTCGGCGCGCTGCGAGTAGGCGAGCTAGGTTGCAGATCCCCCAGGCATTACGGAGGTCTGCTAAGCGACGATGTAATCATGTGCAACGGCGGTGTCAGGGTCCGCATGTGTCAGCAATTTAACCCAGAAGAGCAGATAGGATACTCCTTTGAGTTACATTTCTCTATCCTTTTTTTGGCTGAGATTGGAGCAAGATAAACCAGAACCATTCTGTTTATGTAGCTGTAGTAAACCTACCGTGCTTCAGAAGGCACAATTTGTATTAAACCTCGAGAACATGAGTAACTGTGTAATTACTGTATGTACCAAACTGTATTATTATGTCAGCAGAATTTGACAGTTTGTTTTGGTTAATTGAGTACTGTTTTGCATCCCCACTACACACAGTGCACCCATTCATTAATCCTCTGCTCTACTATCACTCAGTCCTGCCCTCTTACCTTCCATTAAGCAACTGTCCTGCTTCTGGCTTTTTCCTCTTGTTTCCTCCTCCTTTTACTCAATGTCATGGATGGCAGTAGTCCTTCAGTAGGACAAGGCAGAGTTTGAGTGTATCTTGCTCTCTGCTTATGTAAGACCAAACCATGGTGGAGGGAAGAAAGTGGAAAATTTTTAATTTTTTCTTAATGTAATGATAAAATATAATGTTTTATTGATATACCATTGAAGCTCTATGATTTTTTTAAAGTAACAAACATGTAAAATGACCAAAAAAAAGAAAAACAAGAGAAAAGTTGTCCTTCACTCACATAAAAGCTTATAATATGAATTGAAGGAATAACAAGATAGGTTATGGTGCTATTTTATAAAGGGGATTCACAACTATGGTTGAAATATGAAATATAAAGTTGTATTAACTGGTAATCTAGCCAGTACCTCGAAATCATGCCAATGTGATGTGACCTGTCTGACTAAGGTGACGATATCTGTGATCAGTTCAGTATTTGTGTGGCACCCCTGTGGTCATGCCACCACAAATTGTACTGCACTAAACATCCTGCAGTGTCATGCCTAGAAAGGTAAGGATCATTCTGCTAGAATCCCCTCTAATACACCCAACACAATCCGAACTCCAAGCCAGGGAGTGCAGAGCGGAAGAGACCCACGTTAGGACAGACCTTACTTCTGGTTGCAGGGAGGAGTTAAGTTAGGGAGGGTAAGGCAAATGAGAAGTTCTAGATTGGATGTTGGACCGTGAGGCCAACTGGTCGCATCTGCTACCAGCTCAGAGAAGCTGGGCAGAGGAATGTTGCTGGATGCAGGGGCCAGGCCCTAGGTGTCCTGGTCTCGAGGACCTGGCCACAGATCCTGGAGACTATCAGATTTCAAGTCTGGTAGTCACCTTTGTGGGCCTGTCAGGACACAATGGATACGAAAGAGCCAGAGACCTACAGAGAGGTCGCTCACATGGCTCGTGCTGCCTCTCTGGCTGGAGGGTAGCCACAGCCCAGGTAAGACTAGAGGACGATGGAGAGGGGAGACTAGTAACCTAGAGTTAGAAGACAATTGGTAGGCTGACACACCTTATTCCAGCAGGATGGTTCTATCTCTCTCTGGACTGGCCAAGCCACTTACCTAGTTCTACACAGAAGTCCCATCTATACTACAAAATCATCAGTAAAGGTACAGTGCCATGAATCTGCCTCATTGACTCCTCCTGTGACATCTCATCTCCTCTAACTACAACCCCCATCATCGCTGCGCCATCATTTCTCCCCTGGGGCTTGCTGCTGCTGAGGGGAGTATTACACCTTGCTGCTACACCATCTATCTCCTGGGGACCCCACCTGCAGTGCCGATAAACCAATTATCGGACACCTCAGCTGGGCAACTTTCACAAACTTTATTTCACCCCTGTACATATACAACTTCCCCCCTTCAATGTTCCGTCAGGGCCATTGGGCTGGGCAAACATCATTGTATTAGAGACTGCTTGCCCAGCTAACGAGTACCCCGGCATTTGCAACCGCGACATTTGTATGGGTCATAATAGATTGAGATGGGAGAATCGATATGCAGGTTCATAGATATGGTCAGTAATCTGTGGCTGCTGGACAGGAGGTCTATGAATCCCTTACCTTCCATCATTCTTCTTTTGATTAGCTAAGATAGCATGACGTTTTCATTGCGGTGTGATACACACATGACTGTTGTGCCAGCTGAGATCTCCCATGGTGAAGTGACCATTTAATTCCTGATTGGTCATGAAACATACATCAGGATTCACCTATCTGGGGAACCGTTTTCCTGCTGTGTGCACTGGGGTTTTAGCCTGTATCTTCATACACCATGGATATGAATTATATTTAATCATTTTTTCTTAGAATTACTCTGTGTATACGCTTTAGGTTTGTTTAATTATTTTTATGCACTGGTCACTTTCCTGCTATATACTATACCACTTGTATTATGTATAGGGAGTCTTTATGATGAGATTCCGTTTATAGCAGTGATATCCTATGAGATTATGCTAATATTATGTATCATGTGATCCTAATGTAACATATTGTATTCATTCTTTGGCGCCCACTTACATGTGGAACATTTTGTACTCATTACACTAGTGTTTGTAATTTGTAGGTTTTACGCCTGACCACCTTACGGTGCTGCTTTCTCTATGTGGTGCCAATTATAGGTTATTTTACCTTAATAAAATGTGTATGTTTTTATGAATTCCAAGTTCTACACTCCTTTTTTCTCCTGTTTTCTAATGGTATGAGAATACAAAGGCTAATTAATTAAATAAAGTAAGGCTTTCATCACTATACAAGTAATGGCTAAATAAAGGGTTGTAAAATAGTGATTATAACAAAACAGGAGGGTGAGTAATTCATTCATATTTTACATAGCACTATTAATTCTATAGCACTTTACATACAGTTTGCAACACTGTCCCTCTTGGGGCTCACAATCTAAACATCCTATTAGTATGACTTTGAAATGAGGGAGGAAACCAAGGTGCTCAGAAGAAACCACAAACATCAGGAGAACATACAAACTCCTTGTAGATGTTGTCCTTGGTGGGAATTGAACCCATGACCCCATCACAGCAAGCTTGCAGTGCTAACCACTGAGCCATCATGCCACCATCGTTAGAATGGAAAAGTAAAACCACATCCCCACCAAACTTCTCCAACTCCAAGATGCAATTGAAGACAACAAATTTTGGGAACTGTGGAAAACCTAGGATCCAACCATAAAAGCAACAGCCTCCACATCCAGAATGGCAACATCTGGTTCCAGTGCTTTAATGGACCTTTACAAAGACATCCCAAGTGAAGATCTAAACTCTGCACAAAAAGAGCTTGTGAAAAAAACTGAAGGAAATAGAGGAAACGTTCAAAGATTTCCAATACCCTCAAGATACACCAATCACATAGCCAGAAATAACAGAAAGGATCACATGGATAAAAGGTAAAAAAAAGCCAGCGACCCATATGGGATTGTGGCACCCCTGTGGTCTGGTCGTCACAGTGATGTTTAAGGTCATCTGTACTAACACCACATCTGGAGAAAATGAAATTATCCTATGCTGGACCTCTACACATCCAACACTGTCCAAACTTCAGCCAGAGAGTGAAGGGCGGAAGAGACCCACTTTAGGGCAGACCCAACTTCTGGTTGGAGGGAGGAGTTAGGATAGGAGGGGGTGGCAACAGGTGTCACTTAGACAGAGTCAAACGGTGAAGGAGGACAGAAATCTGCTTTGGCTTCCTGGCCGAGCAGCAGCCCAAAGCTGCTACGAGGGTGACAGGACCCAAGCTGTCAGAACTGCATGACTGGCAGTAAACTGGAGGCTACTGGTCTGCAACATGGTAGCCACACTATGGGACTATCCAGAGGCATAGCAACTATTAAATGGCTGGTGACCTGCTGTGGCTGGTTGCTTATAAAACCCGGGTTGCTGCCTGCCTGCCTGGTAGATAGCCACAAGGGAGCAAGGAGGCACATGAGGAAGCTAAAAGTACCTAGAACCTCATGGCAGGGAAGAAGTCAGCTGGTAGGCCATATACCCATCCAGCACAGCAGTCCCTAATTCTTCTCAGACTGACTAGATCACTGGCCTGGTGAACACGTACCCTGGCTCTGCTGATGAACTGCAATACAAAGTAAAAAATAAAAAACAAGAGACTGTCTCCTTGATGAGTGAGTATATTTAAAGCACCAATACAGCATTAAAAAAAAAAAACTACGTGCAGGAGTGGTGCTTTAACTTTGGCCATGTCTGCAATGCATTTTTTTAATGTCTGTGTGTGTCTGTTATACTGCAAGTTATTGTAACACAGACACTAGCTCTGACTCGACCTACATGTGCAGCACTTTTGTCTTTCTAATTGAAGACATTGATTCCAGTCCTGTAATTGGAACAGTGTTGTAACCCATAAATGAGAACAATTCATTGTGTGTGTTTTCTATGCCATGTATTGCATTTTTCTGTTGCTAGGCAGAATCCCTGCCCCTTGAAGTTTGTCCCTTCCTCTCTCCTGTAGTTGATGATGTTAGCTTCGCTCCTCCCTTCTTCCCCATTATCAGTTTGCTGTAGCCATTTTTTGGATGCACATGTGATACTGTCCTATAGGGATTACTCTTTCTACCTGCTACATTGTTCTTAAATACAAGATTTCAAAGAAAATCATCTCCATGTCTCCTGGACTCTTATTACAAGTCAGTGTGGTGGAGTTGGAACTATCTGAGGACACATTGCAAGCGAGTACAACAATCATATAGTTATCTAAGGGATTGATGACTAAGGATTTAGAAACTCATACTGCCTTGAAGAGTCATAATAGCAGAAAGAGTGGCCTGCCACCAAGAACAGTATACAACTCACAAACCAGAGAAATGGAAAATTTTCCAGCTAATTGTGAAGCCACAGCACAGCAGCTTAGGCTACTTTCACATTACGATTTTGTTAAATCCGATGCTGTCCGATAAAAATCGGACAGCATCGGATGCTCAAAATCGGATGCTATCCGATCCGATTTTTTATCGTATCCGATTTAAATGGCTGGGGGAGGCTGCGGAAGGTTTTGGGAGTGGTCTAAGGTATTAAGCATGCTCAATACAGAAAATCGGATCCGATATCGGATCCGATTTTCCATCCGATCCGATCCCCCATAGACTCCCATATTATTTTAATCGGATCTCATCAGATCACATCGGATCCGATGCGATCCAATTTTTGAATCGGATACCAAAATCGGAGTAGTCTCCGATTTTGGCTCCTGAAAAAAATCGGACAGAATCGGATCGGATGCAAATCGGATGCCATTAGGTGCACATCCGATCCGATCCCCATTGGAGAACATGGGGGCTAAATCGGATCTGATGCTGTCCGATTTTTATCGGACAGCATCGGATTTAACAAAATCGTAGTGTGAAACCAGCCTTCCACAGACACTGCCTGTGCTTCTGCTTAGAAACAGCAACATTGTTGTGAGAACTCCTCTGCAGCTAGGAGCAAACAACCCCCACCTTTACATTCCTGTGTACAAAGGCTGAAGCAGGAAGGATCCCTGATTCTCTCTCTCTGATTTAGAACGGCAAAGGAAAGACATCGGATCTTTCACTGAAGACTGAGTGAGATCCTAACACTTGACTAAACCTACATGCGAGGTCAAAGACAATCTAGAAACCACCAAATGTGAATTACATTCCAACGTATCTTCCCTATTGCAAAGGGTACTGAATGAAGTGACTCTCTTATCTATGCCTGGCACTCATGAGTTACCACCAGGGGAAGCCCTGGAACAATAGTGCTCAGTATGCCAGTTTTTCAAAAACACTTGTGAGAAATATACCTCCTTGTTATTGAGACTAAATACACCGGAGTTTCTAAAGGAACTTCAGAGATTCAAACAACTCAATTCTGAATGAGACTGCACCGTGCGCGACATCGTGAACAAACAGAAGCAAAAATCGCACAGATGTCTGAAGTGTCATCTCACAAAAATATGTCTGCTAAGTACTCAAAGCACTCATCCAGATCAAGCTTGTCAAAATACTCTACGCTCAGGTAGCAGCTCTTAAGAGCATGTGTGAATGCGGAAATTAGTAAGGTACGAGCCTTCTTCCCCAAAGGAAAGCAGAGAAGGAAACAAGTGCAGCAGCCAAATTAGACAATGCACAAGAAATCAGAGATCGGAGCTTAATCAAAACGCAAGAAAGTGAAAATAAAAATCATAGAAAAGGAGTGTGAAAATGCAACAGCCATGGCAAAGTTAAAGGTCTTTGAAAAAGCCCTAAGGCTGTGTTCACACGCTGCGTATTTGTTGCATTTTTTTAACGCATATTTTTTAAGGAGAAAAACGCGTGTAAAAAAAGCGTGAGAGAATAACTTCAATTGCGCTTTTTTTCGTGTGTTTCTTCCAGTGTTTATAATGGGGCCTATGGAAGAAACGCGAGGAAAAAATTTGAAAGAATTGACATGTTCATTCTTTTTATGCGCGTGTTTTTTGCTCCAATTGTGAAATTACGTGACGTCAGAATGGCACAAAGTGAATGTCCATTCACTTTGTTGAGAAACGCAGACGCACATGCGTTTTTGGGGCAAATACGGGCATAAAAAAAGTGCCAAATATGCAGCGTGTGAACGAGGCCTAAGTGGGAGTCAAAGAGACAGCATCAGTTTGTGTGAAATTGACACAGAAGACCCTCTTAGGCACACAAGAGACTATGTACTAAGCCAAAGCAAGGAACCGCTGACATATAATGAGTTAATTGCTGTAATCCTGAGCAATGCAGTAACCGTATATACTTTGCTTATCCTGGCTGCCGCCGGGATAAGCGTACTGTTATCACTGTTAAAAAATAATAAATATTATTAATAATTGTGTCCATAATGTCTTTAGGGCATGCCCATCCCCCCTAGAGACATACCACCCACTCAGCTGTGCATACAATGAGTTAATTGCTGATGTACAGTAAGCCAGCTCCTGTCGGCTCTGTACATTTTTATGTATGAAGCCACCTGCTCCCCTGTGAGCAGCGCTCATACTATACTTAATGTACATATAGTATGTGCGCTGTCCGAGGTCCTGAAGGCTTTACAGTATATCTATGGCGCTGCGCAACATTTCTTGCTTTGAGAGTAAGAGGCCCAAACATCCGAGTTCCCATATACTGGGGTGCTACAGAAACTCTTTCTAAACAGTTATCTTGCGGGATTAATTTGGATCATATATTCATGGACTAATCGCAACATATCCATAAGTAGCAGCAAAGAGAGAAAAAGCGATCACAAAGTCTGTATAAGTGAAAGTTCAGTTTATTAAATTAGATGTGCATGTACAAGGTTAAAAATTGGGGAGCATATTATACAAAAACCAAACGGCGGATTTAGACATTGCTCACAAGGATATCAATATAACAATAATAAATGTATGACTACAAGGTTAGCTCAACTGATATGATTGTAGGAATATCCACATGACCCTGTGGAATATATAGTCAGAAAAGGCGGGAGACCTAGGAGGTTAAGGGCAGAGATCGAGTCAAGAATAATCTTACAAAATTATATCTATTTACCCCAGGCCCAAGCTTTCTGCACAGCGAATTGCAGTCTGCAGCCGCCCCAGAAGATGGCGCATTCATTGAAGCGCCATCTTCTGGCGCTGTACCCAACTCATCCAGGGCCCTGGTGCATTGGCTCACTGGATAATAAAGGGGTCAGGGTTAGCTTTGTATTATCAGCTGGCCCTAAGCCAGAAAGTCATGGGGTCACGCCAATATTAGACATGACCACCATGAATTTCTATTAAAGTGTTAAATAAAAACAACACAGAGAAAAAAAGTTTTATTAGAAAAAAAAAACAACACTTAGAGACTCCATCTTCGTTAAAAAAATAATCTTCCGTCCGACGTAGTCCAAATGGGAAGGAATCTCAGCTCTGCATCCCTCTGCATAGACACACATCTATGCAGAGGGAGAGCAGGCTAAGAACTGACTGTGACAGTCAGAGTTCACCCAGGTCATAGCTGGGGCTATGACCGCGAGTGAACTCTGCCTTCACAGTCACAACACTGCCGACCCAGGACCAACTAGTTCACTAAGAGAATCCCACTTGTACTCACATACACCCAACACCTTCCACTCCAGGCCTGTAGGGGAGCTCCACTGGTTGCTGTTAAGCCAGATCCTCTATAAATACAGGTGCAGGGGGCGGAGTTAGGCAGAGTGTGCAGTCGCTAGGAGAACTGTGATGATCAGCTCAGAGCCTAGTGAGCAAAACTAGTTACCGGAGCCGTGCTAGGCCTGAAACCGGAGCACCGCCAGAGCCAGTGTGAGGTCCAGAGAGTGAGGATGAAAGGCAGAGACAAGGAACAGTACAACGGGACAGAGGAGCCATACCAGCTCACCCCAGGAGAACACCGGTCACTGGAGTCTGAATCTGCAAAAGAGAGAGATTAACCCAGCATAGAATCCTAGTACACCATGGAGGTTTAGCTTCCTGGACACCCGCAGCACTCACCAATTGAGAGCCAGGAGCCGCAGAGAGGTAGCGGTAGCCAAGTGAGAGCCTCAGTCCAGCAACACAGGTGTGAGAGAGAAGAGAGGTCAGACCTGGTTTCACACACATCAGAATTCAGGACAAGGGAACAGGACAAGAAGGCCTTTAGCCCACTCAGTGTGAAAATCCCAAAGTGCACCCTTAAACCCTGGACATGTACCTGCAAAACCACAAATAAAAGGTACAGAAAAAGACTCTTGTGTGTGTGTGTCCATCCTTCCAGCCTGTCCCACACCGCAACAACTGCACTGCCCTATTCCACTATCATACCCTTACAGCCCGGGGATCCCGCTCTACCTGTAGAGAGCCACAACACCTTGCTGCCGCCCAACACCCCGGAGGTCCCAGCGCCGGTGCCATCACCAGACCTACAGGTGGCGTCACGACTTCTATAAACTTTTATCCCTGCAAATTACCCCTTTTTGTTGTCACCCAAGGGCACAGACTCGGGCACCAACCACCCGTGCCACCCACCGTACCCAAATACCCGAGATCTGAGTACCCCAGACCTTTGGGGCCCGACACAGTCTTTAGTTCTTTTATTCACAGCCTTTGTACAACAGCCAGCTGAGCACTGGGTTCTCAGAGGCAGGGATCCAGCTACTCACTGGTAATGGGATGATACGTAACTGGTACCCCTTCATTGTCCTTTCCAAGTCGTCTCACACAGTGCTTGCTTCGCCCATCCTGCCTTGCACCTTGCCACACAGAGCTCTGAGCCAGTGACTTTGGGCATTTCCTAGGGGTACCCCTGCAGTATCTCCCCGTAGCCCTATGGTTGTCACCTTTTCAGCAGATGTGTGCGGTTGTCGACTGTGACTCCTTGGAAGTGGCACAACCTCCAGGTTGCTAGCTGAGCCTGGTCTTCTCCACTAGTCTTTTGGGTTCCCAGTGTCTCCTGCGGCCTAGTCCCTTCACTTGCCTGCGCTTGACAATGGATGCGAGTCTCATGGGTGGATTGCTCACTTCCAGTGCCTCTGAGACCCCCTCTTTCTCCCGAAGCCACTTGGGTGATGTTCTGCTCTAGGATTCAGCGTTAGGATGAGCTCCCACTTGCTCCAGTCCTCTGGACACTTCTCAAGCGTATATTCTATAGCTGCCCTCCAACTCGACCTTGGTGTTCAACGGTCTCTCCTCAGCTGTTCTACCACCTCTCCTCAGCTGGTTACTGTATTTCTTCTCTCTGTCGTCTCCTACGTTCTAGATGTTTCTTACTCTATTTATACCCTCTGTCATGTGCTCCACATCATCTACGTGTGTTCTTTTTGACCTCACATCTCCCAAAGTGCTCCCTCTAACTAACTCCCTACACCATCCAACCCCGCTACAATTGTTCCTAGTGTGGTCTGGGTGTCCTGGCACCAGTCTGTACTCCCCCTACCAGTGAGTGGGATACTACATCCTAACAGGGATGCAATACCCCTGTGGCAACTGGACCTGCAGGGGCACCACACTCCCCCTTCCTTAAATCCAGCCTGTCCTCGGGCTGCAAGAGAACAGAAAAACAGTGGTTTCAAAGACATGTAAACATTTTTGCAATGCTCAATAACTAGAACAATAAGAGTAAGAAGGATTTTTCATCCCTTTAACGGGAGGTACAGTTACTTTAACATTGCACATATAAAAGTAGAAAATACACATAAATAACTTTTTTCAGTCCCGCCAAGCTCAGTGTAAACCCTCTCCAGGTAGGCATCACACTGTCCTAGATGGTAAGTAGGCGAGCGTCCAGCACTTAGTGTCTCCCTTTGTCTTCCGGGGAACCCACCACAAGAAAAACCCCAGCACATACCCTGGGCATGGCGACAGGGATAAAGGGACTGATTCTTCGGCCACGCCAGTGGGTTTTTGTTTGTTGGGCTCTTACGGACATGTCGGCTCTAAAACCAACAGGGAGCACACCAGGGTGCTAACTATTTACATTGAGTCCGGGCTACACATTGTCCATAGCCACTCAGTCTTTTGTCACATAATTGGCACACACACATTGTATTCTAGATGAGACAGTATATACATTCACATCTACATAAGCACATAATTACACAGGACGTTAGAAACATATACTCATACCTTAGCTGGGTTAGTAATAAAGCAAAACTGTATACATGGCTATATTGACTACTGCACCACATGTTAGATCGTGGCTTTTTCCATAGGCAGGGTGGCACGTCCTCTTTAATGTCACACAGTGCAGCCAGGTTTTCCACAGTTGATGATGATGATGGTACGGGATCAGTCTGTGTAACCACTTCTCTGACTCTGACTACTACCATCATGGTTCCTCCTGCCACAGTCTGTCAAGTAACCGCTACAGTTCTGGGACAGGGTACTTGCACTGGTGTGGATGGCTGGTGCAACCTCCGAGACCGCACAGGCACGGCTATCGGCTCAAAAACCTGGGGCTCTGCTGTGTAAGCGGGTGGCTCGTCCTTTACTAGGTGGATGTCCAGGGAGTACCACTCCCGCTCTCCAGGTGCTGGGTGAAGGTGTCTCAGTCACCAAGCTGTAGGTCGGGACCAGGGTGAACCTCCGGCAGGTGGGATTCAACATCCTGCTGGGTTAGAAAGAGTTCTCGGCCACTCCTCCACTCTTTGACAAATGACCAGCCTTTGTCATGGTTAAACTGGACCATGGAACACTGGTAGATTGAGGCCCGATCCGCTGCCGTGGATCGGCGAACCTGCTGCTTTTCTTGCAGGTTCCACTCCTCCACGGCAAGCCATTTAGCCTGCCGTTCCATGTCTTCAGCTTCCCTCTGGACCTCTTGCTTGGCCTCTGCTGGTGGCAGTATTCCGTCCAACTCAGGGTCTCTACTGTGGGTCTTCCCCCTCTGGTCTCTCCTGGGAAGCCCATTAACAAGTCCCTTTGGTCAACCCATCGCATGACCTTCCGCTCCACATACACTTCCTCCATGGCCGGCTCGGGCTCTAGAGGGGCCACCCATTTGTGCTGGACACAGACTGGTCCCACCACAAGTTCTTACTATCCCAGCCTGGTGCTGGGGGGATGGAGTGTCTGCACACCCTGCAATGGTGTCGTCAGCTGCGGGGGGTGTTGGTACCTGTAGCTTCCTCGGCGCTGACCTGTGCTCCTTCCTCCAGGGCTGGCGATTGTGGTCTTGACGGCGTCCACCTCTGGGTCATTCTGCTCAGTAGATTGTCTTTCCA
Organism: Allobates femoralis; assembly: GCA_033576535.1. Lineage (NCBI taxonomy): Eukaryota > Metazoa > Chordata > Amphibia > Anura > Aromobatidae > Allobates > Allobates femoralis. Next base: position 140,327,823 of record JARQOC010000009.1, read on the forward strand.
CACTTGCACAGCCTCAACCTGGGCCTTGGTCAGTTGCTGACCAAGGTTTTCCACCTCACTCTGCAGGAATGCCAGGTCCAGAAGCTACATCTTTCCCACGTCCTCCTCCATCTCGTCGGAGTAGAACTCTTCCTCCACCAGGATGTCCGGGTACTTGGCTGCCATCTTGCTCTGATGATTACAACTCCCTCGATCTCCTGCTCCCTTCTCTGGGTGGTTCTTGTTCTGGGTGCTGTAGGCCACACCTCTGGGTGGATTGTTTTTGTTAACTGGCACGGTCTGCTGCACAAGAGTTCCTTTGGTGGGCAAGCACGGCTTTTTGCGCTTCTATGTTAACTGGCCCATGAAGAGAGGCCATACCACTCCCTCTTTGTTAGTAATGGTGCTTGTTCTTTTCACTGGGCACAGTTCAAAGTTCTTTAACACCGTTAGTAAGGCGCACAAGGCCCAATCCACCGGGCTGGTGGTTCCTGTTCCTGACGCCAAGGTGACACGCCCATCCAGGGCCTTAGAATACTCGGAACCAGGCTTTCTTGAAGCTTCAACACGGGGATCACAGGGACCAAGACCCGGCTCCTTGAGCCTGGCGGTGTCATTAAAAGTTCGGTATGGATGGCTCACTCTCTTAGGGATAGGGACCTGGCATGGAGCGCTCATTCTGGAGAGGAATGACTGGACTTGTGGATACATGTTAATTTACACGTGACGCCACCTGCAGGTTGTGGCTTTAAATGGCTGCCGCTGCTTGACAGTCTTCCTAGGGGCCGATAGTAGGGAGGCAGCAATGTTCTTAAGCCCTCTACGGGTATGGCTGATCCCTAGGGTAGCTGAAGGTGCCTGAATGAGTTAGTAGTCGTGTTTCTGGTGCTTTTGACCTGTAACAAAGTTAACAGACACAGTGGGTTGCAGTCTTTAGTTCTTTTACTTACAGTCTTTGTACAGCAGCCCGCTGAGCACTGGGTTCTCGAAGGCAGGGATCCAGATACTCACTGGTAATGGGATGATATGTAACTGGCACCCCTTCTTTGTCCTTTCCAGGTTGTCTCACACAGCGCTTTCTTCGCCATTCCTGTCTTGCGCCTCGCCACGCAGAGCTCTGAGCCAGTGACTGTGAGCTTTTCCTAGTGGTTCCCCTGCAGTATCTCCTTTTAGCCCTATGGTTGTCATCTTTTCAGCAGATGTGTGCGGTTGTCAGCTGTGTCACCTTGGAAGAGGCACAACCTCCGGGTTGCTAGCTGAGCCTGGTCTTCTCCACTAGTCTTTTGGGTTTCCGGTGTCCCCTGCGGCCTAGTCCCTCCTCTTGCCTGCGCTTGACAATGGATGCGAGTCCAATGGGTGGATTGCTGACTTCCCGTGCCTCTGGGACCCCCTCCTTCTCCCGAAGCCACTTGGGTGATGTTGCGGTCTAGGGCTCAGCCTTAGGACTAGCTCCAACTTGCTCCAGTCCTCTGGACACTTCTTAGGCGTATATTTTCTAGCTGCCCTCTAACTTGACCTTAGAGTTCAACGGTCTCTCCTCAGCTGTTCTACTACCTTTCCTCAGCTGCTTACTCTGTCTTTCTTCCCACTGTTATCTCCTATGTTCTAGATGTTTCTTATTTATACCCTCTGTCACGTGTCCCACATCATTTACGTGAGTTCTTTCTGACCTCATTCCTCCCAAAGTGCTCCCTCTAACTAACTCCCTTCACCACCCAACCCCGCTACAATCATTCCCAGTGTGGTCTGGGTGTCCCGGCACCCCTCTGTACTCCCCTTACCAGTGAGTGGGATACTACACCCGAACAGGGATGTAGTACCTCTGTGGCGACTGGACCCTAAGGGTCACCACATATAGAGGGCCTTTCCTAAATGAATAAAGGAGGGCCCTCCCTAATGTATAGAGGACCCTCCCAAATGAATAGAGGTGGGCCCTTCCCAAAGCATAGTGGAAGATCCTCTTTAATTTTTAAAGCGGGCTCTCCGTAATTGACAGATGAGATGACCTTCAGTGCCAGCAATCATGGCTTTGCTTATGCTCTGTTACTCTTAAGGTAGTGGTTTCAGCACCGAATGTATAGAGGAGGGCCCTCCCAAATGTATAAAGGACGGCCCTCAAAAATGTATAAAGGCCCTCCCAAATGAATAGAGGGGGACCCATCCAAACATATGTTACATATGTTATCTCTGGACCCTCACCAAACCCACGTTTGCAGGCCCTGTGAACAGTTGATTTGAGGGCTGCAGAATGACATGGAGGATGAGGCGGAGAGACATTAAATGGCATACGAGTAGATGGATTGGGCCCTCAGCAATCTCAGGTTTCCTGTCGACTGCAGGCCCTCTGAACAGTTGAATGTAGGGCCGCAAAATATCATGGAGGTGGAGGAGGAGGGTGAAGCCCAATGTTACAATGGGCACATTATAAACTGCCATGGAATATGTATTCCACTATCTAAGTATCAATGAGGGAGGGAACGTCCAAATGTCTAAGTAGGAGTGGTGCCTCCAAAACATACGTTAGAGGGCCATTTCTGGGCCCTCAGCAATCTCAGGTTTCCTGTCTACTGTAGGCCCTCTGAACATTTGAATGTCATGGAGGTGGAGGAGGAGAAAGAGGAGGAGGGTAAAGCCTAACACTACAATGGGCACATTGCTATGGAATATGTATTCCACTATCACAGTATCAATGAGGCAGGGACTGCCCAAATGTCTAACTAAGAGCGGTCGCTCCAAAACATATCTTATAGGATCACCTGAGGTCTCTGAGGTCTAAGATCAACATACCTACTGGTATGTTGTAGCTGACCCTGTAAAGTGCTGGGGAATAGTTAACTAAAAATGAGATATGACAGAGGGACCAAAAAAATGTATACGTCAGGGCCCTCCCAATTGTAAAAGGTGAAAAAAAAGGCACAACACTAAGTGTGAATGTTGATGGGCGAACTCCTCAATGCCCGGGATCGGTGGGTTCGTCCGAGCTTTTTGAAAGGTTCGAGCTCGGGGCTGGAGATAATGGAGGCAGTCCCTGTGGCTGGAGTGAACTCGATTGACTGGGGGCCATTCCCTCGCCCTATGCCTCTCTGTGCTGCTTCTGCTGTGCAGGCTCTGCCCTCCTCCTCTCCTGCTCTCTGACACTCAGAGCGGATGCAAATCATTTGTCCTGATGTCAGTGCTAGATTCCTGCCCTGGTGTTTGAAGCATAAACAGCACAGAAGGAGGTGGCACAGTCAGGCAGGGGGGAGGGAATGCCCCCCCCCCCCAGTCAATTGAGCTCACTCCAGCCACAGGGACTGCCTACATGGCTTCTAACTGTAAGTTTTTCTAAGCCTGTATCTCGGGGTACACAGCACACAGACACATGGGGGACCCCTTCCCCGAATGCAGCAGACATGCTGCATTCAGTGCTGCATTTAGATTGCCATGCAGCAGGGGGGTGGCAGGTCCTCTTTAATAATAGTTATTGGTATTTATAGACTGGAGCTTAGCAATATGTGTTGCTGCTGAAAGCCTGGGGGGTGCCGTGTATCACCCACCTAATCAAATAAATGTGCTACAACATATATGTTAGGCTCAGCGCTACTGGAAATGGCTAGTGGAGGAATGAGGGACACCAACATTAGGTGATACTTAATTCAAAGACTTTGTTGGCTAAAAATTGATTAGTTTGTTCAATAATCGAAATATTGACTAAAATTATATAAAATAAAAGATACATTTAAAAAAAAAATGTATTAAAATACACTCTTATATACACTATTAGGTAAATTTAAGTTGATCTAACTATAGGATGCAGGTGTTCTGTTTCTGTGTTCTTGGTTGGTTATTATCCTAGGAGTTGGAAGGTGGCATTCTCATTCACTCCTGAGAATATATAATGGGTTTAAACCTCTATGAATATCACTTGAAGTCTCAATGTATGTGCATCTTTAAGAACATGTTGATGTTAATCTTACCCCTGGTTTGTCGTGCTTCTTTACGGTGTTCCAAGGTGTAACTAGTTTTACTCTCGGTGAGGGGGTCGTATAGGTGCATCTGGATACTGCGCTCCAAATGCAAGTGTGAAGGCAGCCTTGCACAATTTTTTTTTAAGTTCTTTATTTATAATGTTAACTTCATGGTAAAAGTGACTTCATAAGTTGATTATCTAGGTCAGAATAAGAAGATACTGAACATTTTTTTTATTTCAATCATAAAAAAAACAAAAATTGGTAAAAAAAATAATAAAAATAAAAAAATGAAAATAAAAATGTAGCTTTATTTGCCATTTTCCGAGACCCATGATGTTTTAATTTTTGAAGATACAGGGCTATGTGAGGGGTTACTTTATGTGCCCTGAGCTGACATTTTTACTGATACCATTTTGAGTCAGATACAACATTTTGATCGCCTTTTATTCCATTGTACTGTAACAACATGGTGGCCCAAAAAACATAATTCTGGCGTTTTTATTTTTTTCCCGTTACGCCATTTACCAGTCGATTAATTTACTTCATATATTGATAGCTTAGATTCTTACGAACGCAGTGATATCAAATATGTGTATTTTTTAATTTTTTTTTTACTGTTTTATTGCTATTTTCAGTTCAGCTCCTTTGGGGGCCCCTAAGAGAGTGAGGGCCCTGGACAACTGCCCAGTCTGCTATCCCCCCTAACGCCGGCCCTGGCCACAAGCTTAGGGGACCTTGATTTAGGTTCCGATGTTCCTCCCATGCCACGCAGCCTTGGTCTGCTATGAGATATTAAGCAGGAAGCATTCACCTTTCAAGTGTTACCCTACGACAAACCATTCACCAAATGAGGAGTCCTATCTGTCATAAACAGCATCTACGATCCTTTTGGGTTTCTTGCACCCATCACCATTCAAGGCTAGATACTGCTAAGACAGCTTACTGCCAAAAATACTGATTGGGATGCTCCGCTGCCATCCCGGAAACAACAAAAGTGGGAGACCTGGAAGAAGTCTCTGAAGGTCTTAAAACTCCGGTCTCACTGTGGAACTAACTTTGTAGAGGCTTGCAAGGAATTGCATTTAGATAATGTCTTGACCAATATTAGGTGCACCTGGGTGTTCAATCCTCCATACTTACCGCACATGGGTGGATCCTGGGAATGTATGATTTGAATTGCATGAAGAATCCTCAATTCCATGTTGCTGGACCACAAGCATCCTCTCACCCATGAAGTGCTGGTCACTTTCCTCGCAGAGGTATCAACTATAATAAATTCTCGGCCTTTGGTTCCAATATCATCCCACAATGATGTTCCAATAATTCTCACTCCAGCTACACTCCTTACACAGAAGATTAGAGCTGTTACAGTCTCTCCCGGAGACTTCGATCACAAAGACATTTTCAGATGTCAATGGAAGCAGGTACATCTGTCTAATGTATTCTAGCGCCAGTGGAAGACTGAATAGCTGCATCTGCTTCAAAACTGTCACAACTGGCAGGAGCCAACTCCTAACCTACAAGAAGGAGATCTAGTCCTTTTACAAGACAAAGAAGCTCATCATAACGAATGGCCCATGGGACTTATGACCACGGTTGTGCCCAGCATCGACAGAAAGACTCTGATAGTGGAAGTCAAGGTGACAAAAGGGGGTTCAGCTTGAATCTTCTTTCGCCCGGTCACTGAACGTTTGCTACTTTTACCAAAAGAGGACCTCACATGAGCTGAACATTGTTGCTGGACTCTGCCACGGCGGGAGCAAACCGTCTGCTACCCCAGCTTTATTAGGACATAGAACTTTCTGCGTACAACTGAACTTTGAACATTTTGCAGTGGATTAAAATTTATCATTGAATTGTTGAGTTAGTGGAAGAGTTGGCATGCTGCGGCTTCCCCAATCCGAAGATAGGTATTTCTATTAAACTCATACTCAATTTTTAATTTTTTATTCAAGGACAATGCGTCATTGCTCAAGTATGGACTTGAATTTGTTGCATTTATTGTTGCATATTGTTTTCTTCTCTCTCCTCCTTTCAGGTTCCATGTCGGTGTTGGACAGCAATGACTTGTCACGTACAGAGACATTGTGGAATCTGAAGAATTCAGACAGGGAGAGTTGTGTCCAATGAATGGGAACAATTCACTGTGTGTGTTTTCTATGCCATGTATTGCATTTTGCTATTGCTATGCAGAAGTTCTGCCCTTTAAAGTTTGTCTCTTCTTTTCTTCCGTAGTTGATATTAGTGTAACTCCTCCCTTCTTTCCCATTGTCAGTTTGCTGTAGCCATTTTTGGATGCACATGTTCTACTGCTCTATTGGGATTACTCTTTCTATCTGTTACATTGTTCTTAAATACAAGATTTCAGAGAAAATCATCTCCGTTTCTCCTGGATCCTTATTACAAGTCAGTGTGGCTGAGTTGGAACTATCTGAGGACGTATCGCGTGTGGGTACAACAATCATACAGTTATCAAAGGGATTGATGACTGACGATTTATAGACTCAAACTGCCTTGAAGAGACAGAATAGACAGGCCAATTCCAAGTCACAGAACAAGCATTTTTTCTGTTTCTTTAGAGCAAAAAAGATGTGGGCAGATGTTGATAGGGAATTATGAAGACAATAGAAAGAGCCTCTTTCTGAACAGTGAAAAATAAAAACATACAGAAAGGCACCCTTGTGTTCCTGGTGGTCTAATGGGAATTTTTGGGTGAGGGGGATTGTGAGATCACTCACCTTTCGTGGTTGTGTACCTCTGCACAACCACAGTGTGGGCTTCTGGTCTGTAATCGCACACAGCACAATCCTGCTGTGTTCAGTTCAGGCTGGGCCGGTCATGTGGGAGTGACGTCACCGCAAGTCCTTCACTCTTTATGCTCCAGCGCTGTAAGCTGCAGCTCCTACTGCTCCCAGAGGGATATCAATGGTTAACGTGGCAAGTATGCACTTCATTTGGTATAGCGCATCAATCCAGCTTCCAGACACAGATTATCCTTTTGTTAATGCTTCTTTATTTGACAAATGCGGCTCTCACCATATACACATCATTTTATGTATTATAATAAATTTTGTGCTCCTAATAGCATTTTTATATCATTTTTACTATAATAGGTTTTATCGTATGTGTTTTATCAATTCAAGTCTTGTTTTCTTTATTCCACAAGCCAATATACATGTTTCTATTGGCTTTATCGGCACAGAAAGGGTTAATGAGATCTTTATTATCAGACAATCACTTTTTTATCTCCCCTATAAATGTCACTTCCTTATATACCCCTTTGGTATACCTGATGAAGACAGTGTCATACTGTTGAAATGCGTTGTGGAAAGGCAAAGGGTTAAAGATTTGTTAACCAAATCCTGCTTTAATACTGTTTCCTCACACCAGTGCTCTACAGACTGCTACAAGTTTGTGCCTTTATATGCTCTGTTCCTTCTGAGGGAAAGTGGCAGGAGCAGCTCCGGGTAATAATTCTAACAATTGGAGCCGGCTTAGGACCCACGGCAAAGAAGGACCACAGGAATGGACCTACGATGACGTAATCTGGGACCTCCAATCATGTGATATATGCCCGGAAGTGCAGTGGAAGCAACGGCCGTGGTGTCCAGCGGAATCTCTCCATTACCATGCTCTAACTGGGGTTGTGCAGGGGTGCGCAACCCTATTACGTGAGTGGCCACTTGGCCCCTTTGTAATATAATTCCCCTAGACCACCAGATTCTTTACATTGTGCTCCCGGTTTTCTTTTTTTGTCTACATAAAATACAAAGAGAATTACTGTAGTACTTGCCTGTTAATTCATTATGTTTGCTTCTGGTATCCAGAATTTTGAGGCTACAAGGGAACCTGTTACTATGAAAATGCCATTCAATCTGCAGGCACCATGTTATGGATCAGGGAGGGCTGAGGAGATTGATATATAGTTTGTAAAAAAATAATTCAGTATAACGTAAATACTCAAGTATAAGCAGACCCAAATATAAGATGAAGCCCCTAATTTTACCACAAAAAAATGGAAAAACTTATTGACTCAAGTATAAGCCTAGGGTGGGAAATGCTGTAGCATCCCATCCCAGTATATAGACCCCTATCCTAATATATCATCCCCCAGGCTGGTGTATCATTACAGAGCCTGCTACATAGCCCCCATCCTGGTATGTAGACCCCCATCTTGTTATATCATCCCTCATCCTGGTACATGGTATATATGCTCCCCCATCCTGTGTATAGCCACCCATCCTAAAGCACAAAAAATAAACAATTTAATTCACATCCCTATCATTCTCCCTGCAGTATCGGAGCATCCTTTTGTTTTAGTCACAGTCGGAAGGGCCGGCTTACTCAACTATGTGGAGCAAATAGTCTATACAACACAGTGGCAATACCCAGAGATCGTGGTCCTGACTGGACATGAGAAAGTGAGGTTATTTACAGGGGTTAAAGTTTATGGATAGTTCGTTATGCCAGCTGAGGTATCCAATCAAGGGTGACCGGCGCTGCAAGTGAGGTCCCCATGGGATAGATGGTGTAGCAGCAAGGTGTAGTAATCCCCTCAGCAGGAGCAGGCCCCTGAGGTTGTAGTGGGAGATAAATGGAGGAGATGATACTGTAGTGTCAATTGTAGTGAGCAGAGGTGCCTAGACGTTGCAAGAAGGAGGCAAGAAGACAGTCTCTGTTAAGTTTCTTTATCTTTGCCTGTAAAGCAGCAGTCACAAGTTCAATGCACGGTTCACCAGGTACATCAGGGCCTGACCAGTCTGGAAAGAATTAAGTGCCACTTTGCTGGGGTCGATGTGTGGTCTTCCTGCTGACTTCTCCCTGAGATTAAGTACTAAACACTAGTTTTGCCACGTGCTTCTTGCTCCCTCGTGGCTAACTACCACGGAGGCAACTTGGGCTCCATGAGACCACGGACCTACGCCAATTCTCTAGCACTTTGGTGGTTGCTGGGTCACTGGATAGTCCCACAGTGTAGCTACTGAGCTTGCAGCACAGTAGCCTCCAGTTTGCTGCCAGTCCTGAAGATCTAACAGCTTGGAGTCCTGGTATCCCTCAAAGCAGCTTGAGCTCCTTCTCTCCTGAAGGCTGCGTCTAGACTCCTTGTCTTGGCCTAACTTTCCCCATGCCAGCTAAGCCCTCCCTCCAACAAGGGGATGAGATACCACCTCAAATAGGTCTTTAAGTGCTACATCTCCTAGCCAGAGTTCAGGAATGTGTGGATGCTTAGGGACCCAGCATAGGACACCCCAAATCCTCTCCAGACATGGCAATAATACTAATTCCTTTAAGTACCATTGTGGCAGCCAGACCACAGGGGCTCCATATATTCTTGTCCCAACATCCAATCATGTGAGTGGCATGGGAAGCAATGATGTCACTGTACTGCAATGCTCACGTGATCAGATTTCGGCACAAGACAGAAGGACACCAGAGTGCTGCAGGGGAGCAATGGAGAAGTGAGTTAAATCATCCATCGCCAGGATATTCACTGCTTCCTACACCAAAGTTGATGTGTGGGAAGCAGTGAATGTCCACACACATGATTGCACAGGACTGTAGCTGCAGCTGGAGATCATGTGGGCCCATTCATTAAGCTAAAGTTCACTTGACCAAACACTGCCTCTGCAGCCTGTTCCAACCTCCGGTCACCACTCCAAAGCCACTCTCCCCTACAGCACAGCACACTCATGCGAGTATAAGCCAAGGAAGGCATTTTCAGCATAAAACGTGCTGAAAAACTAGGAGTATACTCAAGTATATATGGTAACCTGTTTTATCATCATTTAATCTTCTCTTTCTGGGATCTTTAGAAAGGAGGTCCTATCAGTGATTGACATCTTTCTTTGTATAAGAGTGCATACAGAGGTTGCTGTCAATCACTGATAGGACCGTCCACTGGACCAAAGATCCCAGAAAGAGCAGCCATATAAATTACTGAAACACAAGTTATTCTGAATCATTTCTCACAAAGCTATACATGAGTCTTCAATCTCCACCACTCCTCCTGCTCTATAACATGGTGCCTGCAGATTGTGCTGCCATTTCATGGTGAGAGGTTAGTTTCCCCTATGGTCAGGTTCTGTCAGGTGATGCTCCTGGTTCAACCAGAGCTAGGGTGCATGAGGTACTCGGACACCGGGGCTACTGTGTGGGGAGTCACGGATGGTCGGGACCCCGGTGCCGTGCCCTGGTGATCAATTATACCAGATGTTGATGGTAAACGGTGGGGGTAAAAGGGGGTTATTTACAGGGGAACGTGACACCACCTGTAGAGTCCGATAAGATGGTACCGGCGCTGCCAGCCGGCCACTGAGGTTATGGTTAAGGCAGCTAAGTGTGGTACAGCTCCCCACAGGTGGAGCTTTACCTCAGGGCAGCTGTTGTAGTTAGACGGTGAGGGAGGACAGTGATGGTGATGGTGGTGCAGTTCTTACCCCTCTGCTTGATGATGTTAAGCCCTCCGGGCTGCGGCAGGAAGAATAACAGAAACAGTTCCAGTTTAACTCTGCTTTACTCAGTACCGGTTGATGGCATAACAAGACACGGTACAGTTTGGTTTTGGGGTGTTGCTGCCAACTCAGGGTTTCTCTTATGGAGTCTCTAGATGTCCTCTCTTAGTCTTTCAGGGTTTACTACTTTCTTTCTCTAGATCTTTCAGTCTTTTACCACTCCTGCATCGCTCCCCCGCCAGTCCTACGGTCTGTATCTAGAAGATAAGGTCTGTGCATTACCCGGTCTGGATAAGGCAACCCGGAACCAAGATACAGAAGGCTCCCTTCCAGCACCGCAGTATATGTCTGTCCCTTTTAGTTTCTTCTAGTGTCCTGAACCTATTTTCAGTCCTGAGGGGAGAGGTACCTTGTGGCGCTGTCAGCAACCCGGTTCTGTTGGGCCTGCAGCTCGGCGGCTTTGCAGTCAGGGATGAACTCCTGGCTGCCTCGGTTGTTTGTGTTACCGGTGTCCCCTCAACATGACCAGCTGGCTCCTACCAGCCCTGGCCCATTGCCTTCAGTCTTGGGTCCCCACATAAAGATGGGGTACCCTCCACTCAGCTGGGCTGCCAGGCCTGACCACTCTGTCTGCCTTCCCAGCACCATCTGAGGTAAAACTGTCAACTGTCACTCTTACTCTATCCTAAGCTCCACCCCCACCTGTGGAACCTACTATATTACCAGTTCCCCCTACTCTAAGTGGTGCGGTCCTAAGTGAATGTAAAAATAGACTCCATAAGATTGAAATCCTAAGCTAGCAACTTGTAATAATATTACACATAAATAATAAATGCAATACCATTCTGTGGCGCCTAGTCACAGGGGCGCTACACTCCCCTTTGGTTCCCCAGCACATACACTGTGCTCTGGAGCTGCCTCCCCTCAGATGTCACCCAGCAGGCTGCAGTGACTCAGGAAAATCACCTCCGCAGCAGAGATAAGTGACTGAGGTGACATCACAGTCTGGAGTGGGGTACAGGGTGGGAAAAGAGTGTCCCTCAGGGAGGAAGAGATTGAGGTGACACTGCAGGGGGCAGAGGAGTGTAGTATGGGCCTCAATGCAGATGACACATAGCAGTGAGAGGAGCGCTTACAGCACAGATCCCTGAAAGAAAACCACTGCTCGGCCCACAAATTGCCATTTAAGGGAAATTTTCTAAACAGCAATTCTAAGAAGACAGAAGTCAAAGCAACATAAAAAAATAATGTTACAAAGTAAAGAGTAATCTATATTTTATAAGCTTAGAACCTAGAAAACAGAGACTTTTTGAAGTGTTATAAAACATGTTTATTACTGTGTGTCTGCATGTGTTTCCCAGAGCAGGCCGTGTTTTAAAATGACACATAACATTTTTAATTTCTGCTTAGGTAGACAATATTTTAATATAGAATATATTAGCTGAATTATTTACGAATAAATCTTCAGAAAAGGAAACTCAGCAAAACTGCTGGGAGTGAACAAAGAGGAAATCTCAGTTTATTACGAGACCATTTCATTCCGAACACAAGATACGGTAATAATAATTTGCAGTACTAATTATATTCTATATTTTTAAAGAATATTAAAATACTAATAGGAAGTGACCAAAAGACCAGCTTGATGTGTCTTCTTCATTTCTTGGTTCACAGAGTGAAATTCCATAGGTTTATACAAAGTTTTTAGTTTGGGTCAGAAGATCCACAACTGGGTCATAGATTGCTATCCATACACAGACCGTGAAATGTGGACCTGGGAAGGCATCTTTTATGCTGATGGAGAGAGATATACAGTTGTGTTCAAAATAATAGCAGTGTGTTCAAAAACATGAGTTATGCTCAAAAACTACCGTATATAAGTTTTTATTTCCATGTATTGGGAACATTGCACACTGTTTTCTAAATCAAAACATGAAAAGAAATGAATATAATTTTTACTGCTTTACAGAAAATAACAAAAAATGAACATTGGACTGTTCAAAAAAATAGCAGTGTCTGCAATTGTCTTTACAAAGGTAAAATATGTACTTTTGTTTTAGAATTTACCATTGCAGTTAATCACTAACCTAATATTTAGTTGTATAACCACAGCTTTTTAGAACTGCTTCACATCTATGTTGCATGGAGTCAACTAACTTTAGCACCTGTCATCTGTTATTCCAGCCCAGGATGCTTTGACTACATCCCACAATTTATTTGCATTTGTTGGCTTTGCCTCAGAAATGGCATTTGTGATGTCCTTCCACCGATTTTCTATTGGATTAAGGTCTGGGGATTGGGCTGGCCACTCCACTCCATAACCACAATTTTGTTGGACCGGAACCAAGATTTTTCTTGTTTACTAGTTTGTGTAGGGTTGTTGTCTTGTTGAAACACCCATTTCAAGGGCCTTTCCTCTTCAGCAGAAGACAACAAGACTTCTTCAAGTATTTTGATATATGCAAACTGATCAATGATCCCTGGTATTCGGTAAATAGACCTGGCCCCATAGTAAGAGAAAAATGTGCATATCATGGTGCTTGCACCACCGTGCTCCACTGCCTTCAGAGTGTACTGTGGCTTGAATTTAGAGTTTGGGGGGCGTCTGATGAACTGTCTGCAGCCCTTGGACCCAACAAGAACAATTTTACCTTCATCAGTCCACAAACCGTTTCTCCATTTCTATTTAGCCATAATTGTATTTGCTTCAGTAGATCTCTTTTTTTTAACAGTTGGACTTTGCAGGGACTTCTTGCTAATAGATTAGTTTCACACAGGTGTTTCTGTCATAGTCCTCACAGGTAACTTGAGACTGTCTTTGATTATCCTGGAGCTGATCATTGGCTGAGCCATTGTCATTCTGGCTATTCTTCCATCTATTCGAAGCGTAGTCTTCCGTTTTCTTCCACATCTCTGTGTTTTTGCTTTCCATTTTAAAGCATTAGAGATCATTTTAGCTGAACAGCCTATCATTGTCTGCACTTCTTTATCATTTTAACCCTCTCTAATCAACTTTTTAACCCTTCCCCAACCCATGCTATTGTACAACATCATGGTCCGGTTACCGGGTTTTGATGTGAACTCCGGTGCGCAGCTCACATCATTTCCCTGACATCTCTCCTGATCTCTTCAGCTGAAATGTCGGGTTACAGAACCGATCGTATCCGGGATCCGATCGGTGCTATTAACCCTTTGGATCCCGCTGTCAATCCAAAGGTGCAGCAGTGGGGAACACCCTGTTTCCCGCCTGCACCGACATCCCATGATATTCGCGGAATCTCCGGTGATTACGTGACCACCTGGGTTCCTAGCTTGACCCGGGAAGCTGTCACGGAGCACTTCCGGTGAGTGGTTGGCAAACACTGTGAACCACTCACTGTGCGCAATTTTGACAGATACTGTTGTGCTGCAGCTCATCGGTATCTGTTAGAAGCGATCAGTCACTGCAGTGCAGTGGCGCCCTATGGGGCTGTGTAAAAACAAGAATGAATTAATAAAGTTTTTAAAAAATATAACATAAAAGTTCAAATCACCCCCCTTATCCCCATTCAAAATAAAAATATAAAAACATTTTTTTAAAATACACATATTTGGTATTGCCAGAAATGCCTGATCTATCAAGACATAAAATCAATTAATGAGAGCTGTAAACTGCGATCAAAACAGCGTATCCACCCAAAAATGGTATCATTAGAAACGTCAGCTCAAGACACAAAAAATAAGCGTTCACACAGCTCCAGATCTCGAAAAATGAGGACTCTACGGGTCGCAGAACATGGAGCAAAAAGTGTGATTCTTTTTTTCAAACTTCTGAATTTTTTTTCACCACTTAGATATCAGTAAAGGTATACATGTTTGGTATCAACGAACTCGTACCGACCTGAGGCATCACACTCTCATGTTGATTTTACCATATAAAGATCATGGCGACTAAAAAAAACAAAAAAAAACAATGTGTAATTGCAATTTTTTTTGCAATTTCCCTGTACACTATATGGTAAAATTAATGATTGCACATGAAAGTACAACTTTACCTGCAAAAAAACAGCCATCATATAGTTGTACATCATATAACTGTATGTCTATATTGACAGAAAAATAAAAAAGTTATGGCTCTTGGAAGCAGGGGAGCAGAAAATGAAAAATGAAAAATTCCCAGGTCATGAAGGGTCAATGAAAGTATTCTGTCCTTCTGAAAAATGTCTTGAATGACCCATATTTCTCAGACTTTCAGGGAGAAATGCATGTATATGTGTAAGCTTCACCCTTTAATAAGGGCCACATGATTTACACCTTTTTCTTCACAGAATGATTGATCTCACTGATTGAACTCCACACTGCTATTATTTTGAACACACCCCCTTTCAATTAAGCACACAGACTCCCAAACATGTGTGGCGCCCCGCTAAGAGTGCATCACAAAATGTTTTAGTAATGAGTAGAATAAGCCTGAAGCTCCAGTACCACATGCAAACATCTAGTAATAGAGGACCAATTAGATACCCATTACTATGGTAACCGGTCCTGGTGGGAGGAGAGGCTAGGTAATAAAGCCAGTGGGGAAAGCAGCAAGGAGTTAGTCAAGAGAAGAGTTAGCTAGGAGTTAGTGGAGTGAAGAGCTAGTAACAAGCTAGTGAGAGGAGGGAGAAGCAACAGATGAAGCAGAGCTGGGGAGCTACAGAACAGCAGACAGAAGCTAACGGGAGGGCACCTCAACCTCCAAAGTAGTTCCGCCGGCTAAATCCCTGAACCACAAACCCGAGTGGTCAATGACTTTTTAGGAGCACGACCCAACCGCCCTACACCAAGCACGGTCTTCCCCAGAAGCACTTAGACTGAGCTGGGTTCTCCTTGGAGAGATAAGGGGATCCCACATATCTTGACGGACCTGGTCTAACAAGTGGGATCCATGCAGAGCAGCAGAGCAAGGGACAGAGAGCGTGATAGAGAAGGAACACCAGTGTAGCATCAGAGGGACACTGCTCATTGCCAGAACCACCCGATCCACTACTCCGTAACAAGGACTGCATTACCCTGTAACCTTGCAGAATTCAGGAGTAAAGTACCTTTTCAGAGTGAGCAATGTGTCGGTGATTTCTTTCTACAAACTGTAATTTACGTGCTTTGCTCCACAGTGACTGTGCTGCCGTACTCCACCATCCATTCCTACTTCCAACACCGCAGGGATCCTGCTCCTCCTGTAAGGAGTTATTCCACCTTGCTGCCGCCCATCACCCCGGAGGTTCCCGCAGCGCGGTGCCATTACCAGGACCTACAGGTGGCATCACGAACAAATTTCTTTTATTATTTTTATTTTTCCTTTTTCATTGACCACCAGGGCCACAGCCTCAGGCACTGCCATCCGTGACCTCCAGACTGCGCCTGAGATCTGAGTCCCCTGGTCTGGGTGAGTCACATGCAGATCATGAATGCTAAGTCTGTTGGTTTTCTAAGGACAGCTTCACACCAGGGTCAGATCCGATCCAGGGCTGTCAGGGGTGAATCTGACAGCCCCAGACCGGATCTGGAGACAGAACTGGAGGGCCAATTATGCCCTCTGGTCCGGTGTGTAGCCGGATGGCTCATTTGCAGCCGCAGCTGCTGATACTTCAAGATGGTGGCTTGCGGGGAGCGAGCCGCAGCTCCTGAACTGTCAGCAGGGGACAGCTCCGTGGTGCTGAAGTTCAGCATCGAGTGGCGCTGAGCTTCAGCACCCAGCGTCCGGCTCCCTGGTGCGGCTCCGGTGTGATCTGGCGCCATAGACCCCCATGTTAGGGGGTGCTGGATCACACCGGACCGGAAGGATGCAGCATTTTTATGTCCAGGAGAAAAATCTGAATCCTCCTGGATTCTCCCGGACAGATGAAATCCGGATGACAGATAGCTGCCATCTGGCTTTATCCGGCCCATAGCATACTATGGGGCCGAAATCCAGTCTGGGGCTGTCAGGTTCACCCCTGACAGCCCCGTACCAGATTTCACCGTGGTGTGAAGCCAATCTAAGAATCTACTGCACCAACTGGTAAATTGTTTGACATGTAATAATATAATGTATACCAGAAACAGTGAATAATCTGGTTAATCATATTGGACTACTATTATTTTGAACACTACTGTACCCTAGGCACACCTCTCCTCCTAGGATAACAGAATCCCAACGTATGGCAGATCTGTGGAACGTCATAAGTATTGATCAGTGAGATCTGCAATCAGTGTCAGGTTTCCGATACATTATTATTTTGGAATCTCTATGAAAATATTAATAATACTATTTAATCACTTATATAGCACCATTAAAGGGAACCTGTCAGGTGGTTTACACCTCCTCAGCTATCACTACCTGTCCCTGCAGCTTCATAGTACTAGTCTAATCATCCCTGTCTGAGCTCATAGTGTAATGTGAAAGGTGAAAAAAAAGCATTTATACACTTACATTTCAGTCTACAGCTTGGAGGAGGTAGACCGTTTGGCAGATTAATAGTTAACTCACTATTAACTTGCGTGGCTAAAGGACCTGTGTGATATAATGATCATGTGACCATGGGCGGAGCTAAGCAAGCAACTTATTATGTTCTATGGCAGTGTTTCTCAACTCCAGTCCTCAGGACCCACCAACAGGTCATGTTTTCAGGATTTCTTATGGGAACTTACCTCTGCCTATTATAGTCACATGGTTATGACATCACATCAGGTCTCCCAACATGTTCTAACATAAGGCTGAAATGTTAACTATTAACCTGCCAAACAGTCCCCGTCCTCCAAGCTGGAGCCTGACTGCCTCATTACATAAGGACATGTAAGTGTATAAATGCTTTTCTTTCACCTTTCACATTACACCATGAGCTCAGACAGCAATGGTTAGAATAGTATTATAAAGCTACAGGTACAGACAGTGATAGCTGGGGAGCATAAACCACCTGACAGGTTCCCTTTAAGTCCATAGCGCTTTACATAAATCAGCAACACTGTCCCCATTGGGACTCACAATCTAAACATCCTATCAATATGTCTTTTAACTGTGGGAGGAAACCTATAATGACAAGTTTCCAGTGCTTGTCCCAAAATATAAGAAATATGGGAAATTATAATAGTAAATAAATACAATCGCCCATAAACACACTGCATATTTTACATCATTAGGATTTCCACAACTTAATGTGGGTATAGCCTAAAAAGCCATTAATGATTCAGAATATGGACTCTGAAGTAAAGGAAAACTAACTAAAGCAGTCGGACTCCCATTTTCTTAAAGTCGTACAGGTATTTTCTATATGTATTAATTATTTTCGGACCTCTGTCTGGAAGATGAGTGGTTAATTACCGTGAAAGGCTGGAATTTGAGATAGTGTGCACAGAGTCAGCAGCTATATATATCCTTTCTGTAACCCGAGTAGAGGATTCCAGGGGGAAGAGCAGATCACAGTTTCCAAGACAGACCCTGGCTGGACAGATCTGTGGTTAAGTATCTGCTGGAGATCCTTCACATTACCGTAGGTTTCTGCTAGAAAAGGGCAGAATGGCGAATATGGAGTGTGAGATCTAACCACAAACAGCAGCTGCTGTAAAGAAGGTGAGATCATACATGACCGTCCACTCTCCTGGACAGGGGCGTAACTACAATAGGTGCAGGGGTTGTGATCGCACCCGGGCCCTGCAGCCTAGGGGGGCCCCAAAAGTCCCTTTGGCCTAAAGACTAATACTATTAAAGATTTGCAATAATTGGGGGCCCCGTTGGAGCTTTCGCATGGGCCTGAAGTTACACCACTGCTCCTAGACACTGCTCATCTGTTATATTGTGGGTCAAACTTACTAATTTAAGTGTTTAAGTGACCAAATAATCGTAGTAAAATTTGTGACCCAGTAAAATGTGCATGTATACATGTAATGTCAGCATACAAACATAACGTCAGATAACCAAGAGGGGGTCAGGTCTACTCATTTCCTACATCTACTCATTTTCATCCATTTCTTTTAGGTTCTTCTGAGTAATATATTCTCCTTTACGATATTTTGGTGTTTAGTTTATCATTGAGGCTCTCTATATAAGCACCATATGCCTTGTATATTGTTGATGAACTTTGTAGATTGGGATTGGCAAGAGATTTGCCATGAAGTGAATTGAAAGGTTCGTAGCAATTACAGACACTGGGTATTTGCTCAGATGTATGTGTCTAATCAAGGGAGAAAAATACTTTTTGTTGAGTTTCTTTAGTGAACCCTTTTGTATAAATGGTCATCTCTCTGATATCTTGTGCTTTGGACAGATTTCCCTAGCTATTACTGATAGTGGTAGCTTTCATGGTGCTGTTGGATTGTTGCACTGGGTGCATTCCACCTGCCAGCCCTCTAGGTAAATGTTAAAGTAGTTATGACATAAATTCCATAAATGTGAAAGATTAAGGAAAATATAAGTGTACTTCCTCCAGGACTGGAAAATGGATGATGGGAAAACCGACATGAACTAAATGTTAAAGAAACCTGTCATCTCAAAAAAGTGCTATTAACCTGCAGATATGGGGTTAATCTGCAGAATAATAGCGTTCTCAAGCTGTCTGGCCACCGCACTGAAAGCTACAAGGAGGAAATGAAGTGTATTCATCCCAACAGACTCCGGCTTTCAGTCATAGAGGTGCAACATCAGACAAGACTCAGTATACATATCAATTCATGATCATTGACATGATAGGTTCCCTTTAAAGGTACCGTCACACGGGGAGATATCGCCGGCGATGTTGCCGGCAACCGAGGGGCGTGGTCAGGTTGCGGCGACATCGCCGGCGAATTGCCGCGTGTGACAGGGCGATAATCAGGCGATGAATCGCCTGAGTCACATCGCCAGGTTTCCCAACCATGTTGGGAAACCTGGCGATGTTGCTCAGGCGATCCTGCCTGATCGCCCTGTGTAACGCGGCAACCCGCAATGTTACGGGCGATTCCGCCTATATCTAACATTGCGAGTGATCGCTTGCTGGGTTGCTGGGCGACCCAGCGAGCGATAGCCGCGGCAACTAGCCAGCGACATCGCCGGTAAGTTGCTCAGTGTGACATCTCACCGGCGATGTTGTCAGGGATGCGCGCTCCCGCGATCCCCGGCAATATCGCCGGCGATATGTCCCTGTGTGACGGTACCTTAAGGGTACCTTTACACACAGAGATATATTGCTTGCAATTCACTGGTTGCAGTGAAATCATGGACACATTGTTCCACTTGTACACGGCAACAAAATGGAACAATGTGTCCATGATTTCACTGCAACCAGTGAATTGCAAGCAATATATCTCTGTGTGTGACGGTACCTTTAGAGAAATCAGCAGTACTGTTGCTAGGTCTGCATGTATCATATATTGGAGCTACCAACTATAGCTCTTTAATTTTCTTATACCATACTTATCTATGTTAGTTTACACAATATCCACTACATGGACTTAATAGAGTCAGTTCACTGTGATCTCTTTCCACCTTGAGGCCACCAGCTTCATTAACTGTTGGTGATCAATTGTTATTGATGGGAGAAGTACTGCAGTCATTCATTACTCCATACACTGCGCACACAGACAGCACACTTACATAAAGCAGGGTTGTCTGGTCTGTAAGGACCACATGGCTTTTGATGGCTGTCAACTGAAGGATGCTTTGGCCGATTGTTCATCTGACAGCCATTGCAGTTGTCTTTCCCATAAACAGGAGAGCTTGTTCAGCTGATCGCAACTGTTTTCTGAATAAGAAGAAATAACATATCTCTACCGGCAGCTTATCTCCAGGGCAACACCATCCAAAATCAGACATCCTCAATCAGCTAAGGCCAGCCTCACACCATGTATTTTCTCTGTCAGATTCTGTCCAGTGTTTTGCAGGATGCACCAGACAGAAACTGACAGCCCCGGACAAACAGAACAGAAGGGCAAATCTGTTTTGTGCCGCTGTCCAGTGCTGAAATATTAGCACAGTGGCTTGCAGGGGAGCTGGGCGCAGTGCTGATATTTCAGCCATGGAGCACTCCAGGTGCTGAAATTCAGCAGAGGCTGCTTTTAACAGCCACCCCAATTTCAGCACCCAGCGTCCAGAACCGACATGATTTTCTGCCGGATCCGGCGCAATCTGGCACCCAAAGCCTCCCATGTTAAGGGCGCCGGATCGCCCCGGTTTTGTTAGATTTTTGCCGCAGACACAAAAAATGCTGCAAGCTCTGATTTTGTGTCCGAGGCAAAAAAACTAAAACAGCTGGATCCTGCCGGACAGACACCAAACCGGATGGCATATAACTGCCATCCAGCCCCATCCGGCACCATAGGGATACAATAGGGGCAAAATCGGATCCTGGGCTGTCCGGTTCACACCAGACAGCCCCAGACCTGAAAAAATGTGGTGTGAAGCCGGCCTAAGTATACAAGACAGGTAGGTTAGCCTCACCAGACTTATTCTATTCATCTTGTCCAATTCATTTCAGGGTCTCCAATTACATGCCGCGACTCTCGGCTTACAACAGTAGAGCAAGAAGGTAAATCCCAAAAACATTAAAGTCTTCACATTTTTATTGGAATAGATTTAAATCCATGTTAGCTGGTATAGAGTCTCAATGCATTTCTGGTTATACAACCTTATTCATTTATCTCAATGAATAAGGGCGTATAGTCAGAAACCAGTTGAGACTCTATACCAGCTAACATAGATTTTAACCTATTGCAATAATATCTGAAGATTTTAATCTATTTAGGGTATACCTTCCTTCTAAACCCAATTAACATCTCTTCAGTTTGGCCGATGCTCCCTTATACATTAGATGGTAGCTGAACCTGGTAATAATATTTTTGTGTGCGACCCACATTAGTCTAATGTGTATGTGGGGGCTTTACTCTATGAACTGTTTGTGAATACCTAAATCTGCCAGCCGTCACTTTCTGTTCCACTATCATACACCAAGTCAGCGCATTTCAAAGAAACTGAGCCTGTGTGAGGCGTCCGGTTTCTTCTTCAGTCTCACGGTTTGATAGGATGCTCCACTAATGAGCTGCATACAATGTAAACTGGCACCAGATATTGTGAGCTCTATATTTGCTTCTGCTGCTCTTAGGGTCCTTTTACATTAGTCAATGTGCAACACTTAATGACCGCCAATCAGCCATTTGTTTCCTGATCACTGCTCTTTTAATAGTCTGTTTACATGGTTCGACTGGTGACACGACACAACCACCGATCAGCTTCTTATTGATCACAGGCAGATTTCTCTCCAGACGCACAGTGAGCAATCATTAATAAATCATTCAGTGCAAATATGCCGTCATTGCTCTTGACAGCGCAAGTCCTATTTATACCATTTGCCAAGGAAGCTCAAAAATAATTTCACCCAATGAATGAGTATTTTGTTTGTTCATTGGGTGATTTGATTATCAAGGGAACAAATGTTCATAGAAATAATTGTTTACGATAATCTTGCACTGTAAATGGACTATAAGACAACATCACACATGGATTCTAAAGAATAGTGATTTTTTTTTAGGAGCCAGACAAGAAAAAAAATATATAACATCATATAAAGTAATTATATAATATATATATATATATTTTTTTTTTTTTTAATAAGAAAATGTAATATTATGACCCAAAACGTTCAACATTTGATTAGCATAGACTTAAAGGGGTTGTCCAGGACTTACCGTATATATTAATGACAAATCTGTGGGATCCCATTCAAGTGAATGGGAGATAATGTGCAGTGCTCAGCAGCGACCATAAAACAATCTATAGAGCTGCAGAAGTACAGTTACATACATCACTTAATATAATATGTGGGCAACATATCTCCAGGGAGTGTCCACCCTCTCTAGAGACATGTTGTTCATATAGGGCGGCATATTAAGGGTTAAATTGCTTTATTACAGTATCGCCAGCTTTTGTCGGCTTTTACTATTTTGTCAATGACAGCCGGCGGCTCCTCGCTGTAAGGAGGAGTTACATTACGCAATGTGCGTAAGCACAGTGCAGGGCAGCATCCTCAATAAGGAGCTGACCCTGCTGCTTATGCAAATTGCACACTGTACATGCTGCTATCCATGGTTCTGAAAGCTTTAACATTAGTTCTATGGCGGTGCGTTGCCCATAGAACTAATGTTAAAGATTTCAGCACCATGGATAGCGGCGGGTACAGCACGCAATTTGTGTAAGCAGCAGGGTCAGCTCCTTATTGAGGATGCTGCCCTGCACTGTGCTTACGCACATTGCGTAATGTAACTCCTCCTTACAGCGAGGAGCCGCCGGCTGTCATTGACAAAATAGTAAAAGCCGACAAAAGCTGTCAATACTGTAATAAAGCAATTTTACCCCAAACATGCCGCACTATGTGGACAACATGTCTCTAGAGAGGGTGGACACTCCCTGGAGACATGGTGCCCACATATTATATTAACATTAACTCTTTGTTCATCCCCGCAGTAGCAGGGATGAACAAAGCATACGGCTACCGCAGGCATTCACATGTGCCTTGGGGTAGCCGGATGAGCTCCCATAGGTGCCCATTATAGCATCCTCACTGCAGTTTTGAAACCGCTCCGAAAAACGTTTCCTGCACGATTTTTCACGCAGGCAGCGAAACCGGAATGCGGGGACCAGAATGTATTAAGTGCAATCCGGTTTCATAATGGGCGCCTATAGGCTGCGGATTCAGATCCGATTTTGAGCATTTTTAATGCTCAAAACCGGATTCGGATGGAAGAAAAAAACCGCTAATGTGACCCTAGCCATAATGCTGATGCAGGTCCGACCCTAGCCTAAGACGGATCAGTGATAATACCGGTGCGTGTGCATCAGTTTTTATAATTCCGGGGGCCCAGGGGAATCCAGGGGAATGCAGATTTTTCCCATATCCCCTAGGTTTAAAAAAAACAGTAGTGTGAAACCGGCCTGAAAGCCAAGGAGACAATGTACAAGTTATTTACTGTCATATACTTCCAACTCATCTGTGCACTTGAATATGTTGCAAAACGTTTCATCTCACATGACGACCAACCTGTCTCAAGAGACACCGGATAGGATTTCTCAATGTCTCATGTGATAGAAGTGAACGCAGAGCTTCTAAAATCTGAATTCCAGTGGTCGATCTCAAGTATCTGTCCATGTGGGGAACATGTGACTGGAGAGCTTCTGGGGAAGGATTTTGGTATATTTTTCTGTTTATCTTCGTGTATATTTTACATAGCAAAGTTTGCCTTCACAGTAAACTACTGTAGAAATGTAATAGAATACTCAAGTGCCTTAAAGAAACTATTACAGATTGGCTTGGGCAGCACAGAATTTAGTGCGAAAAGAAGATGAAAATATGACATTACAACATCACATGATTGTGATAGTTATTGAGATTATTGAAAGCAATGACTAACACACTTGTGATATAGACGCTGCAAGGAATTAGACCTGCTGGATATTAACCCCTTAATGACGAAGAAATTGTCATTTTTCATTTTCGTTTTTTCGCTCCTCGGCTTCCAAGAGCCATAACGTTTTTATTTTTCCGTCAATATAGACATATGACGGCTTGTTTTTTGCGGGACGAGTTGTACTTTCAGATGCAATAATTTGTTTTACCATATAATGTACAGGGAAATTGCAAAAAAATTCCAAGTGCAGTGAAATTGCAAAAAAAGTGCAATTACACGTTTGTTTTTTGGATTTTTTAGTCGCCGTGTTCACTATATGGTAAAACCGACGTGACGGTGCGATGCCTTGGGTCAGTACGAGTTTGTAGATACCAAACATGTATACCTTTATTGGTATCTAGATGGTGGAAAAAAATTCAAAATCATGAAAAAAAAAAACATTGCACTTTTTGCGCCATGTTCTGCGACCCGTAGCGTCCTCATTTTCGGGATCTGGGGCTGGGTGACGGCTTATTTTTTGCGTATCGAGCTGACGTTTTTAATGATACCATACTTGGGTGGATGCGCCGTTTTGATCGCCCGTTATTGCATTTTTTAGCATTGTTGCAGCGACCAAAAAAACGTAATTTTGGCGTTTGAACCATTTTTTGCGCTACGCAGTTTACGGCTCTCATTATTTGATTATTTATATTGATAGATCGGGCGATTCTGAACGCGGCGATACCAAATATGTGTATTTTATTTAATTTTTTAATACTTTTATTGTGGATGGGAGAAAAGGGGGGTGATTTGAACTTTTATGTTTTTTTTTTTTTTTTCAACTTTGTAAAAACTTTATTTGTTTATTAATTCTTAATTTTACACAGCCCCTGTGAGAGGCACCCTGCTGCACAGTCCGATCGCTTCTGACACATACAGAGGAGCTGCAGCTCCTCTGTATGTGTCAGAATCGCGGACCTGTTGTGGTTGGCAGCCTCTGCCAACCACAAGCAGGAAATTCTCCATACAGGTTCCAGGGTCAAGCCAGGACCCTGGCCTGTGACATCAGCATGGGAGATCCCGCGATACTATCGCGAGATCTCCCCTGGAGCCCGGTAAGCGCGCGCTGCACGCTCCGGCTCCCTTAGATCCCGCTTTCAGAGATTGATGGCGGGATCTAAGGGGTTAAACAGCGCCGATCGGTGGCGGGACCGATTGGTGCTGTTTCTCCCACATCTCAGCTAGTGAGATCAGCTGAGATGTGGGAGGTTTGGAGTGAGCTCCACGCCGGAGCTCACTCCAAACACGGGGGTAACGACAGCCGACGTCTAGAGACGTAAGGCTGTCGTTAACAGGTTAAGCTGTAATATTATCTATTATTATCAATGTACACAACATGCAACTGGTGTAACGTCAATCTCATCCCCCAATACAAAACCTCCAAGATGCCCCCAACTATCATGGCTCGTTAATAGTATGTCTTTTCATATGGGTCAAAGGAATTTTGGGCGGCGCCAGGGCCCAGGTTCAATAGCTACACCTACTATAGTTATGCCCCTGACGCAACTAAGGGGTACTTCACACAAAGCGATATCACTAGAGATATCGCTGTTACGTCACAGGTTTTGTGACGTAACAGCGACCTCGCCAGCGATCTCGCTCAGTGTGACACGTAGCAGCGATCAGGCCTTCACTATGACATTGCTGTTCATTACAAACTGTTCTGGACCATTTTTTCATCGTCGCGCTGCCGCTGGACAATGTGCATCACTGGGTTTGACAGGGACAAAGACCAACGATCTCAATACTACGCCCGAGAGTGACAGGTTCCCAACGACCTCCGTATCGTTCCATATCGTTGCTGCGTCACTAGTGAGATCTGACTGTTTGACATCTCACCAGTGACCACGTAGCGACGCACCAGCGATCCCTACCAGGTTGTATCATTGTTGGGATCGCTGGAGCGTCGTTGTTTGTAACGGGGGCCTAAAAGGCAATCTCTCTTGTGTGTTTTTTTAGTTAACTCACAGATCTAAAATAGTCAACAAAAAAGGTAGTACATTTGGTCACACAAATTTGTCAGAGACCTGCTGTTGTGCCTAAATGTTATGGCATCTCTGTGTTTGTTCTAAGGTGATGGGCCACACATTCACTTGCACAGATTTGTTGTAATTGGGGTAAGTTCTGCCTGTAACTGAACTTGCCGCTCTTTCTCCCTCTCAGGGTACTACTTCACAAACAACAATGAACACCTTGCTGTGGGGATCCCTATTCTCCTCTCGGGCCCCAGGTCCTATGCTTGGTCAGGTTTGATGTCTCAATTGGTGAACTTCAGGGGGACTAAATCCTCCTGGTTGGTCCGGGCTTTCTCTGCTACACTTTAGATGAATAGCAACTTAGGACTCTGGTGTCTGGGTGGGCTAACAGGATACCAGGTATGTTCCCTTATTCTTTCTTCCTACTTCCTACTTGCACTGGCCTCCGTCCCTCTCCCTAGGGTGTTGTGTGGAGCCCACTGGACTGGGTACTCGGTACCGGACCGGGGTATCACAGGGGGTATCACGGCAGTCTTGGTCCGGACCATGTCCCGAGCCCACAAGTAATGGGGGGTATATACAGGGTAGAAAGTCGTGACGCCACCCGTGGTGTGTGGTCAGGGTGACCACCGCTGCTGCAGAACCTCTGGGGATGATGTTTGGCAGCCGGCGATGCAGTGGTGATAATAGTCTGTAGATGATGCAGAGAAGGGGTAGTGGTAGAGATGATAGCAGTTTGTGAGGGAAAGTAGGGCTTGAGTGCAAGGATCACACAGACTCACGGTTTTGTAATCTTCCAAGTCTTTACTGTAGGTGTTGTTCAGCAGAGTACTGTCCACGGAGTCTGTACCGGGGCCGGGTTGCTCCCACGCTGACCGGGTCCTTGGCTTCCCACTCCTGTGCTGTGTGTGTGGCCCTTCTGCCACTTTAGCTAGGCTGCCGGCCCTGTGTCCTCTCACGGGTACCACGGGTACCCACTTGCTAGGCAACTTGAGTCTTATCTTTGTGTTTCTGACCCCGCCGTGTTGCTTCGCTGTGGTACAGTGAAGATATATAACCTCCACTAGTCCGGTGTTTACTGTGCTGCTTGTGCAGGCACAATTTCAGATCTGGTATCGGTGTTTGCGCTCCCCCGGGGCGAGTTATAGGGTAACTCAGTCTCCCAGATGTGTCCCTCTGTTTCTCTTAACGCCTTCCCTCAAACCCTGGCTAGGCCTGGAATTGAGCAACGGACCGTGGGGTGAGCCTAAGGAAGCTCCTTTACACTCAGGTCCTTCTTCCTCAGTCCTCTCAGGAACTCAACTGCTCATTTCCTCTCCACACCAGAATATATAGGGAAGCAGCTCTAGCTCCCCCTTCTGGTCTGGAGGCACTAGTGTAGTGTTGTGGGTTGTGTGGGGAGTTAACCCTTGGTGTTGTTATTGCGGCACATTAACCCCTCAGGTGCCACATTTGCACAGCTGGGACAGGTTTCCTGGTTCTGGGCCTGGCTTGGTCCCAGCAACCAGCTCCTTCAGCACTAACTATTCTCTTCTCTGCCGACTGCAGACTGACTAACTGGAACTAACTGCCTGACTCCTCCACTCAGGCCTGGATCTTTATAGGGGATCTGGCTTAAGAACAGCCAGTTGGGCTCCCCCTCCAGGTCTGGGGTGGAATGTGTTGTGCGCTGTGTGTGCCAAGGTGTACATCCCTCCCTGCACCGGTGGGTCCTGTGGCAATCCCCCACAGAAATCAAAAGAGAAAGCCCTAACACATTGGATAAATACTCCAGACAGTAATATGGTGAATAAGGCTAGGGTCACATCTGCAGTAAAAATGCTCAAAACCAGATCAGGAACCGCAGAACATAGGAGCTCATTATAACAACCGGATTGCACTACATGCAATCCGATTACCGCATCCGGATTTGCAGCCTGCGTGAAAAGTCATGCAGGCTGCAGTTTTTGGAGCGGCATCCCTGCCACAGCAGATTTGTTATAATGGGCTCCCATGGGAGCCCATGCGGCTGCCGCAAGGCATACGTGAATGCCTGCGGCAGCAGGCGGCTTTGTTCATCCCTGCTGCCGCAGGGATGAACAAAGGGTTAAGTAATAAGAATGCATGTGGGCAACATGTCTCTAGGGGGTGTCCACCCCCCTAGAGACATGCTGACCACTCAGGATGGCATGTCAGGGGTTAACTTAGCTGTTAACCCCATCACCGCTATTGTCGGCTTTCATTAATTCATTATATTACAAGCCGCCGGCTCCCAGCATCAGGACCACTATGCTACGCACTTTGCGTTAGCATTTTACAGTACAGCATCCTCATTGAGCGTGCGGCAGCAGGGATGAACAAAGTAGACGGTAACCACATTGCTCTGGATTACACATCCGGAGCAATCCAGTTACCGGATTGCGGTTTACAGCACACATTTTTCAACAAAAATGTGTGTGAAGGCAATTGCGGTGATCTGGATGCGGTCACTGCAATTACCTTGCAAAGTGAGACCCCAGCCTCACTGCAGCACTGCAGAATATGAAATTAGTAGTTAGCAAATAATACTTTTCCAACAGCATTGCCAGTGTGATTGATCAGTATATCTGGCCATCAGTGTCCTGATGCATCTGAATTGCAATTACGGTACATTTTTTCTTAATTTTTAATGCATTAGAAAGCACAATATATTTTACAGAAAAAGAAATCTGAAATCAGTGTAAGTCAGCGACGGTGAGCTTGTTACAACAGACTGTACTGAGATTTTGCATATGTTTTTGGTCATGTAGCCATTTATCATCTCTTATTTTGAAATTTTTGGGAAGGGGGTTGAATTTTGTTGAGAAAATTAGAAAAAAAAGTAGAGTTATAACTGTACCCTTCGTTTTTTGCACACCTGTTTTGCTGGTCCAATTTGACAACACATTTAATACTGAGGCCTGCTTTCTGCACATGCACCTATGATTCAACCAGAGCTAGGGTGGATGAGGGACTCGGTCCCCGGGGCTACTGTGTGGGAAGTCACGGATGGTCGGGACCCCGGTGCCGTGCCCTGGTGATCAATTATACCAGATGTTGATGGTAAACGGTGGGGGTTAAAGGGGTTATTTACAGGGGAACGTGACGCCACCTGTAGAGTCCAGTAAGATGGTACCGGCGCTACCAGCCGGCCACTGAGGTGATGGTTGAGGCAGCTAAGTGTGGTACAGCTCCCCACAGGTGGAGCTTTACCTCAGGGCAGCTACTGTGTTGAGACGGTGAGGGAGGACAGTGATGGTGATGGTGGTGCAGTTCTTACCCCTCTGCTTGATGATGTTAAGCCCTCCGGGCTGCGGCAGGAAGAATAACAGAAACAGTTCCAGTTTAACTCTGCTTTACTTGGTACCGACTGATGGCATAACAAGACACGGTACAGTTTGGTTTAGGGCCCTTTCACATCAGCAAGTTTTTCAAATCGCGGCAGATGCGGTGACAAAAACCGCATCTGCCGCGATTACCGCATACCGGCTGCACTTGCGGCATGGTTGCGGCGCGATTGCGGTAAACGCCATACAATGTATAGGCGGACTTGCGGCAGGTGCGGCAAGTGCGGTTTTGGCACTTGCGGCAGGTGCGGCCACGAAAAAAAATGCTGTCAGCCGCTTTTTTTTCCGCGGCCGCACCTGCCGCAAGTGCCAAAACCGCACTTGCCGCAAGTCCACCTATACATTGTATGACGTTTACCGCAACCGCACTGCAACCGTGCCGCAAGTGCAGCCGGTATGCGGTAATCGTGGCAGATGCGTTTTTTTCACCGCATCTGCCGCGATTTGAAAAAAACGCTGATGTGAAAGGGCTCTTAGGGTGTTGTTACTAACTCAGGTTTTCTTTATGGAGTCTCTAGATGTCCTCTCTTTGTCTTTCAGGGTTTTCTACTCTCTTTCTCTGTCTTTCTATCTTTCCCACCTTTGTAGAGCTCACCCGCCAGTCCCCTGATCTCCTTCAGTGAGGCACGGTTATCCTTTCCCGGATTTAAGAGGAGTCTGAACTTCTCCCCCGATGTCGGTAATCAGGCCGTTACCCCACCGGTTATGGATCTATTGTGGTCCTGAGGGATGAGGTGCCTTTGTGGGGCTGTCAGCAACCCGTTTCTGTTGGGCCTACAGCTCGTCGGTTTTTCAGTCAGGGCTGAACTCCTGGCTGCCTCAGTTGTCCGTGTCACCGATGTCCCCTCAACATGACCAGCTGGCTCCTACCAGCCCTGGCCCGTTGCCTTCTGTCCTGGGTCCCCACATAAAGATGGGGTACCCTCCACTCAGCTGGGCTTCCAGGCCTGACCACTCTGTCTGCCTTCCCAGCACCGACTGAGGTAAAACTGTCAACTGTCACTCTACTCAGTCCTAAGCTCCGCCCCCCACCTGTGGAACCTACTATATTACCAGTTCCCCCTACTCTAAGTGGTGCGGTCCTAAGTGAGTGCTAAAAATAGACTCCATAAGATTTAAATCCTAACCTAGCAACTTACAATAATATTACATATAGATATCAAATGCAATACCACTCTGTGGCGCATACCCGCAGGGGCACCACACCTACTCACCCAGTATTTCTTGTTACTTCCTTTTTGACACAGGTCAAAGAATTGGGGTTAAAAATATTGTTTATTATAGCATTGTGCAAAATGTGTGTTAAAAGAAAAAAATGGCAATGCCATAGAACAGGGTAGTCCAATGCCAAAAAGAAAACAAAAAACATGCCACAGCTTACAATGTGGGCAGGAGTACTACCAACATGAGCCACATCTGGCCTCCTCCCCTCTGGCAAATGCATAATTTCGGAGGATGTAGAGGGCATTATGGAGTAACTGGATTATCACTCATCTCAGTTACAGCAGGATGATTTTATTTTGGCGCCCCTGTGGTCATAATTAAAGGGAACCAACCACCCCAAATGACCCTGTTAATATGTGTCCCTACACCCAGCACACACATTTGGGGCAATCGTTTTTGCTAAAAAAACTGTTTAGTAGAAGCTAAGATATATGTTTATAAAGTGTAATCAATCGCGACGGATGGGTGTTACCTAGCTTTGTCCACGTGCAGTGCTCGTGTCTGTGATCCTCCTCTCCCTCCTCCCCTCTCAATTTCTAAGAGCCTGGCCGCGTCATGAAAGGGGCGGGGCTAAATCGCGGCGAACCCCGCCCCCTTTCATGACGCGATTTAGCCCCGCCCCTTTCATGACGCGGCCGGGCTCTTAGAAATTGAGAGGGGAGGAGGGAGAGGAGGATCACAGACACGAGCACTGCACGTGGACAAAGCTAGGTAACACCTATCCGTCGCGATTGATTACACTTTATAAACATATATCTTAGCTTCTACTAAACAGTTTTTTTAGCAAAAACGATTGCCCCAAATGTGTGTGCTGGGTGTAGGGACACATATTAACAGTCCGGGGGGGTCATTTGGGGTGGTTGGTTCCCTTTAATTCCATCACTAATACCACGTCTATGGAGAATTCAGGTACATGCATACACACAGAATCTAAGGGTGTCAGGACTTCATGCCTGGCAGCAATCTGGTGACTGCTGAGTTGCAAGCTTAGTAGTCACACTGGGGGACTACCAGTGACTGTCACATAGCTAGAAGAACCGGTGTGGAAACGGCGTCTCAAGAGTCTGTGGTCACCTGCCTGCCAGTAGCAACAAGGAAGGAAGAGACACAGTACCTAGAACCTCAACCAAAGGAGAAAGATAGCTGAGAAGGCCATATACCCATCCATCATAGTAGTGCTTAGATCTTCTCAGACTGGCCAGATTGCCCGGCCCGGTAATCTGCTGATAACTGCAATATCGAGTAAAAGATAAAGAACAGAGACTGCTTTCTTGCTTTTTTTCTGTGGCTATCCTGCACTTCCACTCACTACTACTACCTCCAACATCCTCCTCTATACCATCTCCTCTACAAACCAGGGGCTTGCTCCTGCTGAGGGGAGTGCTCCATCTAGCTGCTCAACCATCTATCCCCTGGGGACTGCTACCTGCAGTGCTGGTCATCCCTGACTAGATTCCTCAGATGGCGTCAGGACAAACTCTTCTATCCCCTGTAAATAACCTCTTAACATGCCCGGTCATAGCTTCTTGGGACGTCACTGTGAACTATAGACTGATGCTCTGGATTGTCTGAGCACCCCTGCCCTCTGTGTCAGCGACATTTTCTCTAACAGTGACACCTTCATTTTGAGTCTGTGTTCCGCACAGAATGGTCTCAAATAATATTTTTTGTCCCTTTTTTTTTTTTTTTTAAAAAGAAAACTCTGCCAATGCACTTGGGGTAGGGCTACATTTGCGGCATCATTTTTAAATCCTGATCCGGTTTTGAGCT
Organism: Allobates femoralis; assembly: GCA_033576535.1. NCBI lineage: Eukaryota > Metazoa > Chordata > Amphibia > Anura > Aromobatidae > Allobates > Allobates femoralis. The sequence goes on from JARQOC010000009.1 coordinate 140,359,925, forward strand.
GTCAAAAAGCTCAAAACCGGATCAGGAACCGCTCCCCATAGGAGCCCATTATGGTAACCGGATGGCTCTACATGCAATCCAGTTACCGGCTCCGGATCTGCAGCCTGCTGTAAAAATCATGGAGGCTGCAGTTTTCGGAGCGGTTCTGTCAACCACAATGCGGTAACCAGATAGCTCCGGATGTGTAATCCTGAGCGATGCGGTTACCGTATACTTTGTTCATCCCTGCTGCCACAGGGTTCTGCAGCAGCGGTGGTCACCCTGACCACACACGACTTTCTTCCCTGTAAATACCCCCCATTACTTGTGGGCTCGGGACATGGTCCGGACCAAGACTGCCGTGATACTCCCTGTGATACCCCGGTCCTGTACCGAGTACCCCGTCTCAGTAGGCTCCACACAACACCTTAGGGAGAGGGACGGAGGCCAGTGGAAGAAGTAGGAAGAAAGAATAAGGGAACATACCTGGTATCCCTTTAGCCCACACAGACACCGGAGTCCGAAGTTGCTGTTCATCTAAAGTGTAGCAGAGAAATCCCGGACCAATCAGCAGGATTTAGTCCCCCTGAAGTTCACTAATTGAGACATCAAACCTGGCCAAGCATAGGACCAGGGGCTCGAGAGCAGAATAGGGATCCCCACAGCACGGTGCTCATTGTCGTTTGTGAAGTAGTACCCTGAGAGGGAGAAAGAGCGGCAAGTTCAGTTACAGGCAGAACTTACCCCAATTACCGCACACACTAACAGAGGAGGCCTCACAACTCTCCAAGGTGAACTTCCCAAATTGCACCGAAATCTGGTTACCCTCCTGGATCGTATCTGTTACCGGACATCAGTAAAAAGGTACCGAAACAAAGACTATTGTGTGTGTGTGTGTGCATGCTTCACCGCTGCCGCCTGCAGTGTTCACAGCAGAACCACTACTACTACTCCCCTCATCCACCCTGCTGCCCTGAGGTAAAGCTCCACCTGTGGGGAGCTGTACTACCAAAGCTGCATTTACATCACCTCAGTGGCCGGCCGCAGCGCTGGTAACCCTATTACCAGGTACCACAGTTGGCGTCACATTACCATTCTCCCATCATCATCACCCCCACCCTGCCATTGAGGGTCCAGGACTCGGAACTGGGAACCCACCAGCTGTGATCCCCACTGAAGTAACCACCTGTCTCGGTATCCGAGTATCCCCTACCCTGTCGACCAACTCACAAGCTTTGATGAATTCTTATTATCCTAAAATCACCATAAAATGATTACACAGGTCAACAAAAAAAAAATTTTTTTCTGGTGCCCAAAATATTTTAATGAATTTGGGGTATTTTTGGGGTGCTGATTCTGAATATGCTATCAGTTTTGCCAGATTGGCTCAAGTTTTTGAGATTTTTGGTATCTTATTTATAGCACTTGTTCGTAAATGCGACGCATCATCTCATTAATTTCTTTGGATTAGTACTTGAACTGAGCAGTTCTCAATATAGTTTTGTGTTAATTAGTGTTCTAAAAGTTTGTTCATAGCTTGGTTTTTGGCACTAACTTTATGTTGTTGTCTGTTGTCCAGTGAAAAGCATGAACTCATCAAGAAGAAGTTGTCTTAACGATCCAGACTCATTCTGTTACATTTGTGGTGAATATACACTGACAAAACATAGAAGAAACATAACAGACTTCGTTAAAAAAGTAGCAAAAAACGTCTTTTTTGTTACACATTTTACGAAAAATCTCAAAAACTTGAGCCAATCTGGCAAAACTGATGACATATTCAGAATCAGCACCCCAAAGTTACCCTAAATTCAATGAAATATCTTTGGCACCAAAAATGCTGTTGACCAGTGTTATTGCATTCCCTGCCTGGGTTTGTGCAGGTTATGATAGTCCCTCTTGATTGACTGCACAATACCATGTGATGTGATGGCTTCAAAATAAAATAGTACTGGGAAACTCCATCCAGTCTGCTTGAGACCAAAAAATTATTATTATTATTCATTATTATAGTGCCATTTATCCCATGGCGCTTTACATGTGAAAAGGTGCATACATAGACAAGTACAATAAATATGAGCAATTCAAGTACACACAAGTACAGCAGGAGATAGGACCCTGCCCGCGAGAGCTCACAGTCTACAAGGGATGGGTGAGGATACACAAGGAGAGGGTAGAAGTAGCCAGGTGGTAAAATGGTCAAGAAAGGTGGGCATGTGACCCGTCCCAAGGCTGTGGGGAACCCGGTCCCGGCATCGATTCACAAGGGATGTCACTTGTGCCCAGTCCCGTGGCCCTGGTGGTCGCTTAAAAGGGTAAATAAAACAATAAAAATAGTATTTGACCCCACCTGCAGTTCTGGTATGGTTACCGATGCTGTGGGTCAGACCTCCAGGGTGATGTTTGGGCAGTAAGATGGTTACGCTCCCTGTAGGTGGAGCGGAATCCCCAGGGCAGTTGTAGTGTATGGGAATTGCAGGACAGTTTATGGACGGAGCAGGAGCAGGGGCCGCAATAACAGTCACACACAAGGTTGATGTTTCCGTACCTTTTACTGATGAGTCAGGCAAAGTCCAGGGTACAGTCTCTGATGATACGAGTCCGGGTGGTCTGCTAACAGTTCAGGATCTCCACACTTTATGAGCACTCCCTGATGCGCTGTGCATGTTTTGGTACCAGACTGTCTGAAGCTAAGCCCTGACCCTATTGTAGTCCTCACTTGTATGGCAGATGGTGAAAGCTCTGTTGCGGGGCTCCGCTGTATCGACTGTGGTCCCTGGCTCTGCTAAGTGGCTGTGCTTCAAGTGCTGCTGTGGCCAGGGGATCGGAAGTCTCCCTGGCCTTCAGTCTTTACTGCTGGGTTGATTTAGGGAGTTTGGAAGGGAGGACTTACTAAATTGCTGGTTGTATTTTATTAATACTTTACATTTCTTTTTACTTATCATCTGTCTGGTGCAATCCCCATTAGGAAATGAGCTCCATAATTGACAATGCCATCCAGTGTACATCTTGCCACATGTACGCAATCCTTGAACAGCCGGTCAAGGGTACATAGTGCTGTGCGAGATGTGAGCACGTTGTGCATTTGGAAGCCCAGATACTGGATCTAAATGAGCAGCTGGCAACACTGAGATCCATAGACAATATGGAAAGGAGTCTAGTGCTCACTGGCATAGATATGGGGGAGGATGGTAGTGTTAGGTCTCCTGGCACCGCTCCCCAGCTCACTTCTCCTGGGTCTGCATCCTCTGCTTCTTTATCAATCGGGCATCCGGCGTCCAGGCGTGCTGTATCTTGGAGTTATCGCCGGGTCCCCTTCCTGTCTGCTGACCACCGCGTTCACACATCAGCACAGTCATGAATCTAATCAGCAGTGCACTAGTCGCGGCTGCGCTCCTTCCCTGTGAATCTAAGGGCTGGCACTGCTCAACCTGACACTCTCCTTGGCCAATAGCTGTCCATCCTCCGGTATATCAGGCTGCCTCGAGGGTACATACTGCTGTGTGAGATGTGAGCACGCTGTGCATTTGTAAGCCCAGATACTGGATCTAAATCAACAGCTGGTGACACTGAGATCCATAGACAATATGGAAAGGAGTCTGCTGCTCACTGAACAGCTGCTCAATGGGATAGTTGTGGAGGAGGATGGTAGCATTGAGCTGCAGGACTGTGAGGCAGGTAGCTGGGTGACAGTTGGAAAGCGAGGTAGAGGGAAGAGTGCCAGGGAGGCTAGCCCTGATCTGGCACACCCCAATAAATTTGCTAAGTTTGCATATGAGGGGGGTGTCAGTACAGGGATAGCACTGCTGCAGCAAGGCATGACCTCTGAAAGCCAGAGGCGTGTCTGCTCCAGCAAGGGGGAAAGCAGGAGGGCAGGCCAGACAGGTGCTGGTAGTGGGAACTCAATAATTAGGGGAACAGATAGGACAATCTGTCACAAAGACAGGGATCGTCAAACAGTGTGCTGCCTACCTGGTGCTCGAGTCTGGCAAATCGCTGATCGGGTTGACAGATTCTTGGGAGGGTCTGGTGAGGACCCAGCGGTCATGGTGCACATTGGCACAAATGACAAAGTTAGAGGTAGGTGGAAGGTCCTAAAAGATGATTTCAGGGAATTAGGCTGCAAACTTAAGGCAGGGACCTCCAAGGTAGTATTCTCTGAAATGTGGGCTGTTAATTTACAGGGCTATAGTCTGTTCATAAATGACCGTACAAATATGTGAGGGGATGGTGTATGTTTATACGTAAAATCATCCTTAAAACCCATCCTGCGTGATAATATACGTGAATCTAATGGAAATGTAGAGTCTCTGTGGGTGGAGATAAGGGGAGGGGAAAAAATAATAAATTACTGATAGGGGTTTGTTTTAAGTTCCCAACAATAATGGAAGTGGAGGAGAGTATCCTCATAAAGCAAATAGATGAAGCAGCGACTCAGGGAGAAGTCATTATTATGGGGGACTTCAACTACCCTGAAATACATCGGGGAACAGAAACCTGCAGTTCCAGCAAAGGTAATAGGTTTTTGACAACTATGAGAGACAATTACCTTTCACAACTGGTTCAGGACCCAACAAGAAGGGGGACACTGCTGGACCTAATATTAACCAACAGGCCAGACCGCGTATCAAATATACGGCTTGGAGGTCACTTGGGTAATAGTGATCACAAAATAATAAGTTTTCATGTATTCTTTAATAAGATGTGTAGTAGAGGGGCTACAAGGACACTAAACTTCAGGAAGGCAAATTTCCAACGGTTGAGAGACGATCTTAGTGCAATAAACTGGGACGATGTCCTGAGACATAAAAGTACACAAAGCAAGTGGGAGACGTTCATTAGCATCCTGAATAGGGCCTGTGCACAATATATACCTATGGGAATAAGCATGCTAGGAATAGGAGGAAACCACTATGGCTAAATAAGGCTGTAAGGGGCGCAATAAGTGACAAAAAGAAAGAATGTAGTGAATTAAAGCAAGTAGGTAGTGATGAGGCATTAAATAAATACAGAAAATTAAATAACATTTGTAAAAAGCAAATCAAGGCAGCAAAGATTGAAACAGAGAGACTCATTGCCAGAGAAAATAAAAATAATCCCAAAATATTTTTTAACTACATAAATAGTAAGAAACTAAAAAATTATTGTGTTGGCCCCTTTAAAAATAGTCTGGATGAAATGGTGGATGAGGATGAGAAAAAGCCAATATGCTAAATGACTTTTTTTCAACAGTATTTACACAATAAAATCCCATGACAGACAATATGATCAGAGATAAAAAAAAACTCTCAATTAAATGTCACCTGCTTAACCCAGCAGGAAGTACGGCATTGTCTAAAAATCACTAAAATTGACAAATCCCCGGGCCCGAATGGGATACACCCCAGATTGCTGCAGGAATTAAGTACTGTCAAAGATAGACCATTATTTTTAATATTTAACCCTAGAACGCATACCCATAGAAATCTACACATTCACGCACCTGTGGCCTTTTAGGCCCGTTTTCAATTATCATGGAATAACTAAAAAAAAATACTTTTCAAAGTTTATTGCAAAGTAAGGATGCATTCCCACTAGCGCTGCAGTCCGCCAGGACGGGATTCCGTAATGGATCTGACCTCCTGGTGACCCCAGCTAAGGCTAGCGGACGCATACCTGGGGCCTCGCAGGCCTGCCAGGTTACCTGTTTTCTATTTTCTGTAAAATTACTTTAGTTAGATTTTTGAAACTCTAGGTATTCCTCAGGTATATAGTTGTTAGTAATTTCCAGTTGTTCATATATTTTTATGCTATAGGCATTTCGGTATAACAACCTTTTTGGGACTACCCCATATTCACGCACCTGGGGCCTTTTAGGACTGTGTGCAAATAACACGGAATAACTCAAATAAAAATACTTTTCAAAATTTATTTTACAATTGCAAAGTAAGGATGCATTCCCAGTAGCGCTGGGGTCCGCCAGGACTGGATCCGTAATGGATCTGACCTCCTGGTGACCCCAGCTAAGGCTGGCGGAATGACTGTGCCATTGTAATTTTAGATGTCAGTAAACTAAAAAGAAAAAAAGAAAAAGATTACAATCAGGCTTGTGACTGTAAACAGTATGTGATAAGACTCTTTGTTAGGGTCCCAGCACACCAAGCGATATAAAGCAGGTAAAGTGCAGCCCCCCTCCTCTCACCTCCAACAGATCACTTTCTTGTAGTGCAGTAGAAGTCTCTGGTTTTGGAGCTCAGAAAGTTTCTATTTCCAGACAAAAGAAAGCTGACTTCTTCCTCCAAAGCTCCAGCAATTAGGACAAAAAGACCTGTGATGAGGTCAGAGACACATGACTTTGTGAGGGAGCCTCCCTTCCAAGATCACATGACCATGTTGTCATGCAGAATCCACACTCTTCCCAGAGTCATAAAAGTTCTTCCCAGCAACAATACAGACAAAAAGACTGAATATCACATGTAAACCTAGTACGGGCCTAAAAGGCCCCAGGTGCGTGAATATGGGGTAGTCCCAAAAAAAGGTTGTTATACTGAAATGTCTGTAACATAAAAATATATGAATAACTGGAAATTACTAACAACTATATACCTGAGGATTACCTAGATTTTCAAAATTCAAACTAAAGTACTTTTACAGAAAATAGAAAACAAGTAACCTGGCGGGCCAGGTATGCGTTCTAGGGTTAAAGATTCCATAATAACTGGGTCTGCACCACAGGACTGGCGTATAGCAAATGTGGTGCCAATATTCAAAAAGGGGACAAAAACTGAACTTGGACATTATAGGCCAGTAAGCTTAAGCTCTACTGTGGGTAAAATCCTAGAGGGTTTTCTAAGAGATGCTACACTGGAGTATCTGAAGAAAAATAACCTCATAGCCCAATATCAACATGGTTTTACGAGGAACCGTTCCTGTCAAACTAATCTGATAAGCTTCTATGAAAAAGTAAGTTCTGGACTGGACCAAAGAAATGCAGTGGATGTGGTGTATATGGACTTTTCAAAAGCTTTTGAAACGGTGCCACACAAAAGGTTGATACATAAAATGAAGGCAATGGGGATAGGGGAAAATATGTGTAAGTGGGATAAGAACTGGCTTAGTGATAGGAAACAAAGGGTGGTCATTAATGGAACACACTCAGAATGGGTCACAGTTAACAGTGGGGTACCACAGGGGTCAGTGTTGGGCCCGCTTCTTTTTAATATATGTATTAATGACCTTGTAGGGGGCATACAGAGTAGAATCTCAATATTTGCAGATGACACTAAACTCTGCAGGGTAATCAATACGGAGGAGGACAATTTTATATTACAGGAGGATTTATGTAAACTAGAAGCTTGGGCTGATAAATGGCAAATGAGCTTTAATGGGGATAAATGTAAGGTCATGCACTTGGGCAGTGGAAACAAAAGGTATAATTATGTGCTTAATTGTAAAACACTGGGCAAAACTGTCACTGAAAAAGACCTGGGTGTATGGGTGGATGACAAACTCACATTTAGTGGCCAGTGTTAGGCAGCTGCTGCAAAGGCAAATAAAATAATGGGAAAATAAATTAATGGGATGTATTAAAAGAGGCATAGATGCTCATGAGAAGAACATAATTTTACCTCTATGCAAGTCATTAGTGCGACCACATTCAGAATACTTTGTACAATTCTGGTCTCCGGTGTATAAGAAAGACATAGCTGAACTAGAGCGGGTGCACAGAAGAGCAACCAAGGTTATTAGAGGACTGAGGGGTCTGCAATACCAAGACAGGTTATTAAACTTGGGGTTATTTAGTTTGGAAAAACAAAGGCTTAGGGGTGATCTTATAATAATGTATAAATATATGAGGGGACAGTACAGAGACCTTTCTGATTATCTCTTTACTCTTAGGCCTGAGATGGGGACAAGGGGGCATCCTCTACGTCTGGAGGAAAGAAGGTTTAATCATAATCACAGATGTGGATTCTTTAGTGTGAGAGCAGTGAGACTATGGAACTCTCTGCCACATGCTGTTGTAATGAGTGACTCACTACTAACACTTAAGAAGGGCCTGGATGCCTTCCTTGAAAAATAAAATATTACATATACTAGATTTTTTGATAGGGCGTTGATCCAGGGAATTAGTCTGATTGCCATATCTGGAGTCAGGAAGTAATTTTTTTCCCCAATGTGGAGCTTAGTGTTGCCACATCGTTTTTTTTTTGCCTTCCTATGGATCAACATGTTAGGCTATGGGTTGAACTAGATGGACTTAAGGTCTTCCTTCAACCTTAAAATACTATGTTACTATGATAGATCACTTGCAGTTACTTGCAGTCACGGACTCCGGTGTCCGGTTTCTGGGCGCTGTTCCCCTAGGGTGAACCCGTATGGCTCCACTCTTCCTGCTACTACTACTCCTTGCCTCCAACCCTCGCTCTAGGGTCCCTCACGCCGGTTAGTACTGCTCACTGGTAGGGGCTTAGCACAGCTCCGTCACCAGGATGTCTTCACAGACCTCCCTGGAGCTGCACTCCTTAACACCACCTCCAAACCTGAAGTTATTGGGGACCTCACCTGGACTTGTTTTGTAGAGCTCCACCTTCAGGTCTGGAGTGGAAGGTATCGTGTGCAGGCTTACCTGATGTAGAGATCCTTCTCTGTCCCAGGTGTATCTGTGGCAACCGAACCCTGGAGTGCCACACATGGCTAGCTCTGGGGGGTTGTAGATAACTGCAAGCTAATGGCTGGAGGGGAAGTAGATGCGGATGGATTGCACCTCAAATGAGTGAAGAGTAGCGGAGGGTGGTAATGGAATTGGGGTAAAGATGCAATTATTGGACAGGAGCAAGCCAAATCCTCCACTACGCTTGCTGTTGGGGCGAGGGGTGTGAGAGAGATGGAATCCGCCATAAGAAAGTGTAGCTGGAGAGGCTTTGTAAGAGGTGGGTGAGCGAGGTTTCAGTGATGCCAAGGAAGGAGAGTTTGTTATTGATAAAGAGGTCATGAATATACGACAGTTTGTTGCAGACAGACTGTGCGTTCCATAGTGCTCCAGGTAGGGGGATAGGGGGAGTGGGGGCTGGCTGAATGGGTATGAGGCTATCAGAGTTGTGAAAACATTTAGAGGATCGTGGCGGGGTGTTAGAAATGAGTGTGGGGATGTGTTGAGGAGAGCCAAGATTTGGTGAAACGTCGCCAGCAATGAGGAGCAGCAGACAGAGAGTTGGAAGGAGGGAGCAGGATAGAGCATGATGTGACCATGTGTGTCTGGAGAATAGGGATTGTATGTGGAGGAACAGTTCTGAGGAGGAGGTGAGATGGCTGTGGAGGATGGCAGGAGAGATGAGTAGCTCCTTACTAGGTGGAGGGATTAGAGGAGTTAGTAAGAAATGAAGTAGTATGGGGGTGAAAGTGAACAGAAATGCATACATTGTAGTGGCTTTCTATCCCATTACCTTCCAGTCCATTCCAGTTCAATTCGAGTCTAATTCAAAGTTTAGCACTTAGAAAACTGCACTTGGAAAAATGCATGGATCAGACTTAAGACTGGATCAGACTCATGGTTCTGAATATATCTTCAGCTAAGGGCAATCAGGTGTGAATAAGGGGTGGGTGGGTATGGACAGACCAGATACTGAGAGTTAAACACAGGTTATAAAAGAGAGGGAGGGGTTGGAGTGACCAGTCAAAGATATGCCAGCATAATCATGAGGAATGAAACAAAACATGGAAATGCTAGGTAAAAAACTAGTACCAGAGAGAGATTATATGCAGTTCACACAGAAAGAAGCCAGGGAAAACTGGGTGGATTCAGAGCGTACCAAAGAGAAATTATATGCACTTCACACAGACAGACAGAAGCCAGGGAAAGCTGGGCAGATTCAAAGCGTACCTGTGGGAAGAGGAAACAACTCGATTAGACCATACAGATGATGATGATGATGATGATGATGATTGATGATAACAATACAGCAGAGATGATGGTGAGGAATGGCCAAATGCATCATAGAATTCGAGTCTAATTCAAAATTTTGCACTTAGAAAACTGCACTTGGGAAAATGCATGGATCAGACTAAAGTCTGGATCAGACTTATGGTTCTGAATATATCTTCAGCTAAGGGCAATCAGGTGTGAATGAGGGTGTGGGTATGGATCTTATGTGCCCAATATAATCTCTTGAAATATAAGAAAAGCAGTGGACATTCTTTTTGTCAATTCACATCTATTTTATTCCAAATTCTTTTAATTTGCTGGGACTTGAGAATTTCGTGAAATTCAATGCTAGTGTAATTTACATCAAATCGGTTTGCTTAACTTTAGGTACTTTGATGCTCACCATTATTGACACCCATCCTTTCATTTTTTTCATAGACAGGACAATATCTTCAGAAATAAAAGGAAATGTACCAAAGTTATATCCTCAGGATTTTTTAATTAGTGGTCCAAGGTAATACAACAATAAAACATTGTCAACTTACATGTTGCCATTTCAAAGAAGAGACAATAAACAGCATGTGCAGTAATAAAGGCCCCTAATTAATACTTGGTTGCACACCCTTTGCAATTGATAAAGCTTCCAAATGTTTCTTGTAGCCATCTATAAGCTTCTTGCACTTCTCAGCTGGTATTTTCTCCCATTCTTCCGCTACATTTTTTTCAAGCTCTTGAATGGTTGCAGGATTCTTTTTTCCAATGGCAGATTTCAGTTCACCCCAAAGATTTTCAAAGGGATTGTGGTCAGGGTTTATTGCTGAACAGTTTAAAACAGATCATTTTGTCTTTTTCAACCATTCCTGTGTACTTTTGGATGTGAGCTTTGGGTCATTGTCTTGCTGGAGGACCCATGATCTTTGACTAAAACCAAGATTTCTTACACTGAGTAGGCCATTTTGCTCTAAAATCTCTTGATAATTCTCTGTTTTCATGATTCTTGTGATATGGTCAAGCTCTCCAGTACCAGACGCAGCAAAGCAATCCCACATCATTATGGATCCCCACCATGCTTCACAGTTGGTAGGGTGTTATTTTCCTTATAAGATTCATTGCTCCCTCTGTAAACAAATTGTTGATTTATATTGACAAAAAAGTCTATTTTTGTTTCATCTGTCCACAAAATATTTTCCCAGAAGGATTGTGGTTTGTCAAGGTACTCTTTGTCAAAGATCAGTCGTTCCTTTATATGTGTTTACTTCAGCAATGGTTTCTTCCTTGGCCTTTGCCTATACAGCTCTGCTTGGCTATGTATGTGGCATATGGTACTTGTTGAAACCATGACCCCAGACTGTTCCAGGTTGGCCTTCAGGTCTTTGAATGTTAGATATGGAGTTTTTTCCACTATTTGTACCAACCTTCGAAGACATCTCTTATAAATTTTCCTCTTTCCCCCACTTCCAGTGAGGTTCTTGACAATTCCATGATTGGCAAACTTCTTAATAACATTGCACACTGTTGAAACTGGGATACCAAGGTCTTTGGAGATGGCCTTATACCCTTTAGAAGTCTTATATTTGCTAATAATAGCGGTTCTGATGTCCTTAGACAGCTCTTTTGTCTTCACCATTGTGACAAAGGAACAGGGCCTAACATGTGGCTTTTTAAAACACTCAAGTCACCATTCATTGGATAATTCATGTCACATGGGCACCAATAATTTATCACAGGTGATTGTCATTTGTGATTTGCTAGAAGTTAGTCAAAATGTGTTTCTATACTTACCCTATATACTCGTGTATAAGCCGACCCGTGTAGAAGCCGATCCCCCTACTTTTGCCCCCAAAACCTGGGAAAACCTATTGACTCGTGTATAAGCCGAGGGTGAACCCCAGCACAGGTATACAGCCCCCAGCAGTGTGGTATGCAGCAGCCTCCCCAGTGGTATATACAGGCCCCAGCAGTGTTACAGCAGCCTCCCCAGTGGTGTAAACAGCAGCAGCCCCAGTGGTATACAGGCGCCCCCCCATGGGTATACAGGGCCCCCCCTTGCTGCCGCAAACCTTAGCACCCTCCAACTCTGGATTAACCCCCTGTCCCTTCCCTTGGCGCTCCCACTTCTGATCCCCGCTCAATCATAGTTTTAACTATGCTTTTATGAATCGTATGATTTTTATTACTGTGAAGCTATTTCAAATAAATCTCAAAGAAAAAGGAGTCAGAGTCCTTATCATAAGGTCAATCTCCTTGGGAGCGCTCCATCATCTGGATACCTTGATTATTTGCCTATGTAAAAATGAAAGAATTGAGGCTAAAAGAACATTTAAAAAATTAAAATGTCCATTTTTTCCTTCCACATTGCTTTAGTTCCTGTGACGTACCTGAAGGGTTAATAATCTTCTTGACTGTAGTTTTGAGTAGCTTGAGGGGTGCTGTTTTTGGAATGGTAAAAAAGGGGGAGACAGAAGCGCACAATAGGGTCTTATCCAATGGTAAAATCGTTTCACAGATATGGATCCACTCATCTGGTTTAGTTGTGTGGAACACAACAACCATAAGCACAAATGGGTCGGATCCGATGAACTGCAGCAATCAGCCGGTCACTAGAATTGCATGTATAGAAAGGAAAGAAGTCCGGCTTTCAGGATCGCGCTGTTCCAGTTCACAAGGAATTAATCCAAGGACCAAGCAGTGATCATAACTTTCTTTTTATTCTAGAAAACTCTACGCGTTTCGTGTACACGCTGTACACTTCCTCAGGAGCAAAGTAACTTGGCTTCCTGAGGAAGTGTACAGCGTGTACACGAAACGCGTAGAGTTTTCTAGAATAAAAAGAAAGTTATGATCACTGCTTGGTCCTTGGATTAACTCCTTGTGAACTGGAACAGCGCGATCCTGAAAGCCGGACTTCTTTCCTTTCTATACATGCAGTTTTTGGAATGGTGTCACTTTTGGGTGTTTTCTTTCATGTACGCCCCTCAAAGTGACTTCAAATGTGATGTGGTCACAAAAAAAATTGTTTTGTACATTTTGCTGGAAAAATTACAAATTGCTGATGAACTTTGAACCCTTATAACGTCCTAACAAAAAATTTTTTTTCCCAAAATTGTGCTGATGTAAAGTAGACATGTGGGAAATGTTATTTATTAACTATTTTGTGTCACATAACTCTCTGGTTTAGCAGAATAAAAATTCAAAATTTGAAAATTGCTAAATTTTAAACATTTTTGCCAAATTTTTTATTTTCTCTCAAATAAACGCAAAAATTATCAACCAAATTTACCACTAACATGAAGCCCAATATGTCACGAAAAAAACAATCTTAGAATCGCTAGGATCCGTTGAAGTGTTCCAGAGTTATAACCTCATAAAGGGACACTGGTCAGAATTGACAAAAATGCCTAGGTCTTTAGGGTCAAAATAGGCTGGGTCCTGAAGGGGTTAAAGGGACACTGTCACCAGGTTTTTGTCATCCCATCTGACAGCAGCATAATGTAGAGCTAGAGACCCTGATTCCAGTGATGTGTCACTTACTGAGCTGCTTGCTGTCACTTTGATAAAATTACTGTTTCTCTGCTCCAGAGTTAGCAGTAAATACTGTAACTCTGCTGGACTATTTGATTATTCCTACAATGTTAATCTCCAACTGATTATACAGTGAATTTATAGTACTACACTCAGCAGCCCAGTAAGAGACACATTGCTGGAATCAGGGCCTCTCTCTCTGCATTATGCTGCTGTGATAAGATGGCAAAAACCTGGTGACAGTGTCCCTTTAATCCTAACGTGGCACAATACAGTTATTTATTATGGTTATATTTTGCCATTTTTAAAAATGTGACATTACAGATTCATAGTAGTGCCGTACAGTATGTCAGACTATGGACCTGTGCTACCCAGAAACACAGTCGTGTATCGCATTTGTGGTCAATAGTGCAAGTGAAATCCTGTTATTTTACAATTTTAAGTCTAATGATTAATATTGGTCAACAACAAAATAGATTAACCTATGTATTTAATCTAAGGTGTTATGGGCAATTAAAAAAAGTTACTGTATGGTCAAAAGGATGACTTGGTGTGATTAGATGTACATCGAGACCTTGGCCCCTGTCACTTCTGGGAATGTTGCCACGCTTTAAGGGATCAGGGATTTTGTGCTCTGTCGGATATTTCTGATCAAGAAAACAAGTCATACCATCAGTTTGTAATGTAATTGTAAGCAGATATTACCCTGACATATCAGTAATGCTGTTTCACTATGGATCCCTTATGTGTACTGGATCCCCTGTTTATTTGTAGGACAGGTCTGTACTTGTTTGACTTGGTAAACACTAGGTAGAATTTGGTAAGTCACTGGGCGCCTTCAGCTCTTCAATGAGCAGCATGAAAAGTGTTTGTAATCAGGGTCATTCCCAAGGTAACAGGGACTCAGCAGCCATGTGAGACACAGCGGCTCCTCTTACAGGAATGAGGAGGAAAACAGGCAGTGAGAACTACAGAGAGGGAGAACACACATACAAGACTACAACCTACGACCAGAACCCTACAGAGAAGAGTTCATCTTAAACCCATCGGATGTTAGAAGACTTTGAGATCCAGAGACAAACTCGAAGAACATCTATATGCATGAGACCATCACTCTAAGACCTTCGTCTAGAGGTAAAGATAAAGGACCACAGAAAGGGCAAAGCCACAGTCACTGGTTACAGCTTAAACAAGAGGAGGAAAAGCTAAAGATTCGGGATCAGAAGAATTAGTTTTGAAAAGATTTGAAAAAAAGACGAAGAGTTTTTGAGACTCAAGATCAGAGAGCGGTAAACAAGGGCGAAGAAGAACGAGATGTCCATGTGTAGGACAAAGAGTTCAGCTATAGCCCTGGGAACAAGGCCTACAACTGCATGACGGAAGAGGTGAGTGTCTGCTCTGTGGATGAAGTCTTTTCTTGCTGTATTCTCAGGCCAGGAGCAGTGGGAGTAAGAGTAGAACAGGCTATTCTTAATATCTTACCCCAAAACTTTCTCTTGTGTAAAGTCTTGTTTAGCAAACATCCTCAATTTTCAATTCTGTTTTTCAGAATGATTTAGATTGTGTATACTGGCATGGGCAGCAATCCTGCATGGCCTGACGTTTGGTGGCTGATATGAGCTCCCACTTGTTGTATTTATGAGTTCCTTACTTTACGCTATTTGTAGCATTGTGAGCTTAGTTGTTCTCAATGCAGGGTTATACAAGCATCAGGTTCAGAGCAGGGAGGGCAGTGAGCCAACAGTTGGCATTTATAGCCACTAGATACATTTTATAACTTACTCAGTTGCAAGTTTGGATACATGGTGACACAAAAAAAGTATAAAACTAGATAAAAGAAGACACTTGTGAAAATTGGAAACATGCAATACTTCTGGAATATACAGATGTGCTCATAGCTGTCAGTCATTGGTTATATCTCTTTAGCTGTGACTGTGAAGTTAAGACTGGGAACACTCTGGCGAGTGAAAAAAGGGTCCGACTGACGTATCCGAGAGTCGGACAAGTGTCGCCCGATTTTTGGTCAGTGTTGTCTGAGTGCAATCCGTTTTTTTTCTCACCAGCTATTTACTGTATTTGCGTTTACAGGAGCATTTGTTACAGTTGTCTGAGCTACAGAATGATAATGTATCAGTGAAAAATCAGATACCTCTTGGATGGTCCATGTGCTGTCGATGATTTTTGTCAGACCCATAGACTTGAAATGGCAAGTCTCGGCCGTGACTCACATACTGTCGCAGCATGTTGTGACTGACTTGTCGTCCGTGAAGTGGATGAGAAAAAAACGTCCGACACTCGGAAATGTGCTCTCGACCATTGAATAACATTGGTCCGACCGCAGGGCGATTTTTACTCGCATTGAAGTCATCCGAGTTTCACGACAGTCTGTCCGTACCCTAACAGTGAGAAAGAAGTTGAAAGCTTTATAACTAACGATATTGATTGATATTGATTACGTGATTCATTTCCTCAAATTTTCAGATGTTTTAGATTATAATAATTGTTTTCCAACGAACTGTCGAACAAGGAAAAAAAAATAATAATATTTGAATGATGTTAATGAATTCTGCTTAATATCTGTCCACAACATAGTCTGTAAATTAACATGTATTCAGCAGCAGGGCTGTAACTATAGTAGATACCGGAGTTTCAGGATCTGGAGCCCAGGTATGCCTAAAGGTACTGTTACACGTGGCAATATTGCTAGGCAATTTCCCTGGCAATTTGCTGGTTGCAGTGAAATCATGGACACATTGTTCTATTTTGTTGCTGTGTACAAATTGGAACAATGGTTCCATGATTTCACTGCAACCAGCAAATTGCCAGGGAAATTGCCTAGCAATATTGCCGGGTGTGACGGTACCTTTAGACTCTATTGCAGAGTTATTTCCACCCACCCTCCAAAAAAAACAAACAAGTTATCCCTTATCCTTGAGATAGGGAATCAGTTGCTGATGACTTAGTATTTGACTGCTGGGCCCTGCAGCAATGGCATTTAGAACCCCAATATACTGGCTGTGCAGCCCCATCATGAATGCAGTGTACATCCACATGTGAGGGCTCTGCTCCATTCACTGTCCATAGGATTAGCCAAGTGTTGCATCCAGCAATCCAATAGGCAATAATGGCACTGGAGGTTGTGCATGAGCCCCTCTGCTCTGTTCAGGATGAGATTTCAGATCACTGGGAACCCAAGATGTACACGCACAGGTCAGCATGTTAATCCTTCCATGTCATAGCGGATAACTTGTGTTTTGGGGAGTAAATCGTTAACCCTCAGTTTGGAATACAAGTATAACATAGAAGATATGAGTGTAAAAGATGCCATTAGCTTTTACTGATGTTCGAGCAAGAAATCATTAGACTCTCTTTGTTGGCCACCATGTGCTGCTGGTCCCTGACATGACTATAAGCAAACTAAGCATCTGTACTGGCAATGATATATATCTCAGAATATGATGGATACCTGCATAAAGAGACTCTCTTGATAAAATATAGCCTTTAATACATAGATAAAAGAACAGGGATGATCCAAAGCAACACATATCAAGAGCTGAGTCCATTATCCTGAATTGGGAACCCTAGGCAGACATATATCAAGACCTAAGTGTAGGACTGGATAAAGGGTAACCCAAAAATTATCCCTCCTTTTTTAATGTGTTTACTAGAGGGAATCTGTCACCACATTTGACCTATCAAACTAGTAATACAGGTTATACAGTAGATGGCTGACAGAGTCCTCCCTGTCTGTCTCACATCAGATGCCTTGTTGTGGATAAATCATCTTTTCTCAATTTATATAAATCAGCTGTTCCAGGCTATGGTGCGGATGATGCCTGGAAGATAACTCTGCATCCAGAGATTATTGTAAATAGAAGGAGGAGTCACCGGTGTGGTGGCCGCTCTCTGCCCTCCTGATCTCACTGTGAAGCTGTGTGTGATTATAACTGACCCAACTGCAGGTTCCTCTCAGCTTCAGGCTGCCTTCACACTGCAGCCATTTTGATCCGTATGGATCCACCATGAACAGGATGCCCACGGATCAGTTTTCGGCCCCATTGTCTTTCAATGGGGACGGTAAACAATTTAGTGTGCATCCTGGTGTCACCGTTTTGCTGCAGATCCACCGGGATCATAGTTTCCACGGAGATCAAAAATGTATCTTGCTACGTTTTTGGTCTCTGCGAAAAGTAAAGTGATGCCACAGATCCACAAGGATGCACGGCACCATGTGAAAAATTACGGGCACGGACAGCCACGAACAGTATGGATCCCGGTGGATCTGTACTTCCAGGCTATGATGCACGGAACACACATGCGCAGTTCATGCGCATGACATAGTTGTTGATGACAAGCCCTGTAGGGGGCTAATCATTATGAATCCTATGGATCAATGAAAACAGTGCAAACGGATGCTGGTTGCCTCATCCAGTTTGCCTGTATGTGGGAATCCATTGGTATAGAGATTTCCTGTTTACCCACAGATTCCAAAAGTGGCAGTGTGAAACCAGCCTTAGGCTACCTTATCACTGCATTTTTGGGATCAGTGTCTATCCGCTTTAAAACTGATAGCTACTGATCAGTTTTGGCCTCACATGTATGCACAAAACGGATCCTTCAAAAAACAGGATCCGTTAACATAACACATGGGCACTGATTGGCCCTATATGGCCATCCGTGTGTGTGAATTTTTCTACTGCTCCGTGTGTGTCAGTTTTATTCATGTACCCAGAATTGTGGACTGATGCAATATTCGGCTGCCTTGAAAAAAGCGGACACAAACAGACAGACACGGATTTGTAGCTGTCCATGTCAAATAACATGGGGGTCTATGAAGACGGATCTGTGAAAAAAAACTAATCCGTAAAATGGATCTGTTTTGCTGTACCTGTACTGAGCATGCTCAGAAGCAAGGTTCAGTTCCTCCCAGCCCTATCTGGTACCGATGACTGATCAGTGAAAGACACTGACCTGTGGTCATCAGTTGGCATCCGTTTCAACAGATCCTTACCTGTCCCTGTGGTCCTTGAAATTCAAAGATCCACACTGATGTGCAAAAAATGCAATGTGAAAGGGGCCTTAGGCTAGGGTCACATTTGCGGTTTGGTTTGCAGATCCTCATCCGGTTTCGAGCACAGAAATACCGGATTGCACTAATTGCAATCCGGTTACCGCATACGGTTTTGCAGCCTGCGGTAAAAATCATGCAGGCTACATTTTTCAGAGCGGTTGAAAAACCGGATCCGTTTTTTTAAAAAATGGGCGCCTATGGGAACCGGATCCGATACCGCAAGGTACCGGATCTGGATGCGGTTTTTAAAATTGCAAAAACCCACATTCCAAGACCGGATGCATTAATGCATCCAGATCCAGAATGAGGGTTGCAATTTTACTATCAACTGATAGTATGAAGGCACTTGGTAAAACTGCATCCGGTAATGGATGCGGTTACCGGATTGTGCCTTTTATTTGTGACCCTAGCCTTAGGCTGGCTTCCCACCACGTTTTAGGGGATTCGAGTCTATCCGTTTTGAAATGGATAGGCAGGGATCCATTTTTGCCTCCCATGTATCCCTATGGGCACAGATTGGTCATATATGGCCATCCGTTTGTGTGAATTCAGTCAGTGATCTGTTTATTTAAAGATATATTTATTAGTCAACAAGGAAACAACAAAAGTAAGTTGAGATGAAAGAATTTCAACATATACATAAATTATAAATATAATGAATGCATAGTATACAAATTCAGAGAAGAAATAAATAATATAAGAGAAAAACAATATAAGCAAAAAACATAAGTCGAAGAAATAAAATAACCAAATATTTACAACTGACACGACGATTATGAGTATCTAAAAAAAACAACAACTAAATAGCTCTTAGCAAACTAAGTACAATCAAAATGATAAATGGAGAAATTCAGGCTAAATTAGGGCAGATGAAATGTAAGAGTCGGTATATACATTCGAACCCAACTCGCCCATTTCGTCATGTACTTCAATCTAGCATGTATACACTCACTAAGAGCAAACGTGAATTCAAATGAGTTGTGCAATGCTATGCAATCCATAAAGTCCTCAATAGATGGAACACAATCACTCCTCCACCTAGAGGCGATAAGATTTTTAGCTACTAATAGGATATGTAATGCCAAGAATCATTTACATTTTGGGAGATCGCATATCCCAATCAACAATACAGCAGAGTCAAAAGTTAAGACTATGTCTAAATCTAAAACTAAATTGATGAAGGACTGGACATCTAAACAAAAGGAACGTAACTTTGAGCATGACCAAAATATATGACGGACAGATCCCACTAGTCCACATTTTCTCCAACATAAATTAGAAACAGTAGGGTCTATCTTATGCAGTTTTAAAGGTGTAAAATACCACTTGGTATATACTTTATATTGAGTTTCCAGAAGTGTTGAGCAGGGGACAGAGGAGTAAATATTTTTTTAAATGATGGGCAATTGGTTATGTAAAGTATGATTATCGATGTCAAGTTGGTGATCCCATACTGTATAGAATCTAGAATTATTAAAAGTCACATCCTTATTAAAAGTTTTATAGATATTATTAGTTTTCCACACAAGTTGGCTTCCACTGTGACGAAGTAGGAGGTCAATATTGTTAGGTAGTGTAAAATCTAGACGTGGGTTGTTTAAAGTCTCATGCAGTAAAGTCCAAGTAGGTCTGTCAGATTCAGGTAGGCTGAAACGAGAAGTGACAACCTCAAAAGAGGCTAACCTCTCACCATCAAACACGTCAGACACATACCTAATATTCCTACTCTTCCAGATAGTCAAATTAAGAGATGGACACAACCAGGAAAAAATATCTATTGGGAGCCAGACAGGAGAAACTGGAGAGAAGATGGTTTTAGGGTCTGATTAAACGTCCTCCAAGCCTTGATAGTGGCCTTAAGTGGGGTCTTTTTTGGACTAAGGAGGTATAAAACAATAAACAATGCAGGATTCTGTTGCTTCATGATGGATAGTTCTATGGTGAGTATTAAGTACTCCACCATCGTGAACTAATTTGAGTAATGATAGCTAGATAATAGCCCCTAAGATTGGGGATACCTAAACCTCCATGTAATTTATGTTTTTCAAGAGTGGTAGCTGCAATTCTAGGAAATTTCCCTCGCCAAATAAATCGGCTAAGTTGTGTCTGGAGACGTTTAAAATATTTCTAAGGGATGACCACAGGGAGGGAACGGAAGAGGTATAGAATTTTGGGAAGTAGCAACATTTTATAGGCCGCAATACGTCCCGTCCAGGAAACCTCTAAATTAGACAGATAAGACACATGTTTCGAAAGGGATTTAACAATATCTGATAAATTTTTATCAACCATGTAAAGCGGCCGTCACACGCTAAGATATCGCTAGCGATATTGTAAGCGATCACGTGCACGCGCGATCGCTTACAATATCGCTCACATCGCTGGTGAGATGTCACACAGACAGACTCACCAGCGATGTGGGCCAGCGAGATCGCTGGTTACTATGGTACACATCGGGTTACTAGGCGCCGCGCGTCGCGTAGTAACCCGACGTGTACCATAGTTACCATCTCCCAGCATAGGCTCTGCCGCTGGGAGATCGTTCATCGTGGTGTTATACACCACGATGAGATAGATCGTGAAATCGCTCATCGCAAGATCTGAGCTCCGGAGCTCAGATCACGATTTTGCGATTTCATCAATTCTCGCTCGTCGTATATTGCCGTCACACGCACAGACATCGTTCACGCGATGTTAAATCTGGCGCGTTCAAGCGATATCTTTCGCGATATCTTAGCGTGTGACGGCCGCTTTAGATAGAGGTTTAGTAATGGTGATTCCCAAATAGGGAATTTCTGACAGTGACCAGGAGAAATTAAATTCAGTTTTTAGAATATCTAATAGGTGATGTTCAATATGATAGGGAAAAACCTGTGTCTTATTAGTATTCAATTTATAATGAGAGACTCCAGAGAATCTCTCAACAATGTCCAGCAGATTCCTAAGAGACACCAGAGGATCCGATAGAATAATCAGTAAATCGTCTGCAAATAGAGATGCAACGTGTTGACGCCCATGTAATGGACATCCCCGGATCCCCTCATGTGACCGTATTGCCTCCACCAATGGTTCTAAAAAGAAATTAAATAAAGTAGGGGACAGAGGGCATCCCTGTCGAGTTCCATTGGTAATTCTAAAGGAGTCAGACACAACATTATTTGTTAGAATTTTGGCGGATGGATGGGAATACAAAGCTCTAATAATATTAAATATGGGACCAGAAAAACCAAATTTTTTAAGGGACTCAAATAAAAACAGCCAATTTACTCGGTAAAAAGCCTTTTCAGCGTCTAGAGAAATCAGCAAAGTGGGAATATTTGACCTTTCTACATATGATATAATATGGAATAATCTTCTCGTGGCGTCCATAGTACTTCTGCCACTGACAAAACCCGTTTGGTCAGTATGAATTAAGCAAGTTGTATACTTAGATAGTCTGTTAACAACAACTTTGGCTATAATTTTAGCATCAGTGTTTAAGAGCGAAATGGGCCTATAATCTCTGACATTTAGGGCATCCCCTTTATCCTTGGGAATGACTGTAATTAATGCTTCCTGCATTTCTGCAGGAACAAGGGATGACATGGAGACCGAATTAAGAAGTCTAGTTAAATAAGGTGTCAGGATGTCAGCAAAATTTTTGAAATATTCATTAGATAATCCATCAGGCCCAGGCGATTTCCCAGTTTTGAGGGATTTCACTGCTTCTGTAATCTCAGAATTCTGAAAGGGACAATTAAGAAGATCCACCCCTTCAGTAGTCAGAGAGGGAAGGCTTAAGGAACCCAGAAAAGAGTTAATATCCCACAGAGAGGGTTGTACAGACCCTGGACTTAAATTTAAATTATACAGGTTTTTATAAAAGTGCAGGAATTCACTTGAAATATCCTCTGGGTGTCTGTAAATCAACCCCTGCTTGTTTTTGATTAGTAGAATCCTCCTCTTTTGTCTCATCAGTTTTATTCGATGGGCAAAAAATTTATTAGGTTTATTGTGACAAATATAGTAATTTAGTTTAGAAGACTGAATCATTTTGTTATAGTCAGAAATTAAAAGGGACCTTAATTCTATTCTAAGCTTTAAGATTTTAAGCTGGGTAGACGAAGAAGGAGACGCTATTTGTGATTCTTCTAGGGTACGAATGTCAGCTACCAGAGTTGCAAGTTTGGCATTAGATTGTTTTTTAAGACGTGAATTTAGTTCAATCAACTTGCCCCTAACTACTGTTTTATGGGCTAACCACAATGTCTCAATACTAACTGCATCACCATCGTTCTCTTTAAAGTAATAATTTAAAGTGTCTATCAATTCCTTTCTTGAGTTGGGATAAGAATAAAGAAAGGTATTGGCCCTCCAAATCCTAGTGGATGAAGCACCCCCTCTAGGGACCAACTCAAAAACTATCGGGGAATGATCAGACCAAGTCTTTGGCAGGATATTGATCTTTTTAATTTCAAATATAGAGACACTATCAGCTAGAACTAGATCTATTCTAGATAAGGAAAGCTGGGAATCTGAGTAGAATGTGTATTCTCTAGAAGTGGAATGAATACATCGAAATACGTCATATAAGCTCTCTCTATCAATCCAAGGATTCAAGGTTAAATTAGAAACTCCACGAGTTCCAGAGGAATCCAAAAATGCATCAGGTATTACATTAAAATCCCCAAAGAGAATTAAAGAACCTTTACGATTTTCCGAAATTAAAATCATTAACTCTTTCAAAAATCTAATCTGACCCTTATTAGGGGCATACAGAGTAACCACGGTATAATAGACACCACTAAGCCTACAGATTAAAATTATATATCTTCCCTCTGTATCTGCAATAACAGTCTCCTGTTCAAATTGGATGTTATTTCTAATCAAAAAGGCGACACCCGCCTTCTTTTTTTTCTGAGAGGCTAAAATAATAGATGAAAATAACTTATTTTCAAATTTCGGAGGATTATCATTAGAAAACTTAGTCTCCTGCAACCCCGCAATATCTATTTTAAATCTAAATATGTCTCTCCACAGTAGATACCTCTTATGAGGGGAATTTAGGCCATGTACATTCAGGGACATGAAATTAATGGCCATAAAAGCAAATAAACGAAGTAACGTCAGTAGAGAAAAGACTTACTAAACCATGCAGCCAAGAGATTTCTGGAATGAAATATAAAACATTCATCGTGTCAATAAGTATCGTATATACTCGTGTATAAGCCGAGTTTTTCAGCCCAAAAATTGGGCTGAAAAGTCTCCCCCTCGGCTTATACACGAGTCACTATACAGGGTGAGTGGGGTGGGGGCTGTGTCGGGCTGGGGAGGCAGGAGGAGGCGGTGGGGATACTGTATATTGAGCGGCCCGTCACGTGGGCCCGCTCATTACATATGCACTGCATCCCCCTGTCTATCAGCGCCAGGGGGAGCAGTGCATATCGGTAGATAATGCCCCCCAAACTGCTGGCACACGTCCCCCCCTGTTGTAAGGCCCCCCTGCTGAATACTTACCATCCCTGGTCTTCAGCAGCACCTCCGCGCCAGTCCTCTGTGATCCGGTGCTCCGTGGTCCCGTCCTCTGTGCTCCGTTCCCCGGCTGTATCATGTGACCGGCCGGGTGGCAGAAGCGATGACGTCATCGCTTCTGCGACGCGCGGGGACCGCGGATGCAGCCGTGGACGGCAGCACAGAGGACGAGACCAAGGTGGACCGGAGCACAGAGGACCGGCGCGGAGGTGCTGCTGAAGACCAGGGATGGTAAGTAATCAGCAGGGGGGGCCTTACAACAGGGGGGGACGTGTGCCAGCATTTGTGTGGGGCTGCAATACCACTGGGGCTGCTGTATACACCACTGGGGCTGCAATACCACTGGGGCTGCTGTATATAGGGGCTGCAATACCACTGGGGCTGCAATACTACTGGGGCTGCTGTATATAGGGGCTGCTGTATACACCACTGGGGCTGCAATACCACTGGGGCTGCTGTATATAGGGGCTGCAATACCACTGGGGCTGCAATACCACTGGGGCTGCTGCATATAGGGGCTGCTGTATACACCACTGGGGCTGCAATACCACTGGGGCTGCTGTATATAGGGGCTGCAATACCACTGGGGCTGCAATACCACTGGGGCTGCTGTATATAGGGGCTGCTGTATACACCACTGGGGCTGCAATACCACTGGGGCTGCTGTATATAGGGGCTGCAATACCACTGGGGCTGCAATTCCACTGGGGCTGCTGTATATAGGGGCTGCTGTATACACCACTGGGGCTGCAATACCACTGGGGCTGCTGTATATAGGGGCTGCAATACCACTGGGGCTGCAATACTACTGGGGCTGCTGTATATAGAGGCTGCAATACCACTGGGGCTGCTGTATATACCATTGGGGGCTGCTGTATATACCACTGGGGGCTGCTGTATATACCAATGGGGCTGCTGTATATACCACTGTGGCTGCTGTATATACCACTGGGAGCTGCTGTATATACCACTGGGGCTGCTGTATATCATACTGCTGGGGCCTGTATACCACTGCTGGGGGCTGTATACCTGTGCTGGGGTCCACCCTCGGCTTATACGCGAGTCAATAGATTTTCCCAGGTTTTGGGGGCAAAAGTAGGGGGGTCGGCTTATACACGGGTCGGCTTATACACGAGTATATACGGTACTAAAAGAAAAAAAAAAGAATAAAACAAGAACAGAATAATATCAAGAAATATATACAATAACGGACTAACGGACTATATGGAGCAGTTACAACTAACTGATGGAAAAAGCTCCTTGGGGAGAAAAAAGGCCTCTCACCCACAACAATTAATAATGGATTATATACATCTAAGGGTAATCACCTCAGCGCTTCAAAATGAAGTTCTGTTTAACCCAAAATAAGTATTCAGGTTACTGGCGGGTCAGCAATGCCAAGCTCTCTTAAAAGTTGAAGACCCTCCTCCAATCCGTCTATCACATGAGAAGTAGGACCCCGCTTAAAGTTGATTCTGGTCTGGGAGAGCCATCTATACAAAATACCATTAGCCCTCAATATCTTGGTGACAGGCGTCAGAATTCTACGTTTGGACAATGTTTCCTTAGAGAGGTCTGAAAAATTTTAATATCATGAAATGGTCTAGGTAACGTCTCATGCTTCTACATGTAGGTGGTGAGGAGATTTTTTGTGTTTTTAAAGCTAAAAGTAACCAGAGTGTCTCTGGGCAACTTCTCTGGGACAGATGTGGGTTTAGCAAGGCGAAACGATTTATCCAGCAAACACTCTACATGCGACAGTGAGGGTAACACTGTTTT
The DNA here is from genome assembly GCA_033576535.1 of Allobates femoralis. Taxonomy (NCBI): domain Eukaryota; kingdom Metazoa; phylum Chordata; class Amphibia; order Anura; family Aromobatidae; genus Allobates; species Allobates femoralis. The sequence continues at coordinate 140,385,691 of JARQOC010000009.1, forward strand.
AATCATTTTTTTAAGGTAAGGCTGTAATTCAGACCTTGTGACTGTCTCAGGAATTCCCCTCAATTTTAAATTGGACTGTCTATTAGTATTGTCAAAATAATCCAGTTTACTGGACAATGTTTTATAATCCTGTTTAGTTTTGTCCAATTCTTTTCTAAGAGAGCTATTAATTTTAGACAGTCTTATTATCTCGGCCTCCATAACGTCAGCTCTGGTAGTTAGGGTGGAGAGCGCTTCTTTAATATCAGAGAACTCCATTTTCATCTGATCAGCGAAGATGTGGAAGAGGTCAAGCAAAAAGTCCCTATCTACTGGCCCAGCCTGACCCCTCATTTTAATAGATAAGGGAGAGGAAGTGACCCTAGGTCTTTGTTTAACAGGGGGGGAACCAGAACTGTCACCCCCTCCCAAGTCCAATTCCTCCAAAGTAGATCCAACCAAAGCAGAACTCCCAGGGGGGCTTATGTCCTTACGTTTTGAGGTCTGCTTCAAGCTGTCACCACCCCTATTATCTAGGGTGTCCATATCTGAGCCCCGTATGTGAGAATCTATTTTATCCACCTTCTTTTGTGTTCGCTATCCAAAATCAGCCTAGCTGTAGATGGAGTGCATTTAAGATGGGGTTTAGTGGACTCACCCGTAGGATTCATATTGACCTTATGAAGATCTGTCTGCCTACGAGACATAGTAAATAAAAGGAAGGTGTCTAAACAGTATCAGGATTATAAAGCTTAATATAAAAATATCAGTGTGGTTATATATTCAACCTCAATGTTAGAATCTGGTCACCGTCAAAGCTAATTGAAACAATGCCCAAATCCCAGCAGCACCAGTACACTGTAACGCCACCCACACAAATAAGAAAACAGTTAACTTAAATAAACATATACATATTCTTGAGATCTGCTTCACACTCCGGAAATCCCAGGGTCTGCGAAGCTTGCGATCGCCGGAGGCCCTCCGACCTCACTTGCCCACGCAGAATCCTCAGATGTTATGAGTCTTGAATATTGCAGAAAAGTCACAGTAATATGTATATATCAGATATACTGGACCAATACAACGGCTTAATATCGTGAATGAACTAGTAAAAAATCCAAATTTGTCCAATATAGTATAATCGTCACTAGTAGATGAAAATAGGATCCAGGTGGAAAGAGAAAGACAATAAATATGCTTGAGTAAAGTTCTTAAGTATCGGTTTTATCCACAGGAGCATTGAGGCTGTAGGTTTCTGTTAATAAAAACCACAAAACAAACAATACTAGTCCAAAAATAGTTCTGAGGGGTCTGGAGAGACCCAGGACAACTCTCCAAAGGGTTCTGAGAAGAAATTAGGGTGGCACAGCAAAGCACAAAGCTCTGAAACCTCTGAAGAAATTCCGGCGTAAATTCCAAGGTAAGCTCCAATGGATTAAACAGGAGCTACGCAATATGCGTAAGTAAAGTTCTTAAGTATCGGTTTTATCCACAGGAGCACTGAAGCTGTAGGTTTCTGGCAATAAAAAACACAAAACAAACAATACTAGTCCAAAAATAGTTCAGGGGGGTCTGGAGAGACCCAGGACAACTCTCCAAAGGGTTTTGAGAAGAAATTAGGGTGGCACAGCAAAGCACAAAGCTCTAAGGTTGGCTTCAGACTTGCAGATGCATCTGCAGCGTTTTGCAGATGCATCTGCAAGCATCTGCATGCAGACGCGGGCCCCTATGTTTATAATGGAGCGCACGGCGGTCTGCAGATGCTTGCGGACCGCCGTGCGCACCCATTCACTCCTATATGTGATCTGTGCGCACGCGGATGCCTGCGCACAAATCACACACTCCCGTCCGCACCATGGACGCGAGATGTCGCGTCCCTGGTGCGGACGAGAGTGTGTGATCTGTACGCAGGCATCCGCGTGCGCACAGATCACATATAGGAGTGAATGGGTGCGCACGGCGGTCCGCAAGCATCTGCAGACCGCTGTGCGCTCCATTATAAACATAGGGGCCGCGGTCTGCATGCAGATGCTTGCAGATGCATCTGCAAAACGCTGCAGATGCATCTGCAAGTCTGAAGGCAGCCTAAGAGAAATGCTGAATCATGGATTTTTTGACAGGAAAAGTCCAAAATCATAGGTGCCAATCCAAAAATAGGTTAGGAGGGCTCAGACTATCCCAGGGTAACCTCCTGTAGAGGAACACCCTAGAAATTAAGAGGTACAATATTGCTGCCAATGGAAGCCTGTCAGATGCCTGTCAGATGTCTGTCAGATGTGCCCAAATCATGGAAATCAATGGAAAAGTCACACAGGCTGTCTCTCAAAGATTCTTTCAGTATACTGAGAGATTTGAAGCCTAATTACCGGTATATAAAATTTGGGGAGTATTAGGCAATGAAGATATTATGAGGTGACCAGGCAGCCATTATTCATGAGGTGACAGCACAGTCCTTTACCTCAGGCAAATTTGATGACTAGACTCTGAGGAGAATTCTTCTTAAAAGTGACCACTGACCCAAACAAAACGTTCCCAAGGTGATTACCAGCTTGATAGTAGATCTTTTTTCAGTCCTTTTGAGGGCATTTAGCCCAGTCGCTTATTGTTGTGGGGAGAGCACAGGTAAAACCCTACACCATTACCATTAGACCACGCCCCCTCTCCCCAGTGATCCGTTTATGTCCTCTTTTTTCCTGTACCCATAAACGGAGACTGCTCCAATTTTGGGTGCACTGGACAAAAACGGACCGAAACAATTCCGGCACAGTCCGGAGCACATAACATGGGAGTCTATGGTGCCAGATCTGGGGAAAAAAAAGTATTGTCTCCCGGATCTGGATTTAGGTACTGACCATGTTCAGTACAATTGCACTGGTCCTGACAGCCCCATTACCATTATGTCCTATGGCTGCACCGATTGACATGCACAAAACTGATCCTTCAAAAAAGAGGATCCATAAACATAATTGCCATCCATTAACATGAATCCGTGCCTGTCCGTGTGGTCATTCAAAAGACTAAGGCCCCCTTCACATCACGTTTTTTGCCTGTTTGTGCGGATCCTGTTTTTGAAGGACCACATGGACAGGTACGGATTTGTGTAAACAGATGCCACTTATTCATTCTCTATGGGGCTTGCGGTCATGTGCGGTTTTGTCGTTCGACTGCTGGTAGCGTTTTTCTTTTGTGGTGCTGCAAGTGTCGGAAAACCACAGTTGACCTCAAGCCTCACAGAGAATGAATGGGGCTTGCTGGATCGGTGCCGCAAATCAGCCATTACTCGGCAGATCCAATGTGTGCGACAACATCTGCTGGATCTGCCACGAATTACATTTACTGCTGATGTGAAAGCAGGCTTACTTTAACCAGTCAGATACTTTATGCCCCCAGCTATCACTGTCTACACCTGCAGCTTCATAATACTACTCTAATCATCCCTGTCTGAGCTCATTGTGTAATGTTAAAGGTGAAAAAAAGCATTTATACACTTACATTTCCTTATGTAATGAGACCGTGTGTAGTCACCTTGGAGGACGTAGACATTCTGGCTGGTTAATAGTTAACATTTCAGTCGAATTTCAGAAGATGCTGCAGGGCCTGTGTGATGTCACAACAATGTGACTATAATAGGCGGAGCTAAGTCTCCATAGCCCATAATAATTTTGCTTGCTTTGTGCCGCCTGCTATGGTCACATGATTGGGACATCACACAGGTTCTTTATACAGAGAAGTTGGCAGTGAGTTAACTATTAACCTGCCAGAGTGACTACGTCCTCCAAAATGTAGTTACTGACTCATTCACTTAAGAAAATGTAAGTGTATAAATAGGAAACCTTTTTTCACCTCCAACATTACACTATAAGCTCAGAGAGGGATGATTAGACTAGTATTATGAAGGTACAGGTACAGACAGTGATGGCTGGGGGCATAAACTAGCTGACAGGTTCCATTTAATATAACCTCTGGAGGTGGAGTCATCTTCTAGGCAGCATCCGCCCCGAATGCCTGGAACAGCTCATTTATATAAAGTGATATACGATGATTTCTCCACAATAAGGCATCTGACAAGAGGCAGATAGGTATGAGTCTTTTCAGCACTGTATAACCTGTAAGTATATATTAATAGTTTAGATAGGTCAAATGTGGTGACAGATTCCCTTTAAAAGTTATATTTTTTCCTTAACAAGAAAGAGAAAGGGGGGGGAACAAGAGGCGCAATAGTGCCCTTATCACTAGACACTAAAAACAGTAGGTGAGAAAAGATCCACTCACCTAATCCAGTTGTGTCACCCACAACTGGTTAGAAAGCCTGATAGAATAAGTATCCTGCTGGCTGCTGCTGGACTTCCACCGGTCTCCACTCGGGTAGACGAAGATTGAAGCTTTGGGAAAGAATGGTGTGTCACAGTCCGCGCTGCCAGGAAATCCGCTCGTAAATAACGCTAGTAGTCGGTATCCAAATCAATCCTCTTTATTCATCCTACGCGTTTCAACACCTTCCTGGCGTCTTCCTCAGGGATCCCTGAGGAAGACGCCAGGAAGGCGTTGAAACGCGTAGGATGAATAAAGAGGATTGATTTGGATACCGACTACTAGCGTTATTTACGAGCGGATTTCCTGGCAGCGCGGACTGTGACACACCATTCTTTCCCAAAGCTTCATATTTTTTCCTTAGTCACTTTACAATAGTTATCCATGGGTCACTGACATGCTTGGATTAATAAATTACATTGTACATCTCAGATTGGCCTTATTTGCATTACTATTGGCCTTTGTGATTTAGTCCCTATAGTTATATCCATTTCTGTACTTGTACAGTTGTGGCCAAAAGTATTGACACCCCTACAATTCTGTCAGATAATATTCAGTTTCTTCCTGAAAATGATTGCAATCACAAACTCTTTAGTATTATTATCTTCATTTAATTTGTCTTCAATGAAAAAACACAAAAGAGAATGAAGCAAAAAGCAAAATATTGATCATTTCACACAAAACTCCAAAAATGAGCCAGACAAAAGTATTGGCACCCTCAGCCTAATACTTGGTTGCACAACCTTTAGCCAAAATAACTGCGATCAACCGTTTTCAGTAACCATCAATGAGTTTCTTACAATGCTCTGCTGGAATTTTAGACCATTTTTCTTTGGCAAACTGCTCCAGGTCCCTGATATTTGAAGGGTGCCTTCTCCAAACTGACATTTTTAGATCTCTCCACAGGTGTTCTATGGGATTCAGGTCTGGACTCATTGCTGGCCACCTTAGAAGTCTCCCGTGCTTTCTCTCAAACCATTTTCTAGTGCTTTTTTAAGTGTGTTTTGGGTCATTGTCCTGCTGGAAGACCCATGACCTCTGAGGGAGACCCAGCTTTCTCACACTGGGCCCTACATTATGCTGCAAAATTTGTTGGTAGTCTTCAGACTTCATAATGCCATGCACACGGTCAAGCAGTCCAGTACCAGAGGCAGCAAAGCAACCCCAAAACATCAGAGAACCTCCGCCATGTTTGAGTGTAGGGACCGTGTTCTTTTCTTTGAATGCTTCTTTTTTTCTCCTGTAAACTCTATGTTGATGCCTTTGCCCAAAAAACTCTACTTTTGTCTCATCTGACCGGAGATCATTCTTCCAAAACGTTTTAGGCTTTCTCAGGTGAGTTTTGGCAAACTCCAGCCTGGCTTTTTCATGTCTCGGGGTAAGAAGCGGGGTCTTCCTGGGTATCCTACCATACAGTCCCTTTTCATTCAGACGCCGACAGATAGTACGGGTTGACACTCTTGTACCCTCAGACTTCAGGGCAGCCTGAACTTGTTTGGATGTTAGTTGAGGTTCTGTATCCACCATCCGCACAATCTTGCGTTGAAATCTCTCGTCAATTTTTCTTTTCCGTCCACATCTAGGGAGGTTAGCCACAGTGCCATGGGCTTTAAACGTCTTGATGACACTGCGCACGGTAGACACAGGAACATTCAGGTCTTTGGAGATGGACTTGTAGCCTTGAGATTGCTCATGCTTCCTCACAATTTGGTTTCTCAAGTCCTCAGACAGTTCTTTGGTCTTCTTTCTTTTCTCCATGCTCAGTGTGGTACACACAAGGACACAGGACAGAGGTTGAGTCAACTTTAATCCATGTCAACTGGCTGCAAGTGTGATTTAGTTATTGCCAACACCTGTTAGGTGCCACAGGTAAGTTACAGGTGCTGTTAATTACACAAATTAGAGAAGCATCACGTGATTTTTTTTAACAGTGCCAATACTTTTGTCCACCCCATTTTTATGTTTGGTGTGGAATTATATCCAATTTGGCTTTAGGACAATTCTTTTTGTGTTTTTTCATTGAAGACAAATTATATGAAGATAATAATACCAAAGAATTTGTGATTGCAATCATTTTCAGGAAGAAACTCAGTATTATCTGACAGAGTTGCAGGGGTGTTAATACTTTTGGCCACAACTGTATATAACGATCTGCTGCTTTAATCTGATTGATTAACAGGTAGGTGAAAGCACCGTGCCCCTTTGACAAGGCACCCACAACAATACCCGAACATATAAAATACATTGAATATGTAGAAGCCAAGACAAGATGTTTAGCAAGGTCTTCATAGGATTAATCACACATGTTTCTCAAGGTTTCAAGTAAATCAATCATTTAGCAGTGCTTCACTACAGAGATGACACCAGGCACATGGATCCATGCCGCTGTATGGCACTATAGATTGTCATCATCGGACACGGCTGCACAATATTAACATTGCTGTTTAATACAAGAGGGACAATGCCCCAACAAAAAACTCATCTGTTCTGCAGATGAAGGGAATCTTTTGTCAATTCCTGTAAGTCCTAAAATATCTCCCACATTGTGCTGCAAAACAAAGCTCGAAAATATGCTTCAAAGCCCAAAAATAACATGCATGATTATTTTTATAGTTCAATCTCACGAGATGGCCTCGGAAAACGCCATTGTTGCCTTGAATGCCTTCCCTTCACTTACTGGTGCTTAAAAAATAAAAAAGCATAGAAGAGATTTGCATCTAAATGTACTTTTGTTTAGTATCTCTATAGCTCTAGGAGGTATACGATAAAGTTTTAGGAGGTCACAGAGACTAGTGAATGTTAGTGAGGTCAGAGCTGTATGTCAGAAGAGCAGAGTTATGAGGTCATACTGTGTGATGTCACATGATTAGGACATGAAGTGTAATGGCAACATTCCATTATCTTGGTAGTAGGACCCTTGTACCCCATATAGTAGAAATTACAATTTAGGCTAGGGTCACATTTGCGGTACATTTTTCAGATCCTGATCCGGTTTTGAGCTGTTAAAAAGCTGAAAACCGGATCAGGAACCGCTCCCCATAGGAGCCCATTATAGTAACCGGATTGCACTACATGCAATCCGGTTACCGCTTGCGGATCTGCAGCCTGCAGTAAAAATCATGTAGGCTGCAGTTTTTGCAGTGGTTAGGAAACCGCAGCAGGCTTGCTAAGCCCATGTGGCTGCCGCAAGGCACATGTGAATGCCTGTGGCAGCCGTATGCTTTGTTCATCCCTGCTACCGCAGGGATGAACAAAGGGTTAAATGTTAACAATAGCTGTGGGCAACATTTCTCTAGGGGGTGCCCACCCCTCCTAGAGACATGCTGTCCACTCAGGTGGGCATGAGAGGGGTTAATGTTGTCAGTATAGTATTGCCGGCTATTGTCGGCTTTGTGAATTTTATGAATGAATGCGGCGGCTCCTCACAGTAGAGGAGATACTGTACGTAATGTACGTACAGTATGAGCCCCTGTCCTTGGTCCTGAAAGTTGTAACATTAGGTCTATGGGCAGCACACCGCCATAGAACTAATGTTCACTGAAAGAGATTATCTGGTGTATAGACGAGCGCTCCCAGGTCCAGAAAGACACAATCCAAATTTTTCTTATTTTCCAAAGAAGTTATTTATTCCATCAGTAATGTAGTGGAGAACATACAACGCGTTTCGGCTTTACAGTAAGAATAAGCCTTCCTCAGGTGTCCTGCGGAAGGCTTATCCTTACTGTAAAGCCGAAACGCGTTGTATGTTCTCCACTACATTACTGATAGAATAAATAACTTCTTTGGAAAATAAGAAGAATTTGGATTGTGTCTTTCTGGACCTGGGAGCGCTCGTCTATACACCAGATAATCTCTTTCTGTGGACACACCTAACAGACTCCGGGCTGGGAGCTCTGTCATTTCTGGGACGTAGCTGCAAACCAGGAGGCAAGCACACTAAAGAGTGGATAAACCAAGTGACCACATAAGGAATTGTTACACGAAAAAGTAAAGACATCAAAAAGGGTGAGCATAAAACCCTATCACCATACTTTATAATCTACACTTAGATTTGAGTCCTCTCTTTCTATCTCGCCCACCACCCAGACCCCAGTGCCCAGAGGTCGGACTTCCTTGAAATAGAACTAATGTTAACGCTTTCAGGACCCTGGATAGTGGCAGATACAGTACGCACATTACGTACTGTATCTCCTCCTTACAGCGAGGAGCCGCCGGCTGTCATTGATAAAACTGTAAAAGCCGATAATAGCGGCGATACTGTGATAAAGAGATTTAACCCCTCACATGCCACTCTATGTGCAGCAGGGATGAACAAAGCATACGGCTACTGCAGGCATTCACATGTGCGCCCATTATAGCAGCCCCGCTGTGGTTTTCAAACCTCTCCGAAAAACGCTGCCTGCATGATTTTTCACGCAGGCAGCGAAACCGGAATGTGGGAACCGGATTGTTTTTTTAATGGGCGCCTATGGGTTGCGGATTCTGATCCGGTTTTGAGCATTTTTTCATGCTCAAAACCGGATCAGGATCGGCAAACCCGACCGCAAATGTGACCCTAGCCTATGTTTTTCAAAGGGAACTTGTCTCTAGATTCCTGCTGCCGTGAACTTGGGCACTATGAATCCAAATCTGGCTATATGATGGCAGCGGTCTATGTCTTTCTGTGAAATGCTGCTGGGTTTCAAGTAAGACTGGTATCACGAATCCGTTTTTTGGAATTCGCCTGCATTAATGCAACTGGATAGACCCACAACAGAATTATCACTAATTAATGTTATGGATCAGTGACAATACCGGTGCGGGAGCATCCGTTGCATCCATTGGGTACCTTTCTCTTCAGGATTCGTTGAATCTCCTAGGGGCCGTGTCATTTAGAACTGCGTTCTGGCCGTGCACAATTCAAAAACTTGGATTCGGCATCTGGATAGAGAGGGATCAGGATTCTGCTGTATCTGGATTTCATAGTGCCCCATTTTAATTTAACCCGTATTGCCCCAAATCTGGGTGTTCACGGTCTTTGACATGGACACCAAAATGGGAACATGTTGTGATTTTGATCTCAGTGAAAACAAGTGAAATCCTGTATCAAGGAGAAATGGAAAGAACTGGATGCACCCGCAAGTACCTGCAGCCCCATTGAAAGTCAATGGGGCCGAAAACTGATGTAGGTGCATCAAGTTAAGGCTGGTTTCACATTGGTGATTTTCACCATAATTGTAAATCCATCACAAACTGGATGCATCTGCATCAGTTTTCAGCCCCATTGACTTACAATGGGGCTGCAGGTGTGGCACCCCACTCCAGGGTTCGGTTGCCACAGGAACACCTGGAGCAGGGAAGGATTTCCACATCAGGTAAGCTTGCACATAACACCTTCCACGCCAAACCTGAAGGGGAAGTGTGGCACCCTGCGGTACAGAAAGTCACAGGAACACCTAGCACATAGAGGGATTTCCACGTCAGGTGCCCAAACACACACAACACCTTCCACCCCAGGCCTGTAGGGGAGCTCCATTTGCTGTCTTAAGCAAGATCCCCATATAAATACCCGTGTTGGGGGTGGAGTTAGTTAGTCCGTGCAGTACGGAGCAGCACTGTGAAGACAACCTGGTAGCGGAGCCGTACTAGGCCCGAACCAGAGGACAGACTAGCCAGTGCAGGAACCCGAGAGTGAGGGTCGGAGGCAAAGGCGAGAGAGAGAGACAAGTTGGGTGCAGAGGAGCCATACCGCTTCACCCCAGGAAACAACCCGGACACCGGAGTCAGAGTCTGCTGTGGAGTAATAAGCCAGCAGAAAATACCGGTTTACCGAGGAGACTCCAGTCTCCTGGACCACCTGTATTAGCAACCAACACAAGAGCCAGGCACCACAAGGGAGAGATAAAGCCAGCGGCAGTCCACAGAAGGTTCTTACTAACCACTATATGGGTGTGAGAGACACAGAGGAGGCCAGGCCAGGTTTCATACAGGTCAGGGCTTCAACACAAGAAAAACAGGAGCAAGGAGGCCTTACAAATCACTCATTGTGGAAATTCTGAAGTGCTTCCCGACCACCTGGAGTGTACCCTGAACAGTGCCGGTTTAACATCAAGTAAAGGTATGGAAAACTACTCCCAGTGTGTGTGTCAGTTCTTACAGCCCTGATCCTGTCCAGCCCAGAAACTGTAGAAACATCCCTCTTGCAGAGCCACCTCCCTGGGCCAAATCCTATTCTCTCATCACTGCCCTGGGACACCGCTCCACCTACGAGGAGCATCACCATTAGGCTGCCCATCTATCATCCCAGGAGGGGTGAACTACAACGCCTGGAACCCGGTACCCCACGGCCCTGGGGTGGGTCAGCTTCTGGCGTCACAAACAGGATCCAGTGCCCTGTAAAACCAGGTACTATGTGCCGTGTATTGACTGTATTTAATTGTTAAACTTGGCCGCCATTACTGCGCCACACAGAGAGCGGGAAGAAGAAGGGTGTAACTGCTGAAAGGGCGTGAAGATAGGCCCCACCCCGCGCTCTGCCAAAAGCCGAAGAAGTGCAGTGGCCCAATCCGGAAATACCCGAAGCGCTCAACTCCCCGCCTGAGGAGCCACTGACTGCTTTTCTTTTTGAGAGACTGGCAAAAGTTAACTAGGGGGAGCGAGGATGGATGCTCAAGGAAACGCTAATGTCAGAGCAGCCGCTACCTGGAGCTGTAGCACCGATCGCGCCGCTTGCCTTGCCGAATGTCCCGGGAGCGGCGTGCTACCGCAAAATGATGGCAAACCTGATACCTGGCTCGGTTTAGGAAAAAGATATGCAATGTGTTGGACATGTATGCAATGACTGGCAAGCACAGAGCGTCTGTTGTGCTAGGACAGTTAACATATGCAGCAGAGCATGAAGCCGAGTCTTGGTCACATGCAGATAGAGATTCAGAAATCCAAATATTTATTAACTTAAGACCTGCTTTTGAAACCCGCACTGAGGCTGAGTTGAGAATGAGGTTTCATCACTGCAGACAGAGGCCGCAGGATAGCATACGGGACTACGCCTTGAACCTCCAGGAGGTGCTGTCGGCCTTGAAGCAGATAGACCCTATCAGTGTGCGGGAGGAGGATAAAATGCTGACTAAACAGTTTATTCAGGGGTTGCATTCACCCACCGATCGTCCTCAGCTGCGTCTATGGGCCCTAGAACATCCAGATGCAGACTTTGTAGTCCTGAAGGACCGGGCCATTAGAGCGCTGCAAATCCCTATGACCCCAGACCCTGCACATCAGCTGCAGCCAGCTAGCACCTCTTCCTTGGAGTTGGCGCTCCCTTTACCACAGCAGGGGCTAATGGACAGACTATAACACATGATGCTCCCGATAGCTTGCAATTCCAGGTGCAGCAGCTAAGCAGGATCTGGCCATGATCTTAAAGGCCATGCAGCTCAGACCGGAGCCCAAGTCGTCAGGAAGGATCCAGCTTGCCGACAGCCCTGAGGATGTCCCGTGGATGTGAAGAAGGAGGATCCCATCGTCAAGAGGAAGAACCAACGACCGCTACGGCTCATCAGGACAACCCATCTGCCACTGTTGTAACAAGGCGGGCCACTTTGCCAGGTCATGTACTTTCAACTGGCCGTGAGCCAACCCCCAGGAATAAGATGACCAGGTTCGCCTGATTGGCGTGATAGGTACATGGGAGGACGGCCAATCCTATCTATCATGCTGAATGGTATTCCCACATCTGCACTACTGGACACCGGCACTCAGGTGACCACGATACCACGTATCCTTTAAGAAAGATTTGGGGCCGATTCTGAGCTCACCCGCCCAGACCCGGACCTTACTATATATGCTGTTAATGGACTACCAGTAAAACAAGTAGGGTTCAGGGAGGTAACAATAAAAGTGGGGAGGGTGGAGTTAACAGGCAAAGGACTTATTGTGGTTGAAACTGATCGGAGTGAGAAAAATCAACAAATGATACTAGCAGTGGCATAACTACCACGGTCGCAGGGATCGCAATTGCGATGGTGCCCGGCAGAGGGAGGGGCCCGTTCTGGCCTGGATGAAAAGAAATGTTTTATTTCTTTTTTTTAAACCTCCCTCCTCCTCTGTTAGACAGTCTAACATATCCACTGTCTTTACAGAGGAGGGGGATTTTGGGATGGGGCGGGCACGCACCTCTATTCTCATGTCGCTGTCTGCCCCAGAATTACCTGAGTCGGCATTCCGGGGTCCGACAGCTTCAATCTACCCCCTGTTCTGTGATGCTGCAGTGTGTCTAAGGTCATCCCACACTTTAGCAGATGGCTCAGCTCAGCAGAGTGCCGCGGAGGAGAACATGGAAGCAAGGAGGAGAAGAGCAGGTGGGCGCTTATAGAGCTAAAGATATGGGGGGTTGAGAGAGGCTGCTGGTGGAGGCTCGTAATAGGGGAAGGGAGAGAGGCTGCTGATGGAGGTTGATGATGGAGGAGGGAGAGAGGCTGCTGGTGGAGGCTGGTGATGTGGAGAGGGAGAAACCGGAGTCTGAGGTTGTGAGAGACTCTAGGCCCAGCAGCCAACACCGGAGGACGGGAGATTCCAGGTTGCCCGACCACAATAAAGCCCAGGATGCACAGTAGTGCCAGAGAGCTCATGGACAGTAGCCAGAGGAGTGGTACCTGGGAAAGGCTCGAGGTGCCTGCCATACGGGTGAGAGACTGTACGCAGGAAGAGTGGGGGTTGCAGCTTGGCTCAGGTAGCCAGGACCCCTATCAGGGAGAACTTGCCATGAGGAGATCCCCAACTTGCTTCCAGACCACCCGGACTCCTAACATCTTTTGTGGACAGTACCCTGTACAAACCGGCTACTTCTACCAGTAAAGGTAACGGAGACTTCAACCCTTGCATCTGTCGGTCATTCCGCACCCTCAGTCCTGCACCATTAATGGCCTGCCACCACCATAGACTCTCCTGGTTGCTCTGGGGATCCGCTCCACCCGTGGGGAGCAAAACCATCACTGCTGCACTATTATCATCCCCAGAGGTCCCGCACCACAGCCGCGGACACTAATAGTCACATACCATGGGTGGCGTCACGACAACCATCCCTAAGCCACTAGTCCAGAACTTTTAAACTCGACCCCCTTGGCCACGAGCCCAGGCTTCGACCCCTTCTTTCCCCCGTGACTCCCGCAGCAGAACAGCGGGCCTGGTCCCGAGCATCCCAAGGCCCCAGGGTGCATCATTCGGATCACAGCTGCTAAGAAGAAGGAGAGATTAATCTTCCCAACAACTCCATTACCAGCCTCAGCATATACATAATCATGCTGCAGTCGGGTGACATCCAAGTGCAGTGCAATGTTTCACACGCACCCACAGACTTGTATAGATGCAGTGATACAAGATGCACTGCCAAACGCAGCATGCTGAGATGTTTTCCTTGGCATTATTTTAGCTGAGGAAATAGCAGATAGACATTGCCTGATTGTTTTACAATGGTGCGCGTGCAGTCTGATGTCTTATCGGATTGCACTTGTTCAATGAAAACACAAGTGGAACCAATGCCTTAGACCAATAATGTCTAGTGCATTCTCTATCTTGATTATATGGGTTTTACTTTTAGGTTTTAGGGTGCATGTATGTGATCTGGAATAGCAGCGTTTCAGAAGCTGGGTCTTAGCACAGTGGATAGGATTTCTAGAAATCCATCCTAAGCACACTTGGTTCTGAGCATGCACAGACAAAAAATCCAGATCCGAAACCTGGATCGAGAGGGATCCGGGTTCAATACAGAAACATTCTAATTTATCCCATGGTGGCCTTGATCCAGGTGTTCACGGACGCCAAAACATTAAATGTTGCGCTTTTGGTCTCAGTGGAAAAACCATGGACATCCGGATCAGGGAGAACCATGAAGATCTGGATGCACGCACAAGTTCCTGAGGCCTTAAGTCAATGGAGCAGAAAATGCATGCAGGTTCATCCAGTTTAGGTTGGGTTCACAGAGATGCCAAAAAATGTTGTGTGAAACCAGACTAAAGGCCCCTATACACGTAGCGACGCTCCAGCGATCCCGACAACGATACGACCTGGCAGGGATTGCTGGAATGTCGTTAAGTGGTCACTGGTGATATCTACTCACCGATGCGCCGACCGACGGTTGTTGGGATCTGTCACAGACGCATGGAGATCGTTGGTCGTTATCCCTGTCACACACACCGGTGCAGCATGCACAGCGGGACACCGACGATCAAAAAATGGTCCAGGCCATTCCGTAATGATAAGCAATCTCACAGCGGGGGCCCGATCGCTGCTACGTGTCACGGGGCCTTTAGTCATACAAAAAACAATGTGGATAAGGATAGTGGCACATAAAATGAAAATAATGGGAAAATATGAACGTACAGAATTCCCAGCAACGCATTTCTGACCTACATATTCCTTAGCATTCAATACAGAAAAGTATGCCTCAGCGTGACTCATTCAAAGCCTCGTCCAGCTTTCTCCTTTGTCTCCAACCGCTAGCCATGACTCCCGGCTAACATCAATTAGAAAAGGAGGTGAGTGCCATGTATATTGAAAAGCTTCAGGTTTATTGAAAAGCATTAAAATACATAATCACTGGTATAGTACAGTTCTCAGAATTGAAGATTTTTAATCTACATGGGACTCACCTCCTTTACACATTCCTTATTCTGAGCCTGATTAGTACTAATTAAACAATTGTATAAACTGAAAAATATACATATATTAATGAATAAAACAGAAAAAACAAGTGTTGCTTCAAATAATTAATAATAAAGGATTAAAGATCTTTTATCTAAGCTCTTCAGATGGAAAGTACCGTATTAAACATTAAAATTCAGAACTTGTCTCTATTGAGCAGAGCTCTTATCCCTCCCATCCTAAACTGGCCTGTTAACCCTTTCGATGGTACAAAATGTCCCCATCCCCCCATCCGATAGGCTCAACTAAAAGATCTGGCAATGCATTATTGACAATCATTCTAAGTAGCAATGGCTGTCATTTTTTATTTATAAATATATGTATGTTTTTCTATTTCTACTATTTTATCAAAGTTTTTTTCAATGTTATTTATACACACCTGATTAGTACAATTAAGCCAGGAATATGCGCCTTCCACTGCAAGCTGGAATCATTCAGGCTCAGCTTAAGGCTGGAGACACCCTGGCGAGAGTAATGCAAATGGCTCGCCCCAGTCTTCCATCGCATCACCCGGCACAACCCCTCTGGAGAGGAGTGTGAAGCCACATGTATTTCAATGCAGCTGCACGCTCCTGTCCGGAAAGCCAGCGGCTATGCCTGGTGATGCGATAAGAGACTCACGCGAGTCTCTCGCATCATTCTCGCCAGGGTGTGTCCGGCCTAAGGATCATGCAGGTCAGAAATCTGGAATTCTGTGTGTCCTTTTTTTGTCATTATGTTTATTTATGTGCTGCTGTTCTAAGCCATCTATGTTTTTAATACATGAACTTTAATTGTAAAGAGATCGACACTAAGCCTTCTTTTTTTGCAAACTAAACAAACCCAAGATTCGCAATCAGTCCTCATACTGCAGTTCACCCATTTCTTACAGCACCACTCCAGTGTGTGTTTTTTCAGTGCTGGAATGGTGTTTGAAATTTAAGTCCCATGCCTCCTACCTTATACTAGGTCATAAAAAAAAGTTAAAGAAAAGGTCCCAATACTAACCCCTGCAGTACCCCACAGTAAACTGTGACCCAGCGACTGTAACTACCCTTTGTTTTCTGTCACTGAGCCAGTACTTAACCCAGTTACACGTGCTGTATTTTCCTCTGGTCCCATTTCTCTCATTTTATTTACCAACCTTTTCTGTGGCACTGTATCAAACTCCATGGAGAAGTCCAAATACACAACATCCACTGCATTACCCTCATCCAGTTTGGAAATTACATCCTCATAGAAGCTAATTAGGTTAGATTGACAGGACTGATCCCTTGTAAACCCATGTTGATATTGAGTCATGAGGTTATTTTTTTGATATACTCCAGTATAGCATCTCTTAGGAACCCTTCAAGGATTTTACCGATCATACAGACTAAACGTACCGGTCTATAGTTTCCAATTTCAGTTTTTGTCCCCTTTTTGAATTATGGCACTGTATTTGCTATACGCCAGTCCTGTGGTACAGACCCTGTTATTATGAATCTTAGACTAAAACAATCATGATTGGTTAAAACTATTTACATAGCTAAACCAAAAAATTAAAAATAATATAAAAAATAATTAAAAATAAAAAATAAAAGGGGAAAGGGATAATTCTTATATACTAACCATAACCCAAAAACAGAATATAATTTAACATATGGATTCATTAGTACTCTCCTAATCTAACACAGATATTGTGCGGATCAGCGGCAGCAACAGAAAGAAAGGAAATACGTAGGAAAGGAAAAGAGAGGGGATCAATCCATTTCAGTGACAGTCCCCTTCTATTTAAATTATATATATATAATTTCGATAATTTCAGGTACTTATTTATTCAGCCACCATTGCTCCAAGAGAGGGAGTGTACGGACCAGCGGTGAAGGAGGATGAACAGTAAGGTTTAAAGAAAGAGAACTTCAGCAGGGGTTAGTTCAAAGGAGCGGGAGCCCATCTAGAATTGACAGAGATCCAGAGGATAATTAATCAGATGGAGGACCCGCAGGAGCAAGGAGACCCTGATCCACCTAGAATTAACAGGGAACCTGGGACCTACCCAGGGGGGACCAAGGAGATAAAAAGGGAAATTAAACTAAGGAGAAACCACAGAACTTAAAACAAATCTGAAATCTCATTTAGCCCTCCAGGATTTATCGTGCCCAATTTATAGATCCAAAAAATCTCACTTTTATTCAAGGCTTGAACCCTGTTGGGAGTGTCAATAGGAATATGATCTATAGGGGTAATTTTCAAATCCACATGACCCCTATGTATAGTACTAACATGTCTTGATAACCAGTGTTTTAAAAAACCTATTTTAATATTGTGCCTATGCGCATTAATCCTTTTGTGTAACGGTTGGATAGTTCTACCTGTATACTGTTTACCACATGTACACTCTACAAGGTAGATTACAAAATTTGACTGGCAATCTAGCCTGTACTTGATGTTAAAGATTGTCCCTTCATCATTATGGGAAAAGAAGCAGACCGCCTTATGGTTAATCCAGGTGCAGCATAAACAATTATTTTTATTGCACTTATACGATCCCTCTATCATTGTCCTAAAGAAAGTATTGGATCCCTTTATAGACAATTTCCTTTTCCTCAATCTGCTTGGGGCCAATATACTTTTTAAAGGAGGTACTCTCTTGTATGTCACCAACGGGGCAGGGGTAAACATTTCTTACATATGGGGTCATTTAACAAAACTCCCCAATGTTTATGAATGATATCCTTAATCTCCTTATTTTGGGATGAAAAAGTGGTTATAAAGTTAACTGGAACCTCCAGAATATTTTTGTCAGTTATTTCTGATAACTCAGCCTGAGGGATATCCTTAGTTTCATTATAGGCTTTTCTGATCAGGTTTTTTGGATATTTAAAATCTTCCTCACAAGTACAATTTTTTCTAATACGTTTATATTGATTACTAGGTATGTTTTTTAGCCACTGAACATAATTGTTACTGTTAAAATGTACGTAACTGTTAGTGTCTACTGTTTTAAAATAAGTTTTTGTATTGATTTTAACCCCATCATGCCAGATAGTTAGATCAAGAAAATTGTCTTTGTGCTGACTTCTGGAGTTAGCTCAATACCCCAATTGTTATTAAGAATCGGCCTCAAGAAGGGCTGTAGAGTGTTTTGCTCATTATCAAAGATAATTATGATGTCATCAATAACCATTTTGTATAAGATAACATTCCTGTAGTAATCATTATTATAAACATGCCAACTCTCAAAGGCTGCCATAAAAAGGTTGGCGTAAGTGGGGGCTACCTTGGACCCCATAGATGTACCTTTAGTCTGATGGAAAATGGAATCCTCAAAGGAAAAATAATTATTTTTTAATATAAAATTCATACCCTCTAGGAGAAATTTTTTTTTGAGGGATTGGAATACGAGAATCACCCTCCAGGTACAAAGCAAAACAGGACAGGCCAATCTCATGCCTGATGTTGGAGTATAACCCCATAGCATCCATGGATATAAAATGGAATGAATTTTTCCATGGTATTCCATTGATTAATTTAATTAGATGTGTGGAGTCCCTAAGGTGGCTTCTGAGATTAAAAACATTAGCAATCATTATCTTGTCTATATACGCTGAAAGGTTAGAGGTGAGGGAATCGATCCCAGAAATGATAGATCTACCAGGCGGGATTTTCAATCTTTTATGTACCTTTGGTAAATGATTCATGAAAGCCATACCTGGTTTACTTTTGATCAGATAATCCTTTTCTTGCTTATTTAAAATACCCATGTTAGACGCTGTTTTGATCATCTTATTGTAATCAACAATGGCGTTTAAATATTCATGTTCCTCACTTTTTCTGTAAGTTTCAATATCTGATAAAATCCTCCGGTCCTCTTCTAAATATTTATCCCTATCCTGTACACAGATGCCCCCATCCTTATCGGCCGGTCTAATAATTATATCATCATTATTTTTAAGATTATTAAGGGCATTGATTTCTTCCCTGGTTAGGTGACCTCTTTTGTCAAAGGATATTTTAGGGTTAATACCACCTTTTGTTAATACATTTTTGAAGTCATTAAGCACCAGATCCGTATAAGTCTTAATATGGTGGCCCTCACTTTGGATGGGATAAAAAGTGGACTTATCACGTAGATTGACATGTTCATTTGAATCATCGGTTGCAGGGATCGGATTTATAGGATTCAATTCATAATGCCTCATTAATGTGAGTTTGCGAATACATTTTTGAAGATCAATAAAAAGATCTACTTCTCGCCTGTTATTTTTAGGGCAAAAGGATAGGCCCTTTTGTAGCACCGATATTTCAGTTTTCTGATAAATTATAACTAGAGATAGTAAATATATTATGTATTACATTTCTTTGGGGTTCAATTGTTCTGTCAGGGGCTGGATTTAGTGTGGTCTCATCTTTTTGCTGTTGTTGGTTTTTTGACCTGTGCCTTTTACCTCCTCTCCCTCCTCTTCCGCATTTTTTCTTTTTATAGGTTTTGGGGAGAGGAATTGTCGGATATTTAAATTCCCCCCCCCCCCGTGATTCGGGGTAAAAATTGAACAGACAGGGATGAGGATTTGCTGTGGTCTATAGTGATTTTTTCTTTGATCAAATCCCCCAAACCATCCTTTTTAGATGTATCAGATGGAATTGGGTTATTTGTGGTGATGAGACTTACTGGAGATAGAGAGGGGTTAATTTCCTCCACCACCTGTACAGGAGTGTCAAGGATGTTAGTTATCTCACTCAAGTTTATCCTATTTGCCTCAAGAATTAATTGATCAAGGGGTGTCCCCTGGCAAATTGTATTCAAATCAAGTAATCTGTCTTTCTTGATCTGTTCCAATTGGCGTTTAACCATAATCAAATGCTCCTCCATGGAGTGAGCGTCAGCACAGGCTTTTTCAACCGGCAAGGCATTTTCATTTACCTGAGTTTCAGTTACCTCACTCATATTGAGTTTCAAATCCCCCAGATTGGAGGATTTTGCCTTCTCAAACTTCTCATTCAGTTCCACATCCTCCTGATCAGAGGATTTGGCTCTCTCAACCTTTTTAATACAACCCTCCTGTTTACTATTAGCAGAACTGTCGGTTCCACCAACCTTCCATTTGGCAACAGGGAGAGGTTCAGTCACAGACCAGCTCCTGGGTTTGGACAGGACAGGGGTTCTAGGATGATTTAAGGAAGGTTTCCTACTGGAATTACCGTATATACTCGTGTATAAGCCGAGTTTTTCAGCCCAAAATTTGGGCTGAAAAGTCTCCCCCTCGTCTTATACACGGGTCAATACGGTAGTCGGGGCCCGGCGTTCATTATATATGCACTGCTTCCCCCTGTCAATCAGCGGCAGGGGGAAGCAGTGCATATGTGCCCCCAAATGCTGGCACTCTCCCCCCTTGTAAGGGCCCCCCCCGCTGCGTATCTTACCATCCCGGTCTTCTGCACAGCGCCGCTCCTCGGTGTTCCGTCCTCGCTGCTCCCGTCCTGCTACATCCGGGATCTCCGGCCGTCGCAGGCATATGACGTCATCGCGCGACGGCCGGGGATCCCAGATGCAGCGAGGACAGAGCATGAAGAACGGAGCACCAAGGAGCGGCGCTGAGCAGAAGACCGGGATGGTAAGATAAGCAGCACGGGGGGCCCTTACAAGGGGGGCGAGTGCCAGCATTTGGGGGCTGCTATATACCCCCTGGGGCTGCTGTATACTACCACTGGGGCTGTATATACCACTGGAGCTGTATATACCTCTGGGGCAGTATATACCTCTGGGGCTGCATATACCACTGGGGCTGCTGTATACTACCACTAGGGCTGTATATACCACTGGGGCTGCTGTATACTACCACTGGGGCTGTATATACCACTGGGGCTGTTGTATACTACCACTGGGGCTGTATATACCACTGGGTCTGCTGTATACTACCACTGGGGCTGTATATACCACTGGGGCGGCTGTATACTACCACTGGGACTGTATATACCTCTGGGGCTGTTGTATACTACCACTGGGGCTGTATATACCTCTGGGGCTGCTGTATACTACCACTGGGGCTGTATATACCACTGGGGCTGTTGTATACTACCACTGGGGCTGTATATACCACTGGGGCTGCTGTATACTACCACTGGGGCTGTATATACCACTGGGGCGGCTGTATACTACCACTGGGACTGTATATACCTCTGGGGCTGCTGTATACTACCACTGGGGCTGTATATACCTCTGGGGCTGCTGTATACTACCACTGGGGCTGTATATACCACTGGGGCTGCTGTATACTACCACTGGGGCTGCTGTATACACCTTGGGGCTGCTGTATACTACCACTGGGTCTGCTGTATATACCTCTGGGGCTGCTGTATACTAACTACTGGGGCTGCTGCTGTATATACCACTGGGGCTGCTGCTGTATACTACCACTGGGGCTGCTGTATATACCTCTGGGGCGGCTGTATAACACACTGCTGGGGGCTGTATACCTGTGCTGGGGTCCACCCTCGGCTTATACACGAGTCAATAGGTTTTCCCAGGTTTTGGGGGCAAAAGTAGGGGGGTCGGCTTATACACGGGTCGGCTTATACACGAGTATATACGGTAACTATTTTTAAGGGTTGAATTGGAGTTAATATGGAGTTCTTTCTCATAGTATTTATTACCGTCGGTTTAAGGGGATCCGGTAATTTTGGATTTACTGGTGGATCTACAACATTTGCCCCTCTTGATTTTATTTTTTATAGTCCTCCCTATCACGCTGAAGTTTTTTAGACTTTATAGAGATAATCTCTTGCTCCATTTTTTATGTTCTAGCTGCTATATCAGAATTCAGCTTGTTGAAGTCTGGATGTGTTCCAAACTCAAGAAGCTCATTGGAAAGTAAGGTCAGTTTCTCAACCAGCTTAACTGAGGTCATGACCCTCTTTTTAAAAAGTAAACACAGCATATTAAGCATACAGTCATTTAGCAGTTTGTCCCATTCACCAGTAAATTCATTATCATTACTGAAAGGAGAAACACGATTAATCCTAAGGCCCCTGGGGCAGATCTTTTCGTCCATGTAAATAGATACAAACCTGGAATCCAATTGCGAGACAAGCTCCTCTCTCAAAAGGTCCTCAAATTCATTAAATTTCTTTCTGATATTCATAGTCTCCTCCTCCGTATAGTTAGTCGGGGGCACAGTACGCAATTCTTCATATAAACTTCCGTGTCCTATAGTCTGTAGAATCAGTCTCTCCCTAGAAGACAATCTGTGTTGGAAATAGTCCATTTTGTTTGTGCTGCTACAACCCAAGGGGAAAGGGCTTGGTAAACCCTCAGGATACAACTGCAAACAATTTAGAGAGAGGGGGAGCGCACTAAGGCGGTAAATGAGGGACACCAGCGTGTTATTAACAAAGGTAATCCACTCACCTGGTATGGTTGTGAGAGTCACAACCACCTGTAGAAGTTTTGGCCGCTGCAGACGCGGGATGCAGATACATACAGTATAGGAGAAAAAAGCCGGGGTTTGTCCGCGCTAGACCACAGGGAAAAAAACGAGGATGCAAGCAAATCTTTATTCACACTCAAGCCTATTTTTTTCTTTTTTTTTTGTTTTTGCAAGCAAACCTTTAGTTACACTCAATCCAACGCGTTTTGTGGCCACCTGGTTATGATTAGTATATAAGAATTATCCCTTTCCCCTTTTATTTTTAATTTTTGGGTTTAGTTATATAAATAGTTTTAACCGATAATGATTGTTTTCTCATCATATGAGTGGTTTATTGTAGACATCACCTTTTTGGTGTTGATAAATCAGATGAGTCCCTGGTGGAGCTGTGGGCTAGCGGTGACACCAGTGGATATTGGAGTGTGGGCTCTCTAATGTGAGTTGAAACCCCTGCGCCAGCTCTAATGTTCTTTTAACCAAATGATTTAACCATGATACTTCTAAGTAACTTTAGATGATGACCTCAGAAGCTATAAGCAGCTAGAATGGGAAATCGGGTTTCTTTATCCATCTTTTAGCCGCTGAAACATAGGTTCTATGCTGCTATCCTTTTTGCTGAATTGCACATTGATTTATACATTTTAATACATGTTAATCATCGGTTTTAGCATTTTATATCATATAAATGTCTTTTTATCCACAGTTTTATAATAATTTCTCAACAGGAGCTTAATTTCTAGGGTTTTATCCAATGTGGGCGTTCCCACAGGAACTGACATCACCATGATGTCATTGCTGTAATGTTATAATGGCTTCTTGTGAACTGACTGCAACATTGCTGCCTCGATGAAGTGGCCAGGTGCCCACGAAACGCGTTGACTTGAGTGCAAATAAAGGTTTGCTTGTAGTGATGGGCGAATCCTAAATTACTCGGAATCGCTTGACTGTAGCGAGTCCGAGCCCGGGACTCACTACTCGTTGCGAGTCTAGCGAGTCCAATGTTAATGAATGGGGAAGCGAGTAATAGCGAGTAGTGTGCGATTTACAAATCACAGATGTGTCTCGGAAGCTTCAGCCTGAAGCAATCCTAGTTTTGCCATTGATTTGCATTGGACTCGTTTACTTTGCAAGTAATCGCTGGGAAACTCGCACAGATAAGAGTCCTGTCTGCTCTGTGTGCTGGCTGCCGCAGCTCCAGGGTCCTAGAGCCCGCCTGCTGCCTGATGTAGCAGAGCTGAGATTGTTCTCAGTCTGCTCATTCCCTGTGCATAGACATCTATGTCTATGCACAGGGGATGAGCAGAGAGGACATCGCGTTTTGGACTGCGTCGGACGGAAGAGGATTTTTTTAATTAAAGATGGAGTCCCTAATGGCTTTTTTTTTTATTTCTAATAAAAAATTTTCTCTGTGTTGTGTTTTTTTTAAAACAATTTAATAGAAATTCATGGCGGTCATGTCTAATATTGGCGTGACCGCCATAAATTTCGGGCTTAGGGCCAGCTGATAATACAAAGCTGGCCCTAACCTCTTTATTACCCAGCGTGCCGTCGCCACCAGGGCCGCTGGAAGAGCGGGGTTCAGCGCCAGAGGATGGCGCTTCAATGACCGCGCCATCTTCTGAGGCGGCTGCGGGCTGCAATTTGCAGCGGGGGGTGCCCAGAAAGCTTGGGCATCCCTGCGCTGCGGATTCCAGCCCCCAGCTGCTTAGCTGTACCTGGCTAGACATAGAAATTGCGCGGAGTCCCACGCATTTTTTTTTAATTATTTCATGAAATTCATGAAATAATAAAAAAAAGGGCTCCCCTATATTCTTGTGTCTGGCCGGGTACAAATAGGCACCTGGGGGTTGGGGGCAGCCCGTCGCTGCCTGCTGGATCCGGCTGGTTCCAGAAATACGGCGAAGCCCATGTAATTTTTTTTCTGAAAAATCAATAAAACAATCCTAAAAAAGGGACTGCATCTTTATTAACCCCTCGCCCATGGTCCAGGGGTTAATAAAGATTCAGTCCCTTTTATTTACATTGTTTTATGGATTTGTCAGAAAAAAATTTCACGTGTACTTCGTCATATTTCTGGAACCAGCCGGATCCAGCAGGCAGCGACGGGCTGCCCCCAACCCCCAGGTGCCTATTTGATATAGATGTCTATGCACAGGGAATGAGCAGACTGAGAACAATCTCAGCACTGCTACATCATCTCTGTGAGGAGGCGGGCTCTAGGATCCTGGAGCTGCGGCAGCCTGCACACAGAGAAGACAGCTGGACTCGGCTCGCAATGTAACAGCAGTTACTTTGCGAGTTTCCCTGCTATCACTGGCACAGTAGCCGAGTCTAATGCAAGACAATGGCAATCCTAGTTTTGTCAGCATTTGCCATTGATTTGCATTGGACTTGTGCGAGTAAACGCTGGGAAACTCGCAGAGTACCGAGTCCTGCGAGTCCCTTACTACTCGCCGAGTAACGAGTCCTAGCGAGTAGATTCGCCCATCCCTATTTGCTTGCAAAAAAAAAAAAAGGCTGGAGTGTAAATAAAGATTTGCTTGCATCCTCGTTTTTTTCCCTGTGGTCTAGCGCGGACAAACCCCGGCTTTTTTCTCCTATACTGTATGTATGCTGTTAACGCTATACGCTGCTCTTGAATTATTAACGGATTCCCCATGCTCAGGGCAGATGCAGGTGTGACCCTAGCCTAAGGCTGGGGTCACATTTGCGTTCAAAAAATCAGATCCTGATCCGGTTTTGAGCTGTTTAAAAGCTCAAAACCGGATCAGGAACCGCTCCTCATAGGAGCCCATTATAGTAACCGGATTGCACTACATGCAATCCGGTTACCTCTTGTGGCTCTGCAGCCTGCGATAAAAATCATGCAGGCTGCAGTTTTTGCAGCGGTTAGGAAACCGCAGCGGGGATTGTTATAATGGGCTTCCATGGGAGCCCATGTGGCTGCCGCAACGCATATGTGAATGCCGGCAGCAGCCGTATGCTTTGTTCATCCCTGCTGCCGCAGAGATTTACAAAGGGTTAAATGTTAATAATAGCTGTGGGCAACATGTCTGTAGGGGGTGCCCACTCTCCCTAGAGACATGCTGCCCACTCAAGTGGGCATGAGAGGGGTTAATCTTGTCAGTATAGTATTACCGGCTACTGTCGCTTTGTCAATTTTATGAATGAATGCGGCGGCTCCTCACAGTAGAGGAGATACTGTACGTAATGTACGTACAGTATGAGCCCCTGTCCTTCGTCCTGAAAGTTGTAACATTAAGTCTATGGCAGTGCGCTGCCCATAGACCTAATGTTAGAACTTTCAGGACCAAGGACAGGGGCTCATACTGTATGTACATTACGTACAGTATCTCCTCTACTGTGAGGAGCCGCCGCATTCATTCAAAAAATTCACAAAGCCGACAATAGCCGGCAATACTATACTGACAAAATAACCCCTCCCATGCCCACTTGAGTGGACAGCATGTCACTAGGGAGAGTGGGCACCCACTACAGACATGTTGCCCACAGCTATTATTAACATTAACCCTTTGCTCATCCCTGTGGCAGCAGGGATGAACAAAGCATACAGTAACCGGATTGCTCCGGATTACACATCCAGTGCAATCCGGTTACCGCATTCCGGTTTGCAGAACACATTTTTGACAAAAAATGTGTCTGAAGGCAATTGCGCTTACCGCATCCGGATGTGGATGCGGTAACCGCAATTACCTATCCAAATGTGACCCCAGCCTAAGACAAAGAGAGATGTGGAATAATATCAGAGCTGATATCATTTAATCTTGTATCAGATAATATAGTACTAGCACTATTAATAATGCTGAAATACTTAATATGGTTAAAAGCCAAATATTATGGCCTTGTTCACACTCACCTGCGTTTTTGGCCTTCTCTGCGTTGTTCTGCAGTTTTTCAAAAACGCAGGTGCGTTAACTCAGGGTACATTTGAGTGTACATGCGTTTTTCAGCTCCACTTGCGTTTTATTTCCCCCAGTCCAAAAAACGCTGCATGCAGCGTTTTTTGGGTGCTGGAAAAAAACGCAGGCGTTGTTTCCAAAAACGCATGCGTTTTTTTAACATGGAGTCCTATGGGAAACGCATGCGTTAACGCAGGTTGCATATAGGCGTTTCTATAACATGGGGCCCTATGGGAAACGCATGCGTTTTTAAATGGCACATTTAGGCACCCTGCGTTAACGCTAGCATTTTTGCCCAAAAAATGACTAAGTCCAAAAAAGTGTCAAATCCTTTCAGACACACAAGGGACACTTTTTGGCACTTTTAGAAAAACGCATGTGGTTTTTTTCCTGCTAAAAAAAACGCAAATTGAGTGTGAACAAGGCCTATGTTAAAAAGTTTCTGTCCACAGATTTTTGGAGCCTCGGTCAAATTATCTTACAGGAAGGACAGGGTTATTTGTGTGAAAGACGAAGAACAAAATGTTCAATATATTCACACCGCTTTACTATAGTGTGAAGCACAATGCTTTAGTTAGTTGATTCACTTTTTCACCTTGCTGAGGGTGAAGCAGGTAGATAAGACACAGTTCAAGGACTCATTCACATGGTCATATAACACACAGACCAGAACAGCTGAATATCCAGCACACAAGGAAACCGTACATGTGAATTCTACCTTGGGAACTCTTCCCTTACTTATCCAACTCCAGCAGCTTTAGGCCTCGTGCACACGCTGAGTATTTGATGAGTTTTTTACCTCAGGATTTGTAGACAAAACCAAGAGTGGAGCAATCAGAGGAAAAATCTAATAGAAACACCTGCACCACTTCTGTATTTATCACCCACTCCTGGTTTTGGCTACAAATCCTGAGCTAAAAAACTCATCAAATAGGCTAGGGACACATTTCCGTTTTGACCCTAGCCTGCCGGATTCCGGTTTTAACTTAGAACTTTTTCCAGCACCGCATAGCGTTACCGCTATGCGGTGCTGGAAAACGCTGCCCCTAGTTACCCTATGTTTACCTTCACTACCTGTCACACAGGCAGCTGCTCGGAGTGCGCTTTACAGCGCCGCACAGGAAACGCTGTCTGCCCATAGATCTACTGTATAAGGCTTCAGGACCTCAGACAGCAGCGCACATACTATAGCAATAGCAATACTATGCGCGCCGCTCTCAGAGGAGCCCGGCGCTTTCATTCATAAAACTGTACAGCAGCTGACAGGAGTCAGCTGTTGCTACAAAAAGATGGAAGCGTGATGTATGTTTGGGCGCTGAGGTAAGGAAGATCTCTGATGCTGGCTTCTTTTCCGGACTTTATTAAAATAATTGCAGTTATAATTATTCAAGCTTAAGGCTCTCAAAACCCACGATGCATTTCGACGTGCACACACGTCTTTCTCAAGTGAATGAGAGCCCTTCAATTCCTCCTATCTTATATTCCCACCCCTCAGTTATCATTGGTTCCTATTTTTAACTCAATAGTTACCACAATACCAGGTTACCAACCTCACTATAACACGCATAATTTAAAATACATAACATTATAGCACCATCATTACAATTCATTCCATCAACAAACATTATATAAATACAAAATAACCAATTTCCATACACTACCATTAAAAAATTATTATTAATAAAACAGGAATAGTTCTTAAACGATATAGTACATCAATATGGACACTAGGTGGGGATATATACTACCATTTATTCAGGTCTATCTTTCTCAGATTAGTAATCTAATATTTTATTTTATTAGTATTCCAGGTGGCTCACACAATATTCCGAATTTTACCTGCACTATTACTTATATTCTTTCTAGTGCCAGGTTTAAACCCTCAGGCGAAAGCGTCCCCATTTTAAAGATCCAGAATGTTTCTTTTTTATTTAATCTCTCAATTTTATCATATGCATATTCATTAATTTGATCTATAATAATTAATTTTAGGCCTGATGGGTCCTTATTATGAACAGATGCAAAGTGTCGTGACACACTATGGAAAGGGAATCCTTTCACAATATTATGGCGGTGTTTATTCATTCTTGCCCGCATACTTTGGGTTGTCCTTCCAATATACTGGTATTTACAGTCACATTCCAGTAAATACACCACAAATCTGGATCCACAGTCCAGTCTGTGGGGTATCCTAAATAATTGCTTCGTTGTATTGGAAAAAAATGTTCTACTCCCATTTATCATGTTTTTACAACATTTACATTTAACGGATCCACACCTAAAACTCCCTTTTTCCCTTTCCATCTCTTCATTTTCATCTTTCTTATTTCTATCCTCTTTCTGTTTTATTTCATTAATACTTCTAATCCTGCTTGGTGCCAGTATTCTTTGGAGATTCATCCCTCTTCTAAATATAATCCTAGGATTTTTGGGAATGATTCCTGCTAAAATGGGATCACTCCTCAAAATTGACCAGTTCTTTTGCAGAAGCTTATAGATATTCCTGTGGGAAGCATTAAAACTAGTTATTAGATTGCAGCCAAATTCATTTTTATTTTCATTTTTCTCTTCAGGGATTTCGCCGCTGATTTTTTCGCTACTGATTTTTTCGCTGCTGATTTTTTTACTACTGATTTTTTCGCTGCTGATTTTTTCGCTGCTGATTTTTTCGCTGCTGATTTTTTTATTTGTTCTCTTTATTTTCTTTTCCTTCAATTTTTTGAGGCAGGTTTCCTGTGTAAACTTGCTACTTTTTCTAAAGGCATCATTCAACAATTTTTTGGGGTAGCCCTTCTCTATAAATCTAGTTTTTAAGATCTTTACTTCTTCCAGAAAGTCTTCTTTATTAGTGCAGTTTTTTCTGACTCTCCAGTACTGCCCATACGGTATATTTCTCAACCATGAGGGAAGATGGCTACTGGAGAAGTTCAGATAGCTGTTCACATCCACCTCTTTAAAATACGTGCTGGTACTAATTTTGCCTTGATCATCTATCCTCAATTGGAGATCTAGAAATTGAATATTGCTATCCGAGATGTTAAGTGAGAACTTTAGGCCCCAGTCATTCGCATTGAGGTCCTCCGTGAACTGTAATGCCTCTTTTTCGGATCCTGCCCATATAAATATCAGATCGTCGATAAATCTCTTAAAGAGTTTAATATACTTACTCCCTAGTGGGGACTGCGCAATGGTGACTGATTCAAAGCACCCCATGTATAGCCCTGCGTAACTGGGGGCGAATCTCGTCCCCATTGCGCAGCCCCTTATCTGTCTATATGTATCCTCCTGAAAAGTGAAGACATTATTAAGTAGCACAAATTTGATACCTTCCTTTATAAACTCCTTTTGAGAGCCTTAAGCTTGAATAATTATAACTGCAATTATTTTAATAAAGTCCGGAAAAGAAGCCAGCATCAGAGATCTTCCTTACCTCAGCGCCCAAACATACATCACGCTTCCATCTTTTTGTATCATTCTGACTCCCTATGGGGAGAGTGGTGGAGTGAGCTGCAGAGGAGGGAGAGGACCTGAGAAGACGTCAGCTGGATCAGCCCCTTTACTAGACACGTGACGCCGCCCGGCACTAGTGTTTCCCCGGAGAAGACCTCGTAGGAAGCACGAGGACGGAACCGGAGGATTCCGCTGCTTCATATTAATAAGCTTATCTACGGACTGTGGTTTACAACCAGACCAGGTGAGTTTAAACGCAAAAGAACCGCCCGTTAACAGCCCCATGTGTACAGGCGCACTACAAGCTGTTGTTGTTTTTTCTTTACAGGAGTCAGCTGTTGTACAGAGGTGATTATAGCATTATATGCCCACCTGAGTGGGTGGGAGGTCTCTAGGGGGAGTGGGCACCCTCTAGAGACATTATAGGAACATTTATTTATCAAATTAAATATGTTTTACACAACACAGAACACTTTACTTATCCCGGCCGCCGGGATAAGCGAAGTATATGCGGGAACCGGATTGCTCAGGATTACAAATCCTGAGCAATCCGGTTCCCGTATTGCAGATAACAGAACCGCTCTGAAAACTGCAGCCTGCAGAGCTGGAGACGGAAACCAGATTGCTTGTGAAGCAATCCGGTTTTTAGCATAGGCTCCTATGAGGAGCGTTTCCTGATCCAGTTTTGAGCCTTTTAAAAGCTCAAAACCGGATTAGGTTTTAAAAAAAAAAAAAAAACTGATGTGTGACCCTAGCCTTAAATCACAATGACATATCATGTAAGGCTGCCTGATATCTCAAGTGTTAAATATCACAAAATATAATGACAATGTTGGATTTTTTTTGCAAAGTTTCTCAGTTTCTGGCAAAGCATTGTCAGGTCCAACGTATATAATGTCAGTTACACATTTTGTTGAGATGACACCGCTGTTCTTCATTGATTTTCTGTCTAACACAATAGCGTCAAAGCTGACTTTACATTTCTGGTTAATGTCCCAGTTGTATCAGCAGTTGAAATAAATAAAGGTGAAGCAAAAGGAAAACCTGCTATGGTTTCTGAGTCCAGGGCCGCCATCAGGGCATTATTACCCTTAATGGTGTATGGAGCCAAGTGAAGAGGGGTTCCGGACGGTAATTACTTTATGCTTTATTAAGCCCTGGCACTCGGGCCCATTTCTTCACCAAGCTCCACTCCCCCGGTCCCAGCCCCCACCCCACCTTCCCACTGGGCCCCACTCGAGTCACCACCAAGTCCACACTACTGACATGACTGACATGACTGAATATTCACTGCACTTTATGATCCGAAACACAGGATCACACAACAGTTGCTGCAGTCGGGGCGATCACATGTGCTGGCACATTAACTGTAGTGAATATTCACTACACTTACTGAGCGGGAGCACGCAGGATCACGCCACTACTGTATCCCAGGTGGGGAGAGCGGTGAGTATCCCATCAGCTGACGGTGTGAGGATATGCTCATACGCTGATCAGCTGCAAGCATGAGAAGAGGACACAGTGCTGCGGGGGAACAGAGGCAGGGTAAGTATGATTGTTTATTTTTTTTAAAGATGCAGCATGATGGGGGCCATGTATCAGGATGATGGCCATGTACCAAGATGAATGCCATGTACCAGGAAGGGAGCCATGTACCTGGGTAGAGGCATGTACCAGGATGGGGCATAATGTACTAGGATGGGGGCCGTACATACCAGGGTGGAGGCCATGTAGCAGGATGGGGGGTCCATGTACCAGGATGGGGAACCATATATATACTAAGATGGGGGGCCATGTACCAGGACGGGCATAATATATATACACCAGGATGAGGGCCATGTACCAGGTTGGAGGATCATATGCATACTACCAGGATGGGGTCTATATATAAGGATGGTGGACCATAAGCAGGGGCTGGGATAGATTAATAGCATTTAAGTTAATTTTAATGGGGAAATTTTATTTGACATAAGAGCAAAATGAGTTTAGAGAACAAATTAAACTCGTAATTCAAAGTATTACTATATACAGGTCCACAATATATCCTCTATTACATTATGTCTGTATATACTAGGCACATATAGTGTGGACCGGTTTACAGTATAGTGCTGTGTATACACTATATGAATGACTCAGCCTCTATTCTATATAGAGCCAGCAATCTCTATTTCATATACAGCACGCAGCAGTCTCTATTCTATACAGAGCTGCAGCAGTCTGTATTCTATATACAGCCAGCAGTCTCTATTGTGCATACAGGCTGCAGCAGTCTCTATTGAGTATACAGCCTGCAGCAGTCTCTATTCTACATACAGCCCACAGCAGTCTCTATTGTGCATACTGCCTGCAGCAGTCTCTATTGAGTATACAGCCTGCAGCAGTCTCTATTCTATATACAGCCCGAAGTAGTCTCTATTGTGCATACAGTATAATAGTCTTGGCACACTCAGTTGAGAAAAATGCAATCTGAGAAAGTATTTCTTTTTGCTGCTTTTATTGTGCAAAACATAAGATTCACAGTCCCACGTTTCGGCTCAACATGAGCCTTCCTCAGGGAGAATAGACTACATATAATATACAAACATAAAGAAGTATTTCAACATAATTAAAAAATCATCATGCGAGTAAAATGACAAATTGATTATCACTGGTTTCTTTCTACTTCGTGCTTTAAAGTGGAGGGGTTTTTTTTTGTGCGCGAAAAAAAACGTTGGAGCGGAGTGTAGTGTGTAAGTGCCGATGTGGGAAATCGAAGGAGAAGAAAAGAAGAAGAAGAAGAAAAGAAAAAGGAGAAAAAAGATATAACATAGAGTAGATGAGTAAGCACAAGGGTAAGTGGGCAAAAGATTAGGAGGTGACAACAGAGACCTGCAGCCTGAAAATCGAGATTGATGGACAGCATATACTGAGCGGAGTATGTGAATGTACACTCTATGAGGCTGTAATATAAGGAAAAACTACCTTTATTCGTCTGGTTACAGTGTTAGTTGTAAGGGTTGGCCAACTATTCGGACTATAAAAGGTCCTATTCGCTACTTTGACCAACGCTTACAACTAACACTGTAACCAGACGAATAAAGGTAGTTTTCCTTATATATATAGCCTCATAGAGTATACACTCACATACTCCGCTCAGTATATGCTGTCCATCAATCTCGATTTTCAGGCTGCAGGTCTCTATTATCACCTCCTAATGTTTTGCCCACTTACCCTTGTGCTTATTACATAATTACATCCGGTTGTGTAGAAAAAAAGCCCAGGTTTAGATTCCGCGCAGACCACAAAGCAGGAGGGGTAGGTTTGATGTCCGTGTATTGAGCCAACGTGTTTCACAGCAGGACCTGCTGCTTCCTCAGGGCAAACCTACCCTTCCTGCTTTGCGGACATCAAACCTACCCTTCTTGCTATGTCGGACATCAAACCTACCCTTCCTGCTTTGCGGACATCAAACCTACCCTTCCTGCTTTGGGCTCAATAAACGGACATCAAACATACCCTTCCTGCTTGGTGGTCTGCGCGGAATCTAAACCTGGGCTTTTTTTCTACACAACCGGATTTCTCCCTCACCAGGTGCCTGCAGCGACCAGGATAACAAGGCTCTTGCAGTTTGTTGTGACTCACACAACCCAAAAAGGTGAGAGTCACACTAATCGGGGGGCATTGAATTATCATCATAGATAAGACCCTATGTGTGCTCCCTTCTCTCTTTGTTTTTTACATAATAACATAGTTTTTAAGGTTGAAGGAAGACTTAAGTCCATCTAGTTAAACCCCTAGCCTAACATGTTGATCCAGAGAAAGTTATATTATGTTACTAGCTGTAGTACCCGGCTACACCTGGGTTAATAAATAACTGCTGTTAGCTATAACAAAATAGAATTTGAGTATGTCATATTAATGACCTGCAAGAAAATAGAAGCTGAGCTGTGATTGGTTGCTATAGGCAGCCTGATAAATCTCCAGCCAACAGTAAACCCTCCCCTCAGCCGGGCAGTATATGTTACCTCACACATACACATAATAGACAGCTCATGTGACTGATATCTGCCTTAATTCCCTATATAGATTTCCTTGGACGAAGTGCCTTTAGGCACTTCGTCCAAGGAAATCTACGTTGTTACCACGGTTATCTGTGGGTGTGCGGTCCCTGCAGCAGCTGCTTGTTATCGCTATTCAACCAGTAGTGGGTTTCACAACTGGACAAGGTGAGCAATTCCACAATCGCATGCTATCAGTGCTTAATTAAGATGTGTTTGCAAATGATAAATTAACGCATACCGCACAGTCATGTTTCCCAAAGCGGCCCAAAAAATGCTGCAGACCGCATCATGATGTGCGCTAAAAAACGCATAGTACCAAATGCATACCAATTTGGCCGTGCGTTTTTGTATTGGAGTCAATGGTTGCATTAACGCATCTGTTTCCAGACATTTTCAGATGAAACAAATGCATCCTTTTGGTGGATGCTTGGCACTAGTGTGACCCTAGCCTAAACCTCCAGGGATAGCTTTTATCTGTCCTATTCTGTTGTCTCTCTCAATAGTCCCCTACACCCTTGTCACAGAACACAGACTTGCCTGACAAAAAATACACTTGAAAAATGTGACATATGACTTGTATCACAGACCATATATTTCCTTGTCTATTAGGGTACCTTTACACGCGGCTACATTTCTAGGGTGGCTACAGGTAACTTACTGGTTGCAGTGAAATCATGGAGAGATTATTCCATTTGTACACAGCAACAAGATAGAACCTTGTCTCCATGATTTCACTGCAGCCAGTAAGTTACCTGTAGCCACCCTAGAAATGTAGCCGCGTGTAAAGGTACCCTAAAGGTACCTTTACACGCCGCTACAACAGGATGGATACAATCCGCTACTTCACGTGCACGAGCACGCACAAACGGTTACAAACGGTAAACGCACCCTCTTCACACGCCGCCACAAGGTGCGCTACGCTACGCTACATCTATAGCTAGATACATCGCCGGGTGTCTCAAGTAGCCATCTGTAGCTCATCTTACCTCATTTACACACCGCTACAACCAGCTACTATGGGCGTACCTGGTGCAGCAGGGACAGCACATAGGCGTGCTACAATTGTGGATTACGAGATGTCCGTACGCTGATAGGACAAAGCAATAATATCATGATTGGGCAGGCATCGCAGGAGGCTGATTAATACTTGACGCTCGAGCAATTGTGTAGTGTGACTCGTCAGCTTCTTAAATATGCCGCCCTGTGCAGCGACAAACAATCGCAACGCCGGAGCTTCCACCAATGATCGCAGATGGGGCGCGGTAACACGGAGCCTGGGTCACGCCTTAGCTACATTGCAGCTACATCGCCGGCTGTCCAGAGTTCCCTTCTGTAGCTTCTTTACACGCCGATACAGCTCGCTGCAATCGGCTTTGTAGCCATCTGTTTTCGAGCAGTGCTCTGAAACAGATTTATCTGTTGCCGGCTGTCACGTCCCGTCTTCACACGCCGCTACTACGGGCTATATTGGCGCTACAAGCTACATTTGTAGCCTGTAGCGGATTGTATCCATCCTGTTGTAGCGGCGTGTAAAGGTACCTTAAAGGTACCTTTACACGCCGCGACGGCAGGCTGGATACATCGCGCTACTTCACGTGCACGAGCACGCTCAAGCGGTTACAAACGGTCAACGCATCACCTTTAC
Source organism: Allobates femoralis (assembly GCA_033576535.1). Lineage (NCBI taxonomy): Eukaryota > Metazoa > Chordata > Amphibia > Anura > Aromobatidae > Allobates > Allobates femoralis. Next base: position 140,421,101 of record JARQOC010000009.1, read on the forward strand.
ACGCCGCGACAAGGTGCGCTACACCACGCTACATCTATAGCTAGCTACATCGCCGGGTGTCTCAAGTAGCCAGCTGTAGCTCATGTACACACCGCTACAACCAGCTACTATGGGCGTACCTGGTGCAGCAGGGACAGCACATAGGCGTGCTACAATTGTGGATTACGAGACGTCCGTACGCTGATAGGACAAAGCAATAATACCATGATTGGGCAGGCATCGCAGGAGGCTGATTAATACTTGACGCTCGAGCAATTGTGTAGTGTGACTCGTCAGCTCCTTAAATATGCCGCCCTGTGCGGCGACAACCAATCGCAACGCACCATCTTCCACCAATGATCGCACATGGGGCGCGGTAACACGGAGCCAGGGTCACGCCTTAGCTACATCGCAGGCTGTCCCGAGTTCCCTTCCGTTGCTTCTTTACACGCCGATACAGCTTGCTACCATCGGCGTTGTAGCCATCAGTTTTCGAGCAGAGCTAGTAAACAGATGTATCTGTTGCCGGCTGTATCGTCACGTCTTCAGACGCCGCTACGACGGGCTACATTGGAGCTACAAGCTACATTTGTAGCCTGTAGCGGGATGTATCCAGCCTGCCGTCGCGGCGTGTAAAGGTACCATTAGAGATGTGTCAAACAGACAAAAGCATCCGTCATAATTTGTAACCTAGCGGCTCAAACATAAGTTTTATTTTACATCCTCAACAGATTTTTGAAATCTCAGAAAAGACATTATAATAATGTATTACTGCCAGAGCATGAAGTGAATTATCCTTATCTAACCTTCCAACCTCTCTCACTGCAGGCCAAGCTGGGATTGTCACTTGCAACCATTCATTTCCAGTATGTCTCACTTCTCTTCTACCCTCAAGAGATATACAGACACAGACTATTCAAAAGGTTATGGTGGATACGGATCATATGCTTCCAACCACAGTTCTTCATTCAGTGATAGAAATAAACTGTCTTACAAGTCGAATGTGAACAGCTCCTATTGCACCAGCTCTGCTCTTCGCTCTTATGGAGATCTTGACCGAAGCCTTCCGCCCCTGGATTCATCCACAAGAAGGAGTGACATCTTAACACGGTCTCCAGCTAAGTATACCCCGAGTACATACTCCTACAACTACAACAGTAGTTACTCAACCTTCCAGTCCTCCCCCATCACCTCGCTGTCTCGGAAGAAGTCATCCAGTCATACCGACTTGTCGCTTGGATTCTCTGAACTACGTACCTCAGATACTTGTTATAATCATAGCCCAGGATTGACACGATCGCGCCATGATTTGGATAGTACTTCTCGAATTTCCCGTGCCTCCAACCACACTGAGTTTGGGGACATCTATGGAAAGAAAAGAGGCTCTACTACTGGATATGGACTGTCTTGTGCTGGAGCTCCAGAACCTGTCACTAAGCCCTCAAGATTCACCTACTCATATGACAAGAACGAGGGATCCAGTGGTAAAGAAACACTGGTAAGTCTTATTCCTTATGATTGACAAACAAAACAAATGATTGTAAGGTTTGGATACATTTGTAGAACAGCACAGGAATAATATTTCCTTATTTTCTTATTCCATTTCCAAATAATACAAGACACATTATCGAAGACACCAGTCTCAGCAACAAGTTTTGTCTATATAACTTTTGTTTTGCTTGGATCAATTATTCTACTGTACTCGCAGTCTGAGTCCAAGCTTTGCTCCTTCTACACCTTTCACACTTACTCATTTTCTCCATAGTTTTATATACGAAAGGATATTAAATTCTTGTTTTTGCCACAAAGTGTTTGTAGAAACCAAGGGAGTCCTCGCCAACGTTAACATGGACTGTGACTAACAAATAAGTTGAGAAACATTAAAATCTGAGAGTCCTCAGTGGTTGATACCTTTTAATGGCTAAGGGCCACTTTACACACACCAACTTATCAGTCCAACTTCTGAACAACTTGCTGGTTGCAGTGAAATCATGCACACATTGTTCCATTTTGTGGCTGTGTACAAATGTAACAATGTGTCCATGATTTCACTGCAACCAGTAAGTTGGTCAGAAGTTGGACAGATAAGTTGGTGTGTGTAAAGTGGCCATTAGGCTATGGGTTGAACTAGATGGTCTTATGGCCACTTTACACACACCAAGCAGTGAAATCATGGACACATTGCTCCATTTGTACACAGCCACAAAATAGAGCAATGTGTCCATGATTTCGCTGCAACCAGTAAGTTGTTCAGAAGTTGGACAGATAAGTTGGTGTGTGTAAAGTGGCCATAACTGCAAAGACTCTAAGGTCTCTTCATCAGGCTTAATGATGACATACAGTACCTTCTGGAGACACACACATACAGTATATACAAATGCAGGGTTGGATAATGTAGTACATAAGACAGGTGGCGTAAAGCAGAATATAGTGGTCAGTCTTGGGTGGGGGGAAGTAAAATCAGAGTTCAGAGATAAGAAGCACAGATAGTTGTATTGTCCTTTGATTATTCGTTGGTCTAAGACTTGAAAATTCCTTAATTGATGTAGAAAAACATAAATCAATGCAACACATTAATTCCTGCTTTGAATATATAAAAGTCAACATGTCTTCCCCTACATGCAGGTTCCTACATTTTGTGGTGCAACAATTAAGAACTAGGATGAACTCTCATTGCCACACAATCAAAGTAAGGGTACCGTTACACGTCGCAACATTGCATGCAATTTCACTTGCAATTTGCTGGTTGCAGTGAAATCATGGACACATTGTTCTATTTTGTTGCCGTGTACAAATGTAACAATGTGTCCATGATTTCACTGCAACCAACAAATTGCAAGTGAAATTGCATGCAATGTTGCGACGTGTAACAGTACCCTAAGAAGGACAGATCTACCTGTGCCTAATCCCTTTTGTAGCCTTGACCATACCATAATGGATATGAAAATACTAGTTCTGAAAGCTAACTTCAGATCACAAAGAATCAGGAGAATCTTAGACACTTATGCTGACCTTTGATATATTCAAAGCAGGAATGAATGTGTCACATGGATTTTTTCTACATCAATTAAGGAATTTTCACGTCTCAGACCAACGACTAATCAAAGGACAATACAACAATCTGTGCCTCTTATCTCTGAACTCTGATTTTACTTCCCCAGTTGCTCTTCCCCCTCCCAAGACTGACCACTATATTCTGCTTCACGTCACCTGTCTTATTTACTGCATTATCCAACCCTGTTTGTGTATATATGTGTGTGTGTGTTCAGAAGTTGTGTCATCATTAAGCCTGAAGAAGAGGCCATAGAGTCTCGAAAGCTTGCTATTTTTTACCATCTTCTCAGTTTGCTATTGAAACATATCAACCACTGAGGATTCTCAGATTTTAACATTTTTCTATCTACTGGCTAACACTGTACAAACATTTTTTACCTTAACAAATAAGTCATGAGGCTTCCATTAAGTATGTGAAGAATAAGAGCAATCCAAGGAGTGGGTGCAGAAATACTTGTTGGTAACTAGAATCTCTACTATATATAGAACTGGGGCCCATAGGTTTTATGGGACAAGAGTAGTTATGGTGCAGAATGAGGTATAGAGCTTTGTAAGATATCTGCAGGATTTACACAAGGATTGCAATGGCGTGTCATGTTAATACCTGAAAGTAAGCAGACGCCATCTAAATAAAGGAATATATAAAGGAATCACTCATTTTTATATTATACAGTGATCAAGCAAGATTTTATATTAAATTGGATGATGATTGAAAGTAGTAACATTTTAACTTGAGACCAATATCTACTATATAATCACGAATGGATTTCGCGCACCACACTCGCATGCGACTCGCCGTGGTCATGTGGATACGAACGAAGCATTGGCCGCGCAGCGGCCATTGCGAGCAGCTCTAAGGCGACTCGCTATGCCCGCGCAGCGGGCATGGCGAGTCGCCTTAGTGGCGCGAAGCATTGGCCGCGAAGCGGCCATTGCGAGCAGTTCTAAGGCGACTCGCTATGCCCGCGCAGCGGGCATGGCGAGTCGCCTTAGCAGCGCGAAGCATTGGCCGCGAAGCGGCCATTGCGAGTCAGAGACTCGCTCTGCTAGAATCCCGATGCATTGTGCATCGGGCACCCATCTAGTAACTAATAAGTAAGAATTAAGAGAAGTGTAGAAGCTAAAACAGATAGAAACTAAGATTGGGGACCGGTGTCTTTTGTTTCAGCCTACTTTATAATGAGGCAGACAGCAGAAAATCAAATCTGAGCTGGCCCAAGCATGTATGCATTTGTGCTGTAAATAATATCCATTTCTGGTGTGAGCTATAATACATTAGTGGAATGGAGCGTGGCCCCCGCCTCCACGGCTAGGTGTCATCTACAGTTTGGCTAAGTGCTTTGAGCAAAAGAAAAAGTCAACAAAAAGGGGCAACTACCACCAGAAAACTGTCATAGAGGGGTGATCATCACTGATGTATCCAGGTCTCTCCTCCAACAGATCATCTCACAGAAAGAAGGTCATACTCAACATAAAGTGGAACCATCATCTTTTATTCCATAAATCAATAGTACACATAATAATAATATTTATTCATTTATATAGTGCTATTACTTCCATAGCGCTTTACATACATTTGCTACAAATGTACACATACAAATAAGCAACTTTGTAATATATCTGATCAGACAAATCTGCTTCTTTCTCTGCCAAAATTGATCGGTCATTATCAAAATTCTCAATTCTGAAGTAAAATCTGTATACAGTGAAGACTTTCCCATCACTGAGATAGGAGATGGCATCTGTTACTCATGAGTTTGGGGAAAGATGTACTGTAAGATGGTCATTGGTAAATTACTAGAGGAAGATATGTATCGCTGGAATTATTAGCCTTAGTGATGTAAACCTGGATGTATGCTGCAGAATGCTAAGTTTAAACAGACTTTAACAGGGCCGGGTTTTTTGTGAACAGATAAAGAGATGGGTGGATCAGCTGTTAACCATATTTCTACCTTTAGACTGTGGTCCAGTGGGTAAAATGAAGGCTTCTGGAGTCACTCTGTGTTTTGTGTATGGAGGTAGCAGAACCTCCAGAGTGGTGCTCTGATTGTCAGAGGAGCAGAACCCTGTACATGACTACACAGCTATATGGGCTTCTTATTTTTGTACCTTTTTGATGGAAAAATGTTTACTTTATTTTAATTTCTGTGGAGTGGTTTATGTGGATTAAATAAACCAGCCGGAGATTTAACTAGAAATGCTTCCTGTCACTACCTCGACCAGCATGCAAGTGAGTTCCACGTTAGAATCTCATCAGTAACAACTGCCATCTTCTATCTCTGTAATGGGAAAGTGGTCACTGAGTATAGATTTGACCTCAGAATTGAGAATTTTGATAATGACTGGTCAATACTGGCAGAGAAATAAGCAGATTTCTCTGATAAGAAATACTACAAAGTTGCTTATTTTCATGTGTACTTTTGATTTATGAGATAAAAATGAACTATGAATACACTTTAATGATGACTCTGTAAATAGCTATTGAATTGGCACAATATGCATTCATCCTTTAGATCTAGAGTTTATGTCAGTGAATGAAGTCTCATGTTGATCAACAAGTCCACTACTCTACCGGCAATTTACTGCTTTCCATCAGTTGTCAATCACAATTGCTTATAGAAGCACCTCCCATGGTATTTTGTCCCTACTTTATAGACTAAGGGGGTCTATAAAATTTATTAGGGGCTTGGATGTGGAAAAAATTCATGTGAGTTCAAGTCAGGCCACTCGATGATCTGAGCTCCCCCAAGAAGAGAACACCAGGACCGCTGTGGGTTATGATTGGCTGCAGCAGTCAGGTGATTTGAGCAGCGCATCATCGGGTGTTTTTGTGCTTATCACAGTGGCGCTGCTGCTGGTGTAGTGGTGACGTCTCCCTTCCTATGTCAGGGCAGACAGTGGAGGATCCAGGTGATACTGTAGAGTGTCAATTAACTTGGCAGTTTTCAAAGATTCACGCCTCTAAGGAACGTTGCTTTTTGCCCAAATGCTTTATATGCGGCGGGTCAGTTATTGGTGATGATGTATGTAGAGGCCTCTGGCGTATGTTCTGCAGCAGACAGCGTGTCTGGTCGGGTCATCCTGTAATGGACGATGCTCATATAGCACATTCTGTCACACTCTCTGAATCTTCATTACATAATATAGAATGAACACAGCCTGTTTATGAGGCACCTAATTAACTAAACGGTATTTCTTGCAGGTTTTATTAGTCTTATTAAAAATTACAGCTACACTACAGGTTTACGGAAATGGATGATTCAAGTGCCTTTGAATGACTATGAATATCAACATGGAGGTCTGAAAATCAAAATACATAAGAATAAATTAACCTTAAAAGTATATTTTATTCAACAGATCTTAAAAAAAACTTCCACAATTAGATGTCTAAAAAAATGTTCCTGTGCTGAGATGTTATATATCAGGATTTTCTCACCAACAAAGGCTAGGGTCACATTTGCGATGTGCCCCTAGCCTGCCGGATTCCGGTATTATCTTAGAACTTTTTCCAGCGCCGCATAGCGTTTCCGCTATGCGGTGCTGGAAACCGCTGCCCTTAGTTACCCGCTGTTTACCTGCACGACCTGTCACACAGGCAGCGGCTCGGAGGGCGTTTTACAGCGCCGCACAGGAAATCGTGTCTGCAACGGTTTCCTGTGCGGCGCTGTAAAACGCCCTCCGAGCCGCTGCCTGTGTGACAGGTCGTGCAGGTAAACAGCGGGTAACTAAGGGCAGCGGTTTCCAGCACCGCATAGCGGAAACGCTATGCGGCGCTGGAAAAAGTTCTAAGATAATACCGGAATCCGGCAGGCTAGGGGCACATCGCAAATGTGACCCTGGCCAAAGTTAATTTTGATCAGTAGATATTGGATTAATAATAATTTCCATAATTGGATGTGATTAATAAAAAATGTTCCTGTGCTGAGATAATCTTATATTTGTGTCCCTGCTATGTACTGTGTAATGGATGTGTCTGACTGTACAGGGACATGGTCTGATCATACCACATCTCCTGTGCTGAGATAATCTTATACATGTGTCCCTGCTGTGTACTGTGTAATGGCCGTGTCTGACCGTATAGGGACATGATCTGATCATACCATATCTCCTCTGCTGAGATAATCTTATAGACAGTATGTGTCCCTGCTATGTAATGTGTAATGGATGTGTCTGACTGTACAGGGACATGGTCTGATCATACCACATCTCCTGTGCAGAGATAATCTTATATATGTGTCCCTGCTATGTACTGTGTAATGGATTTGTCTGACTGTACAGGGACATGGTCTGATCATGCCACATCTCCTGTGCTGATATAATCTTATATATGTGTCCCTGCTATGTACTGTGTAATGGATGTGTCTGCCTGTACAGGAACATGGCCTGATCATACCACATCTCCTGGGCTGAGATAATCTTATATACGTGTCCCTGCTATGTACTGTGTAATGGCTGTGTCTGACCGTATAGGGACATGGTCTGATCATACCATATCTCCTGTGCTGAGATAATCTTATATACAGTATGTGTCCCTGCTATGTAATGTGTAATGGATGTGTCTGACTGTACAGGCACATGGTCTGATCATACCACATCTCCTGTGCAGAGATAATCTTATATATGTGTCCCTGCTATGTACTGTGTAATGGATGTGTCTGCCTGTACAGAGACATGGTCTGATCATACCACATCTCCTTGGCAGGAGAGGATGCAAAAGAGTATAAAGAAAGGATCTCATGGGGTCTCAGATGCTATTTTCTGTGATGTAAAACAGAAAAAAATCAGCTGTGCACTGACTGAAAGCCATTTCTGTACCTTAGGGGGGATCCATGTGCAGCCTGTAGCCCTTAAAGGGGTTGACCACTACTTAGACTACCCCTTCTTATTCCCCATGTTTGCCCCCATTAAAATAAAAAAGCTTATACTCACCTGCTATGGCGGCAAGGTTCCAGTGGTGTCAACGCCCGTGTTCCCAGGCATCTCTCTCCTCGCCTTCAGATGTATAAGTAATTAACAGGAAGCTAGGAGCAGCAACAGATATCCTATTCTGCTGATTACTTATACATCTGAGGGTCAGGGGAGAGAAGCCAGCGGTGACTGGGTACAGGTCTTGTGTGATGTAACAACCTCACATGAGTCCTGGCAACACAAGCACCGACACTGTTGCAACTGCACCAGCATGAGAAGTGAGTATAGGCTCCTTTGTTTTAACCCCTTCATGACCAATTCAGTTATAGTATGTCCTTGGTTGTGTCCCGCCCCCTGAATCGAGCCCACAGCGTGAGCTTGCATTTTCTCCCCCACGTTTCAGCTGATGTCATTAGCGGAGATGTGTAGCTAACACCATTAATTAGATCAGTGATCCGATTGGTGTTAACGCTTTCGATCAACCTGTGACTGACAGCACAATTTTCGATCATCCTGTTTGTGACTGACAGCACAATTCAAAGCCCTGTGGCAGGGATTGTGCAATTCCCTGCCGTGAACGGAGGTCCCGTGGTGCGATCAGGGGACCTCAATGCGTTACCTGGACAACCCGGGGTCCTGTAATGACCCCAGAAGCTGTATAAAATCACTTCCTGCCTGTGAAGTCCCAGTGACATCATCTGCAAAGAGTGATCATTTTCCCTATGTTTGGATGTGCTGTAGTCCATCCGAACACAGGGGAAGCGATCAGAAAGTGGAGTCCGGTGGGGAAAGTAAAGTAATAACATTTTTTACAAAAAATCTGAAAATAAAAAAAGGCACTAAAGTTCAAATCACCCCCATTTTGCCTCATTGAAAATAAAACTATTACAAAAATAAAATATATACACGCATTTGTCATCGCCGCGTTCAGAAATACCCGATCTATCAAAAGAAAAAAATCAACCAGAACGGTAAACTACGTAACGAAAAAAAAGTCCAAACGCCAAAATTAAGTTTTTTGGTCGCTGCAACATTGCAATAAAATGAAATAATGGGCGACAAAATCAGCGCATCTAAGAAGAATGGCATCATTAAAAATGTCAGCTCAAGACGCAAAAAATAAGCCGTCACCCAATTTCAAATCGAGAAAAATGAGATCACTGCGGGTCTCGGAATATGGTGCAAAAGAGCAAGTCTTTTTCTTTAAAAACTTCAGATTTTTTTTACCACTTTATTAAAAGTATACTGTAAAAGGCTTCACGAACTCGGGCAGTGCACATACTATACGTAATGTACGTATAGTATGTGCGCAGCTGTCAGAGGAGCAGGCGCCTTCATTCACAAAATTGTACAGAGCCGCCGGGAGCCAGCTTACTGTACAGGGGTTTTTAACCCCTCACATGCTCACCTGACTAGGCAGCATGTCTCTAGAGGGGGTGGGCACTCCCCCCTAGAGACATGAATGGAGCAATTATTATTAATATTAAACCTTTTTATACAGTTAAACACTTTGATAAGCAAAGTATGTAGGGTAACCGCATTGCTCAGGATCACACATCCTGAGCAATGCGGTTACCGCATTGCGGATGCTAGAACCGCTGCGGAAACTGCAGCCTGCGTGATTTTTCACACAGGCTACAGTTCCGAGGCCAGTAACCGGATTGCTTGTGAAGCAATCCAGTTTTTATAATGGGCTCCTATGAGGAGCGTTTCCTGCTCTGGATTTGCGCTTTTTGAAAGCTCAAAACTGGATCAGGATTTTAAAAAATAAACGCAGATGTGACCCCAACCAAAGACATAATTCCACACAAAACTCTGAAAATGGGCCAGAGAAATTTGTGGGCACCCTCAACTTAATATTTGGTTGCACACCCTTTGGAATAAGTAACTGTAATCAATCGCCTCCTATAACATCAACAGCTTCTTCCACCTCTCAACTGGAATTTTGGACTCTTCAATTATACACAGCTCTTGGATTCTCAAATTTGAAGGCATCTTCTCTCGACAGTAATTTTAAGATCTCTCCACAGGTGATCAATGGGATTTAGATCCAGACTCATTACTGCTCCTTCAGAACTCTCCAGCCCTTTGTTTTCATCCATTTCTGGGGCTTCTTGAATGTGTGGGGTCATTGTCCTGCTGGAAGATCCATGACCTAGGGCGTACACCCAGCTTTCTTACACTGAGCACTACCTTACGACCCAAGATCCTTCAGTAATCTTCAGATTTCATGATGTTTTGCACCCAGCAAGGCACCCAGTGTCAGCGGCAGCAAATTAACCGAAAACATCTTTGAATCTCCACCATGCAGGTCTTGTGCTCTTTTATTTGTAGGCCTAATCCCATTTTTGTAAACAGTAGAATGATGTGCTTTATCAAAAAGCTCATCTATAGACATGACCTGTCCTAGAAGGATTTTGGCTTACTAATATACATTTCGGAAAACTGCAGTCAGGCTTTTCTCTGTCCCTGTGTAAGCATTGGGGTATTCCTGGGTCACCACCACTAAGTGTTTCAGATCATTCAAATGTTGATGCCACTCTGACACTGATGCTCCCTGAGCCTGCAGGACAGCTTGAATTTCTTTGGAAATTAATTGGGTTGTCTTATCTTCCATCTGGACTATCCTGCATTGCAAATGTTTATCAATTTTTCTTTGCCGTCCACGTCCAGGTAGATTAGCTACAGTGCCATAGATTGTAAACCTCTTGATTATGCTTCGCACCATGGACTATCAACATGAAGATCTCTGGAGATGGACGTGTAACCTTGAGATTGTTGATATTTTTCAATAATTTTGGTTGTTAAGTCCTCAGACATTTCTCTGTTCTCCATACTTAGTGTGGCACACACAGGCACACAATGCAAAGGCTGAGTCAACTTCCCCCTTTTCCTCTAGTTTCAGGTGTGATTTTCATATTCCCCACATCGTTCACTTGCCACAGGTGAGTTTAAATGAGCAACATTATATAAATTATCTTGATTTTTTTTCATAGTTGCAGGCATTTTACCTTTGTGTGGATTGCCAATATCAGTTAAGGGAATCTGCCAACACGTTTTTGCTACTGTGATAGCAGCATTATGCAGGGGTTAAGACCCTGATTTTATGTGTCACTTCCCGGGCTGTTTGTGTGCAATTTGATAAAATCACTGCTTTATCAGAATACAGATCTCTGTATAACACCACCCCTAATACTGATTGGCAGCGTTCACTATACACTGTGCATAGGCAGAAAGCTTCCCATCAGTGGTAGCAGCGGTGTTATACAGAATTTATGAATATGGAGCACTACATGGGGGCTGATTTTGCTAGTTCTCTAGTGATAATCTGCCATTAAATCTGTGATTTTATCAAAAGTACAGCAAGCAGCCCAGTAGTGATAAGTCACTGGAATCACAGTGTTTGTCTCTACATTATGCAGCCCTGAGATTAGGTGGCACATTTCTGGTAACAGAACCTTTTTAAATTTCCTACTTAGAATAATAAAGAAGGGTGCTTTATATTTAGGTTACATACATAATCTTCCCATGTAGTGGACCCTCGTTCTACACATGTTTATCTATATATCCAGTGCAATAGGGTATAAATCAATTTTATCACATAGGTCTACTTTTAACCGTTGTATCTATATGAAAGGCTATATCGTACTAATGTAATATCAGAAGACAGGGCTGAAAACAGCCTGTAGATTCATAAAGGATCCGCACAAACTGGATGTTATTCTATGACGTCTGTATTGTCCAGCAGAAAAAAAATCGTAGGTGTGACTTTATGTTTTTGCGCTGCACATGTGCAGAATAAGAACTTGTGATCCACCAGGACTCATGAGAAGTTCAGCAATCACTGTCCTACAGAGAGCAGAGGCAGGTAACAGTGTACTGTGCCCACGGGGAGAGCATTCAGTGCGCAGGTGACAAAGTGACAGCTGGACGCTCAGCACCGCCAATTAAAAGAATAGAATCTGTACAAACCAGAGGTGCGAAGGAGGCTGCAGCTGGAAGGGCAGAGCTATCTTCATCTTCCGAAAATGTGAAGGTGACATCTGTGGACAATAATGTCATTATCCAAAATGTACAAAGTAGGTAATGAGGGGGAAGAAGCAAGGGTGTAACGATTAGGGCCACAGGGTTGGCAACTGCGACTGGTGAGAATAGGGGCCCGCTGACTTCAACGTCTGCTGCACATTGATGTTCATCCTCGAGGACCAGGGCTGGTCCTGGACTGCCTGGGGAGCCCATGCCTGTGCGTCGGCCTCAAGCACCAGGGGTTACTCGGTAGCTGGGATGGCTGATTCTTTGGGAACGGTGGCTGTGGCCCAACTCCATTGCCTTGGCCGTGCACTGATGGGAGTTATACACAGGGGAGATTGATAGTCTTTTCATGACGTCACCTGTTGTATTGGGCCAGGGATGGCCGACACTGCTCATTTAGGCCTCTGGGGTGGATAGTGCGGCAACCGGGATGGTGTCGCTCCCCACAGGTGGAGTGGGGCCCCAGGGTTGGTGCAATAGTCTATAGGCACAATGGTGATTATAGTTGGGGTGCAGGAGGGAGGGTGTAGGAAATAACAGGAAGTGACAAGGGTTTGAGTCGGTCGACAGGGTAGGGGGTACTGGGATACCGGGACAGGTTGCTACTTCAGTGGGGATCACGGCTGGTTGGGCCCCGATCCCGTGCCATGGACACTCAATGGCTGAGGGAAAAATTATTTGGGATGGGGGATTATTATACGTGACGCCACCTGGGGTACCTGGTAATGTAGTTACCAGCCGGCCGCTGAGGTGATGGTAATGCATCTTTGGGTAGTACAGCTCCCAACAGGCGGAGCTTTACCTCAGGGCAGCGGGATGGATGAGGGGAGTAGTAGTCCTTGGCTCTGTGTAAGTTCTCCAGGCAGCGGCAGTGAATCAGGCACACACACAATAGTCTCTGTTTCAGTACCTTTTTTACTGATGGCGGGTAGCAGGAACAGTCCAGCAGGGTAACCAGGTGGCCGGTGCAGTTTGGGACATCCACCTTTGAAAGTTATGAAGCTTCCTTTATTTGCGTGTGTGGTGATTTGGGAAAGTTCTGCCTCAAGCTGAACCTGCCGCTTTCTCTCTCTCTGGATGATACTCCACAACTGACGATGAGGACCTTTCTGTGGGGATCCCTACTCCTTTCTTTGGGTCCCTGCTCCAACGTTTGGTCAGGTTTGGGGTCTTAGTCTCCTGAGCTCCGGGGGGATTAAATCCTCCTGCCTGTCCGGGCTTTCTCTGCTATGACTGGATCAACAGCAGCTTCGGACTCCAGCGTCCGGGTGGGCTAAAGGGCGATTATAGAAGAGATAAAAGGAGACAAAAGAGGCACAATAGTGCCCTATCAATATGCCCTGACTGTGCACACAGATCATATAGAGGTGCACTCACCTGATCTAGTTATGTGCACCCACAACTAGATTTGATGACATGTAGTTAAAAGCTGCTGCAGGACCGCCACGTAGCACATGTAAGAGTATCCTACTCTTCACCCTTCTGTATACATATCTACATGTACATATCTACATTTTGAACATATTTACATTTTGAACATATTTACATTTCCCACATTTTACAGCTTACTCTCTGCATCTGAGTGGAGGGTGACCCAAGCTGATACGATCTACGTAATTATGACTAGTGTGAGTGGGTCTATATGTCACAGATAAGCTGGGTTAGGCTACGTTCACACATTTGCGTATTTTGCTGCGCTTTTTTGTGCGCGCTTTTTGCCGCGTTTTTCGGCCGCGCAAAAAAGCGCAGCAAAATACTCCGGGGCTTTCACACACTGCGCTTTCTTTCCCCCAGAAAGCGCAGTGATGTCACAGAGGGGAGGAAGAATCCAGCTTCCTCCTCCCCTCTGTGACATGTGTGACCGCCCCATTAGACTTCACAGTGTATTAATAAACACTGTGAAATCTAAATTAAACAAAAGCAAGTGTGTGAAAAATAAAAAAGAATGAATACCGTATATACTCGTGTATAAGCCGACCCGTGTATAAGCCGACCCCCCTACTTTTGCCCCCAAAAACTGGGAAAACTTATTGACTCGCGTATAAGCCGAGGGTGGACTCCAGCACAGGTATACAGCCCCCAGCAGTGTGGTATACAGCAGCCTCCCCAGTGGTATATACAGGCCCCAGCAGTGTTACAGCAGCAGCCCCAGTGGTATATACAGCAGCAGCCCCAGTGGTAGTATACAGCAGCCCCAGAGGTATATACAGCAGCCCCAGTGGTAGTATACAGCAGCAGCCCCAGTGGTAGTATACACGCAGCCCCAGTAGTATATACAGCCCCAGTGGTAGTATACATACAGCCCCAGTAGTAGTATACAGCCCAGTGGTAGTATACAGCAGCCCCAGTGGTAGTATACAGCCCCAGTAGTAGTATACAGCCCCAGTGGTAGTATACAGCAGCCCCAGTGGTAGTATACAGCCCCAGTGGTAGTATACAGCCCCAGTGGTAGTATATAGCCCCAGTAGTAGTATACAGACAGCCCCAGTAGTGGTAGTATACAGCCCCAGTGGTAGTATATAGCCCCAGTGGTAGTATACAGACAGCCCCAGTAGTGGTAGTATACAGCCCCAGTGGTAGTATATAGCCCCAGTGGTAGTATACAGACAGCCCCAGTAGTGGTAGTATATAGCCCCAGTGGTAGTATACAGGGCCCAGCAGGGCCCCCCTCATAATTTGGCGCCCCCACCTCAGTTTCTGGGCCCCCCCGCATGCAGCGCTGCGCTCATACATTACCTGTCTAGCAGCTGTCACCCTCCGGTGGCGGATCGCGGCTCCCGGCTCCGGGCTCCATCTTCCTCGCTGACTTCCTGCTTTGTGACCGGGGCTCAGCGCGATGACGTCATCGCGACGCCGGCCGGTCACCTGACAAGCAGGAAGTCAGCGAGGAAGATGGAGCCCGGAGCCGGGAGCCGCGATCCGCCACCGGAGGGTGACAGCTGCTAGACAGGTAATGTATGAGCGCAGCGCTGCATGCGGGGGGGCCCAGAAACTGAGGTGGGGGCGCCAAACTTTGAGGGCGACCGTATGACTCGCGTATAAGCCGAGGGGGGGACTTTTCAGCCCAATTTTTGGGCTGAAAAACTCGGCTTATACGCGAGTATATACGGTACTTACCTTCCGACGCCTTCTGCCGCTGTGCGATCCGCGGTTCCAAGTCAGATCTCTTCTGACAGGACCTGTGATGACGTCAGAGGGGGGCGTTCCCGGGGCGGTCCCATCGCTGATTGGCTGCTCGCGGTCATGTGATATCACATGACCGCGAGTGCCCGGGAACGCCCCCCTCTGACGTCACCACAGGTCTTGTCAGAAGAGATCTGACTTGGAACCGGGGATCGCACAGCGGCAGAAGGCGTCGGAAGGTAAGTATTCATTCTTTTTTATTTTTCACACACTTGCTTTTGTTTAATTTAGATTTCACAGTGTTTATTAGATCATCCAATTTGTGCAGTCTTCTTTTTCTCTTCAAAACCAATTCACCTGGTATTAAGGGTGTTCCTTGTGTGCTTTTGTTAAAGTCTGCTTCTTGCTTTTCTCTTGATTTTGCCAGACCTCTCTCTACACATTCCAGTATTTTCTTATACTGCTCTTTCTTCTGGTATCCCAATCTGCACCTGAGATGTTTTCTTCAGGAACTACAATGCCCATTTCAAAGTCTACTGGCAATTTTCCTGGTCTTGCTCTCCATTATGGTATGCTTTGGACGTCTGTTTTTGGAATCACAATTTGCCATACTATTTCATGTGTTATGGGGTTGATATACCATCTGCACAATTTATCTTGATAGATGACTAACCTGCTTCTTTCCTTCCACAAATGTGGGCTTCAGGTGGAGCATTCTCATCAAGACGGGAATCCAATTGGGTTACCAGCCTCTTCACTAGGCTCACTGCCATATCACTGTCTTATGAAAGAAAAAGGGGGGAAGGGGAACAAGAGGCGCAATAGTGCCTTATCACTTAGACACTTATAGTCCGGTGGTATAAAGGAACCACTCACCTATTTCAGTTGTGCGACCCACAACTGGTATACAGACATGTAGTGTTTTATCCGGATGGCTGCTGCTGGACTCCCACCGACCACTTGCACGTGGAATCACACAGTAAAAAATGGGAAAGGAAACGGTGTTCACCAGTCCGCGCTGCCAGGATCCACTTATTCCAGGGAAGAAACTCACGATCAGATGTGATATGATCAAAACCTTTTATTGCATCCAACGCGTTTCAACGCCTTTCCTGGCGTCTTCTTGTGTCGCCTTCCATCCATAATGAGGCAGCGGGTTTAATGCTACATTCTGACGGCTTTGATAGATATGGGTTTCTGTCATTTCCCATTTTCTGTTTTTATGAAAAGCTGGGAGTACTACTTCCTCCAAGTCAGCCATTGGCATTTTTACGGCCTTCCCGGTACTTGATGGTAATGTCATAGTTTGATAGCCGAGCCATCCAGCGTTGCTCCAACGCACCGAGCTTCGCGGTATCCAGATGTGTTAATGGATTATTGTCCATGTAAACTGTACATTTTGAAGCTGCCAGGTAATGCTTAAACTGCTCTGTTATAGCCCAAATTAAGGCCAAGAACTCCAACTTAAAGGAACTGTAGTTTTCCAGGTCCCTCTCTGTGGGTCGAAGTTTTCTGCTGGCATTGGCAATTACTCTTTCTTTGCCACCTTGTACTTGGGATGGTACTGCTCCCAAGCCTACATTACTTGAGTTAGTGTACAAGACAAATGGTAAGTTATAGTCAGGATAAGCCAGTATTTCCTCACCAGTCAGAGCCCGCTTTATCTGCTGGAAAGAGTCTTCTTGCTCATTTCCCCATTCAAATGGTGGTTCAGAGGACCTCCTCTTCTTAGTTTGGCCTACCAGAAGATCTTGCAGGGGCACTGCCATCTTTGTGTAGCCCTTTATGAATCTTCTGTAGTAGTATCCCACCAAACCTAGGAATTGACGTACCTCTCTGACGGTGATTGGCCTCTGCCAGTCCTGGGTAGCTGTCACTTTTTCCGGGACTGGTGCTACTCCATCTGTGCTGACCACATACCCAAGGTATTGGACTTTTGGTTTCAGCAGGTGACATTTAGATAGTTTAAGTTTCATCCCGTACTTTGCTAGGGCTACAAATACCTCTGCCAGGTGTTCCAGGTGATCCTCATAGGTCTTGGAATACATGATGACATCATCCAGGTATAAGAGCACTGTCTCGAAGTTCCTGTGTCCCAGACAACATTCCATGAGTCTTTGATACGTTCCCGGTGCATTGCATGACCTGAATGGCATGTTATTGAATTCACATAGGCCCATTGGTGTTGCGAATGCTGTCTTCTCCCGGTCTTCTTCTGCAACGGAGACCTGCCAATACCCACTAGTGAGATCTAATGTGGAGAAATAATTAGCAGTCTTTAATGCAGCAAGAGACTCCTCTATGCGGGGTAACGGGTAAGCATCTTTGTGAGTGATCTTATTGATTTCCCTGTAATCCACACACATCCTCATAGTGCCATCTTTCTTTCTGACTAGGACAAAGGGGGCTGCCCAGGGACCACAACTATCTCTTATAACCCCGGCCGCCTTCATGTCTTGCAGCATTTCTTCAGCACACTGGTAGTGATTTGGTGGAACGGGTCTGTATCTCACTTTAATTGGGGGATGATCTTTCGTGGGTATATAAAGGAGTGCCCCTTTAATTTTCCCAAAATCTAATGGATGCTTACTGAATACATGTTCAAACTCTTGTGCTACCTGGTAGACTCCATGCTTCTGGTAAGAAGGGGTGGTATCAGTTCCTACGTGCAACTGCTGACACCACTCCTCCAGCTGTCCCTTAGAGTTGTAGTCCTCCGCCTGGTTTGATGGGGGCAAGGGCTCTACTGCCTGTATATGACTGTCACAGACAGTGTACAACTTTGCTACAGTAGCATACCTGGGTAGTTTTACTTCTTCTTCCTCACAGTTTAATACATGGATTGGTACTCTTCCCCTGCGTACATCTACCACCTGTCTGGCTGTCAGTAGTGTAGGTCTGTGTTCTGAATATCCCAGCTCTACAACTGCCTGGTACTCCTTTCCTCTGAGACCTACAGCTGCTCGACACCATATTATCATTTCACTCTTTGGTGGTAACACAATAGGGAACGAGTCTGTTACCCATACACTGCCAATCTTCCTCCAGACAGATTTACCTGCTGCTTGTGTATAAAGGCCCCGTCAACCAAGGCTGCGATGTCAGAAGCGATGTGGGGGTGCATGCTCGCTTCCAATATCGCAGCCTTGGTGTCACACGGCAACATGTTGCCGGTGACGCCTTGGCGATGTGGGCAAAGCTGTCGCTCACTGGGCTGGGATCAACCCAGCTGGATCGCCGCCAACATCACTATTGCGGTGTCAGACAGCGCGATCCAGCCTAAACGCTGGTCGCAGATTGACTGGTTTACGTTCATCCTTGTAAACCTGTCAACCTGCAACCAGCGATAAATCGCAGTTGCGTAGCGCTGTCACATAGCATGACGCACTTGCGATATCGCTAGCGACATCGCTGATGCGTCACTTTTCGGCGATGTCGCTAGCGACATTGACATGTGTGACAGGGCCCTTAGGGCTTGGATTTCTCTCTGGAGAACCCTCTTCTGTCCATTATCAGCAGTCACAGCAATCTGTCTGAGTAAAAACAACACTTCTCCAAGGCAGTTTTCAATCACATTAGTACCAATTACCATGTAGGAGCATTTATTATTAGGGTCATCTTCTACCACACATAGCTCTTGGCCTTTTAACTCTACCCTGCCCAGCCTTATTGTAACCTCTCTAAACCCCACCTGGTTTAGTGGTTGTCCATTAGCTGCAAGAATAACAAAGCTACAGTCTGAAGGTTTAAGATCGGTATTAGACAGAATTGTTTATAACGGATATGTGGGATGGTGGTAAAATGTGACCAGGTGTTCTGAAGGGCTGAAGTGGGGATTCCCTCTAGCGTAATGTTGAGGTACGGACGACCTCCCACGTACCGACTAGCAACTCATATGGGTCCAAGCGTCTTACTCCTGAGACTTGGCCCCCGGCCTCAGGGATCGCTGTTTTAAAGGACATCCTCTTGCGAAGTGGCCTGGTTTATTACAGGAAAGACAGACGAGTTGTCCTGAAGAATCCGTGTAGTCGATGGCTCTGCATCGGAATGGAGCTAGCTGGATCTTGCTTGGTGGTTGTGACCCTGGCTGGTCTTGCAAGAGTGTCAGCACATAGTCCAAATTTTTGGTTAGCTGCAGCACCTGGTTACGTAGGTCATCATCAGAGTTTAGTGCTCCAGCTTGCCTTACAATCTTTGCAGGGTCTTTAGAATTAGGCTCAAAGTCTGTGGGAGAAGTATCAACTTGCCAAGATGAAGTTTTAAGTTCTGCAGACAATGGGTCTTGTAATACAGTTGTAGCACAGTCTTTTAAGGGGGAGTCACACGCGTCAATGTCGTCAGTGAGATGATTGCTGACGACATTGACGGCTGATTGCTGGTGAGCTGTCACACAGACAGGCTCACCAGCGATCAATTGACCAGAGACATCATGGAAACGATTTAAATATCGTTTCCACGATGTCTTGCTCCCGCTGCCAGCCTGCTGGAAGCGGGAGCAGGCTGGTCTCCAAGGTAAACTGCGGGTATCTAGGCAGCGCGCGCTGCCTAGATACCCGATGTGTACCTTAGTTACCAGCCTCCTCCGCTCACCGGCTGGTATCTAAGGTACACAGCGGGTAACTAGGAACCCTAGTTACCCGCTGTGTACCTTAGATACCAGCCGGTGAGCGGAGGAGGCTGGTAACTAAGGTACACGTCGGGTATCTAGGCAGCGCGCGCTGCCTAGATACCCGCAGTTTACCTTGGATACCAGCTCCCAGCGCTTGTGAGAGGCGCTGGGAGCTGGAATATCGCTACTCCCGGTGTCACACGCAGCGATGCTGCGTGTCCACCGGGCGACAATCGCCAGGTTTTGGAGCAGGTTCTAAAACCTGGCGATCATCAACCAGCGATTTATCGCTGGTTGATTCAGTATGTCACACGCGTCAATATCGCTGCAACGTCACGTGCAGCCGAGATCGTGCAGGCGATATTGACGCGTGTGACTCCCCTTTAGAGTATTAGTCTACATCAGGGTGAACTAAGACCCACATATGTACCTGATGGCGGGGAAAGGCGGACCTCAATCCAGCCATAAACTGTTCTGCAAGTATTTTATCTTCATCTTCTACACTTGCCGGGTCTACCTGTTTTAAAGACTGGATTGCCCCTTGTAAACACAGGGCATAGTCTCTGACGGTGTCTTGTGGTCTCTGTTTAAATTGGTAGAATAACATCCTTAGCTCTGCCCGTGAGCGTTTTTCAAAAGCAGCTTTGAGCTTGTCAAACATATTTTCTACAGAATCTGTCAGCATCTCTCCAAGACTCGACCTCTAGATCCGCTGCGCCTATTAATTGTTCATGCACAACGGCGGCTCGCTGCTTTCCTGTCATTGCATACATGTCTAGCCCGCAGATATTTTACGTTTGAAGGCTGCTAAGGTATCGGGTTTACCTTCATAGGTCGGTAACCATTTTGCTTCCGGTATGTACGGCAAGGTTATTGGCATTATCGGGGCCACCGCTCCAGGTGCTGCAGCTCCTACAGCGGCTGAGGGACCGACCGCTACTGCGTCCTGGACATCCCCTCCTGTGGTGACTCAGACTTTGTCGGCTTCACTCATGGCGGTGCCCCCCTAGTTTATCGTTGCCAGTCTCTGAGCTAATCTTTGTGGTCGTCTCCGGCATCAGCCACTAGGTACACAGATGAACAAAGTTCAGCTCATCAGTCCTCGGGCCCCTCTGGAACAAGCCACTGCACTCCGTCAATCCTCGGCAGAGCGAAGGGGCCGAGCCTATTTTCACGTTCTTTTTCAACCGCTCTGTGACGCAGCTTAATTTCTGTGGCAATGGCGGTTCGGTTCACAGTTTAATAGTTAATAAAGTCAAAAGGCACACTTTACCTGGTATTACAATTTGGGACATCCACCTTTGAAAGATATGAAGACTCCTTTATTTGCGTGTGTGGTGATTTGGGAAAGTTCTGCCTCAAGCTGAACCTGCCGCTTTCTCTCTCTCTCAGGATGATGCTCCACAACTGACGATGAGGACCTTTCTGTGGGGATCCCAACTCCTTATCTTGGGTCCCTGGTCCTAAGTTTGGTTATGTTTGGGGTCTTTGTTTCCTGAGCTCCAGGGGAATTAAATTCTCCTGTCTGCCCGTGCATTTTCTGCTGTGACTGGATCAACAGCACCTTCGGACCCCAGCGTCCGGGTGGGCTAATTATTGATGATTAATGAATTTTCTAACTTTCCACTTGCCTTCATCCCTTTCTAAGGTACTACACAGCTCCGGTGTCAGTCTTTTCTGTTTCTGGGCCTCACTTGGTCCCAGCAACCAGCTCTTCCTCCTTCTTGACTCCTCCTTGACTAAATGGCTCCTCCCCCCAGGCCTGGATCTTTATAGGGAATCTTGCTTAAGGCAGCAAATGGAGCTCCCCCTTCAGGACTGGGGTGGAAAGTGTTGTGTGCTCTATGTGCCAAAGTGTACATCCTGCCCTGCACCGGTGGGTCCTATGGCAATCCCTGCATGGCTGCCACAGGTTGTAGTTTCTTTACATTTTACTTGGTGGAACGTGGTGCAGTCCGGGGCACTGGTTACCAGGTTTTGGAAGGGTCCAGTCAGCCTGGAGGAATTCAGAGATCCACCTCGCCAAGTGGATTTAGAGGCCTTCCTGCTACACCCTCTCTTTGGGTCCCTGCTGCTTGTACGCTATGCTGTGGCCCTCTTCCTGCTTGTTTGTTCTTACTCTGTATTGCACACAGCACAAGCCTATCGTGGGTACCGCCGGGTTAGTGATGGCTCCTGGCTCTAGTTATACTATGGTGCCGCTGGGTCTTAGGTGCGGCCAGGAGACTTGTAGTCTCCTGCCCTCCAGAATCGGTTGCCAGGACATAGAGTACCAGCGCAACCCACGACTCTGGCGTCCTCTGTAGTGCCTCTTCGGGGTGAGATCACTGGCAGCTCCACTCTTCTCTCCTCTCTTGAGACGTTCTCCTCTAACCCCTTCTCCGTGCCGGGAACAGGGCAGCTCCCCTGAACTCGGGTTCTAGAGCTTCCCCTTCTGGCCTGGAGTCAGGATTAGTGTGTGGATGCTGCTCCCAGGCAAGACATCCCCCCCAGTGAATGAGGCAATGTCACTGTGGCAAGCATCTAAAAAGTGAGAAAAAAGCGCAATAGGGTCTTCTCTCTTAGGGACAGAGGCAATGTAAAATTCTGATAGAATCTGCTCACCTGGTGAGGTTGTGTGTACCCAGTGCTCTGCAGATCATGTGTGTCCAGTGCTCTGTAGATCATGTAATGTGCCCAGTGCTCTGCAGATCATATTTGTGCAGTGCTCTTCAGATCATGTAATGTGTGCAGTGCTCTTCAGATCATGTGTATCCAGTACTCTGCAGATCATGTAATGTGATCAGTGACCTGTAGATCATGTACAGTGCCTAGTGCTCTGCAGATCATGTGTGCCCAGTGCTCTGCAGATCATGTACACTGCCTAGTGCTCTGCAGATCATGTGTGCCCAGTGCTCTGCAGATCATGTGTGCCCAGTGCTCTGCAGATTATGTGTGTCCAGTGTTCTGCAGATCATGTGTGTCCAGTGATCTGCAGACCTTGGTCAGCACATAGCCTCAGGGGGAGGCAGATACACAGCGCAAAGGAAGGAAAGAGATGAGGGGAGGGAAAGACAGAGTACAAGGGGGGAGACAGACACAGAGAGGGAAGACAGCGCACAGGGGGGAGAGACAGAAACAGGGGAGAAACACATTGTACAGGGGGAGAGACAGAAATAGGGGAGAGACACAGCGCACAGTGGGCAGACATGCACAGAGAGGGGAGACACAGCACAAAAGGGGGAGAAAGCACAGATAGGGGGAGACACACACAGGGGGGAGAGACACAGTGCACGGGGGAGGCAGTGCACAAGAGGGATTATATATATACTAGATGGTGGCCCGACTCTAATGCATCGGGTATTCTAGAATATAGAAATAGGGATTGCATGGGGAAGGCAGTGAGGGCTGAATAGGGAGGGACTTTGAGGACGGAGCGTGGGGGGAGGATGGCATGGCAGGGGGGAGGAGGATGGAGGGTCACAGGTAGGGGGAGGACGGAGTGGCGGGGGGAGGAGGGAAGTTGGAGGGCAGGGGGGAGGAGGATGGAGGACGGAGGAGGGTAGCGGCTGGGTGGGGTGAGGATGGAGCAGCACAGGCAGTAGGAGGACAGAGCAGCAGGGGGAGGACGGATCACAGAGCGGCGGGGGGAGGACGGAGGACGAAGCGACGGGGTGAGGGACGATGGAGCAGCACAGGCAGGGGGAGGACGGAGGATGGAGTGGCGGAGGGGAGGAGGACAGAGGAAGGAGGAGGAAGCAGTGGGCTAAGGGAGGATGGAGCAGCAAAGGCAGGGGGAGGATGGAGTCGCAGGGGGAGGACAAAGCACAGAGCAGCGAGGGGGAGGAGGACGGAGGACGAAGCAACGGGGCGGGGGAGAACGGAGCAGCACAGGCAGGGGGAGGACGGTGGATGGAGTGGCAGAGGTGAGGAGGACAAAGGAAGGAGGAGGAAGCGGTGGGGTGGGGGAGGATGGAGTGGCACAAGCAGGGGGAGGACAGAGGATGGAGTGGCGGAGGGGAGGAGGAAAAATAAAGGAGGAGGAAGCAGTGGGGTGGGGAGGACGGAGTGGCAGAGGGAGGACGGAGCACAGAGCGGCAGGGGGGGGGGACGGTGCACAGAGCGGCGGGGGGGGGGAGGACGGAGGACGAAGCGGTGGGGTGGGGGAGGACGGAGCAGCACAGGCAGGGGGAGGACAGAGGATGGAGTGGCGGAGGGGAGGAGGAAAAATAAAGGAGGAGGAAGCAGTGGGGTGGGGGAGGACGGAGTGGCAGAGGGAGGACGGAGCACAGGGCGGCAGGGGGGGAGGATGGAGGACGAAGCGGCGGGGTGGGGGAGGACGGAGCAGCACAGGCAGGGGGAGGACGGAGGGGCGGAGGACAAAGGAAGGAGGAGGAAGCGGTGGGGTGGGGAGGATAGAGCGCACAGGCAGGGGGAGGACGGAGCACAGAGTGGCGGGGGAGAGGAGGATGAAGGACGAATAGGCGGGGTGGGGGAGGACGGAGCAGCACAGGCAGGGGGAGGACAGAGCGGCAGGGGAGGACAGAGCACAGACCGGCGGGGGGGGGGGGAGAAAGACTGAGGATGAAGCGGCGGGGTGGAGGATGACGGAGCAGCACAGGCAGGGGGAGGACGGAGGACAAAGCGGCGGGGTGGAGAAGGACGGAGCAGCACAGGCAGGGGGAGGACGGAGGATGGAGTGGCGGAGGGGAGGAGGACAGAGGAAGGAGGAGGAAACAGTGGGCTAAGGGAGGATGGAGCGGCAAAGGCAGGGGCAGGATGGAGTCGCAGGGGGAGAACAAAGCACAGAGCAGCGAGGGGGAGGAGGACGGAGCAACGGGGTGGGGGAGGACGGAGCAGCACAGGCAGGGGGAGGACAGTGGATGGAGTGGCAGAGGTGAGGAGGACAAAGGAAAGAGGAGGAAGCGGTGGGGTGGGGGAAGATATAGCGGCACAAGCAGGGGGAGGATGGAGCGGCAGGGGGAGGACAGAGCACAGAGCGGTGGGGGGAGGAGGACGGAGGACGAAGCGGTGGTGTGGGGGAGGACGGAGCAGCACAGGCAGGGGGAGGACAGAGGATGGAGTGGCAAAGGTGAGGTGGACAAAGGAAGGAGGATAAAGCAGTGGGGTGAGGGAGGACGGAGCAGCACAGGCAGGGGGAGGACGGAGCGGCAGGGGGAGGGCAGAGCACAGACCGGCGGGGGGGGAGAAAGACTGAGGATGAAGCGGCGGGGTGGAGGATGACGGAGAAGCACAGGCAGGGGGAGGACGGAGGATGGAGTGGCGGAGGGGAGGAGGACAAAGGAAGGAGGAGGAAGCAGTGGGGTGGGGGAGGATGGAGTAGCACAGGCAGGGGGAGGACGGAGCACAGAGCAGGACGAAGCGGCGGGGTGGTGGAGGACGGAGAAGCACAGGCAGGGGGAGGATGGAGTGGTACAGGAAGGGGGAGGAGGACAAAGGAAGGAGGAGGAAGCAGTGGGGGAGGATGCAGCGGCAGAGGGAGGACGGAGCGGCAGGGGGAGGACAGACAACAGAGCGGCAGGAGGGAGGAGGACGGAGGACAAAGCGGCGGGGTGGGGAAGGACGGAGCAGCACAGGCAGGGGGAGGACAGAGGATGGAGTGGCACAGGCAGGGGGAGGATGGAGTGGCACAGGCAGGGGGAGGACAGAACAGAAGGGGAGGATGGAGCACAGAGCGGAAGGTGGAGGGCGGAGCACAGAGCGGCAGGGGGAGGAGGACGGAGGACAAAGCGGCGGGGTGGGGGAGGACAGAGGAAGAAGCGGCGGGGGAAGAGGACGGAGGACGAAGCGGAGGGGGGGAGGAGGACGGAGGACGAAGCGGCACAGGCAGGGGGAGGAAGGAGCAGACTCACACCCACACACAGAGTAACACCTAGACACAAACTCACACCCACACACATACACACACACAGACTCACACTCACAGCCAGACACACACACCCAGACACAGACACACACACACACAGACTCACAGCCACTTGGAAAAGTCTTCCAGCTCTGTGAGATTTCTGGCTCTTCTTCCATGCTTTGCTCTTTGAGGTCTAGCCACAGATTTTCAGTGATATTTAGATCAGGAGACTGTGAGGGTCATAGCTTGTGCCGTTTGATGTTATCTATTGTGGATTTTAATGTGTGTTTAGGATCATTATCCCGTTGTAGAAGCCATCCTTTTTTTACCTTCAGTTTTTTTACAGATGGTGTTGTGTTTGCATCAAGAATTTGTTCAAATTTCATTGAATGCATTCTTCCCTCTACCTGTGAAATGTTCCCTGTGTCAGAGGCTGCACTAAACCGCAAAGCATGATTGATCCAACCCCTTGCTTAATGGTTGGCAAGATGTTCTCCTGAAATTCTGTGCCCTTTTTCCTTCCACACACATCTTTGATCATTGTGGCCGAAGAGTTCTATTTTAATCTCATCAGGTTACCAAACCTTTTTTCAAAATGCATCAGGCTTATTTAGATGATCTTTTCATACTTCTATGTAAAAAAAAGGTGCAGATCATTAAGTATGGTATAGTCCTTCAATCTCACTGCACTCACCTCTTTTAGTTGTGCAGACTCCACACAACTAGAGATTCCAGTGTGGGTGAGCAGTGGGCAGATCGCTGGGATGGAGAAAGGGGATGCAGCTGCTGTGTTGTGAGGTCAGCGTGGCAGTGTCCTAAAGGGAAATCACGTGATCCAGCCATGTGATGCAGTGGGGCGTTCCTTTCTGACATCAGCCCAGGTCCTGTTAGATCCTCAGAGCAGCTTCCCACCGCTCTCTCTGAAGGAAGAAGAGACGTAGATAAGAATAGAATATGCAGTGTTATGGAGCGCTAGAGGAACAAGGACCAGGACTGGGACAGTAGAAGTTTGATATACCAACCTAATTTATTGTTCAGATAATGGAGCAGACCAGGGGCTGGCTGGAGCCTCTTTCCCTGGGTGGCAGTTAGGTATCCCCGGCCCTGGTTGAGAAGCGGGGGGGGGGGGGGGGGGGGGGTGCTGTCGGGTCCGGTCCGGCAGCCTTGAGAAGCGGGGGGGTCCTGTTGGGTTCCGGTCCGGCAGCCTTGAGAAGCGGGGGGGGGGGGGGGGGGGGGTTTGGGGTGGTCGTTGCTGTCAGGTCCTCACCTCCTCCAGCCGCAAACCGTCGCGCCGGCCACAAAGCGACGCCCGCGGCCGGCCCGTTTCTGCAGGGGGCGGCCCTAATGGTGGACTATACCACCAGCCCAGGGGGCACTTGCCCCCCTGCCACCTGGGCCAGCCCGCCCCTGGAGCAGACTCTCTATCACGACACAACGCGTTTCGACAGCCGTCACTGTCTTCCTCAGGTGGTATAGAGAGCCAAATAAAACAACACCTTATATATCATCATACACCAATGGGGTTGATTCTGTGATTGTGATGTGGTGCCATGCTCACACAGGTAGCCACAGACTTCTCTAATGCACAGCTGGGTTTCCACAGCATGTACCTACTACATACAACACCTTCCACCCCGACACAGTAGGGGGAGCACCACTTGCTGACCTTAGGCAAGATCCCCTATAAATACTGCTGCTGGGGGAGGAGTTAGTTAGAGTGTGCAGACACTAGGAGAGCTGTGAAGACGTCCTGGTGGTCGGTGCTGCTATTAGGCCTGAACCAGTGACCCGGAGTGGTCCTTTTACGTCCCGCAAGCCTGAGTGGGACTGAAGGCAAGGAGCTTAGGATAGAAAAGGGAGCGAGGAACTTGAGGGAGTTCGTCCCAGGAGAAACACCGGATATTGGGGATCCGCGCCTGTGGGATACTTTAGGACCACAGAAAACCCTGTCGCACCCTGGAGGCTTCGGCTACCCGGTTTTCTATGTGGGTCAAGAGAGGGAGCCAGACACAGCAGGGCAAAGCCGCAGTGTTCAGAGAAGGTAACCTGGAGACCGCACAGGAGGAGAGACAGACACTAGAGTCAGGAAGAGAGAGGAGGCGAGTCTGGCTGCAAGCAGGCTGTGCTTCAGACAATACTACAGAGCAGAGGAGGCCTTATACCCACTTGCTGTGGGGACCCACTGTGCAACCCTGTCCACCCGTCAGTGCCCTGGATCATTTTACCTGCCAACCATCAGTAAAAGGTAAAAGAGACTTTGCTGCGTGTGTGTATCCTTCTTCTCCACTCCCAGTCCCTTCATAGGCTGTCCCAACACTCCCTATACAATCCCAACTCCACTCCAAGCTGCCCCTCTCACTACGCTGCCCCGGAGGACCCAGTCCTACCTGTGGAGGACTATACCATCCTAGCCGTAATGCCATCCACATCCGGAGGACTGTGGCAGCGCTGGTGCAACTCACCAGAAATTACAGGTGGCGTCACGACAACAAACTGTATATAATCCCTTGTATATAAAATCCCCTTTTCAAAAGATACCCCAGGACACGGACTCAGGTGCGGCCGCCATCCCCCGTGCCAACCGGAGAGTTAACCCTTGGTGGTGTTACTGTGGCACATGAACCCTGGGGTGCCACAAGAGGACAGAGTGGAGTGGAAGTTGGGAGTGTAGCGGCAGTGCGGTGCCGATTCCTGTGGGCTGGAGCACAACCACCGTCCCAGGGGCCTACGGGTGTGTGTGTTTTTGGGTTCAACTCAGGGGCGTAACTACAATAGGTGCAGGGGTTGCGATCGCACCCGGGCCCTGCAGCCTAGGGGGGCCCCAAAAGTCCCTTTGGCCCATAGAAAAAGACTAATACTACTAAAGATTTGCAATAATTGGGGGCCCCGTTGGAGCTTTTGCATCGAGGCCTGAAGTTACGCCACTGGTTCAACTGCACCACCCCAGCAACTGGAGAGCAGAGGCATTACTCCTCTTAACCACAGGAGTGCAGTACCTCTGGTGGCGGCCTACATACACTGCACCCGGTGGGCACTGACCCCGGAGGTGTGTAGCAGTGCTATTATATGGCATTAGTGTTAGTATACACTATTCCACCTGGCCTTCTCCTAGCGGTATCTCCCGCCCCCTGACGTCAGTGGACACTTGTCACATTCCGGTGATAGTGATGTGACGGCGGAGGGCGGGACTGTGCGGTGCAGGAGACACAAGTACCGGCCGTGCCCGCACACTGCACAGCAGAGGTCACTGCACCCGACACCGCCGGTCCCCGCTCCATGCCGTCCTCACACCAGATCACAATGACCGGATCCCGGAGCCGCCAGCAGCCGCAGCTCCCGGGCGCAGTGGTCATATCCAGCCTGCTGGACTTCATGCTGCACAGGACCAAGGTGAGCAGGGAGGAGGATGAGGGAACAGGGACTGAGGATAGAGCACCGAGGGTAGAGGACCAAGGACTGAGCACAGAGGGCTGGGGGCAGCACTGAGGGAAGAGCATGGAGGACTGAGCACAGAGGACTGGGGACAGCACTGAGGGCAGAGAACCAAGGACTGAGCACAGAGGACTGGGGACAGCACTGAGGGCAGAGCATGGAGGACTGAGCACAGAGGACTGGGGACAGCACTGAGGGCAGAGCATGGAGGACTGAGCACAGAGGACTGGGGACAGCACTGAGGGAAGAGAACCAAGGACTGAGCACAGAGGACTGGGGACAGCACTGAGGGAAGAGCATGGAGGACTGAGCACAGAGGACTGGAGACAGCACTGAGGGAAGAGAACCAAGGACTGAGCACAAAGGACTGGGGACAGCACTGAGGGCAGAGAACCAAGGACTGAGCACAGAGGACTGGGGACAGCACTGAGGGAAGAGAACCAAGGATTGAGCACAGAGGACTGGGGACAGCACTGAGGGCAGAGCATGGAGGACTGAACACAGAGGACTGGAGACAGCACTGAGGGAAGAGAACCAAGGACTGAGCACAGAGGACTGGGGACAGCACTGAGGGCAGAGCATGGAGGACTGAGCACAGAGGACTGGGGACAGCACTGAGGGCAGAGAACCAAGGACTGAGCACAGAGGACTGGGGACAGCACTGAGGGAAGAGCATGGAGGACTGAGCACAGAGGACTGGGGACAGCACTGAGGGCAGAGAACCAAGGACTGAGCACAGAGGACTGGGGACAGCACTGAGGGCAGAGAACCAAGGACTGAGCACAGAGGACTGGGGACAGCACTGAGGGCAGAGAACCAAGGACTGAGCACAGAGGACTGGGGACAGCACTGAGGGCAGAGAACCAAGGACTGAGCACAGAGGACTGGGGACAGCACTGAGGGAAGAGAACCAAGGACTGAGCACAGAGGACTGGAGACAGCACTGAGGGAGAGAACCAAGGACTGAGCACAGAGGACTGGGGACAGCACTGAGGGCAGAGAACCAAGGACTGAGCACAGAGGACTGGGGACAGCACTGAGGGCAGAGAACCAAGGACTGAGCACAGAGGACTGGGACAGCACTGAGGGCAAGAGAACCAAGGACTGAGCACAGAGGACTGGGGACAGCACTGAGGGGCAGGAGAGACAGGATGGGACAGCACGGAGAACAGATGAGCACAGAGGACTGGAGACAGCACTGAGGGAAGAGCATGGAGGACTGAGCACAGAGGACTGGAGACAGCACTGAGGGCAGAGAACCAAGGACTGAGCACAGAGGACTGGGGACAGCACTGAGGGCAGAGCATGGAGGACTGAGCACAGAGGACTGGAGACAGCACTGAGGGAAGAGAACCAAGGACTGAGCACAGAGGACTGGGGACAGCACTGAAGGAAGAGAACCAAGGACTGAGCACAGAGGACTGGGGACAGCACTGAGGGAAGAGAACCAAGGATTGAGCACAGAGGACTGGGGACAGCACTGAGGGAAGAGAACCAAGGACTGAGCACAGAGGACTGGGGACAGCACTGAGGGAAGAGAACCAAGGATTGAGCACAGAGGACTGGGGACAGCACTGAGGGCAGAGAACCAAGGACTGAGCACAGAGGACTGGAGACAGCACTGAGGGCAGAGAACCAAGGACTGAGCACAGAGGACTGGGGACAGCACTGAGGGAAGAGAACCAAGGATTGAGCACAGAGGACTGGGGACAGCACTGAGGGAAGAGAACCAAGGACTGAGCACAGAGTACTGGGGACAGCACTGAGGGAAGAGAACCAAGGACTGAACACTGAGGACTGGAGACAGCACTGAGGGCAGAGCATGGAGGACTGAGCACAGAGGACTGGGAACAGCACTGAGGGAAGAGAACCAAGGATTGAGCACAGAGGACTGGGGACAGCACTGAGGGAAGAGAACCAAGGACTGAGCACAGAGGGCAGGGGACAGCACTGAGGGCAGAGAACCAAGGACTGAGCACAGAGGACTGGAGACAGCACTGAGGGCAGAGAACCAAGGACTGAGCACAGAGGACTGGGGACAGCACTGAGGACTGAGCACAGAAGACTGAGGGGGTAGAGGACAAAGGGCAGAGTAGACAACTGAGAATAGAGGTCTGAGGGTCGAAAGTTGAGGACTGAGGGTAGAAGACTGAGGACCAATGGTAGAGGGCTGAGGGTACAGGACTGAGGGCAGAGAACTGGGGACAGCACAGAGGGCAATGCATGGAGGATTGAGCACAGAGGACTGGGGACAGTACTGAAAGCAGAGCATTGAGGACTAAGCGCAGAGGACCAAGGGTAGAGGACAGAGGCCTGGGGACAGCACTGAGGACAGAACATTGAGGAATGAGCACAGAGGATTTGGGGCAGCACTGAGGGCAGAACATTGAGGACTGAGCACAGAGGACTGAGAACAGAGGACCGAGGGTACAGGACTAAGGATCGATGGTAGAGAGCTGAGGGTAAAGGACTGTGGGCAGAGCACTGAGGTCCAAGGGCAGAGGACTGAGTGCAGAGAACCGAGGACTGCGGACAAGAATGAGGACTGAGGGCCTAGGGTAGAGGACTGAGAACAGAGCACTGAGGGCTGAGAGCAGAGGAGTGATGGCTGAGGACTGAGGTTAGAGGACTGAGGTTAGAGGACTGAGGTTAGAGGACTGAGGTTAGAGGACCGAGGGTTGAGGGTAAAGGACCAAGGGCAGAGGAGTGAGTGCAGAGGAACAAAGGAAAAGTACTCAGGGCCGAGGGTAGTGGACTCGGGACCAAGGGCAGAGGGCTGAGGATAAAGGACCAAGGGCAGAGGACTGAGGGCGTTACACTGGGACATACGGTAGGCTGCTCTGTAATGCACTGAGCTCTGGTTCTACATGATTTACACAAATGGTTAATAGTAGTTACACAGTGAAGCTGGGGACACACTGGTGTATGGCATTGGATGTGATATAATGACCCTCAGCTCAGACTCTGCTGTGAGTGTGACCGAATATCATTATACAGTGATCTGATCTTGTGATCATAGGTGTGGAGGAGAGAGATCTTAATCTCCCATCTCCTCCATTGTCGGTATCTGTGTATATCTCTCTGCATTTGTATGTCTGGGTGTGTGTGATCCATGACTCGCAGACAATCTCAGCATGCTGATATTTTTTCTTCAGACCGTATAGGGCTTGGCCATTTGAGCTGCCACCATGGGGCTGAGTGCAGTGTGAGATGATCTTACATGTCACTTGCCAGTGACCGCAGCCTTATATACCAGGTAGCGGAGGCTCCTCAGTGCCGAGGCTCTGGTGGACCCCCAGTGTTGGTGGATGTGATATATATTCCATATATATTCCTGTAACGTCTGCAGCCAATCACTGGTGCTAACCTGTAAGGCAGGAGTCGCTGAGGCCAGTGATTATATGTCACCTGGACATAGGGGACGCCATCACCTCCGGAGCCGCGCTGCCTATGTGTGGACAGTTTTGTCTTATTTTCTGGGTATTTCCTGCTCAGCCTTATTGATCTGAAATATTGTATTTTTCATTCTGGCCCTATATTGGCCCTATGGCTGCATCACCTGGACACCTGGCTGCTGTGTGGATACAGCTGTACACCAGTATAGAACTTACTGAATGGCTACAGATATATTGAGGCCCAGTATAATACAGGTGCTGCACTGGTGAGCGCTGACTTCAGGCATTGATCCGGTGCCCTTACACCTGCCCCCGAGGCTTGTGCCCATTAGCGGACTGAATGCTTCCGCTTCTGCTGCACTGAACTTTTCTCACCTTCCCGACCTTCTTGCATAATGTGACTTATTCCTGCCAAGACCAGTATGTTCTCGCTCCTCCGTCATGCATTGTCCTGGGATACTAAGAAGTGCCGGAGGAGGCCGGGCTGTCAGTCACCCTGCTGATGACAAAAAGGCTCCAAAACTTTTCCATGTTCAGTGCTCAGTCTATTAGGGTTAGAGTAATTTCCATACAAGCTATGGATAAGAGTTCAATTAAGACCTATATATAACTGTGTACAGTACAATTATCAGCAGAGAGGACAAAGAGAGAGAAAGAATGCACAAAAAGTAGTTTTTAATGTCATAAATATCCAAACAGGCTGAATAAAATTCTACACAGAGGATAAAGGACAGAGCAACTGATGACAGGTAACTGTAGCAATGACATTAGATCAGATATAGGGGCTTTCTCAAAACCATACAGTATGGATTAAGTGTCAAATGTGACAAATACAAAGCAGCAAGGTAAGACATAGTACATCTGATAGCAGCTAACACATGTGTTTGTGTCATATATAGCAATAAAGTGACAGTGCAACAATTTAGTCCTGCACACAGAGATATTCAGGTTAGAGCACCATATGGTAACATAAGCCTCAACCACCTATGGCCAAAAGGTGGAGGGAACCAAGCCCAAAATATTGCACATTTACCCCTGCAGTGGAAGGACCCCGGATCCAGACCCCAACATACATTTCGTCTGTTTTAGGCCATCATGAACTTCATCGGTGGGGAGTGATGCTGCCCCTGACTGTTCCAATATAAATACTCAGGTTAATGGCGCTTGTTTCCGCCAAGACGCTGCTCAGATTGCGGCGCTCACGTACTTCCAGTCCCACCCAATCAGCCGGAAGTGCGCTGATGTCACCGCACAACGTGACGCGCACATCCGGGAGCCAGGGACGCGTCACCATGGCTCCCGGGCATGCGCATCTGCGGTAATAGACACTGCGCCTGCTGCCGGAGGGAGGAGGAAGGACAGGAGCGCACATGAGGGCGGTAAACATTACCAAGCACATCAAGGGGATTTTAACCCCATAATCACCAGTTAATAGGCCATGAAAGGCTGGATGTAATATACACAAGGAAAAGTGGTCCGCAAAATAGCGCTGATATAGGACATAAAACATAGTCATAATTTACAGAGCCAATTTAGAATGTTGAAATTATAGAAGTATCCATGAAGATGGCCTATACGCTTGTGCTGTTCCACATAATCTGTATACACAATGTACACAAGAGCCATATCAGGCGATTGCGAGTCATAACAAACTGGAGCAAAAAAATCCAAGATGTGGTAGGAGGAAACCGGTGCCGCAGCAGGGGAGCGGCAGGAATACAATCTAAAATAAGATAAAAAAAAAGGAAGGCTGGCTTCACACTTGTGTTTGTGTCTGCATGCGCAGGACATGCAGACGCAAACGCAGTGCAACGCAGCACATACATATGTGAACGCAGCGGAGAATCTCCGCATGCGTTCACATTAGTATAGTTTTCGGGCAGCCAATCAGCTGTCTCGGGGGCGGCCGGGAGGAGGAGATCAGCGGCAGAGATCTCCTCCTCCCGGCACAGCTGATCTCCTGCCAGTGTCAGCGGGGAGATACAGCTGATATGACAGCTGTTTAAATCTCCCGCTCTGACACCGGATAGGGTGATATCAGTGCGGGAGATATGAAACAGCTGATCACTGCTTCAAATCTCCCGCGCCGACTTCACCTATTCGGTGTCGGTGTGGGAGATTTAAACAGCTGTCAGATCAGCTGTATCTCCCCGCTGACATCGGCGGGAGATCAGCTGCGGCTCTGGCTGATATCCCGGTGGCCGCGGTGATCACCGGCGGCCACCAGGAGAGATTTCAATGTGATCCGCAGCGTTCTCCTGCGCTGTCATGTGGAGGACACAGCGGATCCATTGAGAACCATGTATTTTTTGTGTGCTTATGGACGCTTGCGGATAAAACAAGCGCCCGCGAACGCACAAAAAATGCTACATGCTGCGCTTGGAGTGCGGTCGGAGGGCGCATAAATTATGCGCATCCGGACGCAAATGCAGCCAAATGCAGCCATACGCAGGCACATACGTTCCCATGTTAAACATAGGAACGCATGTGCGCAAGCGTTTGGCTGCGTTCAGTGTGCTGCGCTCCAAACGCAAGTGTGAAGGCACCCTAAGACAATTTAGGAATGCAATTTCAAATACAGAAGACTCAAGGGGGTGGGGGTATTACAGAAAAGGAGCAAAACTAAGGGACTCATTGAGGCCGTTGGGAGCCATGGTCCCAAGGGTCATGATCCACCGAGTTTCATGCTGAGCAAGGATCTTTTTAATGTTGCCATGGCAGATCCCACCGTGAACAACATTGATCCCCTAATTTTTAGGGAATCGGGGTCGCAGTCATGGTACATCTTAAAATGGCAGGGCAACGTTTTCAAAATATCCTCTGTGTAGGATTTTATTTAGCTTGTTTGGATATTTATGGCCTGTTTCACACCTCTGCGCCTGGCCACATTACCTGCACCAGCCTGGTCGCGCTGGCGCAGGTGCAGGCACAGAGGTGATGTGGGCCGCTTTTACAGGTTTTGTAAACGCATACCTACTGCCCCCTGTGCGCTCAGCTGCGCTCGGTGCCCCCATTATGTCCTATGGCCGAGCACAGCTGAGCGCGCGCTCTGCCAGTGAAAAGCGCAAGTGACACTGGCAGAGCGCACAGCGCAAGCGCCTGGTCTTGACGCACCCGGAAATGCTCTACTGAGGCGTTTCCGGGTGCGTCAGAGCAGGCGCATGCGCCGTGCGCTCTGCCAGTTTCACTTGCGCTTCTCACTGGCAGAGCGCGCGCTCAGCTGTGTTCGGCCATAGGTTATAATGGGGGCATCGAACGCAGCTGAGCGCACATGCAGGGCATGTATGCGCTCACTGCGCTAGGCTGCCCAGGCCCTAAATGCCCCTGCGCTTGCATTTGCGCTGGCGCAGGCAGGCAGGGCAGCCTAACGCAGTGAGCGCATAGATGTGAAACAGGCCTTTCTCAAATGAAATATGTAGAGAATGATAATTAATGCCTCCACATGACCAGAGTGATCATTCAGTTTCTAATAAAACCATAATCAGGATGCCAGTGTGTTTTTACAAGCATATGAAGCACAGTATGTTCAGTAACATCTGGTAAAGGCTGTGTCGGGCACTGTGTGCCATATAGTGCCATGTGCCGCGTCCCTTCCACTAGTGGACATAGACATTAAAGGACCCTGTGCAACAACAGTACAGGGGTCCTTTGCAGTCCAATAGCTCACTATAATGCACGGTTCTACTTGCTTTGGAGGTATAATTGGGCCCCCTTACCTCTTATCTGCATGACAGCAAAACAAACTACGGCCGTTTCACGCTACACTGCGCTTCCAAGGTGAAATGGCCGTTGTTCGTTATGCTGTCATCCTCTATCCTGTTCCCGTGTCCATGTGGTTTTAGCCGTGTCTAATAAATGAAGTTCTGCCTGTCATCTAGTGAGTGCTGTCCGTTTCCTTAAGTGGCTGGATTAAGGTTACTATACTGAGGAATGTGCACTTGGAGACATAAGAGCGACTTCTGAATGCTGAATCTGGCGGTATATGTTGATCCCACCAGTCCCAAGGATTAAGAGAGTGCTATAAGGTAGTGCCTGACGTTTTCTATGGTTACTCTATTCTGTGTACAGGTGTAGAGCAGCCGGGGTGTGTCCCCCGACCCTGTGTCACTGAGCAGTAGAGCTGTACAGGCTGGCTCCTGGGCTGCACAATGCACCTCAGACTAGTTATATGGCCAGAAGATAGTCAATTCCTGGGATGTTCAGGACTCGTGGTTCACATGTCACCTCCGCTGCACTCACTGAACCGTGCCGACTTCTTCCAGCACAAGCCGCACTTTGTTCTCACAGTTCCTAGAATGTACAAAGTCCCTTTTTAGTTCATGTGTAGTGAAAATGCCAGAGCTTGTGATCCTTCTCCTGGGGTGAGGAGGGACGGTTCTGATCCGACTCTTTATGTAGGAGCTCATCATGGTTCCGGGCGCTTCGATTATTGGGAATGGACACGGCTTCATCCTGAAAGTATGGAGCTCAGGACGTCTGGTGATCAAGGCTCTTCCACCTGATTTTTTAGTTTAATGAATATTATTGCCAAGTTTTGTATTTTTTGTTGCAGTCACATGTCTGTATGCCTCATGGTGACCCCGCTGACTGATCAGATCCGATACCGTGTGCCAGAGGTCACAGTCAGCCCAGCATTATATTGCTGCCTATCTATACTGTTGTCAGGGCTGATGGCGGCTGTAGATCACAGCATTAGTCAAATTCACTGATACTGATATCATCTTCCTACAAATCTGTAACCTCTTGTGCTGCCTGTGTGTTTAGGATGGTGAAAATGGTGATAATATCTAGAACAAAGAGGCATAAAGGTGACAAGTGCTCAGATCTGTGTCCTCCTGATTGAGTAAATGAGATTACAGGTATTTGTGGGCTACAGACAATGGGGATGTAATGTGCAGGATCAGGGCTCTATGAAGGCATTGTAGGCATCCTGTAGGGCTGTGTGCCATACATTAACCATTGTATAAACAAGACATTGTGGACTCTTGACAGTTCAGTAGTGAAGGTGTCACACCATCTTGCTCCAGTGTCTCCCACAGTGCTCTATAAGGCTGGCTTTCACATAGAGATTTTTTGCAATCCGTGACAGCCACGGATCCGATTTGGCTCCCATGTATCCCTATGGGGATCAGATCGGATCAGATTTGCCCTTAGTGGCATCTGATTTGTGTCACATCCGATTCTGTCCAATTTTTTTGCTGTACCCTGCTCTGATTTTGGGCAAAGTGGACCAAATCAGACCGAATTGGATCCGACCCGATCCGCGCCCTTTAACATTGGGGCCTATGGTGCACGGGTCCGAGAAAACACAGGATCGTTTCTCGGACCCGATTTTAGTGTACTGAGCATGCTCAGTACACCAAAACTGCCCTGTTCCCCTTTAATTTAACTTCCGCAATGTATATACATACATTGCGGAAGTGAAATTAACTATACAAAGGGCTAAAAATATAAAAAAAACATCTTCACCTCTCTGGCGGTGTCTTGCTCCTGGGGCTGAAGGACCTGGTGTTGCCTGGCAACCCGATCAGCTGAGCAGTCATGTGACCGATCAGCTGAGCTGTGTGTATCCCGTGCCCGCCAAAATTGATCGGCGGGCGGGAGATTTAAACCGCGTGGTCATGTGACAACCCGATCAGCTGATCAGTCACATGACAACCCGATCAGCTGATTGGGTTGCCAGGCAACACCAGGTCCTTCAGCCCCAGGAGCGAGACAGCGCGGGACACTGCTGGAGAGGTGAAGATTTTTTTTTTATTTTTGCTATTTTTAACCCTTTGTCCACTCCCGAAAGTATGTATATACATTGCAGGAGTGAAAGAGCTCAGCTCGCCTGCACTTTGCAGGCTCGGGCTTTCTGTGTCTGGACCCATGAAAATCACGGACACAGGAATGGCATCTGGAGGTCACCTCCGATCCTGTCCTTTCCTGTCCGTGGGGTCCTGCAAAAAGTAGGATCCCACAGACAGGAAAAAAAATGCGATATGAAAGCACCTTAAGGCCTTCACAGATCCGTGTGACATACGCTCTTTTCACAGATACCATACCTACCCATTATAACCTGCTCATCTTCATGTCCATTGTTTTCCAGCAGATGATAAGGACCAATCCAAGTCTATGAGTCCATGAAAAACATACAGCACACGGATGGCACCCATGTGTCACTCATGTGCCATCCGTGTGCTGAATGTGTTTAGCATTGGAAAGTGTAAGAGAACTTTGTAATATTATTATTTCTTTATCCATAACAGAAAAACACTGATTGAAAACACCGATGATACCAGCACTGTTTTTTTCATGTACATGTTTTATACACATGTGTGAAGGGGGCCTGATGCTGTCCCAGGAGAAGGGTATGGCAAAAGCTTTATTATCAGGTCAGGCCAGAGAGGTAGCAGAAAGCTTAATGCACCACTCCAGCTTTTTTGTTTCCCCAGCCCTGGAGTGGTGCTTTAAATGTAAGCCTCCTCTCCCCTGTCTTATACTCACCCGCCACCGTCTTCACTTCTTGCCAGTGCCGCTCTGGTCCCGTGATGTCATCTTGTGCCCATAGCTTCTGACTGGCCAGAAGTCAGAAGTTATATCACAAGAGTTCAGTACAAATCTATGAGGCCAGAACAAAGCTCCCATGGATTAGTTTGTGACCTCTTGCACCTCCATAATATACAGGAGCTGCCAGCAGATCACAAATTACCGGAGATCGACCAGAGCGATGGTGATAAAATATAAAGCCATCAAAAGGTGAGTTTAAAGGGAACCTGTCACCTGGATCTAAGCCCCTACACTATCACTACCTGTCCCTGCACCTTCCTAGCTGCTCCCTATCTATCCCTCTCTGAGCTAAATCCGCCCTATAAAACTGCAGAAAAATAACTTATAACTTACAGAAGTCCCTGAGGCTGGGGACTGAGAAGGCGGCGCCAGGCTCCATTCTGCCCCTCCTCGATGCAGCAGCACACGCCCCACTGGGCGGCATTATTCTTTCTTCATCGTCGCCTCCTCCATTTGGAATCTCCCACCCACTTTACACTGTAAGGTAGCGATTAGGATTGGCACGACAGAAGGCAGTGACTCAGGTATTTACTCACACAGCACACAGTTCAGGTATTAACAGACCTCCAGATTCCGATGTAACAGGTCAGACTAACCCCCCGACCAGAATATATCCGAGGTATAAATTGGGCTAGCCCAGAATATACCCCCCTGGGCCAAAATATACCCTGGGTATATTCTGGCCTAGCCCAAACTATACCCGGGGTATAAACAGGCCTAGGCCAGATTATAACTCTCCGTATACCACAGCAGCTGTAGATCAGGGCCCCAAGCCGTTCACAGGGCCCCAAGCAATGCATGAGGGCCCGAGGCAGCACAAGGTGGCTCCAGGCAGCAGAAAGTGGCCCTACGCAACAT
Organism: Allobates femoralis; assembly: GCA_033576535.1. Taxonomy (NCBI): domain Eukaryota; kingdom Metazoa; phylum Chordata; class Amphibia; order Anura; family Aromobatidae; genus Allobates; species Allobates femoralis. The sequence continues at coordinate 140,460,891 of JARQOC010000009.1, forward strand.
ACAGGGGCCCCAGGCAGTGCTAGGGGCCCCAGGCAGCGCATGGGGGCCCGAGGCAGCACACAGGGGCCCCAGGCTACACACAGGATCCCAGGCTACACACAAGGGCCCCAGCCAGCATACAAGGGCCCCAGGCAGTACACGGGGCCCCAGGCAGTGCACAGGGCCCCAGGCAGCACAAAGTGGCCCCAGGCAGCACAAAGTGACCCCAGGCAACATACAGGGGCCCCAGGCAGTACTAGGGGCCCCAAGCTACACACAGGATCTCAGGCTACACACAGGGGCCCCAGCCAGCATACAAGGGCCCCAGGCAGTGCACAGGGCCCCAGGCAGCACAAAGTGGCCCCAGGCAACATACAGGGGCCCCATGCAGTACCAGGGGCCCCAGGCTACACACAGGATCCCAGGCTACACACAGGGGCCCCATGCAGCATACAAGGGCCCCAGGCAGCACACAGGGGCCCCAGGTAGCACAAAGTGACCACAGGCAATATACAGGGGCCCCAGGCAGTGGGCCACCTGGGGCCACTTTGTGCTGCCTGGGGCCCCTGTGTGCTGCCTCTGGCCCCCATGCGCTGCCTGGGACCCTTTTGTACTGCCTGGGGCCCTTGTATGCTGCATGGGGCCCCTGTATGTAGCCTGGGACCCTGTGTGTAGCCTTGGGCCCCTAGTACTGCCTGGGGCCCCTGTATGTTGCCTGGGGCCACTTTGTGCTGCCTGGGGCCACTTTGTGCTGCCTGGGGCCCGGTGCACTGCCTGGGGCCCGGTGCACTGCCTGGGGCCCCATGCACTGCCTGGGGTCCTTGTATGCTGCATGGGGCCCCTATGTGTAGCCTGGGATCCTGTGTGTAGCTTGTGGCCCCTAGTACTGCCTGGGGCCCCTGTATGTTGCCTGGGGCCTCTTTGTGCTGCTTGGGGCCACTTTGTGCTGCCTGGGGCCCTGTGCACTGCCTGGGGCCCCTAGCACTGCCTGGGGCCCCTAGCACTGCCTGGGGCCCCTAGCACTGCCTGGGGCCCTAGCACTGCCTGGGGCGCCTGTATGTTGCGTAGGGCCACTTTCTGCTGCCTGGGGCCACTTTGTGCTGCCTCGGGCCCCCATGTGTTGCTTGGGGCCCTGATCTACAGCTGCTGTGGTATACGGAGGGGTATAATCTGGCCTAGGCCACTTTAACCCCGAGTATATTCTGGTCGGGGGTTTAGTCTGGCCTGTTACACCGGGGCGCAGCCGAGTAGAACCTCATACAATCCCAGCAGCTCCTGCTGCTGTCCTGACACACTCCACCCCCTCCCCACAGCCCAGGGCAGCACATATCATCTCCTATTCACCCGCACACCTGGGGGTCGGTGATTTCAATCAGCACTTAGCTCCAGTAGCAGCTCACCCTGTGTGTGCTGCTACCGAGCAGAAGATACAATCTCCCATATGCCGTGTCTCAGTCAGGGGACACATCGAGGTCGCATCACCACAACATGATAGGTGTAAAGCAGGCAGGAGATTCCAAATGGAGGAGGCGACGATGAAGAAAGAATAATGCCACCCAGTGGGGCGTGTGCTGCTGCATGGAGGAGGGGCTGAATGGAGCCTGGCGCCGCCTTCTCAGTCCCCAGCCTCAGGGACTTCTGTAAGTTATAAGTTATTTTTCTGCAGTTTTATAGGGCGGATTTAGCTCAGAGAGGGATAGATAGGGAGCAGCTAGGAAGGTGCAGGGACAGGTAGTGATAGTGTAGGGGCTTAGATCCAGGTGACAGGTTCCCTTTAAGACAAGGGGCAGGAGACTTAGATGTAAAGCACCCCTATAGTGGTGCAATACAATCGGTGTAGGGGTAAATGAGTAAAAAGGAATCATGAAGACGCTTTAATGCTCATTCAGCAGTGTGGTGAAGAGAGGCTCAGACCGCAGCTTCCAAAATACACAGATGAGCCCAGATAGCACAGTCTTTATAGCATTTATGGTACCTTCACACGCCGCAATCTCGCCTGGGAATCATAAAGGCAATATGTCACCCCGGAGCAATCGCCATGAAATTGCCCCACAGTTGCGGCGTGTGATTGGGGTATTTCACAGCAATAAATCGCCTCTCGGCCATCGCCTGATTCCTGAACATTGCTCTGAAATCAGCCGCAATCATGAAGGTGATATTTCCGTGTTGTGGCGTGTGACAGGGTGATAGTGATGGAATCAGCGTCGCCTATGATTTCCTATAGGAGTGTCACAGCATGCTGTAGTCCACGCCCCGTCTGCGATGATTGGTGGGGGCTGCTGTGTTCCCATTGGCTGTCAGTTCTCAGGATGCCATATGTGAAGAGCTGTCCGTTGAGCAACACACACATCGTCAATGGCGTCATGTATTAGCCAGCCTTCCAGAGCAGGCTGACCAATCGTAACACTGTTGCGTTGTCCAATGAGCGCGTATGGGGCGCGGTGTAAACCACTGTGGCACGCCTATCTCCTCGCAGCGCTGACGATGTACGCCCACATTGCCTTTGGGATTGCGGCGTGTGAAGCAGAGAGGGAATTCCACTGGATTGGTTCCGCTGTGGGAGAGGCGATTTCCGGGGCGACACATCGCCTTTCTTTCAGGGCGAGATTATGGCGTGTAATACCGCCATCGGCAATGTGAGGCGAGCATGAAGAACGTGCACGCGCACGTTAGATCGCCTCATATCGCCAGCCGAGATTGCGGCGTGTGAATGTACCATTATGGTATAAATGTATGGACCTCTAAGATCCTGTTTTCTACATTCACCAGACCATGTGAGGCCCCCTCTGTAGCCCACACACCAGGCCATTAGTTGCCCCATCAGTAGCCCACGCAGCAGGCCATTAGTTGCCCCCTCAGTAGCCCACACAGCAGGCCGTTAGTTGCCCCCTCAGTAACCCATGCACCAGGCTATGTGAGGTCCCATCAGTAGCCCACATGCCGTTCTTGTACTCAGGATCTGCACATGGCAAACTTATTTTCAAGCATAGTGAACAGAAGAAATCCACACTCACACTCTGATGTTGCTCAGTAGAGACCTGATCCCACTGATTATAATACTATGGATTCTCCAGATGTAGTCATTGTCATGTGTGTATGTTTTCCCATGCATGTCATTGAGGCATACAACTCCCCGTATATGTGCTTCGTCAGCTGAATCCTAGCTAGGGTCAGATTCTCGCTATTAGCTGCGCTCAGGGGGGTTCCGTTAAAAACATAGAATTTGGGAGCCTTGACGCAGTGTTACTGCCATGGTAATGCGGCATCAGCGCTGCCAATTCATCCCTATAGTGACGGCCCCCCGAGCGCAGCTCAAGCGCCGGCATCTGAATGCCAGAGTTTAAAACCTCAGGCTTTCTGAAGTGTCACTTGACGTGCTAGGAAAAAGCGCGAGATTTCAACCTCCGGCACTCAGCTGCACTCGGGGGGACCATCACCATAGGGATGAATTGGCAGTGCTGATGCCGCATTACGATGGCAGTAACACTGCGTCAAAGCTCCCAAATTCTATGTTTTTAACAGAACCCCCCTGAGCGCAGCTAATAGCAAGAATCTGACTCTAGCCTTTTATTTACTCTGTATTTTAGTGGGAATTTATGGAATGATTTGGATTTGAACACACCCGGTAATTCTGCAGAAGAACTAATCATTATTATGTAAGCAGCCAGTTATAAAACAGAACTAATGGAACCTGTTATTGAGCAGATATTTTTGTGTGGACACAGTTCAGTATAACTTATAATTTATGAGTCACCACTAACTGTGGGCTTTAGAGTCCTACAGCGGCTGTTTCTACATTGGCCTGTCCTACAGCAGCCGTTTCTACATTGGCCAGTTCTACAGCAACTGGCGCTTTAGCGGCTAATTCTACATTGACCGGTCCTACAGAGACCAGTCCTATAGTGGTTGTTTCTACATTGGCCGGTCCTACAGTTTCCGTTTCTAGATTGGCCGGTCCTACAGCATCCGTTTCTACATTGGCCGGCCCTACAGCGACCAGTCCTACAGTGGCCGGTCCTATAGTGGTTGTTTCTACATTGGCCGACCCTACAGCATCCATTTCTACATTGCCCAGCTCTACAGCACCCGTTTCTACATTGGCCAGTCCTACAGCAGCCGGTCTCACAGCAGATTGGCATATAGCGGCCGTTCCTACAGCCGTCTATTACAGATCGTTCAGTGCGGCGAACAATGGTGCCTATGGCAGATGGTTCAGTGCACTTCATTAAGCGCAGATCGCCTGTGTCATCTGGACATTAACAACCACTTACCAGACAATATTTACCAATCGACCATTGATTAATCCCACCGGCTGTGTTTTCTTTATCTACGACAATGATACATTACGTATATTATAGACGGGGTAAAAAGAAGAAACGGCATCATCTGTAAGCTATACTAACCCAAGGGTGTCTTCTGTCTTGCAGCCTGCCAAAGTGGTCCAAGGTTTGGTTGGTCTGAGGAATCTCGGTAACACGGTAAGTTTTTTTCTCTTTTTGTAAGTGATTTAGGACACAATCTGCATCTGTATTTATTAATGGTGTATACTGACAAATGTGATCAGACATTTACATGGACCTTTCTATAAAATCAAATCATTTTGCATACGTTTTTCCATTAAAACATGTTAAAGATCTACTCCGGTATTTTTTATCCCTGCAGTGGTGCTTTAAATATAAGTCCCCCTACACCTGGAATTATATTCACGTCCTGCCATGCTCATCCTTTTTCAGCGCTGTTTCGGTCCCACAGCATCATCTTGTGACTTCTGATTGGCTAGAAGTCAGAAGTTACATCACAAGCTCCTAATACATCTCCATGAGAGCCAGAATGAGGCTCCCTTAGACTTGTATTAAGTTGTGACCTCCGGTGCTCTCTATGACACACTGGAGCTGTCCATCACCAGCTTGAGCAGATGAACAAGGTGGAAAATGAGTATCAGACAGGGCACTAACGTTTAAAGCTTCACTACAGCAGTGAAATAAACACATGCTGGTGCTGCAATTACCTTATTAACTGATGTTCCACATTTCCAGCACTTTCTGCATAGGTTGTAGTAGCCTGTGCTCACACTGGAATCATGGGCTCACTTTTAACAGGTTTTATCACTTATTGACTTGTAATAAATAAGTCGTATATAATTGGTTATTTTCTTAATATACTCTTTTTGTGAAAAACCATTGGAAAGTCAAAGCTCCCATCAGTGAGAACACAACCGTACAGAAATCAATGTGATCACTCACAACAATATTCATAGCTATCATTGCTGCAGTGTGCCTGCCTGATTGTGTACACTGCTGCCGTGTCCCTGCTTACTGTGTACACTGCTGCCCTGTGCCTGCTTATTGTGTGCACTGCTGCCCTGTGCCTGCTTATTATGTGCACTGCTGCCCTGTGCCTTCTTATGTGCACTGCTGCCCTGTGTCTACTTATTATGTGCACTGCTGCCCTGTGCCTGCGTATTGTGTGCACTGCTGCCCTGTGCCTGCTTATTGTGTGCACTGCTGCCCTGTGCCTGCTTATTGTGTGCACTGCTGCCCTGTGCCTGCTTATTGTGTGCACTGCTGCCCTGTGCCTGCTTATTGTGTGCACTGCTGCCCTGTGCCTGCTTATTATGTGCACTGCTGCCCTGTGCCTGCTTATTATGTGCACTGCGTCTACTTATTATTTGCACTGCTGCCCTGTGCCTGCTTATTGTGTGCACTGCTGCCCTGTGCCTGCTTATTATGTGCACTGCTGCCCTGTGCCTGCTTATTGTGTACACTGCATCATCAGCTCCATCCATTCCGTCATATTTATTCGAGTAGGACTGACACCAATCCAGACTGGCTACTTGATATAAAAGACGCCTTCATTGTCATGACTTAGGGCAGAGGTCCCCAAATCCAGGCCTCAAGGGCCGCCAACAGTGCAGGTTTTCAGGATCTCCTTAGTATTGCACAGGGGTTGGAATCATTACCTGTGCAGATGATCACATTAGCACCTGTGCAATACTAAGGAAATCCTGAAAACCTGCACTGTTGGTGGGCCTTGAGGCCTGGAGTTGGGGACCTCTGACTTAGGGGATTGTTGGAGATTCAAAATGATGTACTCCAGTGCCTTTCTCTCGGGTTCGTGCTGTCTTCATGCGACTCCCCAAAGTATTGCCAAATCATTGAAAATTCCACATATCCAGGTCACCTCACGTTCTCCTTCAAAAGGATTTCTTTATAGATCACAGCATACAAAGGAAAAAAAATGTTTCAGCCCCATAAACCTCCTTCTATCCAACTCTAGTAAAAGGAACATGTTGGATAAGTCTTTCTTTAATTATGTATGGCTTGCAGAAGGTCATATGTGGCCAAAACGTTTCGTATGTTTTTTTTTTACCTTTTGTAAGCTGTGATCTATAAAGATTGCTGGAAAACATCTTTAATAATAATTGTAAATAAAACAACAGCAGAATTAGACGTTTTCTCCCCATTCTACAGCTATCTCCCTTAGTATAGATTACCTGCCATGCTTATTCCCATACCTTGCTTACCTAAATCGTTGCCCCTCATTTTCAGCACTCGGGGATGCACATAGCGTCTGCACTAGTGTTTCAGAACACACAGCTCTAGAGACTGCATGCTACGGCTGGGGTTCTGCTGAGCACTACAGGACGGCTTTATCTGTGGCTCCTGCTGAGCACTACAGGACGGCTTTATCTATGGCTCCAACTGAGCACTACAGGACGGCTTTATCTGTGGCTCCAGCTGAGCACTACAGGACGGCTTTATCTGTGGCTCCTGCTGAGCTCTACAGGACGGCTTTATCTGTGGCTCCAACTGAGCACTACAGGACGGCTTTATCTGTGGCTCCAGCTGAGCACTACAGGACGGCTTTATCTGTGGCTCCAGCTGAGCACTACAGGACGGCTTTATCTGTGGCTCCTGCTGAGCTCTACAGGACAGCTTTATCTGTGGCTCCAACTGAGCACTACAGGACGGCTTTATCTGTGGCTCCTGCTGAGCACTACAGGACAGCTTGATCTGTGGCTCCTGCTGAGCACTACAGGACAGCTTGATCTGTGGCTCCTGCTGAGCACTACAGGACAGCTTTATCTGTGGCTCCTGCTGAGCACTACAGGACGGCTTTATCTGTGGCTCCTGCTGAGCACTACAGGACAGCTTTATCTGTGGCTCCTGCTGAGCACTACAGGACGGCTTTATCTATGGCACCTGCTGAGCACTACAGGACGGCTTTATCTGTGGCTCCTGCTGAGCACTACAGGACGGCTTTATCTGTGGCTCCTGCTGAGCACTACAGGACAGCTTTATCTATGGCTCCTGCTGAGCACTACAGGACGGCTTTATCTGTGGCTCCTGCTGAGCACTACAGGACGGCTTGATCTGTGGCTCCAGCTGAGCACTACAGGACGGCTTTATCTGTGGCTCCAACTGAGCACTACAGGACGGCTTTATCTGTGGCTCCTGCTGAGCACTACAGGACGGCTTTATCTGTGGCTCCTGCTGAGCACTACAGGACGGCTTGATCTGTGGCTCCAGCTGAGCACTACAGGACGGCTTGATCTGTGGCTCCAGCTGAGCACTACAGGACAGCTTTATCTATGGCTCCTGCTGAGCACTACAGGACGGCTTTATCTGTGGCTCCTGCTGAGCACTACAGGACGGCTTTATCTGTGGCTCCTGCTGAGCACTACAGGACGGCTTTATCTATGGCTCCAACTGAGCACTACAGGACGCCTTTATCTGTGGCTCCTGCTGAGCACTACAGGACGGCTTTATCTGTGGCTCCTGCTGAGCACTACAGGACGGCTTTATCTGTGGCTCCAGCTGAGCACTACAGGACGGCTTTATCTATGGCTCCTGCTGTACCTCCCAGTTATCCAACGCTTCAAGACTGTAGATGTGAAAAAGATGCATTTCATTGATTTATTACAAGCTCTTTGTGCAGTTATACTGCTGGTCTTTGTGTGTTGGAATGTGACATGTGTTTACTTCTTTACAGTGCTTCATGAACTCCATTCTACAGTGTCTGAGTAACACTAAAGACCTGAGGGACTATTGTCTGCAGAACTCCTATAAACGTGACCTGAACTCCAAGACCTGCAGTACGGCCATAATGGAAGGTGGGTGATGGCAGACACAGCCTCTATACAGCCTCAATACAGAGGGAAATGTGACCATTGTAGCCTGCAGCCAGCCCAGCATAGCCTCTGTCCTGACCACAAAGGTCATTCTCTGTTCCTGTTTATGTTATAGACCTGATTTTTACTGGCCAATTACAGATTTTGGAGAAGCTATGTCCAGGTCAGAGGAGTCCCGTTGTATTCCTGCTGCTCCCCTGAGTAATCCTTGTAGATTTCTTTGTTTGTAAATCTGCCATATTTCAGACACATGTTTCTTCCTTTTTGCCAAGGTGGAGGTGCTCACAGGATCCTCTGGGGTGTGTCTTTACATTATTACACTGTGAGCTGTGTCCCCTTGGTAAAAAACATACAAATTATCAGGATGGATAGGATTCCGCTCTTATTATATATGTTGGGACAGATGGGTGAAGTGCTCAAGTAATATGGTAGTCATCACCCCAAATCTAAGCTACCAAAAATGCCAACTATGGCCATTGACTTTTGTTGATGAGGGTCATGGTGGAGTCAGACGCTCCTGAGGTCTCGCCTTGTTTCAGGAGCGTGTGACAAGCAGCGATCTCCTCTGTGTCCCTGACTGGTGTAAGGTATCATAAATTCGATGATCCGTGGCACCCGCCACACCCCAATCACACCCCAGCTCTGCCCATTTTGGCATATCTGGAAGAACCATTTTGCAGTACTCTGAATTAAACTTACATTTTGCAACTTTTCAAAGCAATTTACGCCAGAATCTTTGCAATATTGCTTTGATGGACTGGAACGTATAGGTCTAGTGTAGATAGTGGTCATGAAATTGGTATATTCAGTGTTATACCTGAGTCTGCTCAGCTGGCAGTGGTATTTATCTGCTTGTATAGTATTGTAGAGCAGCAACCAGCAAATGATCTCCTGTAGCTGGGATGTGCTTTTCAATTTTTTGTAGTGTTATTTTTGTGAGTATTAGGAGCACTCACGACAATTTGGAGGCAGCTATCTGTCACACCAGGCTGGATCCTACTTGCCCCTTATATTTGTAGGTGTAGATACAGCAGAGGTAAGTCTGATGTAGGCTTCCTTCTGAAGAGGCTGCCAGATAGGTCACATATTTGTGTAGTCTGCACAATATATATATATATATATATATATATATATATATATATATATATATATATATATATATATATATATATATATATATATATATATATATATATATATATGTGTGTATATATATATATGTGTGTGTGTGTGTGTGTGTGTATATATATATATATATATATATATATATATATATATATATATATATATATATATATATATATATATATATATATATATATATATATATATATATTATAGTCTGTGTTGTTATATACTTTAGTGCACTTAGTGCGATGTGTCTATGTGATGTTACTACCAACACATTACCTTGCAGTAATAAAGCAGATATTATTATTATTTATTAATAATTCCATGGTGCTGTACATGAGAAGGGGTTACATACAAAATGATAGTTTATAGTTTACAGTAAACAAATTAACAACGACAGACTGGTACAAAGGGGAGAGGACCCTGTCCTTGCGGACCTACATTCTACAGGATAATGGGAAGGAGACAGAAGGTCGGGGTGCGACAGCTCTAGTGGTGGTGAGGCGGCAGCTCTGGTGGCGGTGAGACGGCAGCTCCAGTGGTGGAGAGGCAGCAACTTCGGTGATGGTGAGGCGGCAGTGTGGTCAATGCAGGCTGTAAGCTTTCCTGAAAATATGGGTTTTCAGGTTCTGTCTGAAGGATCCAAGTGTAGTGGATAATCAGATGTGTTGGGGTGTTGGGGCACAGAATTCCAGAGGATTGGGGATATTCGGGAGAAATCTTGGAGGCGGTTGTGTGAGGAAGGAATAATGGTGGAGGAAAGGAGGAGGTCTTAAGGGGGTGTCACACGCGTCAATATCGCCTGCACGATATCGGCTGCACGTGACGTTGCAGCGATATTGACGCGTGTGACATACTGAATCAACCAGCGATAAATCGCTGGTTGATGATCGCCAGGTTTTAGAACCTGTCCTAAAACCTGGCGATTGTCGCCCGGTGGACACGCAGCATCGCTGCGTGTGACACCGGGAGTAGCGATATTCCAGCTCCCAGCGCCTCTCACAAGCGCTGGGAGCTGGTAACTAAGGTAAACTGCGGGTATCTAGGCAGCGCGCGCTGCCTAGATACCCGACGTGTACCTTAGTTACCAGCCTCCTCCGCTCACCGGCTGGTATCTAAGGTACACAGCGGGTAACTAGGGTCCCTAGTTACCCGCTGTGTACCTTAGATACCAGCCGGAGAGCGGAGGAGGCTGGTAACTAAGGTACACGTCGGGTATCTAGGCAGCGCGCGCTGCCTAGATACCCGCAGTTTACCTTGGAGACCAGCCTGCTCCCGCTTCCAGCAGCCTGGCAGCGGGAGCAAGACATCGTGGAAACGATATTTAAATCGTTTCCACGATGTTTCTGGTCAATTGATCGCTGGTGAGTCTGTGTGACAGCTCACCAGCGATCAGCCGTCAATGTCGTCAGCGATCATCTCACTGACGACATTCACGCGTGTGACAGGCCCTTTAGGAAGATCAGAGATTTCATGAGGGAAGATAGTGGGAGATATAAGGAGGGGGCAGGTTATGGATGGCTTTGTAGGTCAGTGTTAGTAGCTTGAACTGGATTTGTTGTGGAATTGGGAGCCAGTGAAAAGATTTGCAGAAGAAAGAAATGGAAGTATCGAGGAGAGAGGTGGATTAGTCGGGCAGCAGAGTTCAGGACAGACTGGAGTGGTGCATGAGAGTTAGCGGGGAGGCCATAGAGGAGTATGTTGCAGTAATCGAGGCAGGAGATGATGAGGGTGTGTACAAAAGTTTTAGTAGATTGAGGACCGAGGAAGGGACGAATTCTGAAAATATTTTTGAGCTGGAGTTTGAATGTGCAATTTGAAGGACAGGGCAGAGTCGAGAGTTTCTCCGAGGCAGCGGATTTCGGGTGCGGGAGAGAGTGTTATGCCATTTACCATAATAGATAGATCAGGTAGGAAACATATATGAGCTGGAGGAAAGATGATGAGTTCGGTTTTGCCCATATTGAGTTTTAGAAGCAGGAGGTGAAGATGGAGAGTATGGCTCATAGACACTCCAGGATTCTGGACAGCAGAGAGGTGACGTCTGGGCCAGAGAGGTAGATCTGAGTGTCATCAGCGTACAGGTGGTACAGGAAGCCATGGAGCTTTATGAGTTGTCCTAGGCCAAGGGTATAGATAGAAAATGTAGGGGCCCCAGGACAGAGCCTTGTGGGACTCCAACAGAGAGAGAGCGGGATGAGGAGGTTGTGTGGGAGTGGAAAAAGCTAAATGTGCGATTGGTAAGGTATGAGGCGATCGAGGAGAGTACAAGGTCTTTGATGCCAAAGGGAAGAGAGAATCTGTAGGAAGTGGTCGACTGTGTCAAAGGCAGAGGACATCTAGAATAGGGGTGAGACTGCGCATATAGGGTCTTATCCTTGTGAGACAGGATTATTAAGGTGGAATCTAGGAACTGCTCACCTGATAGGGTTGTGTAGCACACAACCGGCGTGATCGCTCAAAACAGTACAGCTGCTGCAAGGACCGTACCTCCACAGGTCACTGTGGTCACGATAAGTTTCTGCAGGACAAAGTACCTCATGGTCCGAGCTGCTGTCTTCGTATGATGGAAAAACCAGAGACACCGGTATGCCTGGATATGGTAGTAGCTAGTTTATTTTCCAACGCGTTTCGGAGTCGTATCCCAAACTCCTTCCTCAGGGAACTGGAATGAGCGTGTTAGTGAGATTGGGGAGGAGGTGGGAAGGGATGGGGTCAAGTGCACAGATGGTGAGGTGTGATTTAGAGAGGAGACGAGCAAGTTCTCCTTCAGTAATGTTGGAGAGGGAGGTTGTGAGGGAAGGGCAGAGGTCTGGTATATAGAGTGGTTGGGGTGGTGGAACAGTAAAGGTTTGCCTTGTTTGGTCGATCTTCTTATTTTTGAAGTATGTGGTGAAGTCCTCAGCAGGGATGAGGGAGGTCGGAGAGGGCAGTGGTGGGCGGAAGAGAGAGTTGAATGTATTGAACAGTTGTTTGGCATTGTGGGATAGTGAAGATACAAGGTTTGTGAAGTAGGTCTGTGTAGCAGAGGTGAGGGCTGATTTGAAGGCACGTGTAGCTTGTATGAAGGCAGTGAAGTCGTCTGGCAGGCGCGTTTTCTTCCAGCACCGCTCCGCGACCCTGGACAGTTGTCAAACATTTTTGGTTAGATTGGTGTGCCGGGTTGTCTACTGATTTGTCGCAGTTTGCCATGCGTGAGAGTGGCGACTGAGTCTATGGCTGATGTGAGGGTAGCGTTGTAGAAAGCGGTGGCACTGTCTGTATCATGGAGTGAAGATGTGGCGGACAGAGGTAGAAGAGAGTCTGAGAGTCTGAATGTCTAGGTGTGTGAGATTTCTGGGAGGATCGGCTAGTGGCTGGATATGGGGGCTGGTGAGGAGGACAAAGATGAGAAGGTGAGTAGATGGTGGTCAGATAGGGGGAAGGGGGAGGTTGTGAGATTAGATAGGGAAAAGAGGCGGGTGAAGATGAGGTATAGTGTATGTCCATTTGTGTGGGTGGCTGTGGAGGACCATTGAGTAAGTCCATATAACTGCCATTTGGAGATTAGAGGGAGGGTAAATATGGACAGAGTGAACCTTTAAAGAAGAGAGAATAATGGAGGGTGGGTATAGGATTGGGTTGAAGGAGCAGTTTGTAGAGAGAAGGAAACCCACTCCTCCGCCATGTCTTTTGCCAGGGCGAGGAGTGTGGGAAAAGTGGAGGCCACCATAACTCGGTGCAGCAGGGAGGCAGTGTCAGGGGGCCATCAGCCAGGTCTCAGTGAGGGCCAGAAAGGAGAGGTTGCGGGAAGTAGAGATCGTGGATCACATGGACCTTGTTGCAGACGGAGTGGGCATTCCAAAGTGCTCCAGAGAGAGGAAGCAGGGGGGTGGGGGCAGTGGCACTGGTTTTACATGTGAGGGATTGCGGTAGTTTATCTTAGTTTGAGAAAGATAGGGGTGAGGATTAGTGGGATGTATGAGATGGGGGGGGGGCTAGGATTGGGGGATATGTCATCAGCAGTGAGAAGAAGCAGAGAAAGGGAAAGCAGGTGGGTGAAGGAGAGTGACCGGCTTGTATTATATTTTAGTAGAAGAGGTCTGAGGTTAAGAAGCAGGCCTGCAGATGAAGTGAGGTGGGGGGTAAGAGGGAAGGGGAGATAGTTATTTGGTTCGAGGGTGCTGGGGTTTGGGGATAGCGAAGGAGACTGAGGATTAGTGGAGCAAAAATGATGAGGGCAAATGTGAGCATGTTGAAAGATCAGGGTGAGAAAAGAATGGCATGTAAAATTAGAAGACCATAATTACTCTTACCTTCTGGCCAATTTCTGGACTATTTCTGGTATATGTCTGATGTAAAACTTTAAAGATCACACACGGGATTATAGTCAGGTAGAAAAGTAGCAGCGTACCAGTTAAAGCAGAGGAAGACAAGGAGATGGGGTTTTGGGGTGCAGTGGGTATTCTGGTTTAAAGGATAGATCAGACGTACCTGTGGATAAAAGTAGATTGATCAGGACATGACAGCATGAAGGAGAATATACCATGGGTTTCAATTCTTGTATATTTCTGATGTAAAACTTTAAATATGTCAAACTAAATTAAGTCATATTCAGACCTCCTTCACTCAATATAATGTATACCATTGAAAGTCGTCTAAGTTAGTCAAAGATAGTTGTCTAAGTATTGTTCCTTGTGGTCACACTAAGTGGTTTCTGGTCTAGAAACATCATTTAATTATAGACAAAACGGCATGCGTTTATGATGTGTAATCAGGGCACATTCTGTTAGTGTCAGTACATTACATTGCCAATCACTTAATATAATCAAGTGTTGCTGCTGATGCAGCCAAGTAATGTTTGATGTAGGGGGTGTTATATGTGACGTCCATGGTGGGAGCTGAAGAGTGAGTCTGGGGGTGTTATATGTGACGTCCATGGTGGGAGCTGAAGAGCGAGTCTAGGGGTGTTATATGTGACGTCCATGGTGGGAGCTGAAGAGCGAGTCTAGGGGTGTTATATGTGACGTCCATGGTGGGAGCTGAAGAGCGAGTCTAGGGGTGTTATATGTGACGTCCATGGTGGGAGCTGAAGAGCGAGTCTAGGGGTGTTATATGTGACGTCCATGGTGGGAGCTGAAGAGCGAGTCTGGGGGTGTTATATGTGCCGGTCATGGTGGGAGCTGAAGAGCGAGTCTGGGGGTGTTATATGTGCCGGTCATGGTGGGAGCTGAAGAGCGAGTCTGGGGGTGTTATATGTGCCGGTCATGGTGGGAGCTGAAGTGCGAGTCTGGGGGTGTTATATGTGTCGGTCATGGTGGGAGCTGAAGAGCGAGTCTGGGGGTGTTATATGTGCCGGTCATGGTGGGAGCTGAAGAGCGAGTCTGGGGGTGTTATATGTGACGTCCATGGTGGGAGCTGAAGAGCGAGTCTGGGGGTGTTATATGTGCCGGTCATGGTGGGAGCTGAAGAGCGAGTCTGGGGTTGTCATATGTGCCGGTCATGGTGGGAGCTGAAGAGCGAGTCTGGGGGTGTTATATGTGCCGGTCATGGTGGGAGCTGAAGAGCGAGTCTGGGGGTGTTATATGTGCCGGTCATGGTGGGAGCTGAAGAGCGAGTCTGGGGGTGTTATATGTGACGTCCATGGTGGGAGCTGAAGAGCGAGGCTGGGGGTGTTATATGTGCCGGTCATGGTGGGAGCTGAAGAGCGAGGCTGGGGGTGTTATATGTGCCGGTCATGGTGGGAGCTGAAGAGCGAGTCTGGGGGTGTTATATGTGCCGGTCATGGTGGGAGCTGAAGAGCGAGTCTGGGGGTGTTATATGTGCCGGTCATGGTGGGAGCTGAAGAGCGAGTCTGGGGTTGTCATATGTGCCGGTCATGGTGGGAGCTGAAGAGCGAGGCTGGGGGTGTTATATGTGCCGGTCATGGTGGTCATGGTGCTTTGGCTTTCATTCTACCAGTAATGGGGTCTCTGGGTGTCACTATTGTGAGGGGCAGGAGATGAATGTGGTTCACAGCCCCTCTGAGCTGGATGTGGCTGTGAAGGTCAGACAGGTTGTGATCCAGGGCTGTAGAGCAATAAGCTTCATCTGCAGAAAACAGAACTGCTGCAAAAATCAGGTATTGTAAATGACATTGATCGCAAATCATTCCAGCTGTCGGCTCGGCGTCTTCGGCACTCCTGTCCCTCAGCTGATTTAGCCAGGGGAAGCCATGGACAGAGCGTTCACCTGATGCAGAGCGGGGAGCTGTGTGTGACACGGTATTATTGTTTCCCGAGGTAATGACGTACTGATGACAGGAGGCTTGTGTGTGCCTTACATAAGACTTGTACACAGCTTTATGTACATTTCTGGTTGCTGTCGCTTGTGTTTTTAGTATGAGTCATAACCAGAAATAGACACCAGGACACCGACCTGCTGAGAGCTGGAGCTAAAAACTGTAATTAGGACAATCCGTACAGCGAGTCACAGCACACACCTAGTAACAGGCCAAACAGCGGCCACCAGGGCAGATACAGGGAGCCAGTGCTGCCGCCTGCTCATCGTCTTGTGTTTCCCCCTTGTAGAGTTTGCTCGTCTGCTGCAGGCGATCTGGACCAGCTCCGTCAATGATGTCGTGAGTCCTTCAGAGTTCAAAACCCAGATACAGAGATACGCTCCACGCTTCATGGGATACAAGTAAGAGGCAAATGTGAATCATCCGTGTACCATGCTCCCTCACCCTCCACCTTATGTAGCAACTCATTAAAGGGCTATTCCTATCATAATGGTACAAGTGTCTAAGAGAAGCAGATCCAACCCCTGAGACCTGCAATCATTTGCAAAAACTGGCGTTCCCCACATCCAAGCATGCTTTGGTGTGTCTTCAAATCCTATAACAGTGAATGAAGACATGTGGCAACCTCACTGAGGTGAACAGGGATATGGGGACCTCCATCTAGAGATATGATAGAGGAGGGTCCATATCAGTGGAGACCATGCACAGGTGACCGTCTCCATTCACTTCTGTGGCTGATATCAGCTACATCTCGGTGATTGCTCTCCTTCACGAGTCCGGCCACATGTCAGAGCAATCACACAAGTTGTCCCTTTCTTCTCCATGATGTGTCAGTGTCTCTTCTCCATGTAGATGACCTGCAGCCCCCATATCATCACACATTATCCCCAGGGGCTGCAGGACGCTGACAATGATGGAATTTCTTGAGAATCAGAGATTTAGTAAAACTGCCACATTTTTAGACAGTGAAAGCTGAGACTAGACAGTCTTAACATGTCACAAATGTATCACCATGGCTGTCTAATTACTTTGGTGACTGTCTAGTTATACACTACTTGATTGTTAATAACGCACATTCACAATGATTGTGCTGTGGAAACAGGCTGCCAATCACCAGGTAAACGAGGCATACGAGGAGGACTCGTTTGCCGGTGAAATGCTCTATTGCTTTGCACAGTATGGCATATTAGGTTACAAATCTTTCTACATGGTGACCACCTTGTGCACAGGGTTCCCATGTTTGAGTATTTCACACATCCATATTTCACTTTCTGAGCTTGGATCGTGGTGTATGGACTGTCCACAGGTCTACTCGCCAAAACTTGTCACCCCCAGACATATATGAGGTGTTCATGTCAGGAGACATGCGGCCAGTCCATGCTCGGACCAATGATGCCCAGGTGTGTGACTGCAGGATTAGGCCAGGCTCAGACGACTGTATGTCTAGGACAAGGATTGCATCGCAGCACATGGACCGACCGTGGCTCTGCTGACCTGAGTGTGACAGCTTCATGTATTTCTATGCAGCTGTCACACTCTGGGCATTTTCATGTGATCGTTGTCCAAGTTATACGGCTGTCTGACCCCGGCCTTATACTGTCTTACAGGAACCTGAATATACAATTTCACAAATGTTATGTTCCAGTTTTCTGACATAATATAACCCCATGGAGCCTTTACTATATACTCTAGTTCAGGCACATGATTTCTTCGCTCGCCCTGTGTTTTATGTTCTTCTAGTTTTGTCACTTTATTTCTATTCCTAATTACCAACTGAAATCAGTATAAGCCATAAGAATACAATGAGCACACTGAGGAGCGGAGTGCAGGATAGAGGCTCACTGCCATTATGACTGTGATCACATCATCGGCCATTATTACATAAGTGCTGTGGGATTAGTGCTGCAGTCCCACCCATTGTCAGCATTGTCAGAGCACTATAATGGGGCGTCCTTATAATCCACTTAGAGAATGCGAATGCTTCATTTTCCATATTGTCACAGAATACTTGTACTGTTCATGATTGCACTTATGTGATAGATGCATTCAGTAATAGTCTAATCCTGTGGCTGCAGCCCTGCTCTATAACACCATGCAGGGACGCACAGTGACATTAACGGCCTAATTTCACCTCGGTTTACATAGAAGCAAATATTAGAAGGTGTTCGGTGTGGTTTCATATCTTATTTCTTTGTATGTACTGTGTAATGAATGTGCCTGACCGTACAGGGACCTGGTCTGATCATACCACATTTCCTGTGCTGAGATAATGTTATATATGTGTCCCTGCTGTGTACTGTGTATTGGATGTGTCTGACTGTACAGGGACATGGTCTGATCATACCACATCTCCTGTGATGAGATAATGTTATAAATGTGTCCCTGCTATGTACTGTGTAATGGATGTGTCTGACCATACAGGAACATAGTCTGATCATTACCACATCTCCTGTGCTGAGATAATCTTATATATGTGTCCCTGCTATGTACTGTGTAATGGATGTGTCTGACTGTACAGGGACATGGTCTGATCACACCACATCTCCTGTGCTGAGATAATCTTATATAAATGTCCCTGCTATGTACTGTGTAAGGCTAGGGTCACACATAGACATCTGTTTTAAATCTGGAGCAAATCTGTACACCTCACTGCTCTGGCTGTCACGCCAGTCTTATTGCTGCCAATTATCATCACTTTGTATTCAGTACATCCATTTACATAAATATAATCTTCCATGTAGTAGTGGAGTATAGATGCATTAGTGATATATGTGTAACTCGGTAACTAAAACACATTATATGTGACTCAGCGAGTATAAACCCTGCACTTAATACAACTGCAGTGTGGTGAGGATTCATGTCCTTTATTGCTTTCCTCAACTCATTGAAGTATTTTCAGTTCTCCACAGACCACTACCATATGACCATTATACAATTTGTTCCGATTATCTTAGACTTTTAGTTTCAATTCCCCAGCCCATCTCTTCCTCCCTGGCCTGACTCTGCTTTATGTCACCTGTCACATTTACTACAACATCTAAGACTGTTTGGTTTTTTTTTTGTTTGTTTTTTTGTTTGTTTCATTTGCTTATGTATTTATGTGTGTGTCTTCAGAATCTGTGTCATTATCAGTCTGAGGAAGGGGTCACAGTGTCCTGAAAGCTTGCTATCCTTACCATCTTTTCAGTTAGCCATTAAAAGGTATCAACCACTGAGGACTCTCAGATTCCAATATATTTTTCTATCTTCTGGCTAACACAGTACACACATTTTGTACCTTGTAAACACTTGGTGACATGTGCCAGGTTTTCTCAGCACTGATGTTTGCTTGTTGTTGTGTGGAATAGCTGAGGTTGTGGTAATAGTGTTGGAGCAGATCAGTATATAATATTGTATCTACTTATTTGTGATAGCTTGTTTATATATCTGTCCTGCTTTGTTCATATAGGATGCCCTCCAGGACCTCCTTACCCTGTAGGTGCAATTGGTTCTGTCCTGCCATAGTTCTCTCTGGCTTCTTACTGGCGTACCTCTGCCTCCATTTCTGACGTAGTGTATTCTACCTTTACAATGCACTCTATGCCTCGTTGCACTGTTTGTTTTTATACAGTATTCTGCCTCTCCAATTTCTTCTGCCACCTTCATCGGTATAACTGCCTGTGTGTTTTCACATCAGTGCTTTCTTAGCTGAGCTGTGTTTGTTGCTTACTGTTGGCAGACCATCGATGTGAAACTGCTTATGCCCCTGATGCTTATGGCAGAAGGCAATCCTCTGATGTATGCATCAACAACAGAGCAGGATTTGCCATTTTACATCACTGATCCGTGCTGTAGGAACAACAATAGGTATCTGTAGACTGATGTGGGCTTGTACTGTACCTCAGTTTGGCATAAATTTGGCTGTATAATCAAGAACCATAAGAACTCTATATTCCCATGTACATAATTAACCTAGGTAAGTGCTGTGCATAGGATAGGAAGTGGGGCCTGACATATTCCTGGAGCTGTGTAGAAGAGATCACAAGCTTCACTGTTCTGTGTCTTCATTCCACAGCCAGCAAGATGCACAGGAGTTCCTGAGGTTCCTCCTGGACGGGCTGCACAACGAGGTCAATAGGATAACTGTCAGACCAAGGCCGAACACTCAGGATCTGGACCATTTGCCGTAAGTTACAAGATAAACAAAAACATAAATTACAATAAAAGTTTCAATAAATGTATGTTCATTTCTATTATTTTTTTTTCAAGAAATTTGCTTTGTCAGCACTTTGTAAACCTCCATTCACCTGAGTTGTGTGGATGTGGTTTATGGTGGGGGCTACAGATATACAGTTGTGGCCAAAAGTATTGACATCCCTGCAATTCTGTCAGATAATACTCAGTTTCTTCCTGAAAATGATTGCAATCACAAATTATTTGGTATTATTATCTTAATGTAATTTGTCTTCAATGAAAAAACACAAAAAGAATTGTCCTAAAGCCAAATTGGATATAATTCCACACCAAAGATAAATAAGGAGGTGGACAAAAGTATTGGCAGTATTAGAGAAATTATGTGATGCTTCTCTTATTTGTGTAATTAACAGCACCTGTAACTTACCTGTGGCACCTAACAGGTGTTGGCAATAACTAAATCACACTTGCAGCCAATAGACATGGATTAAAGTTGACTCAACCTGTGTCCTTGTGTGTACCACATTGAGCATGGAGAAAAGAAAGAAGACCAAAGAACTGTCTGAAGACTTGAGAAACCAAATTGTGAGGAAGCATGAGCAATCTCAAGGCTACAAGTCCATCTCCAAAGACCTGAATGTTCCTGTGTCTACCGTGAGCAGTGTCATCAAGAAGTTTAAAGCCCATGGCACTGTGGCTAACCTCCCTAGATGTGGACAGAAAAGAAAAATTGACGAGAGATTTCAACGCAAGATTGTGCGGATGGTGGATAAAGAACCTCGACTAACATCCAAACAAGTTCAAGCTGCCCTGCAGTCCGAGGGTACAACAGTTCAACCCGTACTATCCGTCGGCGTCTGACTGAAAAGGGACTGTATGGTAGGAGACCCAGGAAGACCCCACTTCTTACCCCGAGACATAAAAAGCCAGGCTGGAGTTTGCCAAAACTTACCTGAGAAAGCTTAAAACGTTTTGGAAGAATGTTCTCTGGTCAGATGAGAAAAAAGTAGAGATTTTTGGGCAAAGGCATCAACATAGAGTTTACAGGAGAAAAAAAGAGGCATTCAAAGAAAAGAACACGGTCCCTACAGTCAAACATAGCGGAGGTTCCCTGATGTTTTGGGGTTTCTTTGCTGCCTCTGGCACTGGACTGCTTGACCGTGTGCATGGCATTATGAAGTCTGAAGACTGCCAACAAATTTTGCAGCATAATGTAGGGCCCAGTGTGAGAAAGCTGGGTCTCCCTCAGAGGTCATGGGTCTTCCAACAGGACAATGACCCAAAACACACTTCAAAAAGCACTAGAAAATGGTTTGAGAGAAAGCACTGGAGACTTCTAAGGTGGCCAGCAATGAGTCCAGACATGAATCCCATAGAACATCTGTGGAGAGATCTAAAAATGGCTGTTTGGAGAAGGCACCCTTCAAATATCAGGGACCTGGAGCAGTTTGCCAAAGAAGAATGGTCTAAAATTCCAGCAGAGCATTGTAAGAAACTCATTGATGGTTATTGGAAGCGGTTGATCGCAGTTATTTTGGCTAACGGTTGTGCAACCAAGTATTAGGCTGAGGGTGCCAATACTTTTGGCTGGCCCATTTTTGGAGTTTGTGTGAAATGATAAATGTTTTGCTTTTTGCTTCATTCTCTTTTGTGTTTTTTCATTGAAGACAAATTAAATGAAGATAAGAATACCAAAGAATTTGTGATTGCAATCATTTTCAGGAAGAAACTGAGTATTATCTGACAGAATTGTCGTGGTGTTAATACTTTTGGCCACAACTGTAGGACGCATCAAAGCCAATCGCCTCATTCACAAGGTTTTTTTTTTTTGCTGACTGATGGTCCTCAAATATAGAAATGTCCAATGCTTGCTCCACTGACCAGACCCACATGTGGGCGGGTCTGTAATGTAAAAAACTGCACACAGACTCCAGCTATATTGCCGTTTGTTAACCCAAAATCATAGGTGTAATTTTTTTAAGTGAGTGCTCACTTGCCTATTGTCAGATAAGTCAGTGCTCACTCGTCTATTGTCAAATAAGTGAGTGCTCACTCGTCTATTGTCAGATAAGTGAGTGCTCACTCATCATCTGTCAGATAAGTGAGTGCTCACTCGTCTATTGTCAGATAAGTGAATGCTCACTCATCATCTGTCAGATAAGTGAGTGCTCACTCGCCTATTGTCAGATAAGTGAGTGCTCACTCGCCTATTGTCAGATAAGTGAGTGCTCACTCGCCTATTGTCAGATAAGTGAGTGCTCACTCGCCTATTGTCAGATAAGTGAGTGCTCACTCGCCTATTGTCAGATAAGTGAGTGCTCACTCGTCTATTGTCAGATAAGTGAGTGCTCACTTGCCTATTGTCAGATAATTGAGTCCTCACTTGCCTATTGTCAGATAATTGAGTGATCACTCGCCTATTGTCAGATAAGTGAGTGCTCACCTTGTCAGATGCTGATGGACTTGGCCCCCTCGCTTTGTAAATCTAGTTATGTGCTGCTTTTGGTGTTGACGTCTTCAGGGCTTTGTAGCCTCAGCCAGTGGAGCAGGGTATTAGCTGGATGGCGATGACATATATATCCTAAGCTTCTGATATCTCCACTTGGTAATAGGAATAACCTGCTCCCCCATTGCTCCCTACTATCACAAGAGACAGAGGAAGGAGAGGGAGAGGTGTCCTGACCCAGCACCCATGTGAATAGCAGTCATACTGCCCAGTGCCTGCAGTGTCCTGACCCAGCACCCATGTGAATAGCAGTCATAGTGCCCAGTGCCTGCAGTGTCCTGACCCAGCACCCTTGGGAATAGCAGTCATAGTGCCAAGTGCCTGCAGTGTCCTGACCTAGCACCCATGTGAATAGCAGTCATAGTGCCCAGTGCCTGCAGTGTCCTGACCCAGCACCCATGTGAATAGCAGTCATAGTGCCCAGTGCCTGCAGTGTCCTGACCCAGCACCCATGTGAATAGCAGTCATAGTGCCCAGTGCCTGCAGTGTCCTGACCTAGCACCCATGTGAATAGCAGTCATAGTGCCCAGTGCCTGCAGTGTCCTGACCCAGCACCCATGTGAATAGCAGTCATAGTGCCCAGTGCCTGCAGTGTCCTGACCCAGCACCCATGTGAATAGCAGTCATAGTGCCCAGTGCCTGCAGTGTCCTGACCCAGCACCCATGTGAATAGCAGTCATAGTGCCCAGTGCCTGCAGTGTCCTGACCCAGCATCCATGTGAATAGCAGTCATAGTGCCCAGTGCCTGCAGTTTCCTGACCCAGCACCCATGTGAATAGCAGTCATAGTGCCCAGTGCCTGCAGTGTCCTGACCCAGCACCCATGTGAATAGCAGTCATAGTGCCCAGTGCCTGCAGTGTCCTGACCCAGCACCCATGTGAATAGCAGTCATAGTGCCCAGTGCCTGCAGTGTCCTGACCCAGCACCCATGTGAATAGCAGTCATAGTGCCCAGTGCCTGCAGTGTCCTGACCCAGCACCCATGTGAATAGCAGTCATAGTGCAGCTGTTTTACAACCCTGAAGCATTTTGCTGTGATTGGACACATGGAGCACATCTTTATTGAGCGAACATCATTTCTTTTTCCAAAAGGTAAAATAAAACCACAAAACTCACAAATAGCAGACCAGTGTGATGTTGTGTGTGTGACGGTGGGGATTCCTGACCAGTCCTAACATTTCCTTGACAATAAACTGTGTTGTGTACACACAGTCAGTGAGCGTTCACAGCACTACAAATACTTGGAGTCCTTCCAGCCTCCCTGCCTACTAACATCAGCCGCTGATGTATTCCTCATTATGTAACAGTAATTACTGGTTATTATAATTGGTAATGGCAGCTTTCCACTGTTGTTTCATTCTACTGAGCAAAGACACAAGCAGTCCCGCTGACATCACACGGTGGAGACTGTGCACAGTGTATAGGAGCTGAGGCTTCATATTGTCCCTGGAATGTCAGTGCATTATATACGGGTTACATAGTGCCCAGGAGGGTGCACCATGGGGGTACTGTATGTATCCTTGGACCTGCAGTCCCCTGATGGAGGCCCGTAGTGTGGTCCTCTTGGAGCGTGGCCGCCCTCTATACTTCAGTATACCTCTCTTTTTTTCCTGTAATCTTAAGAGAGCACGTTCTTGATTATTTTATGTATTATTATTATTTTATATATGTGTAGTATGTTTATATATATATTTTTTTCCAGTGATTCAGAGAAAGGCAAACAAATGTGGAAGAGATACCTGGAGAGGGAAGACAGCAGGATTGTGGGTGAGTACAGAGTGGACTAAGGAAATACATCCTCAAATCTGCAAAAATAAACCAGTTTAGATGAACGATGAATTCCCTTCTTCAGCTTTTGGCTGTCTTTAGGTGACACAAGCGCGGTGGTCGATCACATTGTTGTGTTTGATTGTAAAAGATGACAGTGGTGGAGTGGAGGCCAGATGGGTAAAGAGTGACTCCTCTGCCCCATTATAGGGAACAGCTCCATAGAGCCTCTGTGTGAATCACATTTTTCAGCTTCATAAGGAAGCGCTTTATTGACTTTCCAATGTGGGTTTGAGGGGAACCTGCAGATATAATAGGCAAAATCTGCAGATTTATAGCGTTACAATACTACCCGGACACCTTACTGAAAGTGCAGCTGCAGGGAGAAAATGGACTTTATTCCATTTGGGAGCTTCACACGCCGCAATCTCGCCTGGGAATCCTAAAGGCGATATGTAGCCCCGGAGCAATTGCCGTGAAATTGCCTCACAGTTGTGGCGTGTGATTGGGGAATTTCGCGTCGATAAATCGCCTCTCAGCTGTCGCCTGATTCCTGAGCACTGCTCTGAAATCAGCCTCAATCATGAAGGCGATATTTCTGTGTTGTGGAGTGTGATAGGGAGATAGTGATGGAAACAGCGTTGCCTATGATTTCCCATAGGCGTGCCTCAACGTGCTGGAGTCCGCGCCCCGTCTGAAATGATTGGTGTGGGCTACTGTGTTCCCATTGGCTGTCACTTGAGACCGCGCCATATTTGAAGAGCTGTCCGTCCAGCACCACACAATGGCGTCATGTATTAGACAGCCTTCCAGAGCAGGCTGCCCAATCGTAACGCTGTTGCGTTGTCCAATGAGCGTGTTTGGGGCGCGGTGTAACGCACTACGGCACGCCTATCTCCTCGCCGCGCTGAACATGTACTCCCACATTGCCTTTGGAATTGCAACGTGTGAAGCGGCGATGGAATTCGTCAGGATTGCTTCCGCTGTGGGTGAGGCGATTTCCGGAGTAACATCACCTTAGCTTCAGGGCGACATTGCGGCATGTGATGCTGCCATCGGCGATCTGAGGCGACCATGAATAATGAGCATGCGCACGTTAGATCGCCTCATATCGCTAGGCGATATTGCGGCATGTGAAGGTACCATTAGGCATAGAGGGTGCTGCAGTCATCACAGCATTGTGAGGAATAAAGATTAATTTCCTCCCTGTAGCTGCACTTTCAGGAAAACAAACGGACAGAATTATAACACTGATAACCTGCAGATATACCTTATATCTGCAGGTTACTATTACTTGGGTACATGATGGATGGGTTCCATTTTATTGTGGTGTGAACCCAGCCTTAGTGATGCCCATTCTTAGTATAGTGTATGCATGTTTCTCTTTGTATTTGTGGTGTTTCCTAATGTTGTGTCTCACTTTCTGGTAATTTTTCTCTAATTATGTCATTTTTCTGTCTTACAGAACTGTTTGTAGGGCAGTTGAAGAGTTCCCTCACATGCACTGAATGTGGATATTGCTCAACTGTATTTGACCCCTTCTGGGACCTGTCTCTGCCTATTGCTAAGGTATTCTACAATTACATGGGTCCTAGATGCAATGATTACATGGTACTTGTGACCAGACATGTCTTTAACACTTCGGGGCCATTAACATGCTGAGGATCTGCATATGTCCCTTCTCAGATGCTTTTTACTGTCCTCACTGAGGCTAAGGTCACACATGCGGCATGTTTTTTAAATCCTGATCCGGTTTTGAGCTTTCAAAAAGCTCAAAACTGGATCAGGAACCGCTCCCCATAGGAGCCCATTATGGTTACCGGCTCCGGATCTGCAGCCTGCGGTAAAGATCATGCAGGTTGCAGTTTTTGGCACGGTTCTGGCAACCGCAATGTGGGAACCGGATTGCTCAGGATGTGTAATCCGGAGCAATGCGGTTACCGTATTCTTTGTTCATCCCTGCTGCCGCAGGGATGAACAAAGTGTTAAATATGTATTAAAAGATTAAATATGAATATTAGCTGTGGGCAACATGTCTCTACCCCCTCTAGAGACATGCTGTCCACTCCTCTCAGCATGTTAGGGGTTAATAAGCCATTTACAGTAAGCCGGCTATTGTCAGCTTTGTAGAAATGTATGAATGCAGCCGCTGCTCCCCTGACAGTAGAGCAGATACTGTACGTAATGTACGTATAGTAACTGCCGCTGTCCAGGGTCCTGTAACTATTAACATTAGGTCTATGGGGGTGCATGTCTCTAGGTGGGGAGCGTTGTCTGATGACTGAAGCTGGAGTGGGGAGCGTTGTCTGATAACTGACGCCAGAGTGGGGAGCGTTGTCTGATGACTAAAGCTGGAGTGGGGAGCGTTGTCTGATGACTGATGCCGGAGTGGGGAGCTTTGTTTGATGACTGTCGCCGCAGTGAGGAGCGTTATCTGATGACTGACGCCGCAGTGAGGAGCGTTATCTGATGACTGACGCCGGAGGTGGGGAACGTTGTCTGGTGACTGACGCCGGAGTGGGGAACGTTGTCTGGTGACTGACGCCGGAGTGGGGAGCGTTGTCTGGTGACTGACGCCGGAGTGGGGAGCGTTGTCTGGTGACTGACGCCGGAGTGGGGAGCGTTGTCTGGTGACTGACGCCGGAGTGGGGAGCGTTGTCTGGTGACTGACGCCGGAGTGGGGAGCGTTGTCTGGTGACTGACGCCGGAGTGGGGAGCGTTGTCTGGTGACTGACGCTGGAGTGGGGAGCGTTGTCTGGTGACTGACGCTGGAGTGGGGAGCGTTGTCTGGTGACTGACGCCGGAGTGGGGAGCGTTGTCTGGTGACTGACGCCGGAGTGGGGAGCGTTGTCTGGTGACTGACGCCGGAGTGGGGAGCGTTGTCTGGTGACTGACGCCGGAGTGGGGAGCGTTGTCTGGTGACTGACGCTGGAGTGGGGAGCGTTGTCTGATGACTGATCCACTTTAATTGTGGTTGTCAAATATTCTTTACAAATAGATTAGTGCAGGTGTAGTGCGTCATGTAGGGAAGCACCAAAATATGAGATGCTACAAACAATAGTAATGTGAAGCTATGACTAATAACTGCTTCATAACAGTATAGATGGTCTGTGGAAAAAACACATTATAAACACATACCTATTACAAATCAGTTTAGTATATGCAGCCTCATATAAAGTCCCCCATCTGCCTCTGTGCAGCCCCTCAGTTATAGGGGAGAGGCACGGATCACAGAAGCAGCGGACGCTGATGATGTCTGCTGTGGTATTTCTGAGACGATGCTTTCCTAATTATACAATACTTTTGGGTATCACTTGATGTGATACTCTACTCATTACAATCAATAGCATATTCTTAAAAGAAGCCAAGAGGGATAATTATTCTTTTTGTCCTTTGCTGGAAATCTGAAGTAATTTAAATAACACAGTGGACAGTGAGCAAGCGCTGATAGTGAATGATTGGTGTCAGGATAAACGGCACTGAAGTGTGATAAATATGGATTTTACAATACAATTGTCCTAAGGAACCTTGTGTGATTGCATTGTGATATGTGTCCCCTTGTCTATTAGTGACACATTTTTTCGATCCAATCAGAGAGCTGTAAAATTATGGGGCAGATACCCTGATTCCAGTGATATCACTTACTGGGCTCCTTGTTGCAGTATTGGTTACAAACTATTTAATGTACCAGTCTGTATAACCATGCCCACACCACTGATTGGCAGCTTTCTATGTACACTGTGCATAGACAGAAAATAGTCAATCGGTGGAGGGGTGGGTTGGACTACCTGGCAGAAGATTTACTAGTCCTCCAATGATAACCTCCTGCAGATAAACCACCAATTTTACTGAAACTACACCAAGCAGCCCAGTAAGTGACACATCACTGGATTTAGGGTATCTGCCCCATTCACTAAACTGCTCTCTGATTAATTAATACAAATCTGGTGACAGATTGTCTTTAGGTAGAGTTTTTGCATCCAATAATAGATTGATTGATAAGTTGGGGAAGGTGATCAGTATCTCTGGAGCTTTACTGATTGTGATGAGTGACTTTCTCATGCATCTCTCCTCTATAGAAAAGTGTCCCTGAGGTCTCTCTGATGGACTGCATTCGCCTCTTCACCAAGGAAGATGTTCTAGATGGCGATGAAAAGCCAGTAAGTGTCTCTGGTGATTCGCTTCGATTTAGTGCCTAATGTCAGATGTACAAGGAAGCATATACTAATGTGAATGCACAGTATATGGTGTCTGTATGAAGGAGAACGACAAACCCACAAGGACTCTGGATTTACTACACAGTGTGCAGAATTATTGGGCAAATGAGTATTTTGATCACATGATACTTTTTATACATGTTGTCCTACTCCAAGCTGTATAGGGTTGAGAGCCAACTACCAATTACGTAAATCAAGTGATGTGCATCTGTGTAATGAGGAGGGGTGTGGTGTAATGACATCAACACCCTATATAATGTGTGCTTAATTATTAGGCAAATGCCTTTCCTTTGTAAAAATGGGTCACAAGAAAGATTTGACGGACTCTGAAAAGTCCAAAATTGTGAGATGTCTTGCAGAAGGATGCAGCAGTTTTGAAATTGCCAAAATTTTGAAGCGTGATCACCGAACACTTAAGCCTTTCATGGCAAATAGCCAACAGGGTCGCAAGAAGCGTGTTGGGCAAAAAAGGCGCAAAATAACTGCCCATGCATTGAGGAAAATCAAGCGTGAAGCTGCCAAGATGCCATTTGCCACCAGTTTTGCCATATTTCGGAGCTGCAAGATTAGTGAAGTATCAAAAAACACAAGGTGTGCTATACTCAGAGATATGGCCAAGGTAAGAAAGGCTGAAAAATGACCACCTTAGAACAAGAAACATAAGATAAAACATCAAGACCAGGCCAAGAAATATCTTAAGACTGATTTTTCAAAGGTTTTATGGACTGATGAAATGAGAGTGACTCTTGATGGGCCAGATGGATGGACCAGAGGCTGGATCAGTAAAGGGCAGAGAGCTCCACTCCGACTCAGACACCAACAAGGTGGAGGTGGGGTACTGGTATGGGCTGGTATCATCAAAGATGAACTTGTGGGACCTTATCGGGTTGAGGATGAAGTGAAGCTCAACTCCCGGACCTACTGCCAGTTTCTGGAAGACAACTTTTTCAAGCAGTGGTACAGGAAAACGTCGGTATCATTGAAGAAAAACATGATTTTCATGCAGGACAATGCTCCATCACATGCATCCAACAACTCCACAGCGTGGCTGGTCAGTAAAGGTCTAAAAGAAGTAAAATAATGACATGGCCCCCTTGTTCACCTGATCTGAACCCCATAGAGAACCTGTGGTCGCTCATAAAATGTGAGATCTACAGGGAGGGAAAATAGTACACCTCTGGGAACAGTGTCTGGGAGGGAAAACAGTACACCTCTGGGAACAGTGTCTGGTAGGCTGTGGTGGCTGCTGCACGCAATGTTGATCGTAAACAGATCAAGCAACTGACAGAATCTATGGATGGAGGCTGTTGAGTGTCATCATAAAGAAAGGTGGCTATATTGGTCACTAATTTCTTGGGGTTTTGTTTTTGCATGTCAGAAATGTTTATTTCTAAATTGTGTGCTGTCATAGTTTACCTGGTGAAAATAAACAAGTGAGATGGGAATATATTTGTTTTTTATTAAGTTGCCTAATAATTCTGCACAGTAATAGTTACCTGCACAAACAGATATCCTCCTAAGAGCCAAATCTAAAAAAAAAACACTCCAACTTTTGGGTTGATTGAGAACATAGTTGTTGATCAATAATAAAAACAATCCTCTAAAATACAACTTGCCTAATAATTCTGCACACAGTGTAGTGTGAATGTAACCCAGTGCTCACAGGTCACAGTCCTCACAGTAGGCCGGTGTGTATGGTCGGCCCCCAGATATTACAGCCCCGATGGTGGCACAGCTGTGTGTATTACAATCCATAGTGTGGGCATAACATTCATTGTGATAATCAGTACTGGATGCCATAGATCCTCTGTATTCTCTCCGAACACTGTGCTTCTGTGGGAGAATATGGTCCTGTATATACATTGTTTAGCTCATGATGCATTAAACAAAGAAATCTAACAAAATGATGCAGTGTCGGATGTCAGAGGGTGTCACATACAGGTCAGCCGAGTTCATGGACGATTTGTTAGGGCAGCTCTTTATTCTTCATTATGTCCTACAAAATAATACAACCTATAGAGGATTGTGGAAAGTGAATCTCCCCAGGAGGATATGTGTATATGATTTGATGTATTCCTTCATTTCTTTGTCAGACCTGCTGTAGGTGTAAAGCTCGACGCAGATGCACCAAGAAGTTTACCATCCAGAAGTTCCCGAAGATCCTTGTATTACGTATCCTTTACACCCACGTCTGCTCTGTTTAGATGTCTGTAGATGTATTAGTCCTAATGTGTCCCCATGGTTTACCCTGTAAGCTCACAGCCTGCCATAGTACCCCCTCCAGTTACTATACTTCCCCACCATCATCCGCTCCTCACACCTCTTTGTTACTCTGCTTGTATGAAGTAGACATCTGGATCACATGTATAAGGATAGGCTTACAAAGGAATCCTGCTCCTGAGCTGATTTCTACCTCTTCAGCTTCACAAGCTGCTGATCACCTGTGATCACCTGTGATCTGGGAGGGGGAATAAAGCTGCACACACATTCCTTGCACTGACAGAGACAATGTATTAAATGTTATCTGTTATAATGAATCAGGTAATCCGGGGACAGGTTGGGTCCATCAAAGCAGTAGCCGCTCTCTGTACACTGGCCATCCAATAAATCATCATGTATCACCTTTTCTCTATCCAGGACCCACAACATAACCAGTCACTAGTCTCTATCTTCGGAATAAGCCCTTATTCCACATTCTATCAGATCTCACACCCAGGAGGTTCACCTCCTGACCTACATATGGGATTAATACTAATTGCAGGTCACAGGGCTCCGAGTACTGAGGATGTCACAACAGCAGCAATTTAACATTAAGAACAGGTTATCATTGTGAAGGATTAAGAAATCCTGTTCCAACCCATGACACACTTCTCTACCACTCATTCTATATACCTGAGGGCTATTGTCTTGCCCTATTTCTATCTTTGTGCACTTTTTGTTCCTTGACCCTTCACCACCCCCAGATCTGAAAAGGTTCTCTGAAGGTCGGATCAGGAGCAGCAAACTCTCTACATTTGTGAATTTCCCACTAAAAGATTTAGACTTGCGAGAATTCTCCTCTGAAGTCAGCAGTAAGTGACTGTGGGTTACATAGGAATGAATGAATGAATATATCAATTATATGTGTTGCAATATGTCATCAACTTGTTCATTCCAGGCCTAGAGACTTGGTGCTCTCCTAAAATCATGGAGCTCACACAAAATACTAGATGTAGTATGATGTGATGTGGGGTGTACTCATTTATACATCAACTAATTTGAGTAAAACTGAAAATTTTGTAAGGAAGTTATATTTATTAAACTTACTTTCATTGTCTGGCTGAAAAAAATGTCCTATGAAGCTCAATCTTCTTAATAACTTGGGATTTAGTGTTTTTAGTGAGATACTGATGACATAGCACAGCTTCACTATTCAATATCAAATCATAAATGCAGCAGGAATTGTTAGGATAGATATGTAGACCACAAAAAAAGAAGTAAAAAAATTACTAATACAATGAATTACTTTAGTGCTCAGCATAAATGAGTATGTGGAGCCCACTGGGACGGGGTACTCTGTACAGGACCGGGCTATCACAGGGGGTATCACAGCGGTCCTTGGTCCGGGCCGTGTCCCAAGCCCACAAATAATAGGGGGTATTTACAGGGGAGTTTGTTGTGACACCACCCACGGGTTGTGGTCAGGGTGACCACCACTGCTGCAGATCCTCCGGGGATGATGTTTGGCAGCCGGTGATGTAACGGTTCCCCGGGGCAGTGGTGATAATAGTCTATAGATGGATGCAGGGCAGGGGTAGTAGTAGAGATGACAGTTTGTGAGGGAGAACAGGGTTTGCAAGGATCACACAGACTCACGATTTTGTAGTTTTCCAAGTATTTACTGCAAATGTTGTTCAGTAGATATTGTCCACGGAGTCTGTACCGGGGCCGGGTTGCTCCCACCCTGACCAGGTCCTTGGCTTCCTACTCCTTCGCTGTGTGTGTGTGTGGCCCTGCTGCCGCTTTAGCTAGGCTGCCGGCCTGGTCTCCCCTGGTACCCACTTGCTAGGCAACTTGAGTCTTAATTTTGTGTTTCTGACCCCACCGTGTTGCTTCGCTGAGGTACAGTGTAGATATATAACCTCCACTAGTCCGGTGTTTTCTGTGCTGCTTGTGTCAGGCACAATTGCGGATCCAGTATCCGGTCTTTGTGCTTCACCGGGGTGAGTTATAGGGTAACTCTGTGTCCCGGATGTGTTCCTCTGCTTCTCCTACTCCTTTCCTCAGACCTTGGCCGGCCTGGAAGTGGACAGTGGACCGTGGGTTGGGCCTGACGCAGCACTTTTACACCCAGGTCCTTTCCTCAGTCCTCTCAGGAACTGAACTAACTAACTGTCACTGCCACTCTGAGGTAAACAACATTAGCTCCTTCCACCACTCTGCTCTTTCCCACTTCCTCTCCACACCAGAATATATAGGGAAGCAGCTTTAGCTCCCCCTTCTGGCCTGGACGCGCTAGTGTAGTGTTGTGTGGGGAGTTAACCCTTTGTGGTGTTACTGTGGCACATTAACCCCTGGGGTGCCACAAGTACACCCCTCTGAAATGTAACAAAAATAATTCAAAATTACTAATAAAATAAATTACTTTATTAAATACAATATATAGTGTAAGCCTAATTTTAGTGTTTCTCTGCTATGTGTGCACATTTACATACACCGTTCCACTACATTTGCACATATCTGTGCCTCACGTGCAGATATAGACACACACACCTGTGCTACATGCACTTTTACTGACACCTCCTTCACTGCTACATGTGCATATTTACATACACAACTCTGCTACTTATGAACATGTACATACACACACAGCTCTGCTACATATGAACATGTACATTCATACAGCCACACATGAACATGTACATACACAGCAGCTCACCTCCCTCTCACTCCCGCCTTCCTTTCCTCCCCCTTAGGCTCATTGGTTGTTATCAGTTCTGGGAAATCACCAGTTCCACCTGCCTGAGCCACTGCTCTCACTTTCCTGAATTGTGTGCTTGCTCAAATCCTGTTATCTATATGTGCAAATAATGTGATAATAGTGTAGAATAAGAACAAATACTGACAGAGCCTATTAATATGTAAAAGCATAAAAAAGCTCTTGGATCTTTGATTCAAGAAGGATGTTTTCTAATCCAGGCCATTATGATGGGACATTGATGGAGAAAGAGATTTTGATCCACACAATGGCCCTATGTCAGCACTACACATCCAGGGCTTAGGGCCCCTTTACACTCTGAGATTTTCCAGCGATCCTACGTGGCCGGGATCACTGGAAAGTCTCTATGCAGTCGCTGGTGATCTGTCAAACAGGCAGCGACCAGTCCGCAGCGACACCGTGGAAAGAATATAAACTATTCTCTCCATGATGTCGAGCTCCCGCTCCTGTCTTCTGACAAGCTGCGGTAAGCGGGAGCAGGCTGGTAACTATGATAAACAATGGGTATCTAGGCAGTGTGCAGCGCCTAGTTACCCGATGTATACCTTGGTTACCAGCCTTCTCCGTTTCCAGGCTGGTATCCAAGGTACACAGCGGGTAACTAGGGACAGCGATGTGCTGAGATATCCACTGTGTACCTTGGCTACCAGCCTGGAAGCAGAAAAGGCTGGTAACCAAGGTATACAGCGGGTAACTAGGTGCTGCCTAGATACCCGTTGTTTACCATGGTTACCAGCTGTGAGGTCGCTGATCGCTGGTCTCTCGCTTTCACACGCAGCGATGCGTGCTGATCAGTGGGAGACCAAGGACTGAAATATGGCCCTGAACAACTTGCATTGATCAGCGACCTCACAGCAGGGGCCTGATCGCTGCTACGTGTCACACATAGCGACATCGCTGGAGAGGCCGCTGTTACGTCACAAAACCTGTGATGTTTCAGCTACATCGCTAGCGATGTTGTAGTGTGTGAAGTACCCTTTGAGCTGGCTTCACACTACATTTTTTACCATCCTGTTCTGTTCGTTTTTGAAACAAACAGAACAAGATTGTTTTGTCCCCATACATCCCTATGAGGCCTGATTGGCCCTATTTGGCTATCCAGTTTTGTAAATCCGGTGCAGGATTAGTTTCTGTCCTGTTCTTCACCGGTCCCAAAAATGATGCATGCAGCGTTTTTGGGCTCCGGTGACCAAACAGGACAGAAACGAATCCTGTCTGGTCCGGCACACACAACATGGGGGCCTATGGCACCGGATCTGGGAAACAACAGAATCGTTTCCCAGATCCGGTTCCAGGGTACAGAGCATGTGCAGAACAGGACCGCTGCTCTGTACTCATAGTAAAATCTGTTTAATATCACTTTAGCAGTGTATATAGATACACTGCTAAAGTAATATTAAATAAAGGGATGGATAAAAATAATAAATTCTCACCTTTCCGGCGACTCCCAAGTGTCCCACGCTGAATACATCTCCCGGCAGTTTGAGGACCTTGCATGATGTCACTGGGAGGGGCGGGGCAACCCGATTACATGACCGCATCAGCGCGCGAGGTTTAAATCTTTAAACCAGACAGGTGCGGTCATGTAATCGGGTTGCCCCGGCCCTCACAGTGACATCACGCAAGGTCCTCAAACTGCCGGGAGATGTATTCAGCGTGGGACACTCGGGAGTCGCCGGAAAGGTGAGAATTTATTATTTTTATCCATCCCTTTATTTAATATTACTTTAGCAGTGTATATAGATACACTTCTATAGTGATATTACACTGCGCTGACAGCATTTGTCACAGGCTTGGCTCCCCGCTGCTCTTTCTGTGTCCAGATACCGGACCGAACACAGAAATGGCATCTGAAGTTGCCAATCCGGTGCTGTCCGTTCCTGTTCGTTGGATCCTGCAAAAAACAGGATCCAGCGAATAGGAATAAAAACATAGTGTGAACCCAGCCTAAGCCACAGGGCCTGTCTGGTCATCAGTGACTGAAGCAAAGGGGTGTAACTACAATAGGTGCAGGGGTTGTAATCGCACACAGGCCATGGAGCCTACGGGGTCCCAAAAATCCCTTTGGCCTATAGAAAACAACTAATCCTATTAAAGATTTGTAATAATTGGGGGCCCCGTTGGAGCTTTCATATTGGGGTTCATGAGCTTCAAGTTACAGCACTGCTGAATTACAAGAGTAAGCTGTATTAAAAATGACGTGTTGATGGTTTTATATATAACTTGTGTAATGGTTTGTACATTTTTTGTGGTCTCTTTGCAGCTCACGCAACCTATAATTTATACGCGGTGTCCAACCACTCGGGTACCACCATGGGAGGACATTATACAGCTTACTGCAAAAGCCCCAACAATGGAGAGTGGCACACTTTTAATGACTCAAGGTAATTATCAAGCTATTTGTCTACAAATGGGAAGGTAACATCCAGATTTGTCACTATTATGTAGATAAATGTACTTTATAGGCTGTTTATCAGATGAAACACCAAGGTGCAATGAATATCCCTAGTAGAACAGTGACTCCTAGTGGCTAGTGATTGCAAGTTTTCTTTTACACGTAGTTATAACCCTACACCATATAGAGCACTTATTGAACCATCACTTTTTTTTTTTCAGGGTCACGGCAATGTCTTCCAGCCAGGTCCGGAGCAGTGACGCCTACGTACTATTCTATGAGCTTTCGGGTCCGTCCTCCAGAATGTAGCCTGATGATCAGTTATGAAATGACAAGTAAACCTACAAGAGGCTCACACATAAGCCTACATTTATACTGTAGTGAGCGACAAGACGTACACCAGCATTACTCTCACTCACCAGGTGCCTTACCTGCGCAGCCAAAAAAGCAGTAGGATTGTCGCCTTAAACTGGGTCCTTGTGATGGTGGACGGATAACAAAGCCAGAAGACCTCAGAATCCAGACAAGAGAAGGTGGCACTGGCTACTGAGTAACACCGGTGATGCTTCCCGCTGGACGCTGTCTGTAGAGCCGTGTCGTGCCGCCTCTCCTGGCTTTGCACAGGGATGTTGCTCCAGACTCCATGTTGTTCTGGTGTTAGCGGAGGAATCTTCACTGACTTCATATAAATCGTATTTAATATCATTCTCAGGAAAGCTTCTTTATGTGACAAACATCTCGTTAATGTGAGACCCCCCTCCCATTGTTATTATTTACAGGAAGTGTTCATTTATTAAGTGGTGGCTCCTACAGAGATAACAGCTATCTCAAGAACCACAGTGGAGCGGGGCCACCAGGAATCAGGATACTGCTCACCATTGTAAATAGTAATGCCGATTTGATGTGATGTGTGATTTTACTGTATCAACTGGAGCCCTCAGCTCAGGACATAATGCAGTTACATGATATGGAGCCAATTACTTGGTTTTCAGTATGTAGCAGGGAAAAAGTGACTACTCGTAATGTGACTCCAGTCAGTGTGACAGTCCCTGGGGTTCCCGTGAGCTGTCATTGTGGGCGTCTTAGGAACAATACTATTTATGCACTGCTTAAGTGTTGTGTGGCATCCACAACAGTGTTATCTGCTCAGACTGAACACAAAACCAGCTGTTATTCTTTGACAAATGTTATTGTATCTTTTTATGTATGAGTAAGTGCAGCGTAGTGTGCAGCCATTATTTATTCTGAAATATGAAGCAATACAAGTGAATGACAAGTTTATTTACATATCTGACGTCAAAGATCAATAGTCAAGCGTTAGAAGCCGAACCTACCCGATGGGATCCTGTACTTCTGATCATTGTTCCCTATTGAATCCTTCCTTTACATTGGCCAATACTGGCCCATAGGAGAGTTCGTAAGAATGTGTCCCGATTGTAAAGATGGCAGTCATCAACCAGCAAATAAGCAGCTAATTGTTCATTAGATGAGGTGTAAACAATTATGGGAAGAAATGATTGTATTAATCCGACACACTTCATTGATCTGCGTAAGGTCTTCAAACAAGCACTGATCAATTCGTTATACTGATACTGTGTTATAGGCACAAATCTCACTGTCCAAAAGGATGTCCTTGTGTACCTGACTATTAGTAATGAGTTGCTCCTCACCTAGCATATAAGGGCTTTTCAAGATTAGGATTGTAGACAGGGATGTGGAGTCGGTGAGCCAAACATCTGACTCCACAGCCCTGATTGTACAACAGTGTGCAGCCCTTTTAATCGATGTAAATACTTAAGTCCCAAAAAAAGGTTGAGAAAAGTATTATAGGAGTGATGCCTTTATTGGCTAACAAGAAAAAATACATAATAAAAGACGTCATGTGCTGTTCGCACTGAAGTATTTGAGTGAAAGGAGGTTTCATGTCCTCCATATGTTCAGCCAGTCAGTTTATGGCTCCATGGACTGGATTATTGGTATAACATATCAGATAAAACAGCTCCCAAGAGGCTTCAACTCTAGGATTCTACAAGTGCTTGTAACAAAAGGAGAGGACATGGAAGGAATGAGATGTAGTAGACACATGGCAGTATTATATAGTCAGTATTTCCTGCCATTTTAGGTTAAAAGGTGGGATAAACACATACAAGTTGCAAATCTTTCTATTACGATGTTTCTATTGCTAATGTAATCTTTCTATTACATTGTGTTTTTTGCACTCCTGGTTTCGACTTAGGCTGGCTTCACACCATGGCAGAGCCCGGTTCGGGGCTGTCCAGTGTAAACCAGACAGCCCACACTGGATTTTGGCCCCATAGTATCCTATGCCATCCGGTTTCCATCTCTCCGGCAGAATCCGGGAGAAATCGGATTCTTTTCACTGTACACAAAAACGTTGATTGCAACATTTTTGTGTCCAGGAAGAAAAATCTCCCCAAATTGCCGTATCCCGATTCCCCTGCATCCCCCCGAATCCGTGCAATCCGGCACTCCCTAACATGGGAGCCTATGGGGCCGGATGCACCGGTCCAGGAGGATCCGGGAACCGGACACCTGCAGCTGCACGTCGCTGTTATTTCAGGACCACGGCTAGCTCCTTGCGAGCCGCGGTCCTGATTAATAAGTGGCAGCAGCTGCGTCCGGCTGCACATGGACCGGAGGGCATATTAGCCCTCTGGTTCTGTGTGCTGATCCGGTCCGGGGCTGTCAGGTTCATCCCTGACAGCCCCCGATCGGATGTCCCCCTGGTGGGAAACTGGCCTTAGGCTGGTTTCACACCACAGTTTTTTTCCTGATCAGGTTCCATCAGGTTTGTGTGTCAAAACCAGGAGAGGAACTTGCAGAGAAAAAGTATAATTGAAAGATTGACACCTGTTCTGAGTTTTGGAGACACTCCTGGTTTTGACACAGAAACCGGATGGACACTGATCAGTGAAAAACTGCAGTGTGAAGCCAGACTCACAAACACTGATGTGAAATATGCAAGTGTGAAAGTGGCCTTATATAAATGATCCATTCAGCTCTCATTTTCCAGACCTTACAGGTTAATATAGGCAAATGATCTTTTACATTTTGCACTAGTTTTGATATCTCCCTAAAGGCCCCGTCACACACTACGATATCGTTAACGATATCATTAGTATGTCACGGCTTTTTGGCTGGAGTAACGACGTTCGTAACAACGTTGTTGCGTGTGACAAGTAGAAATGATTAACAATAAGTCGGCTGATTGTTGATCGGAGGTTTTTGAACCAGACCTAAACCAAGCAACGATCGTCCGTCCAACCTGCAGCATGGTGTGTGTGACACCTTGATAACGATGTTGTTAATGACCTCGCCTATTCAGAACTGAAGGACGTAGGTGATCAAATGACCGCAAGTATCGTCTGCTTGTCACTGAATTGTTGCTGCATCATTAAAGATATCTGTACGTGTAACATTTCACTAGCAATCATTGAACGACGTTCAAGCGATCCAGGTTAAGTCAGGATCGTTGGTCGGATCACTCGGACGTTGAAGTGTGTGACGGGGCCTTAACTCTGTGACAACTAATGCACCTGTGTGTCAGTAACACTGAGGTTTCTGAGCTTTCACTCCATATGCTCTTTGTGTGGTTGTAGACTAATGTGGACTCATCAGCATTCACTCCATGCACTGGATTCTTTTTTAGCTATATCAATTGTGTTACATTTGATCTGGCAGTATTAGCAATAACCAGTTGTATTTGCACTGTACAGAACTACTGAGTGTCTATGTACCATAGAGAAGTGCATGTTTGTTGTGCAGAGCTTCGTATGTATACTGTGTAAGCATGAGACGTGTGTGAGCGTGTGTAACACTAATGTATTGACTATAATGTAGTGAACTGGAACTATACCTGCTGCATATCTCTAGACAGTGAGTATTTTGGGGTATCCACAACCCTTCTCAGGCCACACTGAGCTGGTGCTTACCATGTAAGTGTGCAGAATTTGTAAAGAGTTCTGATGTAACCCTAAGGACCCTATGTGTTCTATGCAAATGTATATACTGAATTATACTCTGTTTTAAAACATGACTGACTCCTGTGCTTTCTTCTCTACATTCATGTGCACGCTGTTTCTCTTATAGAAGATGAATCACAAAAAAAACAAACACTTTTTTAATTTAAAGAGATTTTCTACAATGAATCTTTTCTATCTAGTAGGCTTTTGCACTTGATACCTATCGGTTATATTCAATTTATAGGTCTTTGTCTTGTGCTGCATCCAGTGCCGATCCAGTCCCTCCATTATCATGTGACTCCATCACTTTCATCCCTTCTCACACCTCAGATCGTTAGCTCATTTTTAATGTAAGTCTATAATATCCTGGTTCTGAGTCTCATAGTCTCACATTGACAAAGCTTCACTGATCTCAGGGAGACAGAATTTTCAAGTCCGCACAGAAACACTGTTGTGAGGCAAATGGTCCCAACTACAGTAACATAATATATATATATTTATTCATTTATATAGTGCTATTAATTCCATAGCACTTTACATACCTCAGTAATGCTGTCTCTCTTGGAGCTCACAATCTAAACATCCTATCAGTATGTCTTTGCAATGTGGGAAGAAACTGGAGTGCCTGGAGGAAACCCACCAAACATGGGGAGAACATACAAACTCTTTGCTGATGTTGTCCTTAGTGGGAATTGAACCCAGGACCTCAGTGCTGCAAAGGCTGCAGTGCTAACCACTTGAGCCACCGTGCCGCCCATCCTGGGAAGGACCGACCAGTGCTGTAAATTGCAGAAGATGGCGACTGCTAAGTATTGTAATGCACACATCAAGCATTCATCTCTTATATATTAGTGATTACAAAATCTGTAGTGGGCTTGACATAATATAACAAACAGATCTTACCATCCGTGCACTATTGCTGTCTCTCCACATGTACTTCCGGTGATTGTTTACAGGCAGCAGTGGTAACCTCAGAACTACAGCAAATGTACTGTTGCAGCTAATGACCGGGCTCGGCTGCTGTAGGCAATGTAGATAGCATGAGCCGCTAAGCCGGTTGTTTGGTTACAGACATTGTGACATCCTTACTACAGCTTGTAAACAATCAGCAAACGAGCAGTAACAGTCTAAATACCTAAATGTCAAAGCTGAACTTGTATCTTTTTCTTTGCCAAAGAAGACCATGGCATGCCCAACGTCCCTGGTTACATACTTTGCCTGCTCCTTATGAAATCTCACATTTCTCTCAGGCCAAAATGTTGTGACAGGTGCTGCTTGCACTCAGATGTGCACATCCCCTAAGAGATCCTTGATGAGAGCACACCCCATCCTGAAAGGGCTGTAGCTCTTTTTCAGAAAGAGATTAAGGTAACCAAGATGACTTAATCCTTGGTTACTGTGATTGAGAGTTTGACTGTCTCCTCTGTGCCCCTGGTATCTAACCACTTCCCATGGTGAGTCAGACCGACCAATACTCCACCGCAACATAGCAGATTGTGCACATTCATCCTCTCGGAATGTATTCCTTATTCTCTCCTCCGAGGCACTGTCAATGCAAGAATCAAATCTTCACTCCCAACTCAGGTTCCGATCAGGTTTTTAAACTAAGAGAAATGGTTGACAGTCTGGTTCACGATGAAAACATGAACTTCAGTTTCTGAAATAATCTGATCCCTCACCCTTATAGAGATGGTGTCCTTCAAAAGGTACTAAAAAGCTGTCAGATACTTCTCCAAGCATAAGGAGTTTAGTGATTTCTTAGACAAAGAGTGGCAGCACCTCGTCAGACATGTCCATAGATGTACTTTAGGCACATAGATAATTTAGACCCGATACGAATGTGCCATCTAGGCATTTTCCCCTTAAGTGGACCTTAAATTTATCTACAGTCACAACTCTACCCCTCTCTGATGTGCAATTCTAATTGAAAGGATGGGCACAAAACTGAGCACTGAAGGTGGACTACAACAGAGAGTGGTAGTGTGGACTCTGTGTCCCAAAAATCTGTCTTGTGCCTTCCTTTTCTGGGCTCCCATCTATTTGAGAACAAACTGGAACAGATTATTTCAGAAACTACCGGCAAGAAGAGCACTCTGCTCCCACAGTCCAAGCCCAGATGCATCAATTTCATTCTTTTTCTCAGTTCTCCTCTAACTACCAGGAGAGACCACCAGTACCACAGTAGTAATAGAGACAATCCTTCAAGACAGTCCTATTCTGGTGCCTACGCTGTCAGTTGGACAAGACAAGTCCTTTAGATACCACTACAATAGGCTTTACTTAAAGAGTCCTGTCACCCCCCCTGGTGCTTTCCAAACTGAAAGCACCACTGAATGCAGCGTGTCTGCTGCATTTAGGGAAGGGGTCTCCCATGTTTCTACCCACCCTGTAAGCTGTAAAAAACACTTTATAAAGTTTAGAGTTAACGAGTCCGGAGGGACTTGCTGATTATGGAGTCTTCGCTGTTCCCTGAGGTCCTCCCCCCCCCTGCCTCTTTGTGCCAACCCTGCCTCTCTGTGCCACCTCTTGCCCGTGATGTCAGTGCCGGAGCCCACCTATCTATATGCATACAGCATAATCTAGCAGGGCAGGCTCCGGCGCTGATGTCACGGGCAGGAGGCAACACAGATAGGTCGGAGGCTGCACAGAGATGCAGGTGGCGGGAGGACCCCCAGGAACAGTGACGACTCCATAATCAGTAGGTCCCTGCGGACTCATTATCTCTAAACTTTATAAAGTGTTTTAATAGCTTACAGGGCGGGTAGAAACATGGGAGAGCCCTTCCCTGAATGCAGCAGACACTCTGCATTCAGTGGTGCTTTCAGTTTGGAAAGCACCAGGGGATGACAGGTCCTCTTTAACATGATGAGGCATCCCCACTAGAGAACACTCTTTAGGGGGGCGGCTAACTTTTCTTCTGGAATGTGCGGCTCTCCGCAGTTATCGATACATGGGTTAGAAAGATCGTCAGATACAAGATATGTTATTTTTCCCTCCTACATGACCGTAACTTCGGATCTTGTCCTCCTTGGCTTCCGTTCATGCCATCTGTCTTCAAGATTGGCATGGGTTATATTCAAATCCATTTGTTAAGATCAAGACAGATGTCGAGGGAAACGGGGTGCATCAACTTACTCTATAAGTCTTTGGTAGGTGCAGCACCACAGTGGTAGTCTAGAAGCATTGGGGAGAAAAGAACCACTGTAATGAGGGTGCACACTATATGCAGTGAAAAAAAGGAATTTTATTTACCACTAGATGGCAGCCCGATTCTAAAGAATCGGGTAGTCTAGAATCCATATATAGTTTATTTACTAATAGTTACGGGAGTGCGGTGAAATGAATTGTGTGTATACAGGCGGCTCTGTGGGTAGCACAGTATACAGCGGCTCTGTGGGTAGCACAGTATACAGCGGCTCAGTGGTTAGCACTGCGCGGTGACTCAGTGGTTAGCACTGCGCGGTGGCTCAGTGGTTAGCACTGCGCGGTGGCTCAGTGGTTAGCACTGCGCGGTGGCTGTGGTTAGCACTGCGCGGTGGCTCAGTGGCCAGCACTGCGCGGTGGCTCAGTGGCCAGCACTGCGCGGTAGCTCAGTGGCCAGCACTGCGCGGTAACTCAGTGGCTAGCACTGCGCGGTGGCTCAGGGGATCAGGGGAGAGCGGAGGGGAGGCTGAAGGGCAGGGGAGAGCGGAGGCAGGGGAGAGCG
The DNA here is from genome assembly GCA_033576535.1 of Allobates femoralis. Lineage (NCBI taxonomy): Eukaryota > Metazoa > Chordata > Amphibia > Anura > Aromobatidae > Allobates > Allobates femoralis. The sequence continues at coordinate 140,504,115 of JARQOC010000009.1, forward strand.
GAGGCAGGGGAGAGCGGAGGCAGAGGAGAGCGGAGGCAGAGGAGGGCGGAAGCTGGAGAGCAGAGGCTGGAGGGCAGGGGAGAGCGGAGGCTGGGGGGCAGAGGAGAGTGGAGGCTGCGGGGCAGAGGAGAGCGGAGGCTGGGAGGCAGAGGAGAGCGGAGGCTGGGGGGCAGAGCAGAGGAGAGGCTGGGGGGCAGAGGAGAGGAGAGGCTGGGGGGCAGAGCAGAGGAGAGGCTGGGGGGCAGAGGAGAGCGGAGGCTGGGGGGCAGAGCGGAGGCTGGGGGGCAGAGCAGAGGAGTGCGGAGGCTGGGGGGCAGAGGAGAGCGGAGGCTGGGGGGCAGAGGAGAGCGGAGGCTGGGGCAGAGCAGAGGGGAGGCTGGGGGGCAGAACACTCACTGGGCTGTCGGCGGTCAGCGGTAGTGGTGGCGGCGGTTCCGGAGGGGCCAGCTCCCTGATGGAGGAGAGTCAGCGGGTGTGTGCGGTGAGCGGCAGGACTGGGAGCGGTGCCGGCGGAGGCCGCACACCGGAGTGTGGGCCGGGCCGGTTCTCGGATGTGGGTGGTCTCACACCGGGCAGTGTGCGGGGCCGGTGGCGGGATGGCGGTCCCTGATGGAGGAGAGTGGGCGGTGAGCTGCAGGGCTGTGGGTGGTGCCGGGGGAGGCCGCACACCGGAGTGTGGGCCGGGCCGGGGCGGTTCCCGGATGTGGATGGGCGCACACGGGGCTCAGTGCGAGGCCGGTGGCAGCATAGCGGCGAGTGGTGGTGCTTTATCGCCCACCGCGAGCCGCTGTGCCGTTTTGACAGCGGCTCGTGGTGAGCGCTATGCGCTCACCGCTCGTTGGTCTGTTGCTTCCGGTTCCGGTCTTTTACACAGGTCGGAGGCCATCACGGAAGTTGGCTGGATTGGCCGGAAGTGGCCTTCAGGTTTTATATATAAGATAGTGAAACAGCAAGTTCAGACAATAACAACATAAAAGCAATTAAAACGAGGTTACAAAGTGACACCGCACTAGAAACCCAAATACTCCTGTGTCCGTAGGGTACAGGAAGGACTGAGGGAAATTACATTAACATTAGTGTTCCATTGGGTTAAAGAGAACCTGTCACCCCCCTGCTGCATGGAAATCTAAATGCAGCACTGAATGCAGCATGTCTACTGCATTCAGGGAAGGGGTCCCCCATGTGTCTGTGTGCTGTGTACCCCGAGATATAGCCTTTGTAAAACTTACAGTTAGAAGCCATGGAGGCAGTCACTGTTGCTGGGGAAGCTTGATTGACGGTGGCCATTCCATCCCCGTCTGCCTCTCTGTGCCGCCTCCTGCTGGCCTGTTTATGCTTTGACTCTGGAGCTGATGTCAGGACAAATGATTTGCATGTTGTGAGTGACAGAGAGGAGGAGAGCAGAGCCAGCACAGCCGATGCAGCACAGAGAGGCTGGGCCAGAGATGAATCTTATTACAATATCACGCCCATCAGGGCGTGATAAAGGATCATGAAGGCTGCAAACCAACACGCCCAGGGGGACTATTGCATATAGCCCCTGCTTCATTATCATCCTAATGATAAGTATAAAAACGTTTTTTACAACATTGAAAACAAGCATTTAGCAGAGAGAGGGATAGTTATAATGGTAATAGAAAGGTGCAGGGCATGTATTGTTAGGTTAGGTGGCTTTTAGGAGTGACAGGTTCCCTTTAACCACATTATACTGTGTATTTTACACTGTAGACTCTGACTCACGTCACATAGAGGGGGTCTGCTCTGGTGTTACTTTATGCAAAAAATAGTAATGGCGGTCTAATTTTTGCATGAAAACTACTCCCTTTTTGAGGGACTGGCGGCTGGAGCAGCTCAGGAACAGCACAAACAATCTGCCTTGAACAGGAGAGAGGAGAGCGGAGAGGCATTGCATATACCGCCGGCGGCGGAGGCTGTTAAACCGGGTTGTGCAGGAATTGCACAACCCGATAAGGTGAGTGGCCACCTACCCACGCCACATAGACGTTTTTAATAAGGGGATCCTACACATTTGCGCCCCTTTTCCTTTTTGTTTTACTGGTGTTACTTTAAACCCTAAGTGTTATTTGGTCTGTTTCCAGACATCATCCCGATTACCTGAAATAAGTCTGGTATATCTGTCAATGTGGCATTAACATTAGAACTCCACTGGTTAACCACATTATACTGTGTAATTTGTATACTGTAGCTCTCTGACCTAACCAATACGTACCTATAAAGATACCCCTGTACCAGTTGCTATGTTGACACTATACTGATACAAACCAACCAAAAGGGATCTACTCTGTGATTGCCTAGGTCTGATATTTATATTGCACTGCATTGATCACGAAGGGTACATTCAATTACCACACTGTTATAATTAAGCCACAAGTGATCTCAACCTGCCTATTTTCCCTCAGTCCTTCCTGTTCCCTACAGCAACAGGAGTGTATTAGTAACAAAATCTTGCTCAATATTATTTAAGAGATAAAGAACTAGAGGGAAATATGGAGTATATTGCAGTATAAAACAGTATTTTTTATTAGATTTTTAAAATGTGGATACCAAGGGGGTCTGAGATGCAACTCACCCCTATAGGTAAACCATGATTCCAGATAAAGCAACAATATATGGTATAACAGTTGTGGATTAATGCATGTTAGAGTATATACAAGTACTGAATGCAGGAAATGGTGGATAATTTTGTGTAATTAAGCTGTATAGGTCACTACACAGCCTAAAGTAAACACCGATTTACTCAGCATAAGACTACATTACTATACAAAACATATCCACTGCAGAGATAATTACAAGAATTGCATAAATCTGCAAAATCACATGAATATATCAGGCATCATACCTATAGGGAAACCACAGAGGGAGAGCAGAGCTCAAGAAAAGGATTGGTCCTGTTTTGGAGGCCCCTACACGTGTTTCGCCAGGGAACCTGTGTGCGATGTACAGCACTTCCGGATTTTGCTGATGTCACGCACATGCGCATCACAGCCACTCAACCCCATAGATGAGCCCAGACTCCGGCACATCTCCCGCCTCCGCCTGACGTAGGGATGCGTCACCATAATTGCCAGGTGGAGGGGGAGGAGCTGGGTCCAGGCCGGATAAAGGAGGAGCGAAACATATCTGTGCAGTGTTTCTGCCGATAAATAGACCATCATGGTAACTTATCATAACAACAGGAGAGAACTCATACATATTAGAGAAACCACTATATGATGTATATTTAAAATTATCTACCTTAATCACCGAAAGTGTATACACTAAGTTTCGGGATCCAGTCCTTAGTACATGAATAGTGAGAAAACAACTCCTTCACAGTGGAAATTTCTCCATGGCTGCTTGATTGTAGAAACAGGCGATCCTTGGGCAAAGGACTTAGGCGAGGGCTAAGACATCAAAAAAGTGCCTTTGTTGTGTACGTGAAATTAAGAGTTAAGATAATAGAAAAGACTAGAATAGAAAAGTCTGAGGGAGCAGGACAATCAATACATTATAAATGTGGACTAAAGGTTACACTGTCATTAAGACCATTGGGGGTTAAAGTTCCCAACAACAGGATCCACTTTGTTTCCATATGTGCCAGGAGTTTTTTTAGGTCACCGCCTCTATTGCCACAACGCACCATATCGATCCTGACTTTCAGGGAGGCAGGGCTGCACCCATGATATTTCAAGAAATGTCTAGGTAGTGTTTTTAATACTGTGGGATGCTCCGCCTTTCTTGCTGCGACAATCTCTCGAACATGTTACTCTCAATTCATGCGATGTTAACCCTACGTAGACTAGAGAGCAGGCACATTGGGCAAAATATACCACATGAGTAGATGTACATGAAATTCTGTGCCTGATCTCGTATCTAAGCCATCAGTGGAATGAAAGTGGGTGGCACGTTCAACATTGACACAAGAAATGCAGTGTCCACAGCGGTAGCAGCCAAGAAAAGGAACCCGTGAGCCAAAGGGAATTGGTATGTGCAACACATAGTGGCCGTTCACCAAGATGTCACTCAAACTCCTGGCATATCGTGGTGTCATAAGAGGTCTAGCAAACAAACATTTCTTTTAAAGTCGGATCGATCAGAAGCCCAATGTCTTTGGAGGATGTTCCTCATAGTTTGCCATTTGTGATTATAAGTGCCAACAAACCGTAGTGTCGGTTCTTGTTTGGCCTTTTTGGGTGTCGGTCTTAGGAGACAATCTCTTGGCTTATGTTTTGACCTCGGATACCCACGCTTTATGCACCAATTGGAATATCCCCGATCTGCAAATCATTCCCTAAGGTCCACTGACTGACGCTCAAATCCCTCAGTTGTTGAACAGATCCATCTCATCCTCAAGAACTGGCCCGTGGGGATGGCGCGCACGGTGGTAGAACTGTGACCAGATGATGCATGTAACAAGGAGTTTATGGGGGTAGGCTTCCTGTGGGCGTCTGTCTGTATCAGACCGGAGCAATACACCTCCATCAAGACATCCAGGAAGTCAATCCTCTCCTAAGTACACTTGTGAGACAGTATGATGTTATAACAGTTCAAATTTAGTTCTTTCATGAATCTGTCCAGCTGCTCCACTGAGCCTTACCAAATAAAAAGCACGTTGTCTATGTAGCACATCCAGCACTGCACCTTGGCGCAGACCGCCACCCCTCCGTTGCCAAAGATCTCCCTCTCCCAGTATCCTAGGAAGAGATTGGCATATGAAGGCGCGAAGGCCGTGCCCATCGCAGTGCCACTCTCCAGTAAGTAGACAACATCCTTAAATACAAAAACATTGTGGGTCAAGACAAAGTGGAGCAGCTGGAGGATGAACTCACCAAGTGCGCCATCCAGATCACCAGTCTCGAGGAAAAAACAGACCGCATCCAGACCATGATTATGGTCGATGCAAGTATAGAGGGATTCAACGTCAGCCGTGACCAGAAGCATGTCGGGTTCCACAAAGATGCCATCAACACGATTCAGGGTGTCCGTAGTGTCTTTGAGATAAGATAGTAGGGTCTTCAAATGGTAATCTATAAATTTACAAATTGATTCGCAGAGACCACCTATCCCCGACACTATCAGGACGACCCGGAGGGTTGAAGGCATCTTTGTGGATTTTCGGTAGCAAGTAAAATGTGGGCAAACGGGGGAAAATCACCAAGAGAAAGTCTGCCATTTTTTTTAGTTATCAGACCTTGCTTGAGGGCCCCATCAAGGATGACTCATAATTGAGACAAATAAGCAGGTAGGGGGTTAGAGAATAGTCTGCTATATGTAGTTCTTTCTCAAAGCTGCTTCAGGGCCTCCTTCTCGTATTGAGCAGCTGGCCAAACCACAATGTTTCCACCCTTATCTGCCGCCTTAAATACCACAAAACAAAGGGAAAAAGGAAACTGGAGTTTATGAGTGCTAAGGCACCAAGCAAAGGGAACGCATTAGCAGATTTTCAAACCTTTATTATTAGCTCCTTGTATGGGCCACAACACGTTTAAAATACCACGTCTTTCAGGTCTTTTAATTCTTCAATCGCCCGTATCTGTTTCTGAATAAGGTTATCAAATTTTCGGTGACTGGAGACCTGTTTGAGATCTGACTCAACAAGGCGTGTAAACATATCTACCACTGGGCAGACAGACAAGGGTAGAAACGTCTTAAGGCCGCTTTACACGTCGCATACGATTTAACGGGAGCGCGCACGTTTTTGGCATTTGTCCAAGATCGCATAGGAGATGTTACACAGGGAGATATCGGCAAGCAACGCAACAACGATGTCGTACGCTCCTCATGCACACTGCGTCTGAGCAACTCAGGGAACAACCAAGTAACATTGGAGTGAATAGGGGAAGTTGCCCTCCAAATCGTAGTTGCGCTGTCACACAGCACGATCAAGCCAGATCGTCAAGCCAATATTGCACAGTTGAAGAGCATGCACAATTCATAAACAATATCGTAGTTTAATCGTTTTTGAGTTGCGTTGCCCATTTACACGACACAACACGCGAACTATATCAACAGCAACGTGACTACCACGTGACTTTTTATTGTAGTTGCGTTGCGATATCGTGATGTGTAAAGCGGCCTTTAGATCTAGGAAGAAGGCTGTTGGGAAACACACCTGGTAGTTGGGGCTGCTCAAGTTGGAGGTCCTCCAAATCAGCTAATGCATCCATCTCCAGAGAGGTCAAGGGGTCAGAGACAGGATCTTTGTGATGGAGTTTTTTCAAGATCACTCTCCTCGCAAAGAGGTGCAAATCCTTCAGTGTTGAAAAAAAAGTTAAAAGAATTTGTGGGTGAAAAAAATAAACCCAGAGAAAGTACTTCAGTATGGGAATCAGAGAGTTTGTGTGTGGAGAGATTGACTACCTGTGTCTTGCTTGGTGCATTCTTACTGGCTCTTGGGGGTTGTTGATGTAATTGTCCCAATCTCCCAGATGCACCAAGACCCAGGTCTCCACTGCCTCCCTCTGTTCCAGACCCTGGGCTACCAGTGCGGGATGCACCCGACTGCAAGGAGGATGATCTTGAATCTGGTGAAACTCGTGAGGGGCGACGTCCCCTCTTACGGGGATTCTTCCACCGATAAACCTTGTTTTCTTGTTTATCTTGAGTATCTTGCTTAAATTTCTTGATCTTAAATTCTCTAACCTCTTTCTCCCATCTGGAGATATCTTTTGCTATATCCCCATTAAATTTGCTTAGTGTCTCAGGTGAAGCTTTCTCATTAATGGTACCTTCCAAGGTCCAGCTGAAATTCAATTCCCTCGAGGGTAGTGCTGTTTTGTAAAAGGCTATCTCTCAGAGACTAAGGCTATAACTCGGGGTACACAGCACACAGACACATGGGGGACCCCTTCCCTGAATGCAGTAGACATGCTGCATTCAGTGCTGCATTTAGATTGCCATGCAGCAGGGAGGTGACAGGTCCTCTTTAATCCAATGGAGCGCTAATGTTAATGTCACTTCCCTCAGTCCTTCCTGTACCCTACGGTAACAGGATTGTGTGGGTTTCTAGTGCTGTGTTACTTTGTAACCTCCCACCTCTGTTCCCTCACCGACCTCGCAAACTCAACCCCGCTCCTATCCGACCACAACCTGTTGACCTTCTCTTCTCCGTTAACGCTGTCGTTATGTGTGACACGTACCAACAATCTTGCCCCTGCTGTGAGATCGTTGATTTTTACATACTGCTCTGGGTCATTCCTATGTCGTTGTGTTTGAAAGGGACAATGACCAGCGATCTCAATGCTACGCTATGGAGTGACATACCGAGGTCGTTGGGAATTAATTCTGGATCATTGCTGAAGTCGTTGGTGACATCACTGGTGAGATACCTGTTTGACATCTTACCAGCAATGTGAAAATGATGCACCAGCGATCCCGGCCAGGTCGTATCGTTATCAGTATTGCTGGTGAGTCGTTATGTGTGACGGGGGCTTTACAATTCTCTCCTTTGAATCGATCAAGGACATCTCTCTGATCATGCTCTCCAGGGAGATGGTTTTCCTAGCAGTGAATACATTCATTAGACAAGTCTACAAGCTGGCTGCTATACTGTCAGTCTTCATTTCTTGATCTGAAAATGAAACCGAGACCTTGCATTCGGTTCACTTCTTCCTCTCCAAGTTGGTCTCTTTTAACCTTAAAGAAGAGATTGTCTTGCCTTTGTTCTGCACTTCAACCTCTGATCCCTCTGAAAAATCCTTACACAAGTCAAATGTGGTCAGGGCCACTAAGATAAATCTGATAAATTGATTACCTCCAAATTGTTCTTGCTTTTCTTGTCCACTGATTGTGGTGGTGTTATTGTTCTCTTGCCCATACCAGAGCTCCTGCCTTGTTAAATCACCTAAATTTCCCAGTGTTGAGCTCTCACTCCTCACTCCCGCCAGCTGTTCCTCTTCCAATGATGACAGAGATGATAACGACACAGAGAGTCTTGGAAGTACTGGAGTCGGATCCTGAGGTGGCCCTTTTGGCGGCAATTTTGTTTTATTCTTTTTCTTTCCTCCCCACCTATACACAGTGTTGTTGCGGTAGTCTTCCGAGTCCCTCTTATATTTCTTAATTTTTACCGAAATGATTTCCTTCACCTATTTCTGGTAGTTGGAATTATTATTATTATTTATTTATATAGAGCCATTAGGTTCCATGGCGCTTTACATGAGGATAAGGGAGACAAGAACAAGTACACTAAATCTACGCGATCAGGACGTACAGATACAGGAGGGGCAGGGACCCTGTCCACGAGGGCTCACAGTCTATGAGGGGCGGGTTAGGATACAGTAGGATGGGGGAATGTCAGGTATGGGGTGGTCTCCTGGGTCTCATGGCAGGTTGTAGGCTTGACGGAACAGGTGAGTCCCCAGGTGACACTTGAAGCTACTCAGGGTAGGAGAGTGTCTGACGTGTTCGGGCAGGGAGTTCCAGAGTAAGGCAGATGCCCGGGAGAAGTCCTGGACTCGGTTGTGTGAAGAGGTGATGAGGGGGGAGCAGAGGAGGAGTTCTTGGGAGGAGCAGAGGTTGCGTGAGGGTAGTTATCTGGAGACCAGGTCGGAGATGTATGGTGGGGCCAGGTTGTGTATGGCTTTGTACGCCATGGTTAGTGTTTTGAATTGGGATCTCTTGGAGACGGGGAGCCAGTGAAGGGCTTGGCAGAGGGGGGAGACAGGGGAGTAGCGGGAGGACAGGTAGATTAGTCGGGCAGCGGAGTTGAGGATAGACTGGAGAGGTGTGAGGGAGTTAGCCGGGAGGCCATTGAGAAGGAGGTTGCAGTAGTCAAGGTGGGAGATGATAAGAGCATGGATGAGTGTTTTAGCGGTGTCGTGGGTGAGGAAGGAGCGGATCCGTGAGATGTTCTTTTTTTTTAACTCAATAAATGTTTATTGTATTTTCTCATAACTGAAAATGGTACAAACAAAGCCCTAAGGCTTAAAATTAGACTCACATACATAAATAAACTTAGGGCAACACATTTGAAAATGAAAAAGAGAGAAGGGGGGGGGTGGGAAACGCAGAAAGTGGGGGGGGGGGGGGGAGGGGGAGGAGGGGGGGGGGGGGAAGGGTGATGGGTTCAAATATATAACGATATAAGGATGCCCGCTATGATCAAGTTATTGGGGAACGGTGGTATATCCAGCTGGGACAGGGGTCGCCAAGGGGTGGGAGGCCCACAAGATCCATGCATCACGTGTGCGATTTCTGTTCCTAGCGTCAAGTGCCAAATAGTACTCTTGGTGGAATATATAATTTGTGCGGTTCACCACCGCGCTAAATGTGGGAGGTTCGTGCAGTTTCCAACCCGCAGCCAGAGATTGTCTGGCTGCAGTGAGGATGTAGGAGATCACCGGTCTGTAGTCAGCGGGGTATATGTATAGGCCAATGTTGAGGATCGCCAGCTGGGGCTCCAAAGGGACCTGCATTTCTGTGATGGAGCCAATCAGACTCTCCACAAGTTTCCAGTATGAAGCCAGTTTTGGGCATGTCCACCACATATGCACCAGTGTGCCTTTAAGGCCACACTGCCGCCAGCACAGGGGGGAAACATCTGGGGAGAATCTGGAGATCCTGGAGGGAGGGAGGTACCACCGCAGATGGATCTTTTTAAGTATCTCCAGGTGGTTAATGCATCTGGTCAGTTTGTAAGCAAGTTTGGATGCATCCTCCCAGTCCTCCAAAGACCCCGAGAAGCTGAGCTCCTCCTCCCATTTTATCATATAGCTCAGTTTGGAGCCCAAGCCCGCCACAACCAAGCCCTGATAAATCAGTGATAGACCCTTGAGTCCCTGGGATTCAGAGAGAAGGAGCCTCCTGAGGGGTGATGGCGCCAGGGTGCCCCCCAGAGGGCGGCGTCTGTTCCTCTCTGTTAGAAAGTGGTGGAGCCTCAAGTAGTGCAAAAAGCTGGGTGCCAGCGAGGGAAACCTCGTGGATAGTTCTGAAAAGGAGACCAGGGAGTCCCCTGCCATAAGATCCCCCAGCATGTGGAGGCCCTCCCTCTCCCACATCTGGACCCCCAGCTCCGGCAAATGGGTGAGGAGCGCTCTCAGGGGAACTTCAGAAAGGGGGAGGGAGGTCCAGCCATCCGGGGCTCCTCTCCAACAGGCAAGCAACGAGCTGACCGTTGCCAGCCTAGGTCTGTCACAGACATGCGCCAGGGATTCTGCAGCTAGAAGAAGCTGCAGTGACATGTCAGCAGAGGAGACTTCCTCTATCTCCAACCACCTCTGATTAGGAGGCATTCGCCACCAGTTTCTTGACTCCTCCAAAAGGCAGGCTTTCTGATAATCTCTAATGGAGGGGACTCCCATGCCCCCCCGAGAAAAGGGGAGATATAGAATCCCTCTAGCCACTCTAGGTCGTTTGGTAGCCCAGACATAAGTGTTGGTTAGTCGTTGGAGTTCAGCCAGAAACCTTCGAGGGAGAAGAAGAGGAACGCATCGGAACGTGTATAATAATTTGGGTAGTAATATCATTTTAAATGTCTGGATCCTCGCAATCCACGACAGGGCCTTCAGAGGGTGTGACGCAATAGCTGCGGAGATGGTCGCTTTTAGTGTGGCGTAGTTTCTCGTTACTAAGTCATTGGATCTGCAGAGGGTGATTCCCAAATAGGGAATGCCCTCCTGATGCCATTTGAAGGGGAATGTGGTCTCCCAATGATGAATTTCCTGGGGGGAAACATTAATCGGCAATACCACCGATTTGGAGGCATTTAATTTGTACAAAGATACTTCAGCATAGGCTCGGAGGAGGTCCATAACAGCCGGTAGAGATGATTTAAGATCCGTGCAGGAGATAATAATATCGTCCGCGTATAGTCCCACAACATGGACCCCCCGTCCAGCCTTGATGCCTCGGATCCGCGGATGTGATCGGAGAGCCGCTGCCAGTGGTTCCACCGCCAGGGCAAAAATCACCGGTGACAATGGGCAGCCCTGGCGTGTACCATTAGTAATTTTAAAGCTACTAGATAGGAATCCCGAGGATAAGACCCTAGCATTGGGGTTGGAGTACAACGACAGTATCGCTTTAAGGAATGAACCAGACAGCCCAAATTTCTGTAGAGTCGCCTCCAGGTACCCCCAGTGCACCCTGTCGAACGCCTTCTCAGCGTCAAGTGACAGGAATGCGCTGGGAGACCCCCCCTGCTCTGCTATCTGTATGAGGTCAATCATCCTCCGGGTTCCATCTTTCGCTTGTCTGCCAGCGACAAATCCGACCTGATCCGGATGCACCAGTGAGGGGACCACCTCCGAGAGCCTATTTGCCAGAAGCTTGGCGAAAATCTTAGTATCGCTATTCAGAAGTGAAATAGGACGATAGTTCGCCGGAAGGTCTGGGGACTTCCCAGGTTTGGGTATGGTAACTATGGTAGCCTCAAGAAAATCAGGAGAGATAACCCCACACCCCCGCCAGAAAGTGAATAGTCTAAGTAGAAAGGGGGCCAGGGTGGGCCCAAAGGTCTTATAATACTCGTTTGGGAACCCATCCGGACCCGGGGTCGAGGAGGTTTTCAGTGTTCTGATCACCCCAGGATCTCCCCCACCGTAAATGGGGAGTTCAGCTGTTCTCCCTGCTCCGCCGTCAAAGACGGAAGATCCAGAGAGGCCAGGAATCCCTCAATGAGTTCTGGCGTGGGGCATGGCGCACCCCCGTCTCCTTTTAAATTATAGAGGTGTTCGTAATACCTTGCGAATTCGTTCGCGATGTCTTGTGGGTTGCGTACCTCCACTCCCTCTCCGATCCTCAGGCTACCTATGGCCGCACCGGCCGCCCTCCTCCTGATTCTCCCAGCCAGCAGAGCCCCAGCTCTATCTCCCGTCTCATAGTATGCCAATTTTGTCCTGCGTAGTGCCTTTTCGTGTTGTTCCAGCAGAGATGCCCGCAATTGTGTCCTGACTGAAAAGATTTGAGAGGATAGAGAGGGGGAGGGTGATCCTTTGTTCCTCTCTTCCAATCTCCTGAGTTCTGCCAAGAGGCCCGATCTTGTCAGGGCACCGGACCTCTTATGCCTTGCCGCTCTCTGCAAGAACAACCCGCGGAGCACCGCCTTCTGAGAGGCCCACAATGTCTCCTCTGTTACCTCCCCATTGTCATTTTCCGTAAAATAACTGTCTAAATGTCGTTTAAAGTCATCCACCAGTCCCTTATCTGACAGTAGGTTAACGTTGAGTCTCCATTTGCGTGAGGTCAATGGGCGAGTCCCCAAGGAGAGATTCAGGGAGACCGGGGCATGGTCGGACCATGTGATATCTCCAATTTCTGCACAGACACAGGCCGACAGGGTGTCATCATTAACCAAGAAGTAGTCTATTCTAGAATAAGACCTGTGTCTGTGCGAGAAAAAGGAGTAGTCCTTCTCAGACGCGTGAAGATACCTCCAGACGTCATGCAAATGGAGTTCTCTACATACCGGGTCTAGGTCTCTCCTCTCTCGACTCCCGGAGGACGAGCAGTCCAGGCGCCGGATAGGGACCACATTGAAATCTCCACAGACCACACATAGGCCTCGTGAGAGGTCTCTTACTTTTCCAAGAAACTGGCGGAGATATTTAATTTGAGCTAAGTTAGGAGCATATACCGAGGCCAGTGTCACCAGGACCCCCGAGATTACACATACTAAGATGAGATACCTGCCCTCAGGGTCCACGTGTGTCTCCTCCAGTTGGAACTGCACAGTGTTTCGAACCAAGATACAGACCCCTGCTTTTTTGTTAGTCGCATTGGCACAGAAATATCTTGTGAAGTCTCTGTGAGCGAGCCTGTGGTTGTCCTCCTGTAAGAGGTGTGTCTCTTGGAGGCACAGGACATCCGCCTTGGATCTGCGGGCCTCCCCCCATAGAAATGAGCGTTTTGCAGGGGAGTTGAGACCCTTTACATTAAGGGTAACGATCTTTAGGGACATAGCAAGCAAGTAGTTTGGGAAGTGGGTAGGGGAGATGGGGCAAGGAGGTGGGGAGAGAAGGTAATAAAAGGGAGAAGAGAGGGAGGGGGTGGCTTAAGGAAAGTAACAGAGAGAAAAGAAAATTAATGAAAGCAAGAGGGGGAATGCGAAGAGACAAAAAAAGGAAACACAATTACATACACTTATGTGCCTATGTGGTCAGGCTCCGGCCTGATGTGGGGGGGGGGGGGGGGGGAGAGGTGCAGAAGGCACTCTCCTGTGTCAATCCACCAGCTCCAACAGGACACCCCTTGTGTATCCGGGGATGTTAGTCAGGCGGGGGACCCCCCTTTCTCTCTGAAAACAGTCAGAGTCCAGGAAAGTCTCCAGGCGAGACCCACATGGTAATTAGAACATGGAGTGCTCAGTTCAGGACCTGCAATCACAAGGAGCTCAATGGTCCCCTCCTGGGTCAGAGTCACGTAGCTCTTTAGTGCGGGGAGACGTTGAAGCACTCGGGGGGCACATGTTCCATTGTTTCAGGGCACGTTTCAGCTGGGAGGGAGAAGCAAACATCTGGCGTGACCCTTTATATCTAAAGTTAACCGAGACCGGTGTACCCCAGCTGTACTGAAGGCCTTTCTCACGGAGAATCGCACACATCGGTGCAAAGTCACGTCGTCTTGACATCGTCCCTGGGGACAGGTCAGGAAATACTTTAAGCCCGGAATAAGGAGAGTCAGTTGGAGGGGATCTCCGCATGGTCTGCAGCACGAGGTCTCTAGTTGTTCCTTTAGCAAGAGTCACCAAGACGTCCCTGGACAGATCTTTAGGTAATTGTGCAGGTCTGGGGAGTCTGTAGAGCTTTTCTATAGCGAGCTCAGATGGAGGAACTTGAGGTAGGAGATGAAGTAAGAATTCAGAGGCCATCTTTGTAAGGTCATCTTCCTCTACATTATCTGCTATTCCTCTAATCTTTATGTTGTTATGACGCAGTTTGTCTTCCATGGCACACATGCGATCCTGCATAGAAAAGACATCTTTCTCCAGGGCTTTGTGGTCTGTGACCAGTGTGTTGTGTGCATCTGCGTATTCCCCCATCTTATGCTCAATATGTTTTGTGCGGCGTCCCAACGTTACTAGCTCTTCCTTCATCTCCCCCATGAGCTGCTTTATGTCTTCCTGTAGGGAGCTCCTCAGGGCGCCCAGAGACTCCTTCAGAGTCGAGTTCAACATGTCTCTCATTCCACTATGTGTGATAGGGCCGTCCCGCTCATCTGAGTCTCCCCACTCCCTGGGGCTGCGGGAGCCGCGGGAAGAAGAAGCTGCCGAGGCAGCCGGCGCCATTTTGGGGGAGGGAGCGCGCTGCTGATCTCTAAGGAAGAAGTCCGTTACCTTCTGCTCCTCTCCCCTGCGTCTCGGTGTGGCCCGCGGCATCTCCGGAGGTTCCCTGGTTGTCTCAGAGTACTTTGCGGCGATTACAAGCCGTCACTGAGCCGGTAGGTGCCGTTATGTGTGGTCCCGCTCTGGAGCAGCTCCTTCAAGCGTCCGGCGCCATCTGCGTCCAGGACACGCCCCCCGTGAGATGTTCTTGAGCTGGAGCCGGAGAGATGTGGTGAGGGCCTCGATGTGGGGCTTGAAGGATAGGGAGGAGTCAAGGATTACCACGAGGCACTTGGCTTGGGGGACTGGGGAGAGGGCGCAGTCGTTGATGCAGATGGATAGGTTGGGAGGTGGGGTGGAATTTCTTGGGGGGAAGACTATGAATTCAGTTTTGTCCATGTTGAGTTTAAGGAAGCGAGCAGAGAAGAAGGATGAGATGGCGGAAAGGCATTGTGGGATTTTTGAGAGTAGGGAGGTGATGTCAGGGCAGGACAGGAAGATTTGGGTGTCCTCGGCGTAGAGGTGGTACTGGAGGCCATGGGACTTGATGAGTTGCCCTAGGCCGAGAGTGTAAATGAAGAAAAGTAGGGGTCCCAGGACCGAACCTTGGGGGACTCCGACAGAAAGGGGGTAGGGTGAGGAGGAGGTGTGGGAGTGCGAGACGCTGAAGGTCCGGTCCGCTAGGTATGAGGAGATCCAGGAGAGGGCAAGGTGGGTGATGCCAAGGGATTCCAGGATCCGGAGAAGAAGGGAGTGGTCAACCATGTCGAAGGCGGCAGACAGGTCAAGGAGGAGGAGGATGGAGTAGTGGTGTTTGTTCTTGGTGGTCAGTAGGTTGTTGGTGACTTTGGTCAGGGCTGTTTCGGTGGAATTGAGGGGTCGGAAGACGGACTGTAGGCAGTAGAAGTGGGAGCATGAGGAGAGGTGAGAGGACAGTTCGGAGTGGACGTGCTGTTCAAGTAGCTTAGAGGCGAATGGGAGAAGAGATATGGGTTGATAGTTAGAGACAGAGGTAGGGTCAAGTGAGGTTTTTTTTAGGATGGGCGTGATTAGGGCGTGTTTGAAGGCCGAGGGGAAGGCACCAGTGCTAAGTGAAAGGTTAAAGAGGTGGGTGAGGGCTGGGATGAAAATGGAGGTGTGGTTCGGAATGAGGTGGGATGGGAGTGGGTCATGGGCGCTGGTGGTGAGGTGTGCCTTTGACAGGAGGGAGGAGAGTTGGTCTTCAGTTATGGGGGGGAAGTGGCTGATGGAGGAGGAGGACAGTGTAGGTGGAATCCAATTCTATTTCTAGCTGGGTTAATTGCTCATCAGACATCCATTCAGAAAGGTACTCTTTACACCTTCAATCTCCTTCTCTAAAGATTTCAGTGACTGTTAGTGTAACTCTATCATTTGCTTCATATACCTATTAGAGCAATTTTATGATAACTCTTCCCATTTATTTCTCACTTCACTGTTCTCAAAATTGAATGAAGGGAAAACCTGTATTTGCAAGCCCCTGGGTATCATACCCTTAGCTAGGTACCGCTCCATGAAAGATTTGTTCCACCAGAGTTTGGTTCTTTGGTTCAGTAACTGCTTTAGTTTTGTCACTGAGGTTTCTAGCGCTCTTGGACTCGGATCACTTGGTGGTCCAATTTCATTGTTAAACAATTGATCTAACTTATGCCGCCAAGCGTCTTCGTGTGTGGTATAGTCTATCGGTTTGGGCAGCGAGATTGTGAAAGTACACCGAAAAAGAATCAATATATAAAGGCCAGCATTTGTTGATATCAAGCAGGTGGGCGGGCTGCTTGATCTGAGCACATTAAGGCTACGTTCACACATTGCGTATTTTGCCGCGTTTTTTTACGCGCGCTTTTCAAAATACGCAATGTGCCTTTTGTCTGCCTGCAAAGTGAATGTGAAATTCACTTTGCAGTGCAGACATTGCGTAAAAATGCACACTGCGTTTTCCGGGAGAAAGCGCAGCTCCGTTAACAATTGATATGTCAATTGTTTACGCAGCTACTTCTGCGTATTCTCCCAGAGGGGAGGAAGAATCCTGCTTCCTCCTCCCCTCTTTGACAGCTGTGGCCGCCCATTAGATTTCACAGTGTATTAATATACACTGTGAAATCTAAATTAAACAGAGGCAAATGTATGTAAAATAAAAAAGAATGAATACTTCACCTGTCCGACGCCTTCTCCCGCTGCCTGGTGCCTTCTGCCGCTCTCCGGTTCCAAGTGAGAGGTGTACTGAGAAGACCTGTGGTGACGTCCCCTCTGTGACATCACTGCGCTTTCTGGAGTAAAGAAAGCGCAGTGTGTGAAAGCCCCTGCGTATTTTGTTGCGCTTTTTTGCGCGGCCGAAAAACGCGGCAAAAAGCGCAGCAAAATACGCAAATGTGTGAACGCAGCCTAAGTGCAAGCAGTCTTGCTAACTAGACCTGTGAATCCTCTCCAAGGAGCTAGATGTAATCTGGAGAAGGTATTTTGTTTGCTGGCTATACTGGTGTTCTAACTGGAATGGAGTATTTACCATTATACTTAAAGGGAACCAACCACCCCCAATGACCCCCCCGGACTAATAATATCGTTCCCTACTTGCAGCACATACATGTGCTGCAAGGTTTTTTGCTACAAAAACTGCTTTTTATAACTTAAGATAATGCTTTTGAAACTTTATACCGAAGGGACGGGTGGGCGTAACTTACATGGTGCTAAAGCCGGGTTGCAGCTGCCATTCATCCTGCTGTGCTCGTCACATCAGTAACGGCCAGCCCTTTTTGCAGCGTCCCAGGCTGGTGCACGGGATGTCATGCCCGTGCACACGTCATCATCTACAGCCAGGAAGCGAGCGCGCGCTCTGACTTCCTGCGCTCGGCTGTGGAAGTCAGAGTGCGCGCTCGCTTCCCGGCTGTAGATGATGACGTGTGCACGGGCATGACATCCCGTGCACCAGCCTGGGACGCTGCAAAAAGGGATGGCCGTTACTGATGTGACGAGCACAGCAGGATGAATGGCAGCTGCAACCCGGCTTTAGCACCATGTAAGTTACGCCCACCCGTCCCTTCGGTATAAAGTTTCAAAAGCATTATCTTAAGTTATAAAAAGCAGTTTTTGTAGCAAAAAACCTTGCAGCACATGTATGTGCTGCAAGTAGGGAACGATATTATTAGTCCGGGGGGGTCATTGGGGGTGGTTGGTTCCCTTTAATATAGTGTATGCAAAAAGCCAAAATAACCCCTGACATGTGAAATTTCCTACAATATTAACCCATACTTACCCGATCTAGCAAAATTTACAGTGAGTATACTTCCTCATAATTTGTGAAGTTTTATTAGTTTCATGTCTTTGTGCACTTTATCACCTTGTAAAAGTGTAAAAAAAAAGTTTTTTGATGTCTTTTATTAATATGCATACTGTGTTTTTGTTGTTGATTGCTCTCAGTGTGAGAAACAAGATAAAAATCTTGTGGTTGTGATACCTTTTAATGGCCAACAAAAATAAAATAAATGATGTTATAAGGCGAGCTTTCGAGACGACTGTCAGTGTGAGCCTGCTACTCGCTGTCAACAGATATGTGTCTGCTCAACAGTGATATAGCAGAGCTGAACCTGTTTGCCGAGAGACAGACCTGTGGATTAACGTTGGACAGTTTTGTTTTGAGTTATTAAAGTTGAGAACCAGGGATGTCTTTTGTGTTTTATTGCAATTAAAAGATTTTTTCTATGTGTAGTGTTTTTTAATGTTTTCCAGAGATTCATAGTGGGTCTATCATTGACCCGACATTATGAATCTTGGACTTAGTGCCAACTGCCGAAACAAAGCTGGCATTAACCCCTTTATTACCTAGCATGCCAACACCACCAGGGCCACTAGAAGAGCCTTGGTAAATTGCCTAAAAAGGGCGCTACAAAAGAATGCGCCATTTTCAAGAGATGCGATTTTCAGCGTTGGGGGCCAATAATGTGACTCGCCCCAGCGGAGGCCATGGGGTACTCGGAATGGGGCCCTCTGGACATCGTCGGGGCTGAGAGATGTCACAGTGGCATGACCCAGTCCGTGGTCCCCTATTCAGTGATCGATCAACAAGGGTTTGAAAAGGGGTAGAAAGATAAATGAAAGTACAATAAAAAGAGTTTGTCGTGACGCCACCCGTGGAAGGCGGCCGGTGGGGCCGCTGCTGTGGTCCGGGACCTCTAAGGATAATGGAGTTGCAGCTGTGATGGTGTAGCTCCCCACAGGAGAGCAGGTCCACAGGGCATCTGGAGTCAAGGTAATGGGGTGTGATGGAAGGTCAGCAGGGCAGAGCTGGCTGTTGGCAGGGTCAGGACAGGTCCCAGTCTAGCAGTCTACCGGTCCCCAGGTGTGGGCAGGAAATAGACTGTGTGTGAGACTCTTGAGTTCCAACCCCGGTTTACTTGACTTCTGTTGTCAGGCACTTCATGTTACAGCGCAAGTACAGTGGCGGCCCGGGTAGTCCTTAGCAACCAGGATGGCTTGTCCAGTGCACCCCCTTTTGTGTTCCTCTCCTATTGGGCTTTCCTCTCTCTCAGTGCTGCCTGTTCTTCCAGCACGTGCCTCCACACATAGAGCGCCGGTCCAGCAGCCATGGCCTTCTTTGGCGACCAACTGGGTCCCCTGACCCTAGTATGGCTGCCTTCCTTGCGCTGTGTCGGCAGTTGGCCACAGCTCTTGGAGAACTCGTGGCTCCTGGTTCTGTGGTTGGAGCTTGGAACCTTCCAGCCACTTTCAGGACCGGGTCCCTGATTCTCGCCCTGTCCTTCCACTTCACTGTAGATTGGAACGCATGGGTGGATTGTTCACTGCCCGCGCCCCTAGGACTCAATCTGTCTTTCTGCGGTCTGTAGCCCCGGGACCCGGGAAAGACCTCATCATGGTTTGGTCCTCTGAGTCCGTGCTCTCTGTCTTCTCTGTCCCTTGTCCTCCTCCAACTAATTAACTACTTCCAGTGGTGTCTTCCCTTTGTTCTCTTCCTTTCCCTAACCGTTTCCTGCTCACTTGCTACCCACCACCTGTCTCCCCCCGCTGTCCCACAGCAGCCTGAGCCATTCCACTACCTGGGTTCACCCGTTTGCTCTGGGATCGGGGTGTGTTGGGTGTGTTTGTGGGTGACTGGACTTACCGATCCCAGTTGCCGCAAACTAATAGTGTCGACCGGACTGCAGGGGCGCCACAAATGCTCAGGCTTTACCATGCTGAGAATTCTAGCCCCTTGCTTCCTAGGTTTTACTTTGGCTGAAAATTAAAACTAGAGTGAAGTCCACAATTTTTTTCAATTATTTATTTATCCCCTTCACCCCTGGGCGATTTACCTTTTTCTGGTATTTGCTTTTCCCTCCCCTTCTACCATTAGCCATAACTTTTTTATTTTTCCATCAATATAGACATATGAGGGCTTGCTTTTTTTGGGGACGAGATGTAGTTTTGAATGTGTACTGGAAAATGGGAAAAAAATTCCAAAGAGGTGAAATTGCAAAAATAATAATTGCAACTACACATTTGTTTTTTCGTTTATTTTATTCATCATGTTCCCTACATGGTAACACTTGCATATAGGTATAATGCCTCAGGTTGATACTAGTTTGTAGATACCAAATATGTATACTTTTACTTTTATTTAAGTGGTGAAAAAAGCCAGAAGTTTTTAAAAAAATAGAATTCAGTTTTCGCCATTTTCCATGACCCGTAGCGTTCTCATTTTTTGGTATATGGGGCTGTGTGACAGCTTGTTTTTTTGCGGCTTGAGCTGACATTTCTAATGGTGCCATTTTTGGTCAGATGCGCTGTTCTGATTGTCCATTATTGCAATGTTGCGGTGACCAAAAAACCTTATTTTGGTGTTTGGACTTTTTTTTGTTATGCAGTTTCCAAATCTGATTACGGTAATTGATTTTATATTTTGACAGAACGGGCATTTATGAACGCGGCAACACCAAATATGTGTATTTGTTTTATTTTTTTTTAAGTTTTATTTTCAATGGGGCAAAAGGGGGGTGATTTGAAGTTTAAGAATTATTTTTTTCATATTTGTAAAAAAAATGTTTTTTATTCTTTGTTTATTTTACTTTGCCCACTATGGAGCCACAGTGCTCCACAGTCTGATCGCTTCTCTTATGTTCCTAGGAGCTGATGCAGCATCAAAACACAAGGAAAGTGATCACTTTCTGCTATTGGTCACCTCACTGGGAGATTGCCAGCAGAAAGTAATTCCTGACGGCTTCCAGGGTCAGCAGAGGTCCCAGGGCTCTCTAGATAGATAAATTCGAAGGTCCAGTGATCGCATCATGTGACCACTGATCACAGCGGGGAACAGTGTGTTCCCCACTGTGGGGCTGTGGATTGCGCTGTCAGTCACTGACTGCACGATCCAAAGGGTTAATACCACCGATCCGATTGGTGGTTTTAGCTACGCATCTTAACTGATGAGATCAGCTGAGATGAATGGGGGAGGATGTGAGATCAGCGTATGAGCTCATATCAGGGGGCAGGACATGGCCAAGGACATACATGTACATCCTAGGTTGTAGGGTTAAATAATTAAAAAACAATATGGGCTTCTCTGTATGTTGATTGCCAGCCAAGGTAAAGGGGGAGGGGGGATGCCAGCCCGTAGCTGTCCGCTTTATCTGCGCTGAGAATCAAAAATAAAGCGAAGCACTACATCTTTTTTTTTTATTACTTATTTATTTTTACAGTACTATGATGTCAGTCAATGGCTGAGGGGCACAACAGCCAATCACAGATGCTGTCACTGAGAATGGGTGTCTGTGATTGGCTGTTGGAGTAACCTAAAACCAGACCATATATTCTAGCATCTCCCCGCATGAAAGATGCTAAAATGTATGGGATGTTTTCAGGCCACTCCACTCCAATCACAGACACCCACTTTCTGTGACAGCATCTGTGATTGGCTGTTTTTCCCTTCAGCAGTGAATATCCAGGCAGTTAATGAGCGTCCTGAAAGTACAAGCGTCCGAATGTCGGGATGCCGGTAAGTATAATGATGCTGTTTAATCACTATTTTCTTTCTATTTAGCTCCCCCAAACCTGACCTCTAACCCAGACGTCCCAGGGAAGTCCGCATTCGAGGTCTGCGCCCAAACACTAGTTATTCAGTACGGACTCTGAACATTACAGTTCGGGTTTGCCCATCCCTAATTGTGAGAATATACCTTGTGGATATCAAATAGCAGAAAAATTACTGGGCACTGCAGCTCTCACCCTATATGCCTGTGTGTGACCTCATACATATACAGGTGCCAGTGTTGAAGGTCCGGAATAGCGGTGCACGCTTAATAAAGTGAGAACAAATTCTTTAAGAAAAAATGAGCGGCACTCACCATGTTGAAATCTTCTATCTTTTATTTGCCAGAGTGTAGGCACGACATGGCTGCTGTAGGGGAGGGAGTGTGGAGGAGTGACGACGGGCCGTTTCGCGGTGCTGTACTGCTTCTTCCGGTCAGATCTGCACCGTGAAAACGGCCCGTCGTCACTCCTCTACACTCCCTCCCCTACAGCAGCCATGTCGTGCCTACACTCTGGCAAATAAAAGATAGAAGATTTCAACATGGTGAGTGCCGCTCATTTTTTCTTAAACAATTAATACCTTGTGGATATGTAAGGGTGCCTTAACTCTCAAACTACTATAAACAGCAGAGACGTTTTCTGTAAAGGCCACTAGTAGGAGCTTCCAGCACATGCTAAGAAACATGTGAGGTTACTCTGGTTTACTGAGGGCAGTACATAAACTTTGGTTTAAAGGCTTAATTTATAAGGCTATTATAGCATTATTTTTATCACCTAGTGCCAAGGTATGACGTATAAAGGTTTCCAGTCTGAAATGTTTGGCTTAATTAGTAGTAGTATAACTATCAAGCAAGAAGCCGTTAGTTAAATACATCTTAACCACATTCATTAAAACTCATTTTTTCATAATTCCTGACATTTAATCCTAGTACACATTCCCTCTCTTGGCTCAGTTAGGATCACTAGTATTCATATACAGTGAAGGAAATTATTGTTTGATCCCTTGCTGATTTTGTAAGTTTGCCCACTGATAAAGATATGAACAGTCTATAATTTTAAGGGTAGGTTAATGTTGACAGTGAGAAGATAGAATACCAAAAATAAAATCCAAAAAATCACATTGTCTAAATTATATATACATATTTGCATTTTGCAGAGAGAAATAAGTATTTCATCCCTCTGGCAAACAAGACTTAATACTTGGTGGCGAAACCCTTGTTGGCAAGCACAGCAGTCAGACATTTCTTGCAGTTGATGATGAGGTTTGCGCATATGTCAGGAGGAATTTTGGTCCACTCCTCTTTGCGGATCATCTCTAAAGATTTTGAGTCTGTCACTTGGCAACTTAGAGCTTCAGCTCCCTCCATACATTTTCTGTGGGATTAAGGTTTAGAGACTGGCTAGGCCACTCCATGACCTTAATATACTTGTTTTTGAGCCACTCCTTGGTTACCTTGGTTGTATGCTTTGGGTCATTGTCGTGCAGCAAGATCCAGCCATGACCCATTTTTAATGTCCTGGCAGAGGGAAGGAGGTTGTCACTCAGGATTTTACGGTACATGGCTCCATGCATTGTCCCATTGATGCAGTAAAGTAGTCCTGTGCCCTTAGCAGAGAAACACCCCAAAACATAATGTTTCCACTGGCATGCTTGACTGTGGGGACAGTGTTCTTTAGGGCATAGGCAGCATTTCTCTTCCTCCAAACACGGCGAGTTGAGTTTATGCCAAAGAGCTCAATTTTTGTCTCATCTGACCACAGCATCTTCTCCGTATTACTCTCAGAATCACCAAGGTGTTCATTGGTACACTTCAGACAGGCCTGCACATGTGTCTTCTTGAGCAGTGGGACTTTGTGGGCACTTCAGGATTTTAAAGAGTACCTGTCACCCCCCTGGTGCATGGCAAATTAAATGCAGCACTGAATGCAGCGTCTTCTGCATTCAGGGAAGGGGGCCCCCATGTCTCAAGCCCCCTGTAAGCTTTAAAAAAGACTTTATAAACCTTACAGTTAAGAGGTCGCCTGGGTGGGATCTTACTAAGAGGTCCTGGCTCCTGGCACAATCCTCCCTGCCTCCTCCTTGTGTGTTTTGCCACCTCTATGTGTCTGCTGCCACCTCCTCTTGTTCTGGGTCTGTCCTCTTCTGCTTCTGACATCACACAGAGCAGGAGCAGAAGAGGAAGGCAGACCCAGAACAAGAGGAGGTGGCAGCAGACACATAGGGGGAGGGCAAAACACACAAGGAGGAGGCAGGGAGGATTGTGCAAGGAGCCAGGACCTCTTAATAAGATCCCACCCAGGTGACACCTTAACTGTAAGATTTCTAAAGTATTTTTTAAAGTTTACAGGGGGGCTAGAGACATGGGCGACCCCTTCCCTGAATGCAGCAGACATGCTGCATTTAGTTTGCCATGCACCAGGAAGGTGACAGGTCCTCTTTAATCCTTTTTGTCTCAATCCTTCTGACAGATCAAGTGTAATTAAGTTAGGATTCTAGGCCGCCTTGTTCACCCATACATTTTTAATTCTGCACATGCATTTTACATGTTATTGAGGTCAAGGCTTAGTGATGGCCACTTTCTTATCTTCACTTTGCTGAAGTAGCTTTAAAGGAAACCAACCAGCAGGATTTAGGGCTGCAAAGTGAAGCCAGTGCCTTATAGGCTCTGGGATACTGAGTGCAATCATACATTTACTTCAATGATTACATGTATGATTGAGGAGAAGAGAGTTATCAAACATTGTAAAATGTTTGCACCAGAGGAATGGAGTGTGCAGGAGAATGTCACTATAATGGGCAAGTTTCTTTTTATTACTCCCCTGTCTGCTTTAAGCCAAAGCCTCCCCCTTCCCTCTTTCCCTCCCTACTCCTCCCCTCTCACTCCCTCCCTATCACTATGATATGTAGCAGGCAAGTTAGGTCTGACATTGTGCATGGAGATAGCACAGTGTCAGGCGTCCTATGTGTCACAGATCATCACTCACTGCCTCCTGTCTGTGTCCTTGGCTTCTCAGGCTTCTTCTCTGGCTGTCTGATCGCAGTTTCACAGTACAGTGTGGAGCCCACTGGGACAGGGTACTCGGTACAGGACCTGGGTATCACGGGGGTTATCACGGCGGTCTTGGTCCAGACCCTGTCCCGAGCCCACAAGTAAAGGGGGGTATTTACAGGGGAGAGAGTCGTGACGCCACCCGTGGTATGTGGTCAGGGTGACCACCGATGCTGCAGAACCTCCGGGGATGATGGATGGCATCCTGTGATGTAACGGTTCTCCACAGGCAGAGCCTGGTTCCCGGGGCAGGAGTGATGAAAACAGTTTGTGAGGGAGTTGTGAGGGAGAACAGGGTTTGCAAGGATTACGCATACTCACGGTTTTGTAGTTTTCCAAGTCTTTACTGTAGATGACACTCAGTAGAGTACAGTCTGCGGAGTCTGTACCAGGGCTGGGTTGCTTCCCACCCTGTCCAGGTCCTTGGTTTCCTACTCCTGCACTGTGTGTGTGTGGCCCTGCTGCAGCTTTAGCTAGGCTGCCGACCCTGTCTCCCCTCTACCAACTTGCTAGGTAACTTGGGTCTTATCTATATGTTCCTGACCCCGCGTGTTGCTTCGCTGTGGTACAGTGAAGATGTGGGACCTTCACTAATCCGCTGTTCACTGTGCTGTTTGTGTCAGGCACAGCATCGGATCCGGTATCCGTTCTGTGCGCTCCTCCAGGGTGAGTTTAGGGTAACTCAGTGTCCCGGGTGTGTTCCTCTGCTTCTCCTTTTCCTCAGACCTGGCTCAGCCTGGAACTGGACAGTGGACCATGGGGTGAGCCTAACACAGCTCTTTTACACCCAGGTCCTTTTTTCCCTCTGTGGGGTGAGCCTAAGGCAGCTCCTTTACACCCCAGTCCTTCTTCCTCAGTCCTCCCAGGAACTGAACTAACTGCCACTTCCTCTCCACACCAGAATATATAGGGAAGCAGCTTTAGCTCCCCCTTCTGGCCTGGAGGCGCTAGTGTTAGTGTTGTGGGTTGTGTGGGGTTACCTTTGTGGTGTTACTGTGGCACATGAACCCTAGAGTGCCACAGCAGGAGGAGACCCCGCTCAATCCAGTCTCTGAGCATCCTGAGCTCTCTCCTCTCACAGACCTGTGACTGTGAGGAGAGAGCTGATAAGTAGAAGCCGAAGACACAGGAGGAAGGCGTGATCTGGGACACATAGGAGCCTGATATTAGGCTACCTCCATGCACAATGTCAGACCTAATGTGCCTGCTACCGTATATAGTGACAGTGAGGGAGTGAGAGGGTAGGAAGAGAGGGAGGGAGAGAGGAGAGGGGGAGGGTTTGACTTTTGGCAGACAGGAGTAAAACATAGGAACTCAGCCCCTCTTATGCTAATGTGCTCTATTGAAGCCGCACAGTGCCCGAAGTCTTGCGAGATTTGTGAAGTTTCGCGCCTGCGCAGTGGAATTTCTTGAGACTTCAGTCACTTTGAATCTTCAACAGAGCACAGTAACTTACTCCACTACGCAGGCGTGAGAGTTGTGAATGATGTTGTATGTCATTCACATACATACACAGGAGGGGCAGCATTTTCAATGGATTGGTGTGGGTTCTCCAGGTAGCAGTGCGGCTATGACCATTAAGAACATACAGTTGATTTATAAGGTATGCAGGAGCAAGTCTAGGGATATAAAAGTGTTACAGAAACCTCAATTACAGTATGTTAAAGGTGGTGGGCAGGGTTTATATCATCTAATACAGGTGATAGGTACACTTTAAGGATTTTTAATTATTCTATCTTCCGGGCATAGAAGATATATAAGCTGATTTTTCCAAAATGACACATCATCCAGGAGGCATACAGGTATGGCTAATTTCAGTGCTATGCTACCTGTATGACTGTATTAAAAAATCTCAAAAGGGTAACAGTCTTTAAGAATGTTCGGCAGTCTAATTGGAAGTGGGGCAACAGAGAAAAAAACATTTCTCCCTAGAGCCATTCACTTCCACTCATTGAAGCGACACTGAGGTGTGCAACACTCTCTATCCAGAGAGCTGGGGGAATGATAGCACTCTGTGTAATGAGTGCTGACTGTTACAATACCTGTGCCACCACAATGATTGGAAAAGAGCAGCTGCAGAGAGGATATAACTTAATTTTCTCCCTGTTGCAACTCCTCCAATTAAACTACTAAACAAGTTTAATTTGGTATTTACTAGAGATAAGCAAGCTGATTTGATGAAAATAAAATTTTGGTGATTTTGGTGTGCTTCTGTAATGCTAGGGTAGTGGTGGAATGACCGGACAGCAACCCAGCAAACACAGTATGCCGGGCGCACTTTGCGCTAGTCATCACATTATTGGGCACCCTTAAGGGCCAAGGAACTTTTCACCCACCTCCCGGTCCTAGGAAGGTAAGGTTTTGGCAGAGCCCTTCCAAGTGACAAATAGTGTGGTGGCTGGAGACTGGGCACACAGGCCACAGTCGGGTCAAAAACACTAATAATCCTAAAAAAGCAGTGAAGTGCAAACTACCGTCGGAAAAGATTGGGACAAAGCCACAACCAAAATCAAAATAAGAAAACGATCCAGCACCTACTCCATGTCCATTAAAGAAAAAGAATATTAATTTAAAATGTAAATTTTATTAGAAAACACATTAAAAATATGTAAGGTGAAATCTTGTGCGTTTCAAGCATTTTAGGGTTTCTTAATCATACATAACATTATATTTGTTAAGAAACACTTGGACTGAATAAAAAAAGAAGGAAATATAGGCTGGAGACTGGCAAGAAACAAGAAACAAATCTGTGGCACCCTGGGGTCCAAGAGCCACAGTGTCATTATTGTCCCCATGTGGTAGTGTCACACTCAAGAGCAACAGAAGAGTATTCACACCAGGCAACAACCGCACACAACATCTTTGTGTCCAGGCCTGAAGGGGGAGAAAAAGACTCGGCTTCAGGGTGAGCTCCCCTAAAAATTCTGGTCTGGAACAGAGTTAGTTCAGTTCCTGTGAGGACTGTGAAGAGTACCTGGAGGATCGGGCAGTGCCAATCTCATCCTAGGTATAGCAGTTCAGTTCCTAGGAGGACTGAGAAAGTCATCCTGGTGGACTGGTAGCTACCTTAAGCTTGTCCCAGGATCGCTAACTCAGCTAGAGACCTAAGGCAAGAGTCTGAGGAAGTGGGAAGGAGCCTGGGGAGTGGAAGCAATCCTGTGCTCACCCCAGAGGGCAGCTCCACAGAACGTACACTGGAGTACGAGGCTGTGCAGGGCCTAACGACCCGTCAGCCAATACCGGAAGGTGAAGGATTTCAAGTTCCCCAGCTACACTGTGCCCAGAGGCAAAGCAACGCATAGAGCCCAGGAGCAGAAGCCTGAGACTTGGGCCTGATAAAGGACAGAAAAGAGACAAGAGAGCGCTCCCTGTGAAAAGACCTTCCAGGAATAAGAATTAAAGGGGGGCTTATAGGCCGCTCACCTTGGGGGGTTGTGCGACCCCCGCACAACTCCAGATAAAGCCTCCTATGTAATTTATGTTCTCTGGTCGCGGTGCCTGGGTCGCGGCGTCCTTCTATATCGGTCCTGCGGCTCCTCAGCGTGATGCTTCCGGCTTTCGCATCACATGACCGCTACTGCCGGAATTGCGTCACCGCAGGTCCTTGAATCCACCAGGCGGTTGCCACGGAGACCAGAGTTCCTTCAGCTTATTAGGTGTTGTGATCCACTAGAGCAACTCCTGATGAACTCCCAGAGGGAGTGATAACATACAGGATAAAATAGGGTTTTTTTTGTTTTGTTTTTTTTTTTCTTCGGCTTGTGGAGCACTAAATGAATCCCAAACAAGGGGCCGATAAAGGTCTAATTTTATTTGTTGCTCTGTTTGGGATTCATTTAGCGCTCCACAAACCGAAGAAAAACAAAACAAAAAAAAACCCTATTTTATCTTGGGGCTGATAAAGGACTTGAATTGCCTGTCATACGGTACCTAGCAGGAGTGAGAGGGGGAAGCAGCTTAGTTTACACAGCAGCAAGTACCCACAACAAAGCGCAGCAAGAGGCCTCAGGACTTGCCGGGTGTGGAGAACCAGGAGTTGCTCTCGGGTGCACGGACTCAGTTAACAAGCTGCAAGTACTACCATTGCACCAGTAAAGGACTGAGGAACCTGCAAATTGCGAGTCTGTCTGTTGCTTTGCGCCAGCCATACTGCATCCCACAACTTTACCACATCCACTGCCTCGGTGATCCGCTCCGCCCGTGGGGAGCAATTCCATCCCAGCTGCCCATCCATCACCCCTGGAGGTTCTGCAGCAGCGGTAGCCCACTAATAGCCACATAACACGTGTGGCGTCACAAATACCTCCCTTATACATCATCCCCTTTCCCTACCACGCCAGCGAATTCCCCTCTTTTCAGCTGCACCCAGGGTCACAGAGCTGGGTCTCGACCCCTGTGACTCTCCAGAATGGCTTAACCGCCCAGTTCCATGTACCCCACGGCCCTGGGGTGGGTCAGCTCCTGGCGTCACAAACAGGATATCATGCCGCAGTATATGGGTACTGTGTGCTGAGAAATGTGTGCTTTTGACTGTCGCTATCACTAAAGAGCGAGGCGCGCGGAAGCCGAGGGGGCATGTCATCATGGGCGGTACCCGCCAAAGAGTGTGAAGCAAGGCCCAACCTGCACTCTGACGACATCCAGTCGGGACGAGAATTCCTGTCCCACCAGTGGAACTAAAGCTGTACATTCCCACGGAAGTGAAGGACCGGGAGGTTTAAGATTCACTAAGGGGGAGGGAAATTTCGGAGCAGAAGAGAGAGGAGCCTGCGTGAGGGGTGGTCACAGCCCAACAAGTGTCACCAAATTCAGTCCCAGTAGCAGACGGAGCACCCGCCGCCGCCGCAGAAGTCTTGTCGCCGGTAATGCCGTTCCTAATGCCGTACACGCCTGGAGTGGTGTGGCTACCACAATACTCAGGGGAACCAAATACCCTGATGGACTTCAAGGAGAGGCTGGACAGTTATTATTAATGGGACAACTGACCGGTGCAGCCCAGCGGGAGGTAAAGTCCTGGCCAGACACTGATAAAGACTCTGTTGAACATGTAATTGTGGCGCCCCTGCGTCCAGGAGGCCACAGAAGGGAACTGCAGCCAGGCAGGTAGGACAATGTTAAACACTAACACTCTCACAGCCCACACAACCCACGTGTCAGAGAGGTTACATCCAGTCCTGAGATTAGAACTATATGAGATCGGAGGGGTGGTGGATCAGAGGAGTGGGTTGGGCACACCAGAGGTCAGGTGACTGACAGTATATAGTGAGGGGGAGGAGTGAAGGAGTTCAATAGGCCACAGTGAGCTGAGAAGCAAAGACCAAGAGCAGCAGAGTGAGCTGAGATGAAAAGGCCAGAGAACAGCAGCAGGTTGAGCTGAAGCTGAGCTGGAGAGAGCCACACTGCCTGGAAGAGTGAAGACACAAGGAGCGCAGAATCTGTACTGAGCCAGTGCGAGCCAGAGGAGAGAGAAAGCCCATCCAGAGTCAGATCCCCAGGAGTGTGAGAGAGCCGAGAGGGACGGTGTAACCCGGGGCCCTAGACACACAGCTAAAGCAACTGACTGCAGGCGGAGTAGCCCTCCTATATACAGAAAGGAACAGAAGGAAAGGAGCCTGGTAGAGCCTCGTGCTGAGGACTACTGGAGGCTGGGCTAAAGTAGAGTGTCGGCTCTAGAGGGGACCGTAGTTCACCCGGCATCCCCAGACAATACGACGGGGGGTCTGAGTTCCAGATTGAGATCCCTACCCCAAAGGACAGGCAGCTCAGTGACGTACTAGGACTCACAGAAGCCCGAGTCACCGCCATACTGTCCAGTGTCGCACAACACAGAGAAAGAGAATGCAACAGCCGGAAAGGGACACTAAAGACTGTGTGAGGGGTCACAGGAGAGAGAGGCCTGGCTGCAGAGCAGAAGGGAACCCAGAGAGGGAGAAAGCACCCGTGTGTTGAGCACTGTAACTGTGCTGTAAGAACTGCAAATGACTTGTAACCTGCTGAGAGAGAACAACGAGTAAAGCTTTGGAAAACCCTGAATTGCCTCTCTTGTCTGCCTCTATCTACATCCCATCTTCCCTCATACAGATCCAGCCTGTCAGCACCAGCCAGGAGGAGAGATCCCTGCAGTGCCTGCAAGTAAGTGTGCTACAACTACACACAAAAGACTTAACCCCTTACTGCCCCGGGGGATACAGTTCTCCCCACTGGAACTATACCATCTCCGCTGCCATTCCATCACCCACGGAGGTTCTGCAGCAGCGGCGGCCCCATCACTGGCCGCACCAAGTGGGTGGCGTCACCCGTGACAAATCCCCTTGTAAATAATTCCCCTTTTATTGCCGAGCCAGGGACACGGCCCGGACCAAGCCACCTGTGACTTCCCCAGCACCGTCCGGTCCGGCACCGAGTACCCCAGTCCCGTGGGGCCTGACAACCTGGCGTCACGAACAGGATCTACCAGGTCCAAAAGAATTGGACCTCGTGTGCCTAGATCGTGTGTTCTGGACTTTTCCCGCCAAATCTGACCCTAATGGCGGCCATAAGGGACTAGCGCCATGTGCAAGGGGGGCGTTCCTAAGACTCCCATCGTGGGCCGGCCCGGTCCAAGGCGCGAAGAGAAGGTCCCGCCCTGGCTCTCCTTAACTCCGGGAGAGCCAGCTGTCACTCTCAAGGAAGAGCCGCCGCCCCTAGACCCTCCTACCAAGAAGCTGGCGCGAACCGAGAAGAAGGAAATCGTCATCAGGAGGGGCGGAGCGAGCAACCGGAAGAGGAGCCGTCGCCATTCAGAGACACGAGGACGGAAGCAGAGGACGCAAAGACTAGCGCTACACCCGGAAGACCACGCGTGATCCCGGAGGGCCCACAGAACGATTTAGTGGAGGAACCTGGCCGAGGAGAGACCCCGTGTGACCGTGGAGAGATGGCGGAAGGTGGTGAAGAGCGTCCCCACGTCCGAGACACCCGGCGGGGTGTGCTGCGGCTGCTACCCCAGCAGATGACCCGGATCCACGAACAGCGTACCCGGATCCAGCTTAGCATTGAGCATCGCCAGCAAAGCTATGAGACTGTAACTATGCAACCCGGCTGGGTTGCCGACACCCGTGGCCGCATGCAAAGCGAGGGTGGATGCCGTACAGGAAACCTCGTGGATCTGACTGTGCCACGTGCTGCACCGCGTGCTGCCAAGCGAGAGACCGACCCGCTCGGAGCCCTAATGGAGAAGTGGTTGTCCCTACCGGAGCCCCTGATACCAGCGCCTGAGACGACAGAGGTAAAGGGAGAGCAACTCCGTTGCTGGTGGGAACGGGACAAAGACTGTGACGACATGATGGGCTTTGTAGGAGACCCGGGAGGCGAAGTAGGCCCCGTAGAGATAGTCACCAGGAATGAATACTTGAGGAGATGCAGTAAAAGATGGGAGCAGGAAGAAGAGAAAAGACAAGAGCGAAAGCGGAAGTTAGTTGCACTGACCCAGTACTTAAAAACTGTTGCGAGGCGAGACAGGAGTGTTACCGGATCCCAGAGGCATGAGGGCAGAATCGTAAAGGTTAAGCATGAAGATGGCTATGCCTTTGCCCGCGAGGAGGAGTATCTGGCGACATTTTCATTAGCCTGTAGTGATGGATGTCATCCCCATAAACGCTTTGCTGGACACTGGTTCACAGGTGACATCCATACTGTATATCCTTTTTAATAAGTACTGGGCAGACTCTGACATTTTACATGGCCCAGTTGCTGACTTTACTATAGTAGCAAGTAATGGTAAACCTGTGCCACAGATTGTATTTAAAGAGGTAACCATAAAAGTGGGGCGGAAGGAATTGAAGAACCAAGGTTTGATTGTTGATGTTGACCGGCATGAGCGTAATCCTATTATCACTTTGGGTACTAATATAATAGGAAATTGTCTTCCAGAGATTATTGTCTCGTTACAGGAGATTGACGAAACTGCCAATGGTGGACAGCAGCGAGTCCTGCAAAGAGAGATAAAGGCACTGATGCTGAGACAGTAGGTAGAGTTGTCTGGAGGAGATATCAGCAGTGCAAGAGTAAGTGATCCAATACCAATTGCAATACCCCTGAAAAGTGAAATATTGGTCTGGTGTAGGGAAGCAATAGGCCTTAAAGGGTGAGACTACCAAGCACTAATTGAGCCTGTGTTCTCAGACTGTAGGCCCACTGTCCTGACAGCCAGAGGGGTAGTTGATGTATGCTGGGGAAGGTGTTGTGAATTAATTGGAGCTCCCTCCGGTGGTTGTTGCTGGTGATGTAGCTGACTGTATGGGCTTCACAGGTGAGGGGGATTGGCAATCTGGTTCTTGGAGCATATAATGGTTGGAAGAGGATCAATCCTTGCCAGTTGTCTTTTTGTTCCTGGAGGAGTTCACATCTCTCTGGTTTTCTTCTGCTCTGTGGAGATCTTTGCAAGATAAGTGAATGTTTTTTTTATATTTTGTGGCACACTTTTGTGTGCTTAAGGATCTGCTTATGTTTTGTTTTATTCTGAGCTGTGGGTTGCTATCTAGTCTGTATATTTGTTTATCTGCTACCAGATAGGAAGTTTTCTTCCTAGGAATTTTACCATTCACTATTATCTGTTATTTCCAGTTCTGCTGGCATTTCATTTATAGAAGTCTGCAGATATAGTTGTAGCCGAGTCTTAGTGACTCAGGGTAATTTTTGTAATATCTGCTGTTGGTGGTTTTTGATAGTGTTTTATACTGACCACAATTGTATTATAGTATTCTATCCTGTCTTTCCTATATAGCTAGTTTGGCCTTTTTTGCTAAACCTTATACTCTGCCTGTGTTTGTTTTCTTCTCTTGTTTCCCAGTTAATATCTGTGGGGGGCTTGCTATTCTTTTGGGGTTCTGCTCTGAGGCAAGATATCTTTTCCTACATCCATCCTTAGGAGCAGTTAGTTCTCCGGCTGTGCAGAGGTGTCTAGGTCTGGTTAGTTACATCCCACGCCTAATTCTAGTTGTGGTGTGTAGTCAGGGATTGCAGTCAGTACAGTTACCAACGGCTTCTGCGGAATCCGAATGTTACTCCTGAGTCATCGGTTCATAACAGGAAGGGTAGCCTTACGCATTTTAAATTGTGGTGAAGAGGAAGTCACCCTGCTGAAGTATGCTACCCTTGCTAAGCTGTATACTGTCAATAACAACTCTATTCTGGCAGTAGAACCTTGAACCCATCTGAAGAGGTGGAGGGCAATGGCTCTGAGGGAAAGCTGGAGGATTGGTGCCAGAAGTTGCATGTAGGTACTGATTCTACACCCTCCCATCAAAAGCAAGGAGTATACCGGGTAGTGAGAGAATATGAACAAGTCTTTAGTAAACATCCTTTAGACTTTGGGCAGGTAAAAGGGGTTGCACATCACATACGCACAGGAGATCAACCACCCATAAAGAGAGGTTTAGACCTGTGCCGTCAGCTTACTATCAATGTACCAAAGACATGCTACAGGAAATAAAGGAGGCTAGGGTGATAAAAGATAGTTGCAGCCCCTGAGCCACTCCTCTAGTCCTGGTTAGAAAGAAAGATGGCACAATGAGGATGTGTGTAATTACAGGCAGGTGAACTGCATTACACATAAGGATGCATATCCATTGTCTAGAATTGAGGAATAACTAGCTGCATTACAAACTGTTAATTACTTTTCCACCTGAGATCTTACCAGTGGGTATTGGCAGGTTCCTGTAGCAGAGGCGGACCAAGAGGAGATAGCATTTACCACGCTGATGGGCCTCTGCAAGTTCAATTGTTTGCCATTCGGACTCTGTAACACACCGGGAACATTCCAGAGGCTGATGGAGTGCTGTCTGTGGCACAAGAACTTTGAAACCATCTTATTGTACCTGAATGAAGTCATAGTCTATTACAAGATGTATGAAGAGCATCTGGAGCACTTGGCAGAAATTTTTGAAGCCTTATCCGGCTATGGCATAAAAATGAAGCCATCCAAGTGTCACCTGCTGAAACCAAAGGTACAGTACCTCGGTCATGTTGTGAGCTCTGAAGGTATAGCACCAGATCCTAAAAAAGTCACCACCATTAGGGACTGGCCAAGACCTACCAGTGTCAAAGAAGTGAGGCAGTTCCTAGGGTTGGTAGGGTACTACAGAAGGTTCATCAAGTGGTTTATGAAGATAGCTGCACCCTTCCAAGACCTCCTAGTAGGGCAATCCAAAAATGTTAAGAGTCTGAGTCTTCCATTTGAATTTAGCAGCCAGAGGGAAGAATCCTTCAAGAAGTTGAAGTGGGCTTTGATGGAGGAAGAGACCTTAGCGTACCCTGATTAAAGCCAGGCATTCATCTTGTACAGTATAATAATGCCAGTAATGTGGGATTGGGAGCTGTGTTATCCCAAGTGCAAGGACGTAAAGAAAAAGTGATAGCCTTTGCAAGAAGGAAGCTCCGTCCTACAGAAAGAAATCCAGAAAACTATAGTTCATTCAAGTTGGAATTCCTGGCCGTAGTCTGGGCCATCCCAGAACGTTTCAAACACTACCTGGCTGCTGTGAAGGTTATCATCTTTACGGATAGCAACCCGCTTACTCACTTGGATTCTGTGAAACTGGGTGCAGTGGAGCAGTGCTGGATGGCCCCGCTGTCCAACTACAACTTTACCATCAAGTACAGGGCAGGCGCAAAAATGCCAACGCCGATGCCTTGTCCAGGATGCCTAACTTGCAGGACGTGGAAGAGCAACCGGAAGAGCTGGAAGAGATAGAGCTACCAGCCTTTCATCGCCCCAATGTGACACAATGCAAAAATCATGTGCACAACAGACGTTGAATCCATTACCTCACCATGGATGGGCTGAAACACAAGACAGTGATCCAGCTGTACATTTGGTAAAGGAGCTACTGACGCAGGAGGGCTCATACCCTGGTCCAGATGCCCCACCAGAGGCTCAACAGCTGTGGAAGGAGCGAAGTAAGCTGTTCACACATGGAAGTAAGTTGTGCAGAAGGCATACTAACCCTAAGACTTTGTCTGGCAAATTGTCGTGCCAAAGAGATGTGAAGATGGTGCTTGAAGCATACCATGATGGCGCAGGGCATTTCAGGTGGAAGAAGTTGGAAGTTCTGCTGAGAGAGAGATTCTACTGGGTTGGCATGAGGAAATCCATTGAGAATTGGTGCAGAAACTGTGGTCCATACAACTTGAGGAGAAAGCATAAAGACAGTCAGAGAGCCCCACTCCAGCCCATTGTAACCAAACAACCGCTTGAACTTGTAACCTTGGATCATGTGAAGGTGACTCCAAGCAGATCAGGCTATGTCTATGTCCTAACTATAGTGGAACACAATTCTCGTTTCCTGGTGGTAGTACCTGTGAAAGAATTGACAGCCAGAACAGCGGCTAGAGCATTTCAAGCCTACTTTTGCAGACCTCATGGCTATCCAGAACAGGTATTGACAGATCAAGGACCAGCATTTGAAGCCGAAGTGTGTCAAGAATTTTGTAACATGTACGGGTGTAAGAAAATCAGAACAACACCATATCATCCCCAAACAAATGGCTTGTGCGAGAAAATGAATCAGATAATGATGGATTTGTTGAAGACCTTACCCGTAGAAGAAAGAAACGTGTGGCCAGAGAAATTACCAGACTAAGTGGATCTGTATAACCATGTCCCCGTCAGTTTCAACAATTGTATTCCAGCCTACCTAATGAAAGCGAGGATCACACTCGAGAGCAACAGAACGGTATTCACGCCAGGCAACAAACGCACACAACACCTTTCTGCCTCCAAGCCTGAAGGGGGAGACCAAGACCTGGCTGTAGGGTGAGCTCCCCTATAAATTCTGGTCTGGGTCGGAGTTAGTTACTTTAGTTCTTGTGAGGATTGTGAAGAGTACCTGTAGAATCGAGCAGTGCCAATCTAGGTACAGCAGTTCAGTTCCTAGGAGGACTGAGGAAGTAATCCTGGTAGACTGGTAGCTGCCTTAAGCTCGTCCCAGGATCGCTAACTCAGCTAGAGACCCTATGCATGTTTCTGAGGAAGTGGAAAGGAACCTGGAGAGTAGAAGCAATCCTGTGTTGACCCCAGATGACAGCACCACAGAACGGACACCTCCGGAGTCTGAGGCTGTGCAGGGCCTAATGACCCGGCAGGCAATACGGAAGGTGGGGGATTTCAAGTTCCAGATAAAATATCTCTTGCACCTAGCAGAGGGCTGCCAGCTCCACTGGTAGGCAACATAAGTGTAAGAACACTGGTGCTCAATCCCCTGCAACCCAAGCATGGGGGCAGCTGTGGTGCCTGCATCCAGCCATGCTAACAAGGAGAAGACTGGTGGCATTCATGGACACAAGGTTACCAACAGGACGTCAGCCACACAGGTCTAAGTGAAGCAGAGTGTCAGAGCTCAGCCTGTTGGTCACGCCCATTTATTAGATCAGCGGGCTGCACCGCACCTTGTATATGCATCACAAATGACCAACGCCCCCCAGAGAGCTCAGCCACATACTGAAAAAGATAAAAAGGTGCAATAAACACTAAAGCTAAAGATGTGAGGCCAAATACGTAAGCTCGTAACTCACATCAAGGGCCCTCACGTTTGATCCTGTCAGATCAGCTGTTTCTTCAAATCTCCCGCGCCGACACTGCCAGGAGATAAGCGGCACCTGTCCCTGGGAGAGCAGTGGCTGCTCCAGCTGATCTCCCGGTGGCTGCTGATCTCCCGGTAGATCAGCGGCGGCCACCGGGAGATATTTCAATGTGAACTGCAGCATTCTCCTGCGCTGTTATGCGGAGGACACTGCAGATCCATTAAAATCCATGCATTTTTTGTGCGCTTGCTGATAAAACAAGCTCCCGCGAACGCACAAAAAATGCCACTTTGTGAGCTCGGAGGGCGGAGGAGGGCACATAAATTATGCGGATCCAAACACAACCGCAACCGAATGCAGCCAAACACAGCTACTATGCATTCCCATGTTAAACATAGGAATGCAGTGCGCATGCGTTTGGCTGTGCTGGATACGCTGCGTTCAAATACGCAAATGTGAAACCAGCCTAATTAAGATTTTTGTCCCCACGTGAAGTTGCAAAATGTAAACTGGCTTTTTTGTGTCTACTTTCTTCCTAAGCAGTCTGATATAGGACATCTTCAGTTCAACATTGCAGCAGAAAACTGCTACCGTGTTTCCCCGATAGTAAGACCCCCCCGAAAGTAAGACAGGGTGGGGGGGGACGGGGGGTCTGCTAATGTAAGACCACCCCCGAATGTAAGGCAGGGTAGGGGGGAGGGGGGGTCTTACTATCGGGGAAACACGAGGGGGGTTTACATACATACATACACACATTCTAACAGCAAGGTCTTTACTGGGCAAAGATAATAAGCAAACTGGGATTTCAAGATCTCTTCAAGCTCTTGTGGCGCCCTGCTCACACAGGTAGCCACAGCCTTCCCTACTGCACAGCTGGGTTTCCACAGCAGGTACTTACTACATACAACACCTTCCACCCCGACACAGTAGGAGGAGCTAGCCTCACTGACTTTAGGTGAGATCCCCTATAAATACTGCTGCTGGGTGAGGAGTTAGTTAGAGTGTGCAGACGCTAGGAGAGCTGTGAAGACGTAATGGTGATCGGTGCCGCGGTTAGGCCTGAACCAATGACCCGGAGTCGCCCTTCTGCTGTTAGCCAAGCCTAGGAGTGGGGACAGAAGGCAAGGAGCAGAGCCAAGGGAGGGAGGAACCGGTGGAGGTTCATACAAGACGTAAAGGGCTTCGGGGATCCGCACCTGCAGGAACACTTTAGGACTGCAGAAAACCCCGGCACACCGTGGAGACTTCAGTCTCCCAGTCCCCATGTGTACCCAGAAAGAGGGAGCCAGACACCGTAGTTTGGGAACACACAGCAGTGATCAGAGAGGGTAACCCGTGGACCGCGCAGGAGGAGAGAGGACCAGAGAAAGTGAGGAGGCCCGTCGTGTTGCATATAGACTGGGCTTTAGAGACAGCAGGGAATCTGAGGAGGCCTTATACCCACTTGCTGTGGAGACTCACTGTGCACCTGGTCACCCGACAGTGTTCTGGACATCTTTACCTGTGACAACCAACAGTAAAAGGTAAAAGAGACTTTCATCAGAGTGTGTGCATCAATCCTCTCATCCCCAGCCTTCCTATAGAAAACCTTACTACTTCCTACCCTGTCCTCAAGTCCCACTCCAAGCTGCCCCTTCACTCTACGCTGCCCTGGAGGACCAGCTCCACCTGTAGTGAGCTTTGCCATCCTTGCTGCGATACCTTCACCCTCCAGAGGACTGTGGCAGCGCTGGTGACCCATCATGTGACAATAACTCTTATGCCATGTACATAACCCCCTTATTGAAGTGTCACCCAGGCCACGGGCTCAGGCGCTGCCACCCGTGACATCCCTGTGAAAACCCCTCCGAGCCTGATACCCGAGTACCCCAGGGCCTGGGGCTCGACACTCTTTTAAAGAAGTTACAGTAAAAGGAACATTGAGAACTAAAGATGCAGTAGTGGGGCAAAGAATCTGAGTGCAGCAGAAGAAAGACACGTCATGTCTACTTCCCTTCGAACAAAGAAGATGTCCAGCTGTGCCATCAGCTCATAAGTGGCAGAAACAAGTGAGACCCAGTCAGATCTCTTAACTACTTAGAGAAATGTGGCCATAAGTAGTTTTCATGGAAGAATTATGGCGAAAAAGCCATACGTTTTACATGAAACTTCAATTATGTGTTGCACCCCTGCAGGGGATTGCCACAGCATCCACCGGTGCAAAGAGGGATTTACACCTTGGTACACACAGCACACAACACCTTCCACCCCAGACCTGAAGGAGAAGCTCTACTGGCTGCCTTAAGCCAGATCCCCTATACAAGATGCAGTTCTGAGGGGACGAGTCAGTTAGTTCCAGTCAGAGAGGAGAGAGCAGGAGTGAGGATATGGTCGCTGGGAACGATCCAGGCCCAGGACCAGTGAATACTGACCCAGCTGTGCTGCACCCTTGGGAGAGGGTCGGAGGCCAGTGGAGGAAGCAGGGAATTGAAGAAGGGAACAGATAAAGCTTCCCTTTAGTTCACCCGGACACCTAAGTCTGACATTGCTACGCATTCATTGCAGCAGTAAAAGCCCGGAAGGACCAGGAGGACAAAATCCCCCTGAGGTAACTGAAAAGAGACACTCAAAACTGACCAAACACAGGACCAGGGGCCAAAGAAGGAATAGGGACCCCGCAGAAGGACCTCATTGTCAGTTATAGAGTAAAACCCTGGGAGGGGAGAAGGAGTGGAGTGCAGTTATAGGCAGAACTTACCCCAAACCACCATACACAGTGACAGAGGAGGCCTCACAACTCTCCAGGGTGAAAGTCCCAAATTACACCGGGGACCTGGTTACTTCTCTGGACTGTACCTGTTACCCGTCATCAGTAAAAGGTACCGAAACAAAAACTACTGTGTGTGTGTGCCTGCTTAACCACTGCTACCCACAGTTTTGACCGCAGAGACGCTACTACGACTCCCCTCATCCATCCCCGCTGCCCTGAGGTAAAGCTCCACCTGTGAGGAGTTGTACTACACTGAACTGCACCTCCATCACCTCAGCAGCCGACAGCAGCGCTGGTATGCACGTTACCAGGTACCACAAGTGGCGTCACGTATTCAATCCCCTTCATCCCCCACCATCCCCGCCATTGAGGGTCCAGGGCACGGGATCGGGGACTGACCAGCCGTGATCCACCATCCAAGTCGCCATCAGCCCCGATACCCGAGTACCCCCTACCCTGTCGACCGCCTTATATGCATGAAAACATAGGATCTCAGGTGCAGAAAAATAGCAGAAGTTGCTCTAGATTTATGAGTCAAACTTTTAAATATTTTGCTGTAACAGAAGGCAGTTTGTTCACTGAGGGGCTGGAATATGGCACAATAATGAGTGTCTACGGGCAACAGTGAAGGACCATCTACGGTATTTGATAACAAAAAGATTCAGAGATGTGGAAAAACAATGTGCTCAGGGGATAATGCAGATAGTCAATATTTGATGCTCTCAATGTATGAGCCCTCAGGCGGCAATGCATGAAAACAAACAAGATATGTGTGGAGCCCACTGGGAAAGGGGTACTCGGTACCGGACCGGGTTGCTGCTGGGGGAAGTCATGGAGGGCTTTGTCCGGACCGTGTCCCGGGTTCTGTAAGTAAAAGGGGGTATTTGCAAGGGATAAATGTCTGTCGTGACGCCACCCACGGTGTGTGGTCAGTAATGGGACCACCGCTGCTGCAGAACCTCCGGGGATGATGTTGGGCAGCTTAGATGGAACGGCTCTCCGTAGGTAGAGGCTGGTTCCCTGGGGCAGTGGTAATTAGAGTCTATGGTGGATGTGATAATAAGGGATGGATAGTGGAGACGGGTTGAAGGAACACACACTCACGTTTCTGAAGTTTTCCAAAGCTTTACTGCAGATATTGTAGCAGATTGTACACGGAGTCTGTACTGGGGCCGGGTTGCTCCCACCCTGTCCGGGTCCTCAGCTTCCTCATGCTGCGCTGTGTGTGTGTGGCCCTGCTGCTGCTTCTAGCTGAGCTGTTGGCACTGTCTCTCTCCTCACAGGTACCCCTTGGCTAGGCAACTTGAGTCTTCCGTGTGCTGCTGACCCTGCCGTGTTGCTTTGCTCTGGTACAGTGTCGATCTAGAAACTCCACCAATCCTGGATTTACTGTGCTGTGTGTGCCAGTCACAGTCTTGGATCCAGTGTCCGTTCTGTGCGCTCCTCTGGGGCGAGTGGTGATGACACTCAGTCTCCCAGATGTGTTCCTTTGTCTTCAGTTCTCCTTCCCTCAGACCCTGGCTAGGCCTGGAATCGATGAGCGGACTGTAGAGAAGCCTGAAGCAGCTCCTTTACACTACAGCCTCCCTCAGTTCTCCCAGGAACTGGACTCTCCACAGTACTACCTTGTACTGGACTAACTCTAGACTTAACTCAGAACTGACTAACTACTTCCTCTTGACCCAGAGTATATAAGGGTGCTGGTTTAGCTCCCCCTCCTGGCCCAGAGGTGCTAGTGTCAGTGTGTTGTGGGGAGGGAACCCGTGTGATGTTACTGTGGCACATTAACCCTGGGGTGCCACATATGCACACACATCACTGTATGGGCTAAGGAATACTTTCAGAAAACATTGTCTATAAACACTGTTTGCTGTGCAATCCACAAATGCAAGTTAAAGCTACTGTATATCATAAAATGAAGAAGCCTTATATCAACAAAATCCTTAAATGTTGCCGTCTTTGGGTCCAAGGTTCTAAGCAGCCTTTTATTACCTCACCACCCATGATTTATACACTACTGGATTAGAAAGACTGGATAGACACCAGCAGTGTGAGCAGCCTCTTCTAGCCTCTGCACTACTGGTATAACCACTGTTCAATCAGATAGACAGGGTGGACAGTAGTGTGAGAGCCTCCTCTTGTCTTATCACCCCTGGTATCTCTAGTATTAGATAAAAAAAAGACAAGGTGAACAGCAGTGTGAGAAGCTTCTTCTCCAGTATTAGATCAAATAGACAATTTGAATAGCATTGTGGGCATCCTCTTCTTGCCTCATCACTCCTGATGTTTACAGTACTAGATCAGAAATACAGGGTGGACAGCAGATTGAGCAGCCTCTTGTTACCCAGCACTCCTGGTATTTCTAGTATTAAATTAGACATACAGGGTGGACAGCTGTTTTTGCAGCATCTTATTACCTCAGTTCTCCTGGTATCTTCAGTATTAGATCAAAAAGTCAGATTCCACAGCAGTATGAGCAGCCTC
This sequence comes from Allobates femoralis, assembly GCA_033576535.1. Classification (NCBI taxonomy): domain Eukaryota; kingdom Metazoa; phylum Chordata; class Amphibia; order Anura; family Aromobatidae; genus Allobates; species Allobates femoralis. Next base: position 140,546,254 of record JARQOC010000009.1, read on the forward strand.
TACTTACTTCAGATCTCCTGGTACCGAGGCTATTACATCAGAAATACATGGTGAACAGTAGTGTGAGGAGCCTCTTCTTAGCTCAGAGCTCCTGGTATCCAGAGTATTAAATTAAAAAAACAGTGTGTATATCATTGTGGGCAGTCATGTCTTACCTAACCACACTTGGTGTCTCCAGTGTTAGATCAGAAATATAGTGGAAAGCACTGAGAGTAGCCTTTTCTTACCTGAGTGACCCTGATCTCTGATATTTACATTATAAGATCATAAATAAAGTGTGGATAATAGTCTGTGTCTTCTTTTTACCTCAATTCTGTTAGAATACCCAGAATTAAATTAGAAAGACAGAGTGGACAGCAGTGTGAGCAGCCTCTTCTTACCTCAACACCTCAAGTATCTCCAGTATTATATGAGATAGATTTTAGTTTTTCCGTATCTAATCCCTCTGGATATTTTCAGTATGATAAATCTGAAAGTTGTGATGTGCATCTGTATTCAGTCCCCCTCAGTCAGTACTTTGTAGGATCACTTTTCGCATCAATTACTGCTGCAAGTCCTTTGAGTCTGTCTCTACCAGCTTTGCACATCTAGAGAATGAAATGTTTGCCCATTGTTCTTCATAAACTAGCTCCAGCTCACTGAGATTGGATTGAGGCGACTATGAACAGCAATTTTTTAATTTTGTTATCGACTCCCAATGGAATTTTGTTCTGGACTGTGACAGGGCCATTCACACACATGAATATGCTTTGAACTAAACCATCCACTGTAGATCTGGCAGTATGTTTAGGTGATTGTCCTGCTGGAAAGTGAACCTACACCCCCAGTCTCAGGTCTTTTCCAGCCTCTAACACAGGGGTCTCAAACTCCAGGCCTCGAGGGCCGCACACAGTCCAGGTTTTCAGGATTTACATTGCATTTGACAGTTGTTATTCAAATGACCAACTGTCAAATTCTAAGGAAAACCTGAAAACTTGGACTGTGTGCGGCCCTCGAGGCCTGGAGTTTGAGACCCCTGCTATAACAGATTATCCTCCAGGATTGCCCTGTATTTAGCTCCATCCATCTTCCCATCATCTCTGACTAGCTTCCCTGCCCCTGCTGAAAAAAAGCCTCCACACAACATGATGCTGCCACCACCATGTGTGACTGTGGGGATGATGTTTTCAGGGTAAGGTGCAGTGCTAGTTTTCTGCCACATATAGTATTTTGTATTTATTCCAAATAATTTGACAATCTGGACTTATTATGGCTTGCTTTCAAAAATGTATTTTTTGTTACCACTCTTCCATAAAGTCCAGACTTGTGAAGGATACGACGAAAGAGTCTCCCACCTGAGTTGTGGATCTCTGCAGCTCCTCCAGAATGACCATGGGTCTCTTGGCTTCTTGTCTAATTAGTGCTGTCCTTGTGTGGGATATAGCTAAAAAGTGACAAAATGTGCACAGTAGGGCATCACCTGCGCAATAGATGTAGATGGATTGGTATTGCTCACCTGGCTGGATTTTGTCAGGCACGACCCCTATGTAGGTAGAGATACCAGGTGCTGCTGCTCCATATGCTGGAATAAAAGCAGCAATAAATGTAATAGTGAAAAAGATGGATACATTTGCAGCAGTGCTGGCCAAGCAAATATCCAGTAGAGATGATAGTGTTGAACAAAGGAGCAGTAGAGTCACTTTATGTCAGGAGATTGCCCTTATGTTCTTACATTGACACACCACAGTCACTCTCTTTTATTCTTAGTTCCAGTTTGTGTTTACTCGTCTTTCCACTTATAGTTCTTTGCTTTTTCTTAATTAGTTCTCCTTTAATACATGTATTTTACAATCTTAATTCCTTTTACTGCCATTAGTTTTTTAATGATTATATGACAAATGCTTTCTTTTTCTTTTTCCTTGCCCTATTGAATACAATCAACAGACAATGAAAACTGTCTGTATACAACTTCATGGGTGAGTTTTTGCCTTTTTGGGCATGTACAGTCCGTCTCCGGAGTATGCACAGTGCGCATATCAAAGCCGGGCCGTACACCCCATAATCACCCACAATGTACCGGACCGGAAATGACGTCCAGCCGATGCATCATACCAGGATGGGGGAGGTGGGAATATAAACTAGGAGCATGCAGGAGAATGAATTCTCACGCCCACCGTGGAGTGATAACAGCAACAAGGAGGGGGGACGGAGCTCTGGAGACCACCCTCTCAGGCTACATACCTGGATGGATCTGGATGCCTCATGTGCATGTGAACATGTAACAAAGTCATTTTTCACAGCCAATATAGGACAGTTTTAGGTCAGACAGGGATGATTAGGGATGTGCTAGGAAGGTGCAGGGACAGGTAGTGATAGGTTAGGGTGAAAAAATGACCTGACTGGTCCCCTTTAAATGTGTAGATTAATAAAACTGCTCTTTTGTTTAACAGCATCACCTCAATTGGATATCTTCTTGACCAGCAGCACAGCAGATTTAGCCATATATCTCTTTCTATTATTGCTCCTTGCTTGGGATGTCAGTTTGGGTGGACAGCCATGTCTTGGTAGGTTTGTAATTAATCAGAGCTTGAGTTATTCTTGATAACCTAACCCTGCTTTACTCTTCTCAATGTTATCCTCAACTTGTCTGGTGTGTTCCTTGGTTTTAATAATGTTGTTTGATCCCTAATGTTCTCAATCCAACCCCTGAGGCCTTCACAGAACAGCTGTAGCTATTCTGACAGTAAACCACCACATCACACTTGTCAGATTTATATATTGTTTTCTTTCGCACTTCAGAAATATTTGGTACTTGAGGTTATTATATCACATAAAATCACAATAAAATACACTTTAGTTTATGGGTGTAATGAGATAAAATGTGTAAAAGTGTATGCATAGTTAGCTCTGCATAGAACAATTTAAAGTTGAGACATAATGAATGTTCGTACAACTAACTACATTTCAACTAGTTATCTATGGTCACACAATAGTAAAGGGATGGATACAGTATATGAAGAAAAAAAGCATCAACACAGTAATAAACATCTGAAAGCACAACATGATTAAAAACATTGTAAGTCGTTTCGTCCGCAGCAAGGGGAGGGTTACTCACCTGACTCGGATTAGACTGTCTGGCACATTTTCTAGCAGACCCCTGCTCTGCTTTGGCACTCTACAAAAGGCTTAGAAAGTTTCACAACTAGAGAAAAGTTTGCTTGGAATCCAAAAGGGGTGAGTACAATTTACTGCATTATTCTAGTATTGACAGATTCATATGTGGGTACATTAAATGCAAAGACTGGAGTGTTTGACCTGTGGATATATGCTCATTAGTCTACGTTATGTAGGTTGGTGGCTATATACCCTTTATAGACAGGGCTGCTTACCGATAATGCCTTATATACAGCTATACATTCAGATATTTTCCATAAGAATAAATATCTGCATTGTCTTTGCCATTAACAGAGTGTTGTGGTCCAGTTCAGCCACTTATGCAACAACAGTAAGGAATAACTTAAGTTCCGACTAATAATGGAAAATGTGCTAAGATTTTTGTTGTTCACATCAAGTTCACAATACAGAGTTTCTGGATAAGACTATTGATCTTTTACCACTGAAATCAATGGCCTGTATGTGTAATGCAGGACAAGGCAGCTCCTCCAGTGGCAGAGACATTCTAGAAGTCCGTTTATACAATAGACTAATGGTGGGTTTACACACACCAATTTATCTGTTCAATATCTGAACCAATCTCTGGTTGCAGTGAAATCATGGATACATTGCTCCATGTTGTACACAGCCACAAAATGGAGCAATGTATCCATGATTTCACTGCAACCAGAGATTGGTTCAGAAATTGAACAGATAAATTGGTGTGTGTAAACCCACCATAACACCAGCCATACCTGCAGATATTGGAGGGATTGTCCCATGCATATGGAGGAGCCCCAACTCTCCCTAAACATGATGTCAGGTAAAAGAAGGATCCAGCATATCTGATTTCAGGCCATCCATCTTTTTTAAACTCAGTCACTACCCTGTGTGAGGCAGAGACAGGTGTCATATGTGACGTTTGCGATGTATCCCCCAGCATAAGCATGAAAATCTACTGAACCCACTGGAGTGTGTTGTATCCACAGCTACGGCTGTGAATATAACACAAAATAAAAGTGTAAACTTGGTCAGACTCTTCGGCCAAGTTTTCAAGGAAACTTGATTGGTGCATTTATTTTTTGGAGAGATCTGTAGGATGGTAGTGGGATGGATCTCTCCCTCCAGACCGGGTCTTGCAAGTGGCTGATGGCCACGATTCTTATTTACACCTGCAGCAAAGGGCAGGGTAGATCTCAATCCAATTTAGGTTGTAGAACTGCAGGTTCTATGTGAGGCTAACACAAATCAGTACTAGACAAGTGTCAGACAGACACCGTAAGATTCATATTGTGGTGTAGGAGTCAAACAGACAGTAACAGGATGATATTGAAGTGGCTCTGCTCTGGGTATCCAGCTCTGTAAAGAGTGTTGTGTCAATTAAAAGACTGTTGGCATAAACTAAGTCCTGACTTACTGCCTCATGTTTATGGCTATCCAAAGCCACTGCCTCACACTAGCTAGTCTGAGTGACAGCTCCTGAAAGTCATTCCTCTCTGCTGCTAAGATCTCATTCTACTCAGTACAAGCTGCAACTTTCAGTCAGGTTGGATGGGCAGAGGCTGAATACACCAGGATTTATGAGCTCTCTTACTCAATAGGTGGACTTTGATATCACTATTACATAGCTGTTCTGAAATCTGGTGACAGATCCACTTTATTTTGCCCACAAGTGATCACAACTAATGAATAAATCTACTTGTCTTAACAGACTCATTTTAGTCCATTCATGACCATAACAAGACACATCCAGAGCTGGGTAACTTTGCATCCGTCAAACCGCGAACCTGGAGGATCTGGTGATGCAGAACTGATCCATCAAGAGCAAACAATGAGTGACAGCAGCTGCATCTCTATCTATGGGATATCTGATGATGAGGTGAGAAGATACAGACACATCAATCACACATGTCTTATTGGTTTTACAAATAACCTACTTTTTAGAGTTCTTTATTAGAATTTATTTGAATTGCTTTTTTCATCCCAATCTGCCTGTTTTGAATAATTCTATGCATATTATTTACACATTTTTTTCTTTGGTTGGAATATTAGGTCATATGTAAGTAGATAATATTATTGATTCTAATAATAATCTTTATATAGCGCCAACATATTCTGCAATGCTTCACAATTCAAAGTTCATGTTTAAACAATCATAAGAAACAGTTATTAGAAAGTACAATACAATGCAAAAAAACAATACAATATAGTACAAAGCATAATACAATACAATAATAAGAGCAAAATAATGATAGCCCTGCTCATAAGGGGTACTTCACACACACAAACTTTCCAGCGATCCGACCAGGCCGGGATCGCTGGAAAGTCTCTCTGGAGTCGCTGGTGAGCTGTCAAACAGGCAGACTCACCAACGACTCTCCAGCGACTCATAAGCAGGAGGACGCTGGTAACTATGATAAACACCGGGTAACTAGGCAGCGTGTGTTCTTCAGGTGCAAGCGGCAAGAGCGGGCGAGAGATTGTATATGTGGGGTGAAGGAATATCAGAGTCAAACATAACACCCAGACAGCGAGTCTGCTGACTAGGCATTATTGTGGTGCCGCACACAGAGAGATGTCATATTTAGGGAGGTTAGTGGGGGGCGGAAGCAGAAGAAATTCAGTTTTGGAAAGGTTGCATTTCAGATAGACAGCGAACATGATATTGGAAACTGCGGTTAGACAGTCATTGGTGTTCTTTATTAGAGCGGGAGTAAGGTCAGTGGCTGAAGTGTATAGTTGTGTGTCATGAGCATAAAAATGGTACTGAAAGACAAATATGCTGATGGTCTGTCCAATCGGTGCCATGTAGAGAGAGAAGAGAAGAGGTCCAAGGACTGAACCCAGAGGGACCCCAATAGTGAGAGGAAGAGGGGAGGAAGTGGAGCCAGCAAGTGATACACTGAAAGAACGGTCAGAAAGATAGGAAGAGAACCAGGAGAGAGCTGTGTCCTTGATGCCGATGGAGTGCAGCATGGAGAGTAGGAGATGGTGGTCAACAGTGTCAAAGGCTGCAGAGAGATCAAGAAGGATAAGCAGAGAGTGGTCACCATTACGTTTTGCTGTCAGAAGGTCGTTGGCCGCTTTGGTGAGAGCAGTTTCTGTAGAATGTAGGGGGCGGAAACCAGACTGTAATGGGTCTAGAAGAGAGTGAGTGGAGAGGTAATGAGTGAGGCAGGAGTAGACCAGGCACTCCAGGAGTTTAGAGATGAAGAGGAGATTGGAGGCTGGTCTGTTGTTGTTTCGGCAGGATGGGTCAAGATATGTTTTCTTTAATAATGGAGTAATGATCGAGTGTTTGAAGGAGGAGGGGAAGATGCCAGAAAAGAGGGAGAGATTGAAGATTTTGGTTACGTGAGTGGTAACCACCGGAGAGAGAGACTGAGTAGGTGTGACGGGATAGAGTCAGCAGTGCATGTGGTGGGACGAGAGGAAGAAAGGAGTCTGGAGACTTCTTCTTCTGTGACTGTGTCAAATGTGGAGAGTGAGCTGGAGGAAATGTGGGGAGAGGTAGGGGTAACAGCAATTCAAGGTTGGGAGTTGATTTCCTGACAGATATTTTCTATTTTCTCTGTGAAGTAGAAAGCCAGATCATCAGCACTGGGGTTAGTGATAGGGGCCTGCACTGTAGGACTGAGGAGAGAATGAAAGGTGTCAAAGAGTTTTTTTGGGTTGCTGGATAGTGAAGAGATCAGGGGGGTGAAGTAGGTTTGTTTGGCAAGGTGAAGGGCAGCGTTGTAAGTTCTCAGCATAAATTTATAGTGAATGAAGTTTTCTGGTGTGCGGGTTTTCCTCCATAGACATATTAGCCTAATATGTAACAAACATAGATAAGCACACGGTGACATAATTCTGGAAATAAGCAGCCATTAGACATACAATAAATAGATTAAAGGGACACTGTCGGGTACTTTTTCGGTATGATACTAATATTACCCTTAAATAGAGCCTAGGTAGACCTTTTACAAACATGCAAAGTCATAATTTTGTGCCATTTGTAGTTTCCATGTTATCAGCATCTTCAGACCCTGCAAGGAGCTGGTGCATTAGTCCTCTCCATTATATTTCAAACTGAATAGTCCAGTTGCTGTATTAGGCTAGGGTCACGCTTGCGTTTTTTACAAGCGTTTTTGGAGACCTGCGTTTTCAAAAACGCATTTAAAAACGCACCCATAGGCCCCCATGTTAAAAAACGCATGCCCTAATAGCAAAAAAGCATGTGTGACAGTACCATGCGTTTTTGGTGCATTTCCAAAAACGCATGCGTTTTTTAACATGCGGCCCTATGGGAAACGCATGCAAAAACGCATGTACAATTAGTACCATCCAAAAACGCATGCGTTTTCCATAGGAGCCCATGTTAAAAAAACGCATGCGTTTTAGAAAAGTAAAACTGTGAGCTCCCCTCCCAATAGTGGGAATCAGAGCAGAGGGAGCAGAGGTGCAATGGATGCCCCATTAACAAGGGGGGATATGGAAGAGTTTATTACCATGGTGCGAACTTCTTTGAGAGAAGACATGTATGATATGTTAAATGAGATAAGAAAAGACTTGGATGCAGTGGGTGAGAGTACATCTTATATAGAAGATCAGATGGCAGAATATACATCTACAATAAATGCATTGGTAGATGAAAATAAGTTATTAAAGAATGAATTGGGTACAGTACACATGAAATTAAATGATTTAGAGGATAGATCCAGAAAACAAAATATAAGAATCCGGGGAGTCCCCGAGGATGTAAGAGACCATCAATTGGAGCCCTTTATGACTAAGTTTTTCATTGCTGTTCTGCCGGATCGATCACCTGAGGATATATTAATAGAGAGAGTGCATAGGACTCCAAAACCGAGACATTTAGATGCTGCACTACCGAGAGATATTCTGGTTAGGATGTTGCGTTTTCCAATTAAAGAGGCATTTATTCAACAAATTAGGAAATCCCAAATGCTACCAAAAGAATATCAAGGTCTTAAAGTATTTCCAGATTTGTCAGCAGCTACTTTAGATGCAAGAAGGGATTATGCACATGTTTGCACTGCTCTAAGAGATGCCAATGTTAGATATAAGTGGGGATTTAACCCAGTCAAATTACATATTGTATATGAAGATAAGACTGTAACCTGCTTTTCACCTAAAGATGCGGAAGGGAAGTTAACTACTTGGAAGATAGACTTTGCCCCAGCGAAAATAATACAGGGGAGGAAAATAAGACCAGATTGGAAGAAAGTTTAAGAGGGAAGAAATGAGGCCTCGTGGGTAGCTCCATGGACATTCCTGGAGACAAGTATTTGTGCTCTAGGTTCCCGATATGGCAGATATGTTCTGCCCGTAGCCCAAGGAACAGGGCGCCTTATTATGGCTCAGGAGATCGGCCATAATGTTTGTTGTATGTATTGGTATAGTTTAATGTTTTTTTCTTTTTTTTTTGTATTTTTGTTTTCCTTTTTTTACAGGTACTTTTTTTTCCGTGGTAAATACTCGCTAACTCTCATAGGAGTCGTGAGAAAACACATCTATGATAATTTTTTTAAAATGTTTCCTCTCTTTAGTTGGAATAAAAGTGATAGTAAAAAATAAAAATGGGTCAAGCGTTGGGAAAAAAATTTGGCCCAAATTAAAATGAAGATAAAAATTATGTCCTTAAATGTGAGAGGTATGAATGCTCCAGGTAAAAGAGGTATGATATGGAAGGAGGTTGAGAGAGCTCAGGCAGATATTATATGTCTGCAGGAGACACATTTATTGGGAAAAGATAATGGTAGATTCCAACATAAAAATTTTCCGTACAGTTTTTTTTCTAATAATAAAGTTAAGAAGGCAGGAGTATGTATCCTGATTAAAAATACAGTAACATTTGAGGTAGTTCAAAAATCTGAAGATTCAGAAGGTAGACTCCTAGTTTTGGTCTGTAGAATAAATGGGGCATTATATACAGTTGCGACAATATATGCTCCTAATATGGGACAAAAGAAGTTTATTAAACGGTGTTTGCAAAAAATAAAAGAAGTAGCTCAGGGCAATAAGGTAATATGTGGAGATTTTAATTTGCCTATGAGTAGAGAGCTAGATACAACTAAAGGGGGTACAGGAAGTCGAGGGGAGATGAAAGAGTTAATTTGGGAATATCATTATCATGATGTATGGAGATATACACATTCGTCAGAAAAAGATTATACTTTTTTTTCAAATCGTCACCAAACGTATAGTCGAATAGACTATATTTTGGCTGACGATAATATTTTGGCAAGTAGTACGAATGCGGACATCGGACTAATAACATGGTCTGATCATGCGCCAATCTATTTGGAAATCTCTCACTCGGATTCCCATCCCTTGATAAGGAGATGGCGTCTGAGTGAAAGGTTGTTATTAAATGAGGAAATAGCGGGAAAAATAAAATCAGCCCTGAAGGAATACTTCAATACAAATGATAATGAAGAAGTAAATGATGAGTGTTTGTGGTTAGCACATAAAGTGGTGGTAAGGGGTGTATGTATTCAACAAGCTGCAATACTTAAACGTAAAAAAGAGAAAGATAGAAAAGAACTGATTAATAGATTACAAACCTTAGAGGTTCGTAATAAAGAGGCTTCCACCTTATCTATATCAGCTGAAATACAGGAGATCAGATTTAAATTGAGAGAGAGTCTGTTACAGACACATGCAGACAATATGCGAAAATTACAGATGAAATTTTATGCTGAAGGAGATAAAGGGGGAGCTCTGTTAGCTCGGAGAGTGCGGAAAAGAGAAATAAAATCTAGGATTGAATATATTATCAAAAAAGATGGAACAGTAAGTAGAAGACCATCAGAAATTGCAGAGGAGATGGCCAAATATTATTTAAAATTATATAATTTAAAAGATGATCTGGACACCCCTCAACCATCAGAGAAGGGAATAAAGAAATATTTAGATGAATGTAATCTACCCAAAATTACAGAAACTCAGCTGTTACATTTAAACGCACCGATAACGAGAGAAGAAATTGGTAAGATTATAAAACAAACAAGAAAAGGGAGCGCCCCGGGTCCAGATGGGTTCCCCAATAACTACTATCGAGAATATTCGGAGGAACTAGTTCCCCTATTAGTAAGATGCTGTGAATTTTGGAGGGAAAGAGGTTTTATTGCAGGCAGTAATCTCGAAGCTACTATAGTTACTATACCAAAGACAGGTAAACCACCAAATAGTCCCCAGAACCTGAGGCCGATTGCTTTGTTGAATGGCGATGTGAAGATTTTTACGAAACTACTCGCATCCAGAATAAATCAAATAATTTCCATTTTGATCAAACCTGATCAGGTAGGCTCTGTGCGTGATAGGGAAGCCAAAGACGGTATAAGACGTATGGTAAATTTGGTACAAATAGCAGAATTATCTGGTTCCCCCGGTGCATTCCTGTCATTGGATGCAGAGAAAGCCTTTGACAGGGTGCACTGGGGGTACCTTTTTGCAGTATTGAAAAAGTTTGGCTTTGAAGGACCAATCTTGTCGGCAATATCTGCAGTATACTCGGCCCCTTCAGCAAAAGTATGGATTGCAGGAACAATGTCGGATGCTTTTAATATAACAAACGGGACCCGACAAGGATGTCCCTTATCCCCAATAATTTTTGCTTTATGTTTGGAACCACTTGCTGAGAGGATCAGGAATTCACTACTAATTTCGGGAATCATGGTAGGGAAAGAAGCACATAAAATTAATATGTATGCGGATGATATTATCATTTCCTGTGAGAAGGTAGAACAATCGATTAAGGCGGTATTAAATGAATTAGAAACGTATAGCAAAGTTTCTTATTATAAAATAAATGTAGCTAAATCGGTAATACTACCTATAGCCATACCCTCAAATAGTAAACAGTATATAAAGGAATTGTGTGCATTTCAGTGGTCAGAGGATGGGCTTCAATACTTAGGAATCAGGTTGACACCATCAAAGAAACTAATAACAGCGAACTTCACTATCTTGTATAGCCAAATTAAAAAGGTGATTGAGGAGATACGTCAAACTACATTATCCTGGATAGCAAGAATTAATATTATAAAAATGATAGTGTTGCCTAAGATTTTGTATTATTTTAGATCACTTCCTCTCGAAATTCCAAAAAAATATATTACTGAATTACAAAGATTGATTAGTAAATTTATATGGGCTGGTAAAAAACCTCGGATAGCGAGAAATGTACTAGTCCTACCTATGAATAAAGGGGGGATGGGGATACCAGACTTAAGTTTATATCATAAAGCGTCTATAATAGGAGGGCTCCGCGATTGGTGGCAAATGCGGAAAGATCATAAATGGTTGGAGATTGAGAAGGTTTATTCTAGACGGGGCTCGACTCGATTTATAATGGAAGCGGAAATACTACAGCGAAGTATAACTGTGCCGCCACTATTGACAATGCAAGCGGCCCTACGAGTTTGGAGATCATTAACCCCCAATCATAATAGGTCGATGAGATCATCAATATCTATCCTCTCTATAGAACCGCATGTTCCATATTTAAACCTACAAAACTGGAAGGATGCAGGAATACAAACATTAGGAGAGATAGAAGGACCAATGGGAGTATTACCGTTTGATCAAGTGGCTGGTAAATTTGAGGGAGTACGTAGATATTTCTACCAATATCTGCAAATCAAACATTATTTAAATAAAAATTCATATAGAGAAAACGGAGTGCATGGGAAGGATGAAGACATTTTGAGATATATTATGATAGGAGGGAATAACATGAAATGCCTATCTAAATGTTATAAAATTTTAATTAATCCGGTGAATGGAAGTAAATTGGTCTACATGAAAAAATGGGAACAGGAGTTGGGAGAGGAGTTAACATTGGAGGAATGGGGAAATAGTTTAAGTGAAATTAAAAAATACACTGCGTGTATAAATCATGTAGAGCAAATAAAAAAAATACAAATGAGATGGTATTTATGCCCGGATAGAATAGCAAAAATGAATACTAAATATTCTAAATTATGTTGGAAAGGATGCGGCCAGGTGGGATCCTTGGTACACACTTGGTTTGCATGCCCGGCCTTAGGGCCTTTCTGGTCCGGGCTGACAGAATTGATTAAAGAGATTACTGGAGAAACAATTCAATTAAAAATATCTCGGGTAATCTCACATATGGGTATGAATAGGTTACCAAAACAAATGAGAGGCATTGTCTCTCATGTGCTAATAGCCGCTCGTTTGACGATTGCAACTAAATGGAAAGAGGTGAACCCTCCACTTATAAAAAATGTAATAGAGAGGTTGAATATACAGTGTCAAAATGAAATGATGTTATACCAATCTAGAACCAGAGGGGAAGAAATTCGAAAGATGTGGAGACCATGGTTGATGTGTAAATATTATAAAGGTTAGATAATTTTTTGGATAAATTAAAAATTATACCTGTATTTGTAATGTTGTGGTGGTTATGAATGTTTTGTTTCCTTTTTTTTTTTTTTTTTTTTTTTTTTTTTTTTTTTTTTTTTCCTTGTTTGTTACAATGTGTATAGGGAACCCCAAATAATGGTGACCTTGTAATGCCTTGTATTTTGTATTTTTCTTTTTCTTTTCTGTTTGTGTATTGTTGATAAGTGAAAATTAATAAAAATTTATTACAAAAAAAAAAAGAAAACGCATGCGTTTTTTAACATGGGCTCCTATGGAAAACGCGTGCGTTTTTGAATGGCACTAAATGATACTAATTGTACACGCGTTTTTGCATGCGTTTTCCATAGGGGCCCATGTTAAAAAACGCATGCGTTTTCTACAAAAACGCACCAAAAAATAGTGCATGCACTATTTTTTGGTGCGGATTTAAAAACGCTGCCAAAAACGCAGGGAGCCATCACACACCTTAAAAAACTCATGCTGACATGAAAAAACGCATGTAAAAACGTAAAAAATCACTAAAAAAACTCATGTCAAGTGTGACCCCAGCCTTAGGCACTTACTGTATGTGCTTTGACCCAGCCTACTCAGCCAAAATAATTTTTTTGGGGTGAGAGCCACTTTTGCTAAAGTCCCCATTATTTTAATGTACGTCTTTGATTGCTTGATACTAGGGCACAGAGATGCCAGATCAGGGATCCAGGTCTCCTCAAAACCATCCAAGCTATGTCTCTCCTGTCCCTGCTGTGCATAGCCATGTGCACACAGTGCATTTTTTATGCATTTTGATGTCTTCTGTTGGTGCAGTTTTGTCACAAAACTGCATGCCCAGCCTTATGCCAGGAAAATCTATGAGAGTCCTGAAGTGTTGCAGAAAATAATCTGTAGCATGTCAATTCTTGGTGTGTTTTGCCTGCATTTTTCAGCCCTTTCACCCATTGACTTCATTTTGAAAAACGCATAGAAAAAAAATGCACCAAAAACGTGGCAAAACCAATCGGCAGCACATCTACATTGTCCTTTGTAAGCAGATGTGCTGCCAACAAGGATGATATTCTGTGAACATAGTGATCACATTAACAATCATTCTGTGTGCATAACATTATGTTGGCTTGTATATATAGACCATTAAATCATCTGATGCATTTTTTTTTCACGGCCACAAGTGCCGGGTCTGCTGCATTCGGCAGAACCGCACTTGCCGTACCTGCCACAGGCCCCACAGACAATGCATGGGGCTTGCCAAAAGAGTGCTGCAAGTGTGGCCATTAGATGGCAGATGCGGTAAACCTGCCAGATCTGCCGCAATCAGTGAAAAAAATGCTCATGTGAAAGGGGCCTAAAGGCCACGTCACACGTTTCAATTTTATGAACGATATTGTTAGCGATCACGTGCACGCGCGATCGCTAACAATATCGTTCAGATCGCTGGTGAGCTGTCACACAGGCAGACTCACCAGCGATCAATTGACCAGAAACATTGTGGAAAGGATTTAAATATCGTTTCCACGATGTCTTGACGACTGATAAGCCAGCTCCCAGCGCCTCTCACAAGCGCTGGGAGCTGGTATCCAAGGTAAACTGCGGGTATCTAGGCAGCGCGCGCTGCCTAGATACCTGACGTGTACCTTAGTTACCAGCCTCCTCCGCTCACCGGCTGGTATCTAAGGTACACAGCGGGTAACTAGGTTCCACCGGCCGACCAGTGACAGATTTGTGAACATGTTCACAAATCTGCGATCAAACAATCAAGCGATTTTACATTGTAAAATCGTATGATTACACGCAGCGACGCACAAACGATATCGCTTAAGCGATCAAAAAAGCAGATCGCTCAAGCGATATCGTTCATAAAATTGAAGCATGTGACGTGGCCCTTAAGGTTGCCTTCACACTGCATAATTTTCACATCCATGTGGTTCCTTGAATTTCAAGGACCACACAGACAGACAGTGATCTGGTCAAACGGATGCCAACTGATGTCCATGGACTGCTTTTTATTGGATCCGTCATCAATTAGCAGAGATGGGGCTGGGAGGAGCTGTACCTTGCTTCTGAGCATGCTCAGTACAGCAAAACGGATCTGTTTAACTTTTTTTTTTTCACGGATCCATACGGATCCGTGCTCCATAGGCCCCCATGTTATTTGACACTGAGAGCTACGAATCTGTGTCTGCCCGTTGGCGTCAATGATTTTCAAGACAGCCCAAAATCAGAGCTGTCTCCGATTCTGGGTGCATGAAAAAAACTGACACACACAGATCAGTGACAAAACTGACACACACTGATGACCATATAGGACCAATTCGTACCCATAGAATAACATGGGAGGGCAAAACTGATCCGTGGCTATCCGTTTTAAAACAAATAGACATGGATCACAAATTATGCAGTGCACCTAATTGTTCTTTTTGGGTCCAATGCCGCAGACGGGTCCCAGACGGCCCCCAAACTCTGAATTTACGCCACATTATGGTTGACCCTACGTGAAGCAGTGCTAAAAAAAACTGTGGTTTTACAACTAAATATTAAGTTAGTGATTCAGAAGAATGCAAAATTGTAAAAAAAAAGTACATATTTTAAGTATGTAAGTACAAATGCAGACACTGCTATTTTCTTGAACAGCCCAACGTTCATTTTTTGTTATTTTCTGTAAAGTAGTTAAAACGCATACATTCCTCTTCATGTGTTGATTTAGTAAACAGTGTGCAATGTTCCCAATGCTGGAAATAAAAACTATTATGGTACCGTCACACGGGGCAACATGTTGGGAAACCTGGCGATGTTGCTCAGGCGACCTGCCTGCATTGTCCGGTATGATGTTGCCAGCAACTTCCCCCATAGACTCCCATGTTATGGATCGCTGCCAGGGTAGAGTTTAACCCTGGCAGCGATAGTTGCCGGCAAGATCGCAGATGCGTTGCCGGCAATATCACTGCGTGTGACACCGCAACAGCAACCATGGCAGCGCGCAAAAAAGTGCGCGTTCCCGTGAGTTGCCGGCGATGTTGGCAGCGATATCGCCAGTGTGACGGTAGCTTTATAAAGATTTGGGGCTTAACTCATGTTTTTGAACATACTGCTATTATTTTGAGCACAACTGTATGTGCAAATGGCATCTTCTCTGGTGTCTTCTTAGGGACCTTTTACATCTATGCGTTTGTACTTTTGCCTGCCCTGCGCTAGTGCAAATGCAAGCGCAGGTGCATTTTCAGGCAGTCTTTTTCCATCAACTCTGTCTTATGGTGCCGTTACACACTAGGATATCGTTAACTATATCCATAGAACGATCACGTGACAGTGATTGTTCCAACATCGTTAGTGCGTTGTCACACACAAGGATATCGTTAACGATATCCTATTTGGCCACGCACCAGTATAATAGGAGAGCAAGGACTGAACGATGTTTGAAAGCGTCAGGATAGAACAATTTTGAACGACATCGTTGATAAAGGTGTCACACTGAACGATGTAACTTCCTCAAGCAGCGTTAATTGGAGGACGAAAGATAGATTTGAGGTCAGGATCTCATTTTTGTGATGATAGTTCCAACAATTTTTCCATCCTACATCGTTCGTTTACACGCAAGGACGCACTAACGATATCGTTAGCACGTTCACAAATCTGTGATGTTTCAACAATATCGTTAACGATATCCTAGCGTGTGAAGTGGCCTTTAGGTCTATGCTTCCAAATCTAGAGCATGTGGCTTCACAATGAAATTTCCCACACAATGAACATGTTAATTCTTTTACCCACTTGTAGGTTTCTGAACCTATAAGTAGTTTAAAGAGGTGAGTGAAGATGGAATACATACACAGCAATGTTGCTTTGACACTGCTGTGCACTATGTTCATTTTATGTGGCGATTATTAAGGTGCAACTTGCTTGAAAAATAAATCATGTGCACAACCTTAATGTAGTTTTTAATTAGTTATTCCTTCCCTTTATATGTGTAGGCGTTAGCCCAGGATAAGTTTGATAGTCCAGCTTCCCAGCTACAATTGAATACAACGTGATGGAAGATATACACACAATTTGGCCAACTTGTGCGCTAAGTATCTCTATTATAGTGTACAGTGGGTGAAATAATCACTAATTTTCTAAATAAATATATTACTAAAGGTGATATTGACATGAATTTCTCACCAGACGTCGTTAACAACCCATCCAATACCCACAAGCAAAGAAATAAAACTGTAGATGTCCATAAATTAAGTTATGTGTAATAATAAGAAATGACAGAGAAAAAGTATTGAACACACTTACTGAAATGTATTTAATAGTTCATACAAAAGCCTTTTGCTAGTGATGACAGTTTCAAGACATATATTTACTGGGCTCAGGATGGGGACATATTTTTTAGTATGGGGGACATATTTTCCAGGAAGAGGTCTAGGATGGGGACATTAATACCAAGATGGGGGACATATTTACCAGAAAGGGGTCCAGGATGGGAGACGTATATGCCAGGATGGAGTCATATATACAAGGATGGGAGACATATATGCCAGGATGGAGTAATATATACAAGGATGGGGGACATATTCACCAGGATGGGAGACATATATACCAAGATGGGGATATATTTATAAGGAAGGGGCCCAGGATAGGGGACATATATACCAGGATAGGGACATATATATCAGGATGGGAGTACATATTTACCTGAAAGGTGCCCAGATGGGTGCATAAATACCAAGATGGTGGACCTTATAACTGGAACTACATAATGAAGAGGGATGGGAAGCAACACTTATGTCTTTATAGGATTTAGCATGAAAAGGGGCCCATACATCTGGCCAACATGCAGGGAGAAACAGGGCCAAATTTTCCACCAGGACCACTAAGACTCTAGTTACACCAATGTTTGGTCATCACATCTTGTTGAAATTTTAACTCTCATTTTATCTTCATCATTCTGATAGATGGAAGCAAATTTTTATGAATGTTTTGGTGCATTTGTGCATTCATCTTTCCTTCAGTCTATATGACGTTTGCCAATACCTTATGCTGAACAGCCGCCCCCTTGCCACACACACCATTATGTTTCCACCTCCAAACTTCACTGTTGGTAGTGATATAAAGTGCCTTTTGGCCTCCAAACCTGGTTTGTGTTATGGCATCCAAAGAGTTCAATTTTGTCTTCATCTGACCAGACTATATTCACAGGCTTGTCTAAATGTTGTTGAGCAAATTTGAAATGCTCTTGAACATGCTTTTTGTTTCGAGTGGAGTGTTGCGTAGTGAGCGTGCATTCAGGACTGTGCATGTAGGCCATAGAGCTTGAGTGCATTACTTATGGTTTCCTTTTATACAATTGTATCTGCTCATTCTAGGTCTTTCTCTAGCTTTCCACAGATTTTTTGTCTTGTAAGGTACCGTTACACAATAAGATATCGTGAACGATATCGCTTAAACGTCACGGGTTTGGAGTCGTTGAAACAATATCGTTAGGACGCTGTTGCGAGTAACACCACAATACGACTACGATAAATCGTGGGATCGTTGATCGCAGGTTTGAGAATATGTTCTCAAATCAAACGATCCACGATCAGCCAACCTGCTACATTGGTCAGTGTGACACCGCCATAACGATATTGTTCATGACTTCGCATACTCACATCAGTGAACAAGTATCATTTGCAGGGTTGTGCGAACGATACCTGCTCACTACATTGTTGGTGCATCGTCCATGATGTCTATATGTGTGACATCTCACCAACGATGTCAAAACGATGTCCTAACGACCGAGATCGTTGGTGATATCTAAACGACATTGAAGCGTGTAACGGTACCTTTAGCCAGCTCTTCTGATAATTCTTTTCACTCCTCTGTCTAAAATCTTGCGGGATCACCTGGTCGTGGCATGTTTATGGTGAAATTGGCTAGGGTCACATTTCCGTTTTTGTAACTAAATCCTGATCCGGTTTTGAGCTTTCAAAAAGCTCAAAACCGGACCAGGAAACGCTCCTCATAGGAGCCTATGCAAAACACCGGATGGCTTCACAAGCCATCCGGTGGCCGGATCCGGCACTGCTGCCTGCGTTTAAAATCATGCAGGCAGCAGTTTTCGCAGCGTTTGCCGGGACCGCACTGCGGTCACCGGATGGCTCAGGATGTGTAATCCTGAGCCATCCGGTAACTGCATAGGTTGCGGTTCCCGGCTATTGACGGGACCCGCAACCGTAATAAACAGTTAAAGTGCTGACCTAAATGACTGTTAGAGGTCTGTAGGGGGGCTTAGACCCCCCTACAGACCGGCCGGCGACTTCCATAGTGTTCTTCAACAATTTCTCACTGTGCACGGGCGAGGAGCCCGTGCATGTCATCCAAAGTTGCCCCTACCCCCCCCCGTAACACTATAGAGGGGTGCATACACCCCGCTATTACAATCATCCTTTAATTATGTGATATACACAATGATTTAACCAAATCGCTAGGTAAGTATATATTTACATGTCTCCGGAGGCAGAGTGAAGGGATGTCCATGGGCGGGGCTGTGTGCAGTAGCCTCCGCCCGCTCCTTCTTGATGGCCGCCCCCTCTGGCCGTAATCCAGTCTTGTGAGGGCGGGCACGTCGTTAAAAGGGCGTGGCTAACTAAGTGCCGCGGTTAGCCACGCCCCTTTAACGACGTGCCCGCCCTCACAACACTGGATTACGGCCAGAGGGGGCGGCCATCAAGAAGGAGCGGGCGGAGGCTACTGCACACAGCCCCGCCCATAGACATCCCTTCACTCTGCCTCCGGACACATGTAAATATATACAGTTAGGGCCAGAAATATTTGGACAGTGACACAATTTTCGCGAGTTGGGCTCTGCATGCCACCACATTGGATTTGAAATGAAACCTCTACAACAGAATTCAAGTGCAGATTGTAACGTTTAATTTGAAGGGTTGAACAAAAATATCTGATAGAAAATGTAGGAATTGTACACATTTCTTTACAAACACTCCACATTTTAGGAGGTCAAAAGTAATTGGACAAATAAACATAACCCAAACAAAATATTTTTATTTTCAATATTTTGTTGCGAATCCTTTGGAGGCAATCACTGCCTTAAGTCTGGAACCCATGGACATCACCAAACGCTGGGTTTCCTCCTTCTTAATGCTTTGCCAGGCCTTTACAGCCGCAGCCTTCAGGTTTTGCTTGTTTGTGGGTCTTTCCGTCTTAAGTCTGGATTTCAGCAAGTGAAATGCATGCTCAATTGGGTTAAGATCTGGTGATTGACTTGGCCATTGCAGAATGTTCCACTTTTTTGCACTCATGAACTCCTGGGTAGCTTTGGCTGTATGCTTGGGGTCATTGTCCATCTGTACTATGAAGCGTCGTCCAATCAACTTTGCAGCATTTGGCTGAATCTGGGCTGAAAGTATATCCCGGTACACTTCAGAATTCATCCGGCTACTCTTGTCTGCTGTTATGTCATCAATAAACACAAGTGACCCAGTGCCATTGAAAGCCATGCATGCCCATGCCATCACGTTGCCTCCACCATGTTTTACAGAGGATGTGGTGTGCCTTAGATCATGTGCCGTTCCCTTTCTTCTCCAAACTTTTTTCTTCCCATCATTCTGGTACAGGTTGATCTTTGTCTCATCTGTCCATAGAATACTTTTCCAGAACTGAGCTGGCTTCTTGAGGTGTTTTTCAGCAAATGTAACTCTGGCCTGTCTATTTTTGGAATTGATGAATGGTTTGCATCTAGATGTGAACCCTTTGTATTTACTGTCATGGAGTCTTCTCTTTACTGTTGACTTAGAGACAGATACACCAACTTCACTGAGAGTGTTCTGGACTTCAGTTGATGTTGTGAACGGGTTCTTCTTCACCAAATAAAGTATGCGGCGATCATCCACCACTGCTGTCATCCGTGGACGCCCAGGCCTTTTACAGTTCCCAAGCTCACCAGTCAATTCCTTTTTTCTCAGAATGTACCCAACTGTTGATTTTGCTACTCCAAGCATGTCTGCTATCTCTCTGATGGATTTTTTCTTTTTTTTCAGCCTCAGGATGTTCTGCTTCACCTCAATTGAGAGTTCCTTTGACCGCATGTTGTCTGGTCACAGCAACAGCTTCCAAATGCAAAACCACACACCTGGAATCCACCCCTGACCTTTTAACTACTTCATTGATTACAGGTTAACGAGGGAGACGCCTTCAGAGTCAATTTCAGCCCTTAGAGTCCATTGTCCAATTACTTTTGGTCCCTTGAAAAAGAGGAGGCTATGCATTACAGAGCTATGATTCCTAAACCCTTTCTCCAATTTGGATATGGAAACTCTCATATTGCAGCTGGGAGTGTGCACTTTCAGCCCATATTACATATATAATTGTATTTCTGAACATGTTTTTGTAAACAGCTAAAATAACAAAACTTGTGCTACTGTCCAAATATTTCTGGCCCTAACTGTACTTACCTAGCGATTTGGTTAAATCATTGTGTATATCACATAATTAAAGGATGATTGTAATAGCGGGGTGTATGCACCCCTCTATAGTGTTACGGGGGGGGTAGGGGCAACTTTGGATGACATGCACGGGCTCCTCGCCCGTGCACAGTGAGAAATTGTTGAAGAACACTATGGAAGTCGCCGGCCGGTCTGTAGGGGGTCTAAGCCCCCCTACAGACCTCTAACAGTCATTTAGGTCAGCAATTTAACTGTTTATTACGGTTGCGGGTCCCGTCAATAGCCGGGAACCGCAACCTATGCAGTTACCGGATGGCTCAGGATTACACATCCTGAGCCATCCGGTGACCGCAGTGCGGTATTCTGCACACAGTTTTGAAAAAAACTGTGTGTGACCGGCATTGCATTCACCGCATCCGGATCCGGATGCGGTGAATGCAATTCATGTTTGCAATGTGACCCTACCCATTATGTTCTTTCCACTGTTGGGTTATAGCCACAACAATGCTCACTGGAATATTTAGTAATTTAGAAATTCGTCTGTAAACAATGCAATCAGTATGTTTTTAAACAATAACATTGCAAAGGTCTTGAGACAGCTCACTAGTTTTACCTATCATCAGACCTTTCATGTGTGTCACCTTGGTAATGAGACACCATTTTATAGGCCTTCAGTTGAACCAAATGATATTGTTTTTCCGTAAGTGACCGGATTAGTTTCTAATTTCTGATAGATTTCAACTGATATCATGACTTTCAAATGTTTTTTTGCACCTCTCTTTCTTCATGTGTTCAATACTTTGTCATTTCTAATTATTATACATAACATTGGTGACATGTTCAATACTTATTTCACCCACTGTATACATTCCTTTGTTCGCTTTGCTATCATTGCAGTCTCGGAAGCTTGTACTTGTTCATATTTGACACCTTTAGTCAAGAGGTGCTTGTTAGTTTTGTTTTTTATTAAGAGTTTTGCATTCTGATACATACCTTGTAGAATTTAATACCTAAAGGCCCCATTACACATAGCGATATCACCACAACGCCACAGGTTCTGTGACTTTGCGGCGACCTCGCCAGCAATATCGCTGCGTGTGACACGTAGCAGCGAGCGGCCCCCCGCTGTGAGATTGCTGATCGTTACAGAATGGCCTGGATCATTTTTTCATCATCAGTCTCCCGCTGGCCATGCTGCATTGGTGTGTGTGACAGGGTAAACGACCAACGATCTCCATGTTACGCCCCTGACAGTGACAGATCCCAACGACCATCGTGGGTCGCCGCAACGGTGAGTAGATCTGCCTGTGTGGCATCTCACCAGCGACCACTTACCGACATTCCAGCGATCCCTGTCAGGTCGTATCGTTGTCGGGATCGCTGGAATGTCGCTACGTGTAACGGGGCCTTTACTCTCCATGTGTGAAGACATTATAATGTCAAGTCAATATTGCCAAAAAAGAGGTGTATATTAGGTAGGTAATCTTCAGACAGGTCTAAAGTAATATATATATCAAGAAGAAAAAAATGTCACTGCAGCACACAGCTACTACCAATATCGCACACATGCTAACAAGCAAAAAATGAGAAAAAAACTTAAAAACTTAAGTTTTTTCAAAAATCTCATTATTCTTAATTTTTATTTTTTATTTTCTGGGGGTCTTAGTACATACATTGGCTAATGTCTGCTTGCTCACCAACCACGTCACGGTGCCCCCAGGTCTGTTGAGTCCTGAGCTGACATCCCTGTCCTCCTTTTCCTCCCTGTCCCACTGTTAGATGGGTGGACACCATCTCAACCCCAGACCACCTGTGGGTGATGAGGGTGCTAAGTGCAGTCATGGAGCCTGCAACTCCATATCTTATACACAAAGCAAAGTGTGTCTTGAGTGCTGTGCAGTTTTTTTTACTTTGTGTATAAGATATGGAGTTGCTGGATCCAATATGGCGTCCGGGAAGTCTCGCAAGACTTCCCGGACGCTATCTTAAATGACGCGCTTTTTGTAAATTTACTTCAGCCCGCCATTCGCCGACGTCTCCTGCTGCGTCATAACTCCTCCTGCTCTCTTCTCTTACTACGTCTCCTCAGTTAACCTCTTCAGTGCCCTCACACCTGCTGAGTATATCTAAGACGCTGTGAACATTTAACTCTGTCTGCACCGTAATGCTTCTATATTCTCCTGAGTTAACCTCTTCAGTGCCCTCACTCCTGCTGAGTGTACCTTTCTATAATTAAGACGCAGTGAACTAGCCCACGTATATAAGCTCTATCCTGTAGCACTGCTTTGAACTTACCCTATTGATTTACGCCACCTGAACATACGTACATACACATCCTTTCTGTCTTCATAACTGCAGGACCCCTTCTCTAACACCTTATAACCCCCAACACTCTCACTCTCTACTATCTGCTCTCATACTGCCTTACCAGTCTCAACATGACTTCTCCCAAAAAGTATGCCACGACACACAGCGGAAAAAGACTTTGTCACTATGTCAAAGAATATGCCATGCTAATGAAGACTCCTGAAGAAAAAGAACATCGCCTTGCCACCATGAAGGCTTATAAACGACAACGCCTCACACACGAGTCCCCTAAGTCTAAATCCATTAGATTAGCACAAGCAGCCTCTGCTCGCCGTCAACGCCGACAACCTACACCTTCGACGTCTACATTTTTATTACACTCACCACCACACATACGACTTATATACATCGGCCTGCACAAGAGCCCTACTGCACCGTTAGGACCTGCTCTTCCACTACATGCTAAAACATTCACTAATGATGAATGTACGATTATAGAACATAGCTGTGGTGCAATGAATCATGTATGTCAACATAGCTAGGCTTTGCATTTTCTCCATGAGACACCTTCTGATAACAATTTTACCCTCTGCTATCATAAGGGTAAAGTCCATGTTCCCAAACCACAATATCCAGATGTCTTTACACGTTTCCTCAAAGGACAAAGTGAATATAGCAAAAATTTAATGGACAATATTAGAAGCATTAATAGTTCCTTTGCTTTTGCCTCCATGGGTGCCAATATTTCACCACCTCCTGGATATGGCCCATGCTGTTTCCGCATACATGGCCAGATCTATCATTGAATGGGAACACTACATCCCTCTGACGACCAACTTCCAACATTTGCCCAACTTTACATTCTCGATACCGCTAACGAACAACGCTTACAATGTAAAGAAAATCAAAAATGTCATCCTACATTGATGAACATTATTGCCCTTCAAATACAAGCTATCAATCATTTTGTGGCAGCTTATCACATGTTATGTGATGTGGAACAACAAAAACACATTAAAGCTCTACAAAACGGAACTGTCATGCCAAACATCACCATGGCTGTTAAACAAGATCGTACTCAAGATCCTTGACGCTACAATAATCTCAATGTCAGTGAAGTCACTGTCGTCTTTCAAAATGACAATGGTGAGCCACCATTCAATAGAGACATATTAATTCATTTAAAACCGGATCCACACAACCCTTTAGCTCCAAAAACATAAGAAATCAGCATTCTCCATAGTAATTTGGATGCCCTGCTGTATCCCATATTTTTTCCTTATGGAGACCAAGGGTGGCATGATGGACTCAAGCAACAAGGAAAGAGTTCATGCAGGATTACACAACTCCAATACTATTGCTATATGTTATCTGTCAGAAATTATTTTAATCCACTCCTCAATGGTGGTAAGCTAACACAGCAATACTTTGTAGATGCTTATGTCCGAAAACACCAAAAAGATTTAAAAGTGGAAGATTATCGCTTACTTCAAGAACATTTACTCAAAAAATCAATTTAAAAGGGCATCCTGATTGGAAAAACCGTCATTTTACCATTTTCTTTTGAGGGCAGTCCCAGAAACATGCAACAGCACTACCAGGATGCTATGGCTATTGTGACAAAGTATGGTCGACCTGATCTATTAATCACCATGACGTGTAATCCAAAGTGGAGTGAAATTACAACACATTTAGAACCATGGCAGCGTGTTGAACACAGACCTGACTTGGTTGCATGTGTCTTTAAAATTTAACTGGAATCCTTCTTAATAGACATTAACAGTGGATTATTTGGAAACGTTAATGCAATGGTCCATGTAATTGAATTTCAAAAGCGTGGTCTCCCACACGCTCACATTTTAATTATTCTTGATAGCCTGTCTAAATTAAGGACTGAGGAGGGCATAGACAATATCGTGTGGGCTGAAATCCCAGATGCTACTTACTACCCTCAGCTCCGCGAAATTCCTGAATGCTATGTTTGTAAAGAAGGCACATGGGAACGTAGAAAATGAGGGGGTCACACAGTTATTGGAAGAATGTATATTGTTATTGTCAAAGACCAAGAACGATGCCATTTACATTTGTTTCAATAGAAGAAGCGGCACTCACGGATCTGGTTCCAAGCTATTTATTTATCCAAATTACAGGATACATCCATCAGGGAGGGTGTGCAGGGAGGGGAAGCATAAGCAACGGAATCCGTTTCGAGGACAATTCCTCTTCTACGGGGAAACATCCGTTTCCAGGATTAAAAACAATACAGATGCAGGGAACCATTTGCAGAGTACAAAACATTTTATTACTGATGAGTGCAGAATGGTACAAAAACATGCATTGAATGTGATCGATAGACTTCTATGGGGCATCATGACAAAAAATGTGGCTCAGAAACATAAAATACTGTTTGGAGGTAAGGTTATTGTTCTTGGAGGAGATTTTAGACAATGCCTTCCCGTCACCGCTCATGGAACAAGAACAGATATTGTAGATAGCTAAATTAAATATTTGCAACACTGGCAACTTTTTACTTGACTGCCGCTATTCAACAACCTGCGCTCCTCTGATTCTGAATACAGCAGTTGGTTGCTTAAACTGGGAAATGGTGAGCTGTCTAATAAATACAATCTTGGAGAGCATGTCATTGAAATTCCTCAAGACATCCTCTGCACTGGCTCAATAGTAACTGACATCTTTGGAGACAATATTTGCATTAATGTTAATAACAACGAAAGCATAAATACTGCTGCATCACATGCTATAGTATGTTCAAAAAATGATGACGTTGATTATTTGAACTCTAAAGTCATGGATCGACTGAGTGGCGACTATACTGTATATACCAGTGATGATTCTATTGATGCTGATGAAACTGAGGAATGTGAAAACTACCCAGTGGAATTTTTAAACTCACTGCCACCATACTTAAAATTGGCACCATTGTCATGCTATTACGCAACCTAAACACCAAGAAAGGTCTCTGCAATGGTACTCGGCTAATTGTCACTGCCTTACTCGGCAACATCATACACGCTAAAGTCATTACTGGCTCAGCAGAAGGAAATATTGTATTTATTCCACGCATTGATTTGTGTCCTTCAGAGACTGGGTTACCTTTTAAATTAAGACGTTGACAGTTTCCTGTCAAGCCAGCATTTGCAATGACCATTAACAAATCAAAAGGGCAGACCCTCAATCGAATTGGTATTTTTCTACCTGAACCTGCATTTGCGCATGGTCAATTATATGTTGCATTCTCAAGAGTAAAGCAATGCTGCAATGTTAGGGTCAAAGTGGTGGATACAACCACTTCAAGGAAAATTAATACCTAATAGTCCAAAAGTATTTACTCGAAATATTGTTTACAAAAATGTTTTACTTTAAAATAATTTAACTTCTTCGCTAACGGACTTGTAAATAGATATATCATATATCAATAATACCTGTATTTAACATTGATATAGATAATATTATACATAGTGTAATACATAAAGATTTGATAAGCTGATAGATATCTAATATATAAAACCACAAGAGATTTGTGACGTCACTTCCGTCACTTTGGACACACTTCCGTAACTTTGTCTCCAAGGTACACCCGCTCAGGGTGGACCAAGATGGCCGCCCTAAGCGGGAGTACCCTGGAAACCCACACTACTCCACTCACCCCCCCAACCCACGTCCACACACACGTACACCCCTGACACAACACTATCATACCTCTCCCCCCCCCACACACACTCACACACACACTCATACCCACACATACGTACTCCCCTGGCGCTACACTATCGTACCATTTCCCCCACACACACACACACACACTCATACTCTCATGCAGACTACCAGTCTCCGGTATACTTACCCGACCGCCATCCCGCTGCGCCGATCCCGCTTGGCTCTGCCCACCTTGCGGGGCTCCTGCCAAGCTCCGCCCAACTCGTGGGGCGCCCACCAAGCTCTGCCCACCTCACAGGGCTCCCACCAAGCTCCGCCCACCTCACGGGGCTCCCGCCAAGCTCCGCCTACCTCCCGGAGATCCCGCCAGTCTTCGCCCACCTTTCCCCGCACTCACCTGGCTCCGCCCACTTCGCCTGCGCTGACAACCGAGCCACCATCCTGCCCTCACCACCGAGCCTCCATCCTGGGCTGACCACCGAGACTCCGTCCTGGCCTGACCACCGACACTCCGTCCTGGCCTGACCACCGAGCCTCTTTCCTGTCCTCACCTCCTCACCTCCATCCTGAGCTGACCACTGAGCCTCCATCCTGCGCTGACCACTCAGCCTCCATCCTGCGCTGACCACTCTGCCTCCATCCCGCACTGACCACTGAGCCTCCATCTGACCACTCCATCCTCTGCTGACCACTGAGCCTCCATCCTGCGCTGACCACTTAACCTCCATCCTCCGCTGGCCACTGAGCCTCCATCCTGCCCTGACCACTCTGCCTCCATCCTGCGCTGACCACTCTGCCTCCATTCCGCGCTGACCACTGAGCCTCCATCCTGCGCTGACCACTGAGCCTCCATCCTGTGCTGACCACTGAGCCTCCATCCTGTGCTGACCACTGAGCCTCCATCCTGTGCTGACCACTGAGCCTCCATCCTGCGCTGACTACTCTATCCTGTGCTGACCACTCAGCCTCCATCCTGTGCTGACCACTGAGCCTCCATCCTGTGCTGACCACTGAGCCTCCATCCTGCGCTGACCACTCCATCCTGTGCTGACCACTGAGCCTCCATCCTGTGCTCACCACTCAGCCTCTATCCTCTGCTGACCACTGAGCCTCCATCCTGCGCTGACCATTGAGTCTCCATCCTGTGCTGACCACTGAGCCTCCATCCTCTGCTGACCACTGATCCTCCATCCTCTGCTGACCACTGAGCCTCCATCCTGCACTGACCACTTACCTTCCATTGTGTGCTGACCACTGAGCCTCCATCCTGTGCTGACCACTGAGCCTCCATCCTGAGCTGACCACTGAGCCTCCATCCTGCGCTGACCACTCCATCCTGTGCTGACCACTGAGCCTCCATCCTGTGCTGACCACTGAGCCTCCATCCTGTGCTGACCACTCAGCCTCCATCCTGTGCTGACCACTGAGCCTCCATCCTGTGCTGACCACTGAGCCTCCACCCTGTGCTGACCACTGAGCCTCCATCCTGAGCTGACCACTAAGCCTCCATCCTGTGCTGACCACTCCATCCTGTGCTGACCACTGAGCCTCCATCCTGTGCTGACCACTGAGCCTCCATCCTGTGCTGACCACTCAATCCTGTGCTCACCACTCCATCCTGTGCTGAACACTGAGCCTCCATCCTGCGCTGACCACTGAGCCTCCATCCTGCGCTGACCACTCCATCCTGTGCTGACCACTAAGCCTCCATCCTGTGCTGACCACTGAGCCTCCATCCTGTGCTGACCACTCAGCCTCCATCTTGTGCTGACCACTGAGCCTACATCCTGTGCTGACCACTGAGCCACCGTATACAGTGCTAACCTCTGAACCACCATATACAGTGCTAACCACTGAGCCACCATATACAGTGCTAACCACTGAGCCACCATATACAGTGCTAACCACTCAGCCACCATACAGTGCTAACTAGTAATGAGCGAGCATGCTCGCCACTACTCGGTACTCTCACGAGTATCACTGTACTCGGGTGACTCGCCGAGCACCGAGTAATCTCGCGATACTCGTGCTGTGCTCGTGGTCGTCATCTCTGCATGTTGGCGCTCTTTTGAGAGCCAGCCCACGTGCAGGGATTGGCTGGCAGACCACTGCAATGCCACAGCCCTGTTAGTTGTGGCATAGCAGTGATTGGCCGCCCTGCACAGCGTGACCGAGCCTTTATAACTCCTGGCGCGCTGTGCTCAGCACACAGCCATCCAGACAGTGAGTGTAGGGAGAGTGTCTGCTGCTGCTTAGGGACAGATTTGCGGCCCTCATAGGTAGATCAGCAGGGCTGCAAACTGCTGCTGCTGACCACAACAGTCCTTCTCAGGACTAATCTAGGAGGATATAAGCCGGGTGATCCAGATCGGAGTCCAAGCTTTCCAGTGACCAGAACAGTCCTTCTCAGGACTAATCTAGGAGGATATAGGCAAGGTGATACAGATTGGAATCCAAGCTTTTCTGTGACCATTAGAGTCACCACACTCTTGTACTTGCTACCTTAATACAGGATAGGGACTAAAATCCTCTCCTGAGACCATTACAGTCACCAGACAGGTGTACGTACTACCTTAATACAGGTTAGGGACTAAAATCCTCTCCTGACACCATTACAGTCACCAGACAGGTGTACGTACTACCTTAATACAGGTTAGGGACTAAAATCCTCTCCTGAAACCATTACAGTCACCAGACAGGTGTACGTACTACCTTAATACAGGTTAGGGACTAAAATCCTCTCCTGAAACCATTAGTCACCAGACAGGTGTACGTACTACCTTAATACAGGTTAGGGACTAAAATCCTCTCCTGACACCATTAAAGTCACCAGACAGGTGTACGTACTACCTTAATACAGGTTAGGGACTAAAATCCTCTCCTGACACCATTACAGTAACCAGACAGGTGTACGTACTACCTTAATACAGGTTAGGGACTAAAATCCTCTCCTGAAACCATTACAGTCACCAGACAGGTGTACGTACTACCTTAATACAGGTTAGGGACTAAAATCCTCTCCTGAAACCATTACAGTCACCAGACAGGTGTACGTACTACCTTAATACAGGGTAGGGACTAAAATCCTGTCCTGACACCATTACAGTCACCAGACAGGTGTACGTACTACCTTAATACAGGTTAGGGACTAAAATCCTCTCCTGAAACCACAACAGTCACCAGACAGGTGTACGTACTACCTTAATACAGGTTAGGGACTAAAATCCTCTCCTGAAACCATTAAAGTCACCAGACAGGTGTACGTACTACCTTAATACAGGTTAGGGACTAAAATCCTCTCCTGACACCATTAAAGTCACCAGACAGGTGTAAGTACTACCTTAATACAGGTTAGGGACTAAAATCCTCTCCTGAAACCATTACAGTCACCAGACAGGTGTACGTACTACCTTAATACAGGTTAGGGAACTAAAATCCTAACCTCTTGTGATCTCAACAGTCACCACACTGGTGTACGTCATACCTTGATACAGGTTAGGGAACTAAAATCCTAATCTCTTGTGATCTCAACAGTCACCACACTGGTGTACGTCATACCTTGATACAGGTTAGGGAACTAAAATCCTAATCTCTTGTGATCCCAACAGTCACCACACTGGTGTACGTCATACCTTGATACAGGTTAGGGAACTAAAATCCTAATCTCTTGTGATCTCAACAGTCACCACCCTGGTGTACGTCATACCTTGATACAGGTTAGGGACTAAAATCCTCTCCTGAAACCATTAAAGTCACCAGACAGGTGTACATACTACCTTAATACAGGTTAGGGACTAAAATCCTGTCCTGACACCATTACAGTCACCAGACAGGTGTACGTACTACCTTATATACAGGTTAGGGACTAAAATCCTCTCCTGACACCATTACAGTAACCAGACAGGTGTACGTACTACCTTAATACAGGTTAGGGACTAAAATCCTCTCCTGAAACCATTAGTCACCAGACAGGTGTACGTACTACCTTAATACAGGTTAGGGACTAAAATCCTCTCCTGACACCATTAAAGTCACCAGACAGGTGTACGTACTACCTTAATACAGGTTAGGGACTAAAATCCTCTCCTGACACCATTACAGTAACCAGACAGGTGTACGTACTACCTTAATACAGGTTAGGGACTAAAATCCTCTCCTGAAACCATTACAGTCACCAGACAGGTGTACGTACTACCTTAATACAGGTTAGGGACTAAAATCCTCTCCTGAAACCATTACAGTCACCAGACAGGTGTACGTACTACCTTAATACAGGGTAGGGACTAAAATCCTCTCCTGACACCATTAAAGTCACCAGACAGGTGTACGTACTACCTTAATACAGGTTAGGGACTAAAATCCTCTCGTGAAACCATTAAAGTCACCAGACAGGTGTACGTACTACCTTAATACAGGTTAGGGACTAAAATCCTCTCCTGAAACCACAACAGTCACCAGACAGGTGTACGTACTACCTTAATACAGGTTAGGGACTAAAATCCTCTCCTGAAACCATTACAGTCACCAGACAGGTGTACGTACTACCTTAATACAGGTTAGGGAACTAAAATCCTAACCTCTTGTGATCTCAACAGTCACCACACTGGTGTACGTCATACCTTGATACAGGTTAGGGAACTAAAATCCTAATCTCTTGTGATCTCAACAGTCACCACACTGGTGTACGTCATACCTTGATACAGGTTAGGGAACTAAAATCCTAATCTCTTGTGATCCCAACAGTCACCACACTGGTGTACGTCATACCTTGATACAGGTTAGGGAACTAAAATCCTAATCTCTTGTGATCTCAACAGTCACCACCCTGGTGTACGTCATACCTTGATACAGGTTAGGGACTAAAATCCTCTCCTGAAACCATTAAAGTCATCAGACAGGTGTACGTACTACCTTAATACAGGTTAGGGACTAAAATCCTCTCATGAAACCATTACAGTCACCAGACAGGTGTATGTACTACCTTAATACAGGTTAGGGACTAAAATCCTCTCGTGAAACCATTACAGTCACCAGACAGGTGTGCGTACTACCTTAATACAGGTTAGGGAACTAAAATCCTAACCTCTTGTGATCTCAACAGTCACCAGACTGGTGTGCGTCATACCTTGATACAGGTTAGGGAACTAAAATCCTAACCTCTTGTGATCTCAACAGTCACCACACTGGTGTACGTCATACCTTGATACAGGTTAGGGAACTAAAATCCTAATCTCTTGTGGTCTCAACAGTCACCAGACTGGTGTACGTCATACCTTGATACAGGTTAGGGAACTAAAATCCTAACCTCTTGTGATCTCAACAGTCACCACACTGGTGTACGTCATACCTTGATACAGGTTAGGGAACTAAAATCCTAATCTCTTGTGATCTCAACAGTCACCAGACTGGTGTACGTCATACCTTGATACAGGTTAGGGAACTAAAATCCTAACCTCTTGTGATCTCAACAGTCACCACACTGGTGTACGTCATACCTTGATACAGGTTAGGGAACTAAAATCCTAATCTCTTGTGATCTCAACAGTCACCAGACTGGTGTACGTCATACCTTGATACAGGTTAGGGAACTAAAATCCTAACCTCTTGTGATCTCAACAGTCACCACACTGGAACTAAAATCCTAATCTCTTGTGATCTCAACAGTCACCACACTGGTGTACGTCATACCTTGATACAGGTTAGGGAACTAAAATCCTAACCTCTTGTGATCTCAACAGTCACCACACTGGTGTACGTCATACCTTGATACAGGTTAGGGAACTAAAATCCTAATCTCTTGTGATCTCAACAGTCACCACACTGGTGTACGTCATACCTTGATACAGGTTAGGGAACTAAAATCCTAATCTCTTGTGATCTCAACAGTCACCACACTGGTGTATGTCATACCTTGATACAGGTTAGGGAACTAAAATGCTAATCTCCTGTGACCTCAACAGTCACCAGACAGTTGTCGCTCTATACAGGCAAAATGCGCAAAGGCGTTGGCAAGGGCGTTGGCAAGGAACAAGGAAGTGGACGTGATGGTGGTGCAGGTAGAGGCCGAGGTCGTGTGCAAGCACTAATTTCGCAACAACAAAGGGCCACATCTCCTCGCTCGCACGTCCTTTCCCAAATTCTTGGGGCCCGCAGCAGTACACCACTGTTGAACCAAGACCAGTGTCAACAGGTTGTTACTTGGATAGCGGATAATGCTTCAAGTCAGATGGGCACCTCCACAAACACCCTGTCTTCCACACGGTCAACTGTCAGTAGCCGTGATACTGCACCGCACATTTCCCAAACTGATCCTCCTTCCTACCACCTGGCTGAGTACACGTCCACGGACATTACTGATCCCACACTAGGACACTCGGAAGAGCTGTTCACGTATCCATTCGCAGAATCTGGCCTGTCGCCACCTCCTCTTGAAGTGGGTGATGAGGAGATGGTATGTACAGATGCCCAAATATTTGAGCAGCCACGTTATGACGAACGGAACGTTGTCAAAGTGTCTCAACAAGGGGGTGGACGATGATGAGACACAATTGCCAGGAAGTCAGGAGGAGGATCAGGGTGCGGAAGAGGAAGACGACGTGGTGGATGATCCAGTAGCTGACCCAACATGGCAGGAGGATATGCAGAGCGAGGACAGCAGTGCACAGGGGGAGGGAGGCGTTGCATTCCAACAGGCAGTACGAAGCAGGGTTGCGTCCGCAGGCAGAAGGCAGGCAACCGTTCCCCGGAACAACAACACGACTCAAGGTGCCTGTGCAAATGTTCGGTCTTCCCGAGTCTGGGAGTTTTTTAAGTTGGCTCCAGAAGACTCTAAAAAGGCCATTTGCCACACCTGCCATGCCACTATCAGCAGGGGTACGAAAACTAGCAGCCTGACCACCACCAGCATGATCAGGCACATGTCAGCCAAGCACCCGACTTTGTGGGAAGTACAACAGAGTCGAGGAGCGGTGCTTGCTGATGTCACTGCTACGTCTTCGCCTGTTGTGCATGCGAGCCAATCCTCTGTCCATGCAGGCCGCGAACAAGCCTCCGGCCCTGCACCTGAAGTTGCCCACGCACAAATTACACCACCATCAAGCACGTCCTTGTCCCAGCGCAGCGTTCAATTATCCATTCAGCAAACATTTGAACGCAGGCGCAAATACGCTGCCAACGCCCCACATGCCACAGTCCTGAATGATCACATTTCGCGACTCATAGCGCTAGAAATGTTGCCTTTCCGGCTGGTGGAGACGGACTCATTCCGCGACCTGATGGCGGCTGCTGTCCCACGTTACTCGGTCCCCAGCCGCCACTATTTCTCCAGATGTGCCGTCCCCGCATTGCATAACCACGTGTCCAACAGCATCACACGTGCCCTGAACAATGCTGTTTCAGCCAAAGTCCACCTAACAACAGACACGTGGACAAGTGCTTGTGGGCAAGGCCGCTACATCTCCTTGACGGCACACTGGATTAATATTGTGGAGGCTGGGACCCAGTCTGAGCTAGGGACGGAACACGTCCTTCCCACACCAAGGATAGCAGGCCCTACCTCTGTCAGGGTTTCACCGACACTCTACAGCTCCGGAATGCCATGCTCTTTAGCCTCCTCCTCCTGCGCATCCTCATCCACTGTACCCTCCACACCAGTCCCAAGCTGGAAGCACTGGAGCACTGCCTCTGCAAAGCGGCAACAGGCTGTGCTGAAGCTAGTATGCATAGGTGACAAACCCCACAATGCAGAAGAGGTGTGGACAGCTCTGAAAGAGCAGGCAGATCACTGGCTCACACCTCTGAACCTAAAGCCAGGAAAGGTCGTGTGTGACAATGGCCGGAACCTGGTGGCAGCTTTGAGGCGAGGGCAGCTGACGCATGTTCCATGCGTGGCCCATGTGCTCAACCTGGTGGTTCAGAGGTTTGTGAAGTCATACCCAGAGGTGTCTGACCTGCTGGTAAAAGTTCGGCGTCTGTCTGCACATTTTCGCAAGTCACCTGCTTCTTCAGCCGGCCTTGCCGGCTTTCAGCGCCGTTTGCTTCTTCCGGCCCACAGACTGGTGTGTGATGTCCCCACGCGTTGGAATTCAACTCTGCACATGTTGGTCAGGATATGTGAGCAGAAGAGGGCAGTTGTGGACTACCTGCATCACCTAAGCCGTCGAGAAATGGGTCAAACTCCACACATAACACCTGAGGAGTGGAGATGGATGTCGTACCTATGCACCGTCCTCCAAAACTTTGAGGACTCCACCAAGATGGTGAGCGGCGATGACGCCATTATTAGCGTCACCATACCACTACTCTGCCTTCTAAAACGGTCTCTGCTGAAAATCAAAGAGGATGCATTGCAGGCCGAGCGCGATGACTTTGAGCAAGAAACAGTAGTGGGTGTGGGTGAAAACACACAGCCCAGCCTCATCTCATCACAACGTGCAGTGGAGGACTATGACGAGGAGGAGGAGGATGAAGACATGGAGCAACTCTCTGGCCAAATTGAGGATATGACATGCACACCAGTCATACCCTCGATTCAGCGTGGCTGGCCAGAGGACAGGGGAGATGAGGAGGAGGAGGAGGAGGAGGAGGACAGCATGTTCAGTCATCGTGTTGGTCTGGATACTGAAGTGATGGCTGTTAAGAGTCTGGCGCACATGGCTGACTTTATGGTAAGCTGCCTGGCTCGTGACCCTCACGTTCAGAATATCTTGGCCGACAATCAGTACTGGTTGGCAACACTGTTAGACCCACACTACAAGGAGAACTTTATGTCTCTCATTCCTGAGGCGGAGAGGTCAGCCAAAATGCAGCAGTTCCACAGGGCCATAGTCACGGAAGTAGTGAAATCATTCCCCTCACAAAACGCTAGCGGCATAGGTCAGGATTCGGTGGACAACCAAGGCGTACGGCCGAGAGGGGCACAAGCCCAATCCGCCAGAGGCAGGGGAACTGTCTTTACGATGTGGGACAGTTTTCTCAGCCCCTCACGTACCACAGCCCCTGAGGTGCGGGGTAGTGCCACCAGAAATGCAAAGTTTGGGCAGATGCTGAAGGAGTACCTTGCAGATCGAGCAACTGTACTGCGAGATTCCTCTGTGCCTTTCAATTATTGGGTCTCCAAGCTCGACACGTGGCATGAATTGGCTCTCTACGCCTTGGAAGTCCTGGCCTGCCCTGCCGCTAGCGTTTTATCAGAGCGTGTTTTCAGTGCTGCAGGTGGAATCATCACTGATAAACGCACCCGCCTGTCAACTGAAAATGCGGACAGGCTGACTCTGATCAAGATGAACAAGGGTTTGGATTGGGCCAGACTTCACCACACCACCAGCAAATGACAACTGAATTAAAATTTTGTTATTTGAATTTGACATGTACCTCCACTCACCCATGGGTACACACTTCCGTACTTTGGCTAATCGCTGGACTGCTCCTCCTTCTCCTCATGTGACACCATGATGACCGTTACAATAGTTAGGCTGTTATTTGAGGTATACCCGCAGTGGTAAATTTTTTCGCCCATTCTTTTAGAATGGGCATTACAACGACAGGAGACCCGCTCCTTTTCAATGGGAAAAATGTTTTGAGGCCCTCCTGCACGTCTCTATCCAGGGACAAAGTGGAGCCTCCCAATTTTTGTCTGCCCTGACCAAAGGGCTATACTACAATACACCCACTTGAGGGATACAGGCCCTACTGCATGTCTGTATGCATGGGTCATTGTTGAACCTCCCAATTTTTGGCCGCCCTGACCAAAGGTCTATACTACAATACACCCACTTGAGGGTTACAGGCCCTACTGCATGTCTGTATGCATGGGTCATTGTTGAGCCTCCCAATTTTTGGCTGCCCTGACCAAAGGGCTATACTACAATACACCCACTTGAGGGTTACAGGCCCTACTACATGTCTGTATGCATGGCTCATTGTTGAACCTCCCAATTTTTGCCTGCCATGGCCAAAGGCCTATACTATAATACACCCAGTTCTTCTTTACAGGCCATCCTGCATGTCTGTATCCAGGGACAAAGAGGAGCCTCCCAATTTTTGGCTGCCCTGACCAAAGGGCTATACTACAATACACCCACTTGAGGGTTACAGGCCCTACTACATGTCTGTATGCATGGGTCATTGTTGAACCTCCCAATTTTTGGCTGCCCTGACCAAAGGGCTATACTAAAATACACCCACTTGAGGGTTACAGGCCCTACTACATGTCTGTATGCATGGGTCATTGTTGAACCTCCCAATTTTTGGCCGCCCTGACCAAAGGGCTATACTACAATACACCCACTTGAGGGTTACAGGCCCTACTACATGTCTGTATGCATGGGTCATTGTTGAACCTCCCAATTTTTGGCCGCCCTGACCAAAGGGCTATACTACAATACACCCACTTGAGGGTTACAGGCCCTACTGCATGTCTGTATGCATGGGTCATTGTTGAACCTCCCAATTTGTGGCTGCCCTGACCAAAGGGCTATACTACAATACACCCACTTGAGGGTTACAGGCCCTACTACATGTCTGTATGCATGGGTCATTGTTGAACCTCCCAATTTTTGGCTGCCCTGACCAAAGGGCTATACTACAATACACCCACTTGAGGGTTACAGGCCCTCCTGCACGTCTCTATCCAGGGACAAAGAGGAGCCTCCCAATTTTTGGCTGCCCTGACCAAAGGGCTATACTACAATACACCCACTTGAGGGTTACAGGCCCTACTACATGTCTGTATGCATGGCTCATTGTTGAACCTCCAAATTTTTGCCTGCCCTGGCCAAAGGCCTATACTACAATACACCCAGTTCTTCTTTACAGGCCCTCCTGCACGTCTCTATCCAGGGACAATGTGGAGCCTCCCAATTTTTGGATGCCCTGGCCAAAGGGCTATACTACAATACACCCAGTTCTTGTTTACAGGCCATCCTGCATGTCTGTATCCAGGTGCATTGGTGAACCTCCCAATTTTGGACTGCCCTTGCAAAGGAAGATACTACAATAGACCCAGTTCCTCAAAATGGGCACTTTATTTCTAGACAGGGCTTCATGTACGTCTCTTGTCAGGGTCATCGGAGTGTCGCACAATGTTTTCACGTAAAATCTTTCATGTAATCACAAAAAGTGACATACACCAGCTGTATCTCACTATTGGGTATGTGCCCTTAACATTTCCACCCTAAATATTCATTTTGGTGTCATTTTGGAAGGTTTTCTGGAGACTCCGTAACATTGGCGTGAAACTCGGACAACATTGTTCACAGCTGTGACTTTTGAGTGAGAAATGCTTCCAGGGGTCTTCCCCATGGTGTTGCCATGTCATTTCAGCACTCTTCTGAGACTTTTGTGACATTTTTAGGGTTTTTCCATGCTGCCGGCAGTCATTTCATAAAAATACTCGTGTCTCCCATAGGATAACATTGGGCTCGTTACTCGGGCTGAGTACACGAGTATCTCGGGATGCTCGGCCCGAGCTTCGAGTACCCGAGCATTTTAGTACTCGCTCATCACTAGTGCTAACCACTGAGCCACCATATACAGTGCTAACCACTGAGCCACCATACAGTGCTAACCACTAAGCCACCATATACAGTGCTAACCACTGAGCCACCATATACAGTGCTAACCACTCAGCCACCATACAGTGCTAACCACTAAGCCACCATATACAGTGCTAACCACTGAGCCACCATACAGTGTTAACCACTAAGCCACCATACAGTGCTAACCACTGAGCCACCATTCAGTGCTAACCACTGAGCCACCATACAGTGCTAACCACTGAGCCACTGTATACACACAATTAATTTCACCGCACTCTCCTAACTATTAGTAAATAAACTATATATGGATTCTAGACTACCCGATTCTTTAGAATCGGGCCGCCATCTAGTATTATACATAAATAGTCTGTTTCACAGATATGTCAGATACACATATACATAAATAGAAACAAGCATAGGTATACAGATACAAAAAAAAAAACATAAAAAAAAAATATTAGAGCCACAGATATATAGATTTCAACTACATACATAGCAAAGAGCTATATAACATAGGTTATAATTGTAATATTAATTTAATTCTTTTATATAGTACTATTATTTCAATAGCACTTTACATACATCTTGAGGGTCACTATCTAAATATCCTATCTACATAAATACATAGGTGTGATACATTTACACATATTTTTAAATCTAAGATTAACACACATCTATTATATAATTGCCGTAGCTGACTTCCGTCGGAGCGGCGCTGCTTCCGGTGGCTTGGTTAGCGAGCTGTTTCTTTCTCCTGGACCCTGTCCGTGGCCGCTTTGCGGCCACGGCGACTCCCGAAGCAATGCCCGCAAAGCGGGCATTGCGAGTCGTTGCAGCCTAGCGAAGCAATGCCCGCGAAGCGGGCATTGCGAGTCGCTACACCGCTAACCAAGCCACCGAAGCCCATACTACTGTAGTGTACACCGCTATAGTATACTACAGTCCCATGCCCATAAGCGCCATGGGACTGTAGTATACCATCGCGCTGTACACTACAGCCATCGCGCTGTACACCGTCGCAGAACTCCCACTACCCTAAGCCCATACTACTGTAGTGTACACCGCTATAGTATACTACAGTCCCATGCCCATAAGCGCCATGGGACTGTAGTATACCATCGCGCTGTACACTACAGCCTACACCGTTGCCGAACTACCACTACCCTCTGCTACAAGCCCCCCTGCCGACCCCGCCGCAGCAGCCCCTACCCCTAAGCCACTACCCCGACCTCTGCCGCAAGCCCTTACCCCCTGCCGCCCTAACCACCAGCCCCTACCCCTAAGCCACTACCCCGACCTCTGCCGCAAGCCCCTACCCCCTGCCGCCCTAACCCACTAACCCGCCGCAGCAGCCCCTACCTCTAAGCCACTACCCCGCAAGCCCCTACCGACCCCGCCGCAGCAGCCCCTACCCCTAAGCACTACCCCCTGCCGCAGCAGCCCCTACACCTAAGCACTACCCCCTGCCGCCCTAACCAGCAGCCCCTACCCCTAAGCCACTACCCCGACCTCTGCCGCAAGCCACTACCCCCTGCCGCCCTAACCCACTACCCCGCCGCAGCAGCCCCTACCCCTAAACCACTACCCTGACCTCTGCCGCAAGCCCCTACCCCCCGGCATCAGCCCCTACCCCTAAGCCACTACCTCCACCTCTGCCGCAAGCCCTAAGCCACTACTCCGCAAGCCCCTACCCCCTGCCTACCTAACCCACTACCCCGCCGCAGCAGCCCCTACCCCTAAGCCACTACCCCGACCCCCCAGCATCAGCCCCTACCCCTAAGCCACTACCCCGACCCCCCAGCATCAGCCCCTACCGCTAAGCCACTACCCCGACCTCTGCCGCAAGCCCCTACCCCCTGCCGCCCTAACCCACTACCCCGCCGCAGCAGCCCCTACCTCTAAGCCAATACCCCGCAAGCCCCTACCCCCTGCCGACCCCGCCGCAGCAGCCCCTACCCCTAAGCACTACCCCCTGCCGCCCTAACCAGCAGCCCCTACCCCTAAGCCACTACCCCGACCTCTGCCGCAAGCCACTACCCCCTGCCGCCCTAACCCACTACCCCGCCGCCGACCCCGCCGCAGCAGCCCCTACCCCTAAGCACTACCCCCTGCCGCCCTAACCAGCAGCCCCTACCCCTAAGCCACTACCCCGACCCCCCAGCATCAGCCCCTACCCCTAAGCCACTACCCCGACCCCCCAGCATCAGCCCCTACCCCTAAGCCACTACCCCGACCTCTGCCGCAAGCCCCTACCCCCTGCCGCCCTAACCCACTACCCCGCCGCAGCAGCCCCTACCTCTAAGCCAATACCCCGCAAGCCCCTACCCCCTGCCGACCCCGCCGCAGCAGCCCCTACCCCTAAGCA
The DNA here is from genome assembly GCA_033576535.1 of Allobates femoralis. Classification (NCBI taxonomy): domain Eukaryota; kingdom Metazoa; phylum Chordata; class Amphibia; order Anura; family Aromobatidae; genus Allobates; species Allobates femoralis. The sequence goes on from JARQOC010000009.1 coordinate 140,587,086, forward strand.
CTACCCCCTGCCGCCCTAACCAGCAGCCCCTACCCCTAAGCCACTACCCCGACCTCTGCCGCAAGCGCCTACCCCCCGGCATCAGCCCCTACCCCTAAGCCACTACCCCGACCTCTGCCGCAAGCGCCTACCCCCCGGCATCAGCCCCTACCCCTAAGCCACTACCTCGACCTCTGCCGCAAGCCGTAAGCCACTACCCCGCAAGCCCCTACCCCCTGCCTACCTAACCCACTACCCCGCCGCAGCAGCCCCTACCGCTAAGCCACTACCCCGACCTCTGCCGCAAGCCCCTACCCCCTGCAGCAACCCCTACCCCTAACCCACTACCCCGACCTCTGCCGCAAGCCCCTACCCCCTGCCGCCCTAACCCACTACCCCGCCGCAGCCACTACCCTCTGCCGCAAGCCCCTACCCCCGAAGCCGCACCTAAACCCCTACCCCCCCTGCCCCCTAAGCACCTAAGCCCCTATCCCCTAAGCCCCGCCGCCTCCTAAGCTTCCGCCGCTAACACCTAAGGCCCTACACCCGAAGCCCCGCCGTTCCCTAACCTAACGCCCCCGTCGATCACTTACATGCCTTCTTAATCATCTGATCGTCCGTTCGATCCACACGTCCTTCGTCCGGCCAGGCGTCCTCTTCCTCCGGCCCCGCCGCTCTCTCTCTCTTTTTCCGCCATCTCCGCCTCTTCGTCCGGCCCCGGGGATCTTCTGTCTTCTTTCCGCTCCGACGTCCTCTTCACTTCTCATTAAGATACAATGGACGCTAAATCCGCCATTCTATCTTAATGAGATGTGAGGGCCTCTTCTGATTGGTCGCTGTCTACTGCCCTCAGCCAATCAGAAGAGCCCCTCATTTCCCATTGACATACATTACCGGTGTGTCGGCGATTTTATGGCCGCCCACCTGGTTCTATTTCTCGGCCCTAAAATCGCGGACACACCGCTAATGCATGTCTATGGGCAGTCCGCCCGATTTCGGATTGAACGCAGACCAATCAGAATTCGAGCTCACTGCCCATAGACATGCATTAGTGGTGTGTCCGCGATTTTAGGGCCGACAAATAGAACCAGGTGGCCGGCCATAAAATCGCCGACAGACCGCTAATGTATGTCAATGGGGAAAAAAAAGGCGGACCTGAATGAGAACTGTGTCTCACTCTCACTTAAAAAAATAAATAAATTTAATAATAAAAAAAATAATTTAAAAATAATTTAAAAATAATAAAAAAATAAATAAAAAATAATAAATAATTAAATAAAAATAATAATAAAAAATAAAAAAAAGCCGGACCTGAATGAGAACTGCGTCTCAGTCTGACTTAAAAAAATAAATAAATTAAATAATAAAAAAAATAATTAAAAAATAATTAAAAAATAATAAAAAAATAAATAAAAAATAATAAATAATTCAATAAAAATAATAATAAAAAAAATAAATATATGCTAATTATATCAGTCCTTCCAGCGGACCTGAATGAGAACTGGGTCTCAGCCTAAATAATAAATTTAATAATAAAAAAAAATAATTAAAAAATAATTAAAAAATAATTAAAAAATAAATAAAAAATAATAAATAATTCAATAAAAATAATAATAAAAAAAAATAAATATATGCTAATTATATCAGCCCTTCCAGCAGACCTGAATGAGAACTGGGTCTCAGCCTAAATAATAAATTTAATAATAAAAAAAATAATTAAAAAATAATTAAAAAATAATAAAAAAATAAATAAAAAATAATAAATAATTCAATAAAAATAATAATAAAAAAAATAAATATATGCTAATTATATCAGCCCTTCCAGCGGACCTGAATGAGAACTGGGTCTCAGCCTAAATAATAAATTTAATAATAAAAAAAATAATTAAAAAATAATTAAAAAATAATAAAAAAATAAATAAAAAATAATAAATAATTCAATAAAAATAATAATAAAAAAAATAAATATATGCTAATTATATCAGCCCTTCCAGCGGACCTGAATGAGAACTGGGTCTCAGCCTAAATAATAAATTTAATAATAAAAAAAATAATTAAAAAATAATTAAAAAATTATAAAAAAAATAAATAAAAAATAATAAATAATTCAATAAAAATAATAATAAAAAAAATATAATATATGCTAATTATATCAGCCCTTCCAGCGGACCTGAATGAGAACTGGGTCTCAGCCTAAATAATAAATTTAATAATAAAAAAAATAATTAAAAAATAATTAAAAAACAATAAAAAAATAAATAAAAAATAATAAATAATTCAATAAAAATAATAATAAAAAAAATAAATATATGCTAATTATATCAGCCCTTCCAGCGGACCTGAATGAGAACTGGGTCTCAGCCTAAATAATAAATTTAATAATAAAAAAAATAATTAAAAAATAATTAGAAAATAATAAAAAAAATAAATAAAAAATAATAAATAATTCAATAAAAATAATAAATAAAAAAAATAAATATATGCTAATTATATCAGCCCTTCCAGCGGACCTGAATGAGAACTGGGTCTCAGCCTAAATAATAAATTTAATAATAAAAAAAATAATTAAAAAATAATTAAAAAATAATAAAAAAAATAAATAAAAAATAATAAATAATTCAATAAAAAATATAGTAAAAAAAAAAATATATGCTAATTATATCAGCCCTTCCAGCGGACCTGAATGAGAACTGGGTCTCAGCCTAAATAATAAATTTAATAATAAAAAAAATAATTAAAAAATAATCAAAAAATAATAAAAAAATAAATAAAAAATAATAAATAATTCAATAAAAATAATAATAAAAAAAATAAATATATGCTAATTATATCAGCCCTTCCAGCGGACCTGAATGAGAACTGGGTTTCAGCCTAAATAATAAATTTAATAATAAAAAAAATAATTAAAAAATAATTAAAAAATAATAAAAAAATAAATAAAAAATAATAAATAATTCAATAAAAATAATAATAAAAAAAATAAATATATGCTAATTATATCAGCCCTTCCAGCGGACCTGAATGAGAACTGGGTCTCATCCTAAATAATAAATTTAATAATAAAAAAAATAATTAAAAAATAATAAAAAAATAAATAAAAAATATTAAATAATTAAATAAAAAATAATAATTAAAAAAAAAACATTCTAATAATAATGATATTACTGCTAATAATATATGTATTAATGCATAATAATAGCTATTAATGCTAATAATAATTTATTTAATGCTATTATTAATGCTAATAATGCTATTATTAATGCTATTAATGCTAATAATAATGCTATTAATGCTATTAATTAATGTTATTAATGCTAATTTTAATGCTAATAATGCTATTATTAATGCTATTAATGCTAATAATAATGCTATTAATGCTATTAATAATGTTATTAATGCTATTATTAATGCTAATAATGCTATTATTAATGCTATTTATGCTAATAATAATGCTATTAATGCTATTAATGCTAATATTTATCCTATTAATGGTATTATTAATGCTATTAATGCTAATAATAATGCTATTAATGCAATTAATGCAAATTAATAATGCTATTAATGCTATTATAATGTTATTAATGCTATTATTAATGCTAATAATGCTATTATTAATGCTATTAATGCTAATAATAATGCTATTAATGCTATTAATAATGCTATTTAATGCTATAATTAATGCTATTAATGCTATTAATGCTAATATTTATCTATTAATGCTATTAATGCTATTAATAATGCTATTCATGCTAATAATATTGCTATTAATGCTCTTATATGCTAATATAATTCTATTAATGCTATTTTTTATGCTATTAATTCTATTATTAATGCTATTAATGCTATTAATAATGCTATTTAATAATGCTATTAATCCTATTATAATGCTATTAATAATGCTATTCATGCTAATTAATAATACTATTAATGCTATTAATGCTCATAATAATGCTATTAATTTTGCTATTATTAATGCTAATAATGCTATTAATTAATGCTATTAATGCTAATAATAATGCTATTAATGCTATTAACTAATGCTTAATTAATGCTATTATTAATGCTATTAATGCTAATAATAATGCTATTAATGCTATTAATAATGCTATTAATTATATGCTATTAATCTAATTATGCTATTAATGCTATACTATAATGCTATTAATATGCTATTATATGCTATTAATCCTATTAATGCTATTATTATATTATTAAGCTATTAATGCTAATAATAATGCTATTAATGCTATTAATAATGTTATTAATGCTATTATTAATGCTAATAATGCTATTATTAATGCTATTAATGCTAATAAGAATGCTATTAATGCTATTAATAATGTTATTAATGCTATTATTAATGCTAATAATGCTATTATTAATGATATTTATGCTAATAATAATGCTATTAATGCTATTAATAATGCTATTAATGCTATCATTTATGCTATTAATGCTATTAATGCTAATATTTATCCTATTAATGGTATTATTAATGCTATTAATGCTAATAATAATGCTATTAATGCTATTAATGATAATAATAATGCTATTAATGCTATTAATAATGTTATTAATGCTATTATTAATGCTAATAATGCTATTATTAATGCTATTAATGCTAATAATAATGCTTTTAATGCTATTAATAATGCTATTAATGCTATTAATGCTAATATTTATCCTATTAATGGTATTATTAATGCTATTAATAATGCTATTAATGCTAATATTTATCCTATTAATGCTATTAATGCTATTAATAATGCTATTAATGCTATTAATTATGCTATTATTGCTATTAATGCTAATATTTATCCTATTCATGGTATTATTAATGCTATTAATGCTAATAATAATGCTATTAATGCTATTAATGCTAATAATAATGATATTAATGCTATTAATAATGTTATTAATGCTATTATTAATGCTAATAATGCTATTATTAATGCTATTAATGCCAATAATAATGCTATTAATAATGCTATTAATGCTAATATTTATCCTATTAATGCTATTAATGCTAATAATAATGCTATTAATGCTATTAATAATGCTATTAATGCTATTAATTATGCTATTAATGCTATCAATGCTAATATTTATCCTATTAATGGCATTATTAATGCTATTAATGCTAATAATAATGCTATTAATGCTATTAATAATGTTATTAATGCTATTATTAATGCTATTAATGCTAATAATAATGCTATTAATAATGCTATTAATGCTATTAATTATGCTATTAATGCTATTAATGCTAATATTTATCCTATTAATGCTATTAATATTGCTATTAATGCTAATAATAATGCTATTAATGCTATTAATAATGCTATTAATGCTATTATTAATGCTAATAATGCTATTATTAATGCTATTAATGCTAATAATAATGCTATTAATGCTATTAATAATGTTATTAATCCTATTATTAATGCTAATAATGCTATTATTAATGCTATTAATGCTAATAATAATAATATTAATGCTATTAATAATGTTATTAATGCTATTATTAATGCTAATAATGTTATTATTAATGCTATTAATGCTAATAATAATGCTATTAATGCTATTATTAATGTTATTAATGCTATTATTAATGCTAATAATGCTATTATTAATGCTATTAATGCTAATAATAATGCTATTAATGCTATTAATAATGTTATTAATGCTATTATTAATGCTAATAATGCTATTAATAATGCTATTAATGCTAATAATAATGCTATTAATGCTATTAATACTGCTATTACTGCTAATAATAATGCTATGGCTTATATTATTGCTATTGATGATGCGATTATTATTTAAAAATGTTTAAAAAAACAATAAACATATTTTAGATACCCGATGCATTTGCATCAGGCTAACAGCTATAACTACTATAATCAAATTAATGCACGTTCTAGAATCCCGATGCATTTGCATCGGGCTCACAGCTAGTTTAGTATAAAAGGGGAGATGTGTATCATCCAAATACTTTTATTTGGTGATATGAACCCGGATGTTAAGCTCCAGCAGCATAGCTGCTGAGAAATATTATTTTCTTTTACAACTGGAATGGGTTTTTGTGAACAGCTAAAGAGTTGGGCAGGATGGCTGTTCACCACATCTCCATCTCAAGGTGTGCTTTACTGTCACACAAAACCTCCTCAACATCACATCACCATCCTCCCGATGCAATAGCATCGGGCATTAATCTAGTACCGTATATACTCGCGTATAAGCCGAGTTTTTCAGCCCAAAAATTGGGCTGAAAAGTCCCCCCCTCGGCTTATACGCGAGTCACTGTATACTGTATACAATGTATACAGTATACAGTGCCCCCCATCTATATACAGGTTCCCCCCCGCCGCAATCCTGTAAAGGAAGAGATTAGTATACTTATCCCTCCGCTGCCGCTGTCCCGCCGCCATCACGATCCTCTGTCTTCTTCCAGCGCCTTCCGTCTTCCTCCGATGGTCGCAGGCAATGACGTCATTGCCTGCGCGACCGAGGAGGAAGCCGGAAGAAGACGGAAGACGCTGGAAGAAGACGGAGGATCGTGATGGCGGCGGGACAGCGGCAGCGGAGGGATAAGTATACTTATCTCTTCCCTTACAGGATTGCGGCAGGGGGGGCCTGTATATAGATGGGGGGACCTCTGGGGCATCTGTATACTACCACTGGGGCTGCTGTATACTGATGGGGGGGCCTGTATATACCTGTGGGGCTGCTGTATACTACCACTGGGGCTGTATATATCTGTGGGGCTGCTGTATACTACCACTGGGGCTATATATACCTGTGGGGCTGCTAGATACTACCACTGGGGCTGTATATACCTGTGGGGCTGCTAGATACTAGCACTGGGGTGTATATACCTGTGGGGCTGCTGTATACTACCACTGGGGCTGTATATACCTCTGGGGCTGCTGTATACTACCACTGGGGCTGTATATACCTCTGGGGCTGCTGTATACTACCTCTGGGGCTGCTGTATACTACCACTGGGGCTGCTGTATATACCTGTGGGGCTGCTATATACTAACTACTGGGGCTGCTGCTGTATATACCACTGGCGCTGCTGCTGTATACTACCACTGGGGCTGCTGTATATACCTCTGGGGCTGCTGTATACCACACTGCTGAGGGCTGTATACCTGTGCCGGGGTCCACCCTCGGCTTATACACGAGTCAATAGGTTTTCCCAGGTTTTGGGGGCAAAAGTAGGGGGGTCGGCTTATACACGGGTCGGCTTATACACGAGTATATACAGTATATATATAATATATATATATATATATATATATATATATACACACACACACACACACACACATATAGCACTCCTAAACACTTTACAAAGTTCAGATAAACACATATTCTATTCTCTGCCTTAATATCTTCTTTTTAGTTTCTCACTCATGAGATTTTTCCCTACTGTGACAGGTGAAGTACTGCAACCTTGTGTTTGACCCCGTGTCAGAGCTATTATCATCAGGATCGTCCTCAGACAGAGATTTTGTCCCACGCTCCTGTCAGGTCAGCTCCGGTAAGAATAAAAAATTGAAAGGTAAAATTATTTTTACATTCAAAACATTGAAAACTTTGCTGCAAATTACCAGAAAAATCAGACTGAGGAAAGCAAATTCTATCTTCACTTTATTGAAAAGAACCAAATTGTGTACCATAACAAAGCAGGGACAGGAAATGAGAGTCTGAATTCATTACTCCAAAAATGATGAAGGGGTATTTCAAATTTAAAAAAGTGATGGTGTACCACATTATTGTTGGTGGAGCTGTGATCTCTGAGACCCCCAACATCCTAACAATAAAGGGACGCCCCTGTTTTGCTTTTCTTTATATAGTTCTGGCCCAGCCACCAGTTAATTGTAAGTATAATTCCCTGTGAGGAAAGACATTTGCACTTTCCAGGATCTGACCTCTGGGTATGCCATCACTTCATTACCCGTGCGGCCCAATCTGTACACATCATTTTCTAAAATAGAATATCCCTTTAAGGAAACAATTCTTTGAATATAGTAACATTATTATTCAATGTTTTACCTTTGCTTTATACCTTATCTTAGAGCCACACAGATATCATAAACTGCATGAAAGAAAAATTACATAAATCCATAGCCATGTGAATGTTTTCTAGAATCTAGCAGGTGATTCATTCGTTCATTTGCTTCGTAGCCTGACTTGATGATTGTGTGGAGCCCACTGGAATGGGTTACTCGGTACCAGACCGGGGTATCACGGGGGTTATCACGGCGGTCTTAGTCCGGACCGTGTCCCGAGCCCACAAGTAAAGGTTGGGGTTATTTACAGGGTAGAAAGTCATGACGCAAACCATGGTATGTGGTCAGGGTGACCACCGCTGCTGCAGAACATCCGGGGATGATAGATGGCAGCCTGTGATGTGACGGCTCTCCACGGGTAGAGCCTCGTCCCCGGGGCAGTAGTGATGAAACAGTTTGTGAGGGAAGACAGGGTTAACAAGGATTACACAGACTCATGGTTTTGTAGTTTTCCAAGTCTTTTACTGAAGATGGTATATCAGTTGAGTACTGTCCACGGAGTCTGTGCAGGGGCTGTGTTGCTCCCACCCTGGCCGGTCCTTTGGCTCCCTGTTTCTGCGGTGTGTGTGTGTGGCCCTGCTGCCGCTTTAGCTAAGCTGCCGGACCTTTCTCCCCTCACGGGTACCAACTTGCTAGGCAACTTGAGTCTTATTCTGTGTTCTTGACCCTGCCGTGTTGCTTCGCTGTGGTACAGTGAAGATGTGAGACCTTTACTATTCCGGTGTTTACTGTGCTGTTTGTGTCAGACACAATCCCGGATCCGGTATCCGTTCTTTGCGCTTCTCTGGGGCGTGTCTCAGGGAACTCAGTCTCCCAGGTGTGTTCCTCTCTACTCCTTCTCCTTTCCTCAGACCTTGTCCAGCCTGGAACTGGACAGTGGACCGTGGGGTGAGCCTAACGCAGCTCTTTTACACCCACGTCCGTCTTCCTCAATTCTCCTGGGAACTGAACTGCCCACTTCCTCTCCACACCAGAATATATACGGAAGCAGCTTTAGCTCACCCTTCTGGCCTGGAGGCGCTAGTGTAGTGTTGTGGGTTGTGTGGGGAGTTGACCCTTTGTGGTGTTACTGTGGCACATGAACCCTGAGGTGCCACAATTTCACTAGGTATAACAATCTCTGGAAAGCTTTGGCATTTTGGAAAAAATGTACTTTGAATATCTGGCCCAGAGACCATAGCCAGAGAAAACTCTGGCTCTACCCAGCACCACTGCAGGTGATTGAGAGGTCTCTTCCTTGCCTTTATATACGAAACAAAAGATAAAAAGGAGGGAGCGCTCCTGGTATATTACCAGGTGGTCTAGTAAGGACCTAATGTGGGTTATAACTCACCTTGTGTGGTTATGCCACCCACATAACCACGGTGAAGAGGCCTTTAGTGTGTCTCGTGCACCCGATGCCATTCCCGCTTAAAGGTTTGGACTCTGGCCAGTCACGTGACTCGTCACGAGGCGTCGACATCACCGCAGGTCCTCTTGCTTTTTCTCCCGCATAGGTCCCGTGCACCAACAGCTCTCCATAATAAGCGGAACCGCTCTGCTCACCTAGAGGTGTGAAACAGAGAGGGAGAATGAAACTTAGCAGATTTTGTGGGCGCTTTAGATATGGATAGGCAGGAGAAGCAGGATTTAAGAAAACCTTTTCTTTAATAGATCAGTTGGTCAAATGGTCACGTCCTCACAACGCGTTTCGGCGAATTACCTGACGAAGGCGGACTTATCTACCGAAATGCGTTGTAATGATGTGACCATTTGACCAACTTATCCATTAAAGAAAAGGTTTTTATAAATCCTGCTTCTCCTGCCTATCCATATCTAAAACGCCCGCAAAATCTGCTAAGTTTCATTCTCGTTCTTTGCCTGTATATATGAAGAGACCTATCAATCACCTCTAGCAGACGGTTGTCACTGTACTCAGATGCTTTCTACACTTTGACAAGAAGTGACTGGAAGTAAGCCAACCACATGGTAGAAATGGTGTAAAATTGGCAGACAATAAGGATACATCACATAAATATTTCATTCTAAATGTTCCAAGTTATCTCATTTCCTAATTAGTTTTCATCAATCTAAAATTATTCAATGACTCAATTTTCTTTTTAAACAATGCAGTTTATGATTGATCATCTAGCATAAGGGTCATTCCATGCCAAGTGAACCATTGATTATTACCTCTATATTTTTAATTCTTTTGAGACTTTGTTATTTTATAATAGCATGTCAGACAATGCAAAATGGGAAGAGAAAAAAACTCTAAATTTTTTTTTTATTGATTTTCAAAGTTCCGAAAAAGTGCAAATTTCGGTGTTGCCTGCCTTTACATTTCTCCTCATAACTCAGGCTACAAATAAGATAGAGAAACAAAATAAACACCATTCTACTCAGAACTGTACAGGCTTTCTCCAGATATGTCACAAGAGTATCTTTGTTAATACTTTACCCATGCGAACGCAAAATTTTAAAACGCATTTCAAAAAAATCGGTTTCATTTAAACATTTCTACAAATGCACACGGGTCTGCTTTGCTCTTAGCCACATCTGTACCAAAATTCAAGTTGGGATCGCAATGGGATTATATTTTAAAAGATTTAACTATTATAGCGTCAATGGGTCATTCCATATCAAGTGATCTAAATATTAATATTTTTTTTACCTCACAAGTTTAGATTTTTCTTATTTTTTTTCTATATGAAGTACTACTTTAGGTAACTACAAATTAAAAGTTTTGATTTTTTTTCTTCATCAGTTAATTTTTTAAAAAAAAGTGTGAATTTTGGCCTGGTGTGCTTTACATTTTCTATAATATTATATTTTTCATGCTTGCATTGATTGATGGATTTATATGAAGCATCCAATGTTGTACCGGCCTAAGATTTTTTTCTTGTTGTGTTTTCAGTTTTTTTTTAAAAGGATTGTAACTAGAGATGGGCGAGTCCGAAAAGACTCGGAATCGCAAGACCCCAACGAGTCCGAGTCAAGGACTCGGGACTCGTTGCGAGTCCAGCGAGTCCAATGTTAATGAATAGGGACCCGAGTAATAGCGAATAATGACATTTACAACTCGCTGATGTGTCTCTGAAAGTGTGCGAGTCCAAACTCGCTGGTTTTTCTCTTATTTTGAGGCTTGTAGCCGATGATGCGAGGGAAGGGATTCTCCAGCACACACTTTGGTTTAAGGAAACAGGAAGCGAGTCGCGCTGACAGGCGCACACACAGAGCGATCCATTCATCAGTGCAATCATGGCAGCAGGACGTGGCATGGTGAACACGCTGCGTCTTATCGCACTTGTGGAGGCTCGTCCATTTCTATGGCTCCCTACAGATCCTGAGTATGGGGATACGACCCTTATTAATACAGCCTGGAGAGAGATCGCCCAAGAGATGTTCCCTGCGTTCCATCGGAGTGACCATGAGGAACAGAGCAATCTAAGTAAGTTAAATGAGTTCACACGTTATATATTGCATTTACTGTATATATACTCGTGTATAAGCCGACCCGTGTATAAGCCGACCCCCCTATTTTTGCCCCGAAAAACTATGAAAACATATTCACCGCCATCCTGGTATACAGCGGCTATCACTGGTAGACAGCCCCCCAGCAGAGTATACACCTCCCCCTGCAGAGTATACAGGCCCCCAGCTGGGTATACATGCCCCCATATTGTCGTATACAGGCAGGGGCGGACTGGCCCAGGTGCCACGGGTCATGCGGCTGCAGGAGCATGAATAATCCGCATGTCCCTGAAGCAGCAGGCGGAAACGGAAGCTCCTGGCCGCGCGATGACGTCATCAGCACGCGGCTGCGTCCGGGAGTGAGCGTCTGTGAGTGGCGTGCGGCTGCGACTGTTAGCGAGCGGCTGTGAGGAGCGCGAGGCTGCGGCTGGGAGCGAGCCATAGGATAATGCGGGAGCTGCGGTGACTGTGAGGCGGCCGCCAGTCATCACCCCCCCCCACCCCCCGTCCTCACCTGTGTCGGGCCAGTGAGGGAGGGTTGCGACCCAAACTGTAGGGTGCCAGTCAGTCCCTGTATACAGGGCCCTCAGTGTGTGTACAGGCCCCCCCAGCAGTGGGTATACAGGGCCCCCAGCAGTGGGTAGACAGTGGCCCAGTGGGTTTACAGGGCCCCCAGCAGTGGGAATACAGGGCCCCCATAGCAGGGTATACAGGACCCTGAATGTGTTATCATGCTCCACCGCATAGTTGCCTATATTTGGATGGGGTCACAACAGTACAATGAGTTTAATGTCTTATCCTCCTGGCTCTTTCGGCCAAGGGGTTGGGTGTATATAAATACCACTAATGACCAGAGTCTGGTGCCCGCACTATTACATTCTCTATGCGTTGACATGTGTCCTGCCTCATTTGTGATTGTGGCCACGTGAGCTCAATGTCCGTAATGCTGTTGATGATGTTCCACACTGTCGTGTCACTGTGCCTTGTATACACATTACACACACAAAATGAATAAAATGTTATTGTTGATTTGTACACATACTTTTGTTTTTTCAAATATTACACATCTCTAAAGCCGGTTTCAAATCATTTCACAGTTGACCATCTTAAAAAACGGTGGAGGAGCTGCCGGGACCAGCATAAGAAGCAGTACCGGCAGTACTCAGAGAGACAACCGGGAGCCGCTCCATTGCTCAACCACTACCACTTTTATGACCGGCTGTCCTTCCTTCACCCGGTGGCCGCTATGCCAAGGTATGTATCTGCAGCACTGTTGTGTACATTTAGTATTATTTATAAATATATACATTAGTTTCCATTTTGGCTCTGTGGGTAGCAGAGTATACAGGCGGGTCTGAGGTAGCAGAGTATACAGGCGGGTCTGTGGGTAGCAGAGTATACAGGGGGTCTGAGGTAGCAGAGTATAAAGACGGCTCTGTGGGTAGCAGAGTATACAGGCGGGTCTGTGGGTAGCAGAGTATACAGGCGGGTCTGTGGGTAGCAGAGTATACAGGCGGGTCTGTGGGTAGCAGAGTATACAGGCGGGTCTGTGGGTAGCAGAGTATACAGGCGGGTCTGTGGGTAGCAGAGTATACAGGCGGGTCTGAGGTAGCAGAGTATAAAGACGGCTCTGTGGGTAGCAGAGTATACAGGCGGGTCTGTGGGTAGCAGAGTATAAAGACGGCTCTGTGGGTAGCAGAGTATACAGGCGGGTCTGTGGGTAGCAGAGTATACAGGCGGGTCTGTGGGTAGCAGAGTATACAGGCGGCTCTGTGGGTAGCAGAGTATACAGGCGGGTCTGAGGTAGCAGAGTATAAAGACGGCTCTGTGGGTAGCAGAGTATACAGGCGGCTCTGTGGGTAGCAGAGTATACAGGCGGGTCTGAGGTAGCAGAGTATACAGGCGGCTCTGTGGGTAGCAGAGTATACAGGCGGGTCTGAGGTAGCAGAGTATAAAGACGGCTCTGTGAGTAGCAGAGTATACACGTGGCTCTGTGGGTAGCAGAGTATACAGGCGGGTCTGAGGTAGCAGAGTATACAGGCGGCTCTGTGGGTAGCAGAGTATACAGGCGGGTCTGTGGGTAGCAGAGTATACAGGCGGGTCTGTGGGTAGCAGAGTATACAGGCGGGTCTGTGGGTAGCAGAGTATACAGGCGGGTCTGAGGTAGCAGAGTATACAGGCGGCTCTGTGGGTAGCAGAGTATACAGGCGGGTCTGAGGTAGCAGAGTATAAAGACGGCTCTGTGGGTAGCAGAGTATACAGGCGGCTCTGTGGGTAGCAGAGTATACAGGCGGGTCTGAGGTAGCAGAGTATACAGGCGGCTCTGTGGGTAGCAGAGTATACAGGCGGGTCTGAGGTAGCAGAGTATAAAGACGGCTCTGTGAGTAGCAGAGTATACACGTGGCTCTGTGGGTAGCAGAGTATACAGGCGGGTCTGAGGTAGCAGAGTATACAGGCGGCTCTGTGGGTAGCAGAGTATACAGGCGGGTCTGTGGGTAGCAGAGTATACAGGCGGGTCTGTGGGTAGCAGAGTATACAGGCGGGTCTGTGGGTAGCAGAGTATACAGGCGGGTCTGAGGTAGCAGAGTATACAGGCGGGTCTGTGGGTAGCAGAGTATACAGGTGGGTCTGTGGGTAGCAGAGTATACAGGCGGGTCTGTGGGTAGCAGAGTATACAGGCGGCTCAGTGGGTAGCAGAGTATATAGGTGATGAGAATAGGGTTAATAGATGGTGCTACAGTGTTGGGGCGTGCTAGAGGGAGCAGAGATCCGATTACTGCCATCATTTCTGACCTTATTAAAGATAGCGGCCGCAGCTAAATGACATCATGGCAAAGGTAAACATGGGGTGTGGTTAGCTGCAGGAGGTTAGTGAGAGGTGTGGGTTGTTTGGCAGAGGGCGTGGTGTGGGCGTGGTGAGCGCGGCTCCAGCGTCAGATACGCTGCGAGCGCGGAACCGCGGCACATCTCCAGGAGCAGAGGACGTGTCCGGTACGTCCGTAGCCCCCGGCCTCCCGTTGTCCGCACACACAGCCCCGCTGTGACCTCTGCAGTGTCACAGGCCCCGGCGGGCGTCTGTCATCTCCTCCTGACACTGACCTCCTCCTGATTTGATTGTCTGTGTTGTCCCCCCCGCTGTCAGCATCAGTGATCTGCTAAGACCAGTGGGTGCACAGACGGGGGAAGTACAAATGCCAGCATGCCGGGGCGGATTGGGCGCTGTGAGGGGCGCAGGTCTTGCTGTGAGCGGAGGGCGCGAGGCCGCTAGAGAAAACGCTATAGCGGCTGTGTGAGTTAAGCGTCTGCGGCTCGCGAAGGCGCATACGCGTCTCCGCTCGCAGTGACGCTAAGGAGTTTGGGATTAGGCTACAGTGCCGGAATTTCAAACTCCCGATTATATAAATAGATTATATATATATATATTGTATACCTTTCAACCCCTTCCCTGCTTTATATAGATGATATAAGCTAAAAGTTTTGTGAATTAAGTATGTCAAGTAAAAAGTGAAGTCAGGGGGACTTTTTTTTTTTCATGTGAACCATTGGTGTTATTGATCGTCTAGATTAGATGGGATGGGGGGGGGTGGGTGTTAATCAGGGGGTGAAAAATTATGTATTAGTATGGAATTAGCAAAGAAAGTCACGTATTCCTTTATGTTATGTACAGTTGGTTATTCTTTCATAATAATAACAAATATCTGATTAATAATACACAGATACACAGAGTCTAAAAAGCGTGCAACTTAATGTTTGACCTATGTTTTTGTTTCCAAATGCAATGCATTCACCAAATTTTTTTTTACTTTACCCACAGAGAAGCTTACTACAGAGGGCGGCGTGCTGTGAACCCTCCACCGCCAAACAGAAGGCGGCGTGGAGAACACCCACCACCACCACCACGGCCGGCGCCACCACCACCGCCGCCGCCACCAGCACCACCAACACCACCACCACCGCCGCCACCAGCACCAGCACCACCACCACCGCCGCCACCAGCAGCAGCAACACCACCACCGCCGCCACCAGCACCAGCACCACCACCACCGCCGCCACCAGCAGCAGCAGCAACACCACCACCGCCGCCACCAGAACCAACACCACCACCGCCGCCACCAGCACCAACACCACCACCGCCGCCACCAGCACCAACCCCAGCTTTGGGGCATGTCCGGCCGCAAGAGGAGGAACCTGGATGCCCACCTCACACCAGCCATGGTCTGATCCCGGGGTCACCTAATAGACGGCGTGCACAAAGTAATGCTGACTTTGCCCACAGTCTGATACCATTCCTGGATGAAATTCCATTTCACAGGCTACTGCGGGCAAGGTCAGCATTACAGATTGTGCTTGACGCCAGTCGCCCACCAAACCACCCAGGTGAGGTTTTCAATTTTTTGGAGGGGTGGCAACTCAGACACTACAACCTACAAGACAGGCCCACACCCGGGACAGCCATGTGCCACCACAGAGGCCTGTACCTACCTTTCCACAATGGCCACCTAACAGGGACCTACCATTTTTCCCCACACCGGCCCAGAGGATCCACCCTCAAGGGTTGCCGGAGGCCATTCATGGGGCCCTTGACCTCTTGCAGGACCAGGGTGATGGTGTCACTTTACTGGCAAGGCCGGAGGATGCGGCAACCTACCAGCAGCTGTAGACCCCTTTTTTTTTTTTTTTTTTTTTTTGTGTTCATGTGCATTGCACAATTTCATTGTTATTATTTCTTATATTTTCCTGTTTACAAAGTTGTACCAAAAAAAAAAAAAAAAAAAAAAAAAATTCTGACATTTTTACCATTATGGCGGAATAATACCCAGTTTACAAAAACTGCTTTGTGTCTGTCTTTTTTCAGGGAAAGGATGTGTAGGTTGTTTTGTGGGTGGGCTTAAAGTCATCATCATTATAATTATTATTTATTTATATAGCACCGATAGGTTCCATGGCGCTTTACATGAGGATAAGGTACACAAGGAGAAGTACAATAAACATAGACAATAAGGTCATAGAGGTACAACAGGAGAGGACCCTGTACGCGTGGGCTCACATTCAACGAGGGGTGGGTGGGGATACAATAGGGTGGGGAAGGTGTCGGTCGTGGGGCGTGTAGCGGGGTGTCATGGCAGGTTGTAGGCCTGTCGGAAGAGGTGAGTCTTTAGGTGTTTCTTGAAGGTTCCCAGGGTAGGCGAGTGAGTGATGAGGTGGGGCAGCGAGTTACAGAGCATGGTTGATGCCCGGGAGAAATCCTGTATGCGGTTGTGGGAAGAGGAGATGAGGGGGGAGTGTCGGAGAAGTTCTTTGGATGAACGCAGGTAGCGTGAGGGATGGTATCGGGAGATCATGTCGGAGATGTATGGTGGGGATAGGTTGTGTAAGGCTTTGAATGTCATGATCAGTGTTTTAAAGTGAGCTCTCTGTGGGGCGGGGACCCAGTGAAGGGCTTGGCAGTGGGTGTAGACAGGTGAGTAGCGTGAGGACAGATGGATTAGTCGGGCAGCAGAGTTTAGTATACATTGGAGAGGTGCAAGAGAGTTGGCAGGGAGGCCTGTGTGAAGGAGGTTCCAGTAGTCAAGGCGTGAGATGATGAGGGCATTAATGAGTGTTTTAGCTGTGTCAGGGTTGAGTAACGAGCAAATTCTTGAAATA
Organism: Allobates femoralis; assembly: GCA_033576535.1. Taxonomy (NCBI): domain Eukaryota; kingdom Metazoa; phylum Chordata; class Amphibia; order Anura; family Aromobatidae; genus Allobates; species Allobates femoralis. The sequence goes on from JARQOC010000009.1 coordinate 140,604,245, forward strand.
TTTTTGAGTTGGAGTGACAGGGACTTGGTTAGGAACTAGAGGTGGGGCTTGAAGGAGAGGGATGAGTCAAGGATTACCCCGAGACATTTGGCGTGGAGGACAGGGGAGAGAGAGCATCATTAGCAAGTACTTTACGGACCGCATGGAGCATGAAGTCACCTTGGTTACTAAGTGTAAAATCATGACTCCACAGACAAATGTTGCTGACAAATAAACAGTGCCTGTGTTTGGGGGGTTACTTAATGCCTCGCTATGGCAACAAGACTAGGAACACACATGTGAGAGGCTGGGACATCTACCTGCTACACATCGCGTCTACGCGTTTTCTACAGAGCGTACAGTGGGACCTTTCTCCAGGCTCCAGCAGGATGATAGTCCAAGCAATGCCCACGATGCAAGCATAGGCTTGTTGCCTAAAAAAATTAGCTGAAGGGGCTTCATATACATTTTTTTCAGAAAGCAGGGTGCTTGGCCCATACAATAGAATTGCTTGTACTAGGAGCATAGTACATGCAATGCCCACGATGGAGGCATAGGCTTGGTGCCTGGAAAAATTAGCCCAAGGGGCTGTTTTGCATTTTGGGTATAAATGCAGGCCTAATGGCCATGTTCAGCTTGTTAGGCTGGGTGTTTCCAAAAATTAGCCCAAGGGGCTGTTTGGCATTTTTAGTGTAAATGCAGGCCTAAGGGCCATGATAAGCCTCTTAGGCTGGGTGTTTCCAAAAATTAGCCCAAGGGGCTGTTTGGCATTTTGGGTATAAATGCAGGCCTAAGGGCCATGTTCAGCTTGTTAGGCTGGGTGTTTCCAAAAATTAGCCCAAGGGGCTGTTTGGCATTTTGGGTATAAATGCAGGCCTAAGGGCCATGTTCAGCTTGTTAGGCTGGGTGTTTCAAAAAATTAGCCCAAGGGGCTGTTTGGCATTTTTAGTGTAAATGCAGGCCTAAGGGCCATGATCAGCTTGTTAGGCTGGGTGTTTCAAAAAATTAGCCCAAGGGGCTGTTTGGCATTTTTAGTGTAAATGCAGGCCTAAGGGCCATGATCAGCTTGTTAGGCTGGGTGTTTCCAAAAATTAGCCCAAGGGGCTGTTTTGCATTTTTAGTGTAAATGCAGGCCTAAGGGCCATGATCAGCTTGTTAGGCTGGGTGTTTCCAAAAATTAGCCCAAGGGGCTGTTAAATGTTTGCTAACAGAAAATAAAGGTTGATTCCTTGTGAAAAGGTGTTGTGATGGTTAATGAAACCGAAGTTAAGGTGTAGTGTTGGTTTAAGATGAAGCAGCCTCATTACCAGGTTGCAGGAACATGGTTACGCAAATCGTTACTGGTCTTGGACATACTGCTTGTACCAAAAAGACACAATATAATACAATGATTAATTATATCATATTGATGTTGAACGTGGCACTTCAGCTCTGAGTACTGTCGTCTTCAGGGCTCAAGAAGTCTTGTGAAATCCAGTTCCTATTAAACTTAATTAGAGTAAGCCTGTCTGCATTCTCTGGAGTAAGACGTGTCCTGGTATCAGTTATGATACCCCCAGCGGCACTGAAAACCCGCTCTGATGTCACACTAGCTGCAGGGCATGCCAGCACCTCCAAGGCATACAACGAGAGCTCGGTCCAAGTGTGGAGCTTGGAGACCCAGTAATTAAACGGGACTGCGGCATCAGTCAGGAAGCAGGTACTGTCACTTAAGTATTCTTGTACCATGTTGGTAAGTTTCTGTCTCCGAGAGATGGTTACTGGAGCAACATGGCGCTGCAGGTTCGATGGCTTATTGAACATAGCCCACTTTGCGGACATCTTTCCAGCATCTCTTCTGGACAGCGTGGATGATTGTGCCCCGACCAAAGGCTGCTGTTGCACAGAGTTGCTAACTATGGGCAGAGTGTTGTCTGACGGTGATATTCGAAGCATATTTTCCACAAGAACACTCTTGAAATAGTCAATTGTCAAGCCACGTGGTGACTGAAACAGCAGCGAGGTGAATTTATCTTTATAACGTGGGTCCAGAAAGGTGGCCAACCAGTAGAGGTCGTTGTGCAATATGTTAATCACTCGTGGGTCTTCTAGCAGACAAGTCAACATGAAGTCAGCCATGTGTCCTAAGCTGCATAGAGTCATGTCTTCAGTGTCCTCAGAACGATGTTCAATACCCATTGTATCCGCAAAGTCTGTCTCCGCCTCCTCCTCTCCAGGCCACCCATGGTGGACAGACACAAAGCTGGGGTTCTGAGTACCATCTGGGTTGACATCGGCACCAACAAAAAATGAATCCTCTTCATCGTCTTGCTCCTGTTCCTCCTCAGGAGCCATTGTTGCCTGGTCATACTGGCTTTGCTGGCTAGGTACTGCGCTGTTTAAATCTGGCTCCATAGCCATCTGCTGGGCTCTCAATGCTTCATTTTTCTGATTAATGAGGGACTCTTTCAGCAGACACAGCATGGGTATAGTGACACTGATGATGGACTGATCACCGCTCACCAGTTTTGTGCAGTAGTCAAAATTATCAAGAACCTCAGATGTGTCAGCGATCCACACCCACTCCATTGTACTAATATGTCGTGGCTGACTGCCGGTCTGACGGGCATGTTGCAACTGATACTCGGATATTGCCCTCTGCTGCTCATTGATCCTCGATAACATATGGAATGTAGAGTTCCATCGTGTCGGCATGTCACAAATGAGTCTGTGGTTGGGCAAATTCAATTGCTTTTGAAGCAATGAAAGTTTTCCAACCGCTGTTGACGAATGACGAAAATGTGCACAAACTCGACGCACCTTCTCCAGTAGGTCACATAGCTCTGGGTATGTACGCAGGAATTTCTGCACTACCAGATTCAGCACGTGAGCCATGCAAGGCACGTGCACAAGGTTTCCGAGCTTTAGTGCAGCCACTAGGTTACGACCATTGTCGCTCACCACGAGACCGGTCTGGAGTTGGAGTGGGGATAGCCACTCATCTGTCTGTTCCTTCAGACCTTTCAACAGCTCTACTGCAGTGTGCGGTGTGTGACCTAAACAGATCAGCTTCAGCAGAGCCTGTTGGCGTCTTGCTGAAGCACTGCAGCAAACCTCCCAACTTGGCCGTGATGTTGAGGGCAATTGAGGATTGGTCGAGGAAGCGGAAGATGGGGTAGTGGACATATAGGATGATGCAGAGACCCTGAATGAGGTTGTGCCAGCTATCCGTGGCGTGGGTAGGATGTTTGATGTAACACTAACATCGTTTGGCACACTCTCCACAACGTTGATCCAATGCGCGGTGAGCGAGATGTACCGGCCCTGTCCTGAACTGCTTGTCCACGTGTCCGTAGTAAGGTGTACTTTCCCGGTTACAGCGTTGGTGAGGGCACGCTTGAGGTTGTTAATGACATGCTCATGTAACGCGGGGACGGCACAACGTGAAAAGTAGTGGCGGCTTGGAACCGAGTAGCGTGGTACTGCCACAGCCAAAAGCTCACGGAAAGAGTCTGTACCCACAAGCCTAAACGGCAACATCTCGACTGCTAACAACTTAGCTATCTGGGCATTTATTTTTTTGGCTAATGGGTGGGAAGAGTGGTATTTCTGCTTCCTTTCGTACAGCTGTGTCACTGATAACTGTAACGATGTTGCTGACCGAGAACTGTCTGCACTCGTGTTCAGTCTCTCTGCAACCGCTGCTTGTGATGAGTACATATGAGCTGGACCAGCTTCAGCAACACTTGATTGTGACGGACGTATCTGAGTTACCGTCGCAGTCTTTGGGTCAGATGACACTGTTGTGGAAGGCTGCACTTTTGACCACTGAATAGGGTGCTGACCAGCCATGTGCTTCCGCATACTGCTGGTGCTCTGGTTTCCTTTCCCGTGGCCTCTGCTGAGCCTTGCATGGCAGATGGTACAGATGACCACATTTTCTTGAGAAGGCCCATCTTTAAAAAATTTCCACACAGTGGCTGACCGACCTCTAGGCTTCACTGTACTCCCTGAGGGATTACTGAGGCCCACATTTGAGACATTTTGTCCAACAGTTGACAAATTTTGAGCCACAGTGGACACATTTTGGGCAACAGTGGTGACTCTTTGAGTTCTGGTGGGAGGAGTCGGCCTTGCTGCCTTTGTTGGTGGGACATACACACTTTCTTCCTCCGTGCTGCTCTGCTGGCTCTGCATCGCAACATTCCACGTGGGATCAGTTGTCTCATCATCAACCCCTTCCTCTTCTAAATCTTCCCGATAACAAGATAGATTTTGCTCCCCAGATGACAAGTGTGTCACTGTCTCATCATCATCATCCTCCAACTCCTGAGACGGTCTAAGACTTTGCTGAAAGACACGTTCATGTGGCCGGGGTGTCTCTAAAACTTGTCCATGAATGGACAATTCTTCATCAAGTATCTCATCTACTACGGAGTCTGGCAAACCGGATTCATGTAAAGGATTATATGTACCAAATAAGTCATCTGAGTGACCCATGTCTGTGTCAACATTTTCATGGGGCTGCTGTTGGTCTGAGGAACTGTGAAGAGGTTGTGGATTAGATGACCCAGCATGGTATGTACCAACAGTAGATACAGTGCTCAAGGAACCTTGAGTGCTGCAAGAACCTGTTGTTGAGGTCTTGTCTGCCAGCCAAGACGTTAGATGCTGTTCGTCTTCCGGCCTCAATACTCGTTTACTTTCCTGACGGGGAAAGTTAGACAGGAGGAACGATCGATCAATCCTCGTCTGTCTGCCCGAACTGGTGGATAGTTGGCCACGACTACCAATGCCTGTACCTCGTCCCTGTCCCTTAGCAAGACTTTTTTTGGGATTTGGTTTTTTGTGTGACATTTTGTAATTTCTGGTGGCTTTCTGGGGGCTTGTAAAACAAGTAGCAGGTACTATTTCGTGAAAGGTACACACTAGAGGCTAAGATATTTTTAGAGAGATGGAAGGTACCGTGCGAGCTGCAGGCAGGACACCGTACAGCTACGCACTGGCACAGGAAAAAATTGTTTAGTACGCAGAACCAGGCACACTTAGGCTGCGGTGCTGGCTGCGTGCAAGTTTACAAGTACCGTGCGAGCTGCAGGCAGGACACCGTACAGCTACGCACTGGCACAGGAAAAAATTGTTTAGTACGCAGAACCAGGCACACTTAGGCTGCGGTGCTGGCTGCGTGCAAGTTTACAAGTACCGTGCGAGCTGCAGGCAGGACACCGTACAGCTACGCACTGGCACAGGAAAAAATTGTTTAGTACGCAGAACCAGGCACACTTAGGCTGCGGTGCTGGCTGCGTGCAAGTTTACAAGTACCGTGCGAGCTGCAGGCAGGACACCGTACAGCTACGCACTGGCACAGGAAAAAATTGTTTAGTACGCAGAACCAGGCACACTTAGGCTGCGGTGCTGGCTGCGTGCAAGTTTACAAGTACCGTGCGAGCTGCAGGCAGGACACCGTACAGCTACGCACTGGCACAGGAAAAAATTGTTTAGTACGCAGAACCAGGCACACTTAGGCTGCGGTGCTGGCTGCGTGCAAGTTTACAAGTACCGTGCGAGCTGCAGGCAGGACACCGTACAGCTACGCACTGGCACAGGAAAAAATTGTTTAGTACGCAGAACCAGGCACACTTAGGCTGCGGTGCTGGCTGCGTGCAAGTTTACAAGTACCGTGCGAGCTGCAGGCAGGACACCGTACAGCTACGCACTGGCACAGGAAAAAAATTGTTTAGTACGCAGAACCAGGCACACTTAGGCTGCGGTGCTGGCTGCGTGCAAGTTTACAAGTACCGTGCGAGCTGCAGGCAGGACACCGTACAGCTACGCACTGGCACAGGAAAAAATTGTTTAGTACGCAGAACCAGGCACACTTAGGCTGCGGTGCTGGCTGCGTGCAAGTTTACAAGTACCGTGCGAGCTGCAGGCAGGACACCGTACAGCTACGCACTGGCACAGGAAAAAATTGTTTAGTACGCAGAACCAGGCACACTTAGGCTGCGGTGCTGGCTGCGTGCAAGTTTACAAGTACCGTGCGAGCTGCAGGCAGGACACCGTACAGCTACGCACTGGCACAGGAAAAAATTGTTTAGTACGCAGAACCAGGCACACTTAGGCTGCGGTGCTGGCTGCGTGCAAGTTTACAAGTACCGTGCGAGCTGCAGGCAGGACACCGTACAGCTACGCACTGGCACAGGAAAAAATTGTTTAGTACGCAGAACCAGGCACACTTAGGCTGCGGTGCTGGCTGCGTGCAAGTTTACAAGTACCGTGCGAGCTGCAGGCAGGACACCGTACAGCTACGCACTGGCACAGGAAAAAATTGTTTAGTACGCAGAACCAGGCACACTTAGGCTGCGGTGCTGGCTGCGTGCAAGTTTACAAGTACCGTGCGAGCTGCAGGCAGGACACCGTACAGCTACGCACTGGCACAGGAAAAAATTGTTTAGTACGCAGAACCAGGCACACTTAGGCTGCGGTGCTGGCTGCGTGCAAGTTTACAAGTACCGTGCGAGCTGCAGGCAGGACACCGTACAGCTACGCACTGGCACAGGAAAAAATTGTTTAGTACGCAGAACCAGGCACACTTAGGCTGCGGTGCTGGCTGCGTGCAAGTTTACAAGTACCGTGCGAGCTGCAGGCAGGACACCGTACAGCTACGCACTGGCACAGGAAATTTTTTGTGGAAAAATGGCACCAAAATTATTTGGTAGACTAGTGCCAAAAATAAGAAAAAGCTTAGGATTACAGCTCTGCGGAAAGCTGGGTGAACTAAGCTCTGAGGATGGTGCTGGATTCACTGTAAGGCTGCTCCTATCTCCCTTCCTTACAGTCCTGTACAGCAATCCTCCGTCCTGGTAGTTCTGAAAAGAACTTTTGGGTTATGTGTGAGGAATCTTGACTCCTACACTGCGTCCTGTTAGTTCTGAAAAGAACTTTTGGGTTATATGTGACTCCTACACTGCCTAACTGTCCCTAGATCTGCTCCAAGTCTCCCTGCACTAGGTCAGCTCTTCTCAGCAATGTGCCCAAAATGGCGGGGGCAAGCCTTATATACTGCCTTGCCTGTCATAGATGACATAGGCATCACGATGGACAGCAGCCAATCATAGTCCTGACACAACCAAAGCTGCTATGCCATTACTGACTATGATTGGCTATCTTCACAAGTTTTCTGACCTAACACGCAATGCTGACTAGTAACATAAAAGATTCTGGATTCGCGAGTCCCGAATAGAGAATACAGGACTCGGAATCGCAGACTCGCTAGGATTCGGACTCGTAGACTCGCTCAGACTCGCTGCTGTTTGGGGAGATTCAAGCTATATAGCGATGTGATAGAGCGAGTCTAGCGAGTCTAGCGAGTGAGAGAAAGTAAACTATGACAAAACTAAGATTGCCATTCACTTGCATTGGACTCGTTACTGAGCGAGTATTCGCTAAAAGACTCGCCGATTCCTGAGTCCAGCGAGTCCCTTAAGAATCGCCGAGTAACGAGTCCTAGCGAGTAGACTCGCTCATCCCTAATTGTAACAGCATATATGATAAAATATTGTTCCTTGAGAAGTAGCAGCCATTACTGTTTGAGAAAAATACAGTTAATATTAAAGAAGATGGGTAATAAAAATAAAGATTTACAGTACACTTGAGAGAGAACTGTTACTACAAAGTGAGTATTAGGGCTAGCGCATACGCAGCTTTTTCTGTCTGTGGATAAACGCTGACGTTTTGGCAGCTTTTTTCTAAGGCTGGCTTCACATTGCAGTTTTTCGCTGATCAGTGTCCATCAGAGTTTGTGTGCCAAAACCAAGAGTGTCTCCAAAACTCAGAACAGGTGTCAATCTTTCAATTATAGTTTTTCTCTGCAAGTTCTTCTCCTGGTTCCTCTCCTAGTTTTGGCACCCAAACACTGATAGACACTGATCAGTGAAAAACTGCAGTGTGAAACCAGCCTACCAAGTTTTCACAACATCTGCATTAGTTTTTTTAATCGCTAGTGAAAACGATGGCAGCTTTTTTTTTTTTTTATAAATAGTGATAAATGCTGCGTTTATTGCAGCGATTAAAAATTAGTGCAAGCAATGATTTATTAACTCTGAGGCTGGCTTCACACTGCAGTTTTTCACTGATCAGTGTCCATCAGTGTTTGGGTGCCAAAACCAGGAGAGGAACCAGGAAAGGAACTTGCAGAGAAAAACTATAATTGAAAGATTGACAGCTGTTCTGAGTTTTAGAGACACTCCTGGTTTTGGCACACAAACACTGATGGACACTGATCAGTGAAAAACTGCATGTGAAGACAGCCTGAGTGTTTCAAAAAATACACCATGTGCTAAACTCCATTGAAATCAATGGAGGGTGTTTTACTGAACGTTGATCACTCAGAATAGCGGTGTTTTTATTAGCCCTTAATAAGAAAACATTTAAATTATTAAGGTAATATAAATTTACTCAATCTGTAAACACACTCGCCAATATTGTAGTGCACGGAGTCCGTAGATGCCTTTGTACAGACTATTGTTTGTTCCAGAGTGAACATGTCCAGGTATGTCAAGACATACAAAGCTTTGAAGCTCTAAAACTAATGTAGATGTGGTAAAAAACTTGGTAGAAAAAAGCTGCCAAAACCGCAGCGTTTATTCGCAGACAGAAAAAGCTGCGTATGCACTAGCCCTAATACTCACTTTATAGTAACACAGTTCTATCTCAAGTGTTCTGTAAATCTTTGTATTAACCATCTTCCTTAATATTAACTGTATTTTTCTCACACAGCAATGGCTGCAACTTCTCAAGGAACAATATTTTATAATATCTGCTATTACAATCCTTTTAAAAAAACTGGACACACAGCAAGAAAAAAATCTTGGGCCGGTACAAGATTGGATGTTTCATATAAATCCATCAATCAATGCAGGCAAGAAAAATATGATATGATAGAAAATGTAAAGCCATACCAGGCCAAAATTCGCACTTTTTTAAAACTTTAAAAATCTGTAAAAAATTAACTGTTGAAGAAAAAACTTCAAAACTTTTTATTTGCAATTACCGTAACTAACGTTAAATAGTACTTCATATAGAAAAAAAAAAATCTAAAGACGTCTGGTAAAAAATATTCATATTTAGATCACTTGATATGGAATGACCCATTGACGCTAGAATAGTAAAATATTTTAAAATGAGATCCCTTAGTACGGTAATCCCAACTTGAATTTTGGTACAGATGTGGCTAGGAGCATAGCAGAGACATGGGCATTTTTGGAGATTTTTAAATTGAACTGATTTTTCGGAAATGCATTTTAAAACCTCCACCTCTGCGGCCTCCCTGCTAACACTCTTGCACCTCTCCAATCTGTCCTTAACTCTGCTGCTCGATTAATCCATCTCTCTCCTTGCTGCTCCTCCACTTTTACCCTCTGCAAATCCCTCCACTGGCTCCCAATTCCCCAGCGTATGCAATTCAAACTACTAACATTGACTTACATTACAAAGCCGTCCACCATCTGTCCCTCTCATATACCTCTGAACTAATCTCCCGATATCATCCAACTCATAATCTTCGATCTTCCCAAGACCTTCTCCTTTCTTCCACACTTGTACGTTCCTCATCTAACCGTCTACAAGACTTCGCCCGAGCATCCCCCATCCTCTGGAATTGTGCACCTCAAAACATCCGACTGTCCTCTACACTCAAAACCTTCAAGCAGAACCTGAAAACCCACCTCTTCAAAACAGCCTACAACCTACAATGATCACAGTGCCACCTCACCACCACTGGACCTGGCGCCCTGCCACTACAGGACTCGGCGCTCCACCACCACTCGAGCAGACCCAACCTACTGTTTCTCTCCCCATTACCCTGTAGAATGTAAGCCCGCAAGAGCAGGGTCATCTCTCCCCTCTGTATCAGTCTGTCATTGTTAGTTTGCTCATTGTATTTTTAACTTGTTTCTCATGTACAGCAACATGGAATCAATGGTGCTCTATAAATAAATAATAATAATAATAATAATAAAAAAAATAGCTAATTATTGAATATCTGACTACAGAGCGGAATATTGTCCTTTACTATACCAAAGATAGACCATTTACACACTGCATAATGAGAATTTCTCTAGCAAATGGTTAATTGTATTTTTTTTTTTTCAGTTTCTCTACAGAGCAGAAGATTTCGGACAAATCGCGTCCCCATTCTCATTATTATTGCCATTCTTCTGGTCCTTGTGATGATTTTCAGCCTGACGATGGGGATTCTGATGAAAAGTGAGTTATTTTGTTTCCCAACTTTTGTATAAAGTAGCAATACACACTTAATGGGTCATTCCTCCACTTTCAGTTTTTCTGCACCTCTACTGAGTTCTGTTTTAATACTTGTTCTGGGTGTTCCTATTCAATGTATGAAGGATCAGGACTTCTGACCGAGGAGGGTGGGGGAACCTCACTATTATTCAAGGCAGAGATTTGGAACTGTTGGGTTATATTCACCATAGTATTTTGAGTGACTATGGAAAAAAGAGGCAAGCTTGTCACACAGCAGGCAGAAACACTGCAAGAAGTTGCAAAAGCTCAGATATATCTGTGGTTTAGTGCAGTATGCATAACAATTGAGGGAGGATTCTCCGGTCGTTAATTGACCATCACATAATACGAACCACTCTTTACCATTAAATAAACACACCACACTGCCAGTGACTTGGTTTAAACAGATTGGCCACAGCAGCCTTTATTGCCTATTGTTTTACAATCTAAACACAAATTAAATGGGTATGCTGTCCATCAGGCGTCCCGACATAAACAACAGGCACCCTCAAATCACCCATGGATAGGCCTGGTCCAGAAGCCTCTAAACCTTGTCCTTGGCGGCAAAACATCAACCCCAGGGACGAGGTATTGGTTACCTAGAACCAATACCCCGACCTTGCAGAACCCCATGCCTGCAAGATACCTTTAACCTGAGCCACTCTACCTCTCAATTGGCTCAGCTCCCCATTCCAAAAGTAGATCCCCGCCACAGGATAGGTCAAGTGACTCCTTCCTTGGCCTGGACCCGTCACACACCATGTGCTCACTCAACACCCTCTCTCAAGCCCAACATCCACATATCCATACCTATATCCATCAAGTGTACCAAATCAGCCTTCAAATATTCCCTCGAAGCAGACTCCAACTCCTTGTGATGCACCACAATCCCACCATTACGGGCTACAAAAGCTGCCAACGTCTTGTTCACCTTGACCCTTGCTTTGTTTATCTTATCTACCGACCTCCCAAACCTCCATCGTCCCCTCGCAACCTTGTCCGACCATACCACAATCAAACCTGGGTGGGAACACCACAAGCGCAACATGTCACACTTTATATCTCTTATCAATTCTCGGGACGCACCCACCCCCAAATCATTCCCTCTAACATGCAACACCAACACATCCAGGGGGAGATTCACAGCACAAAGATATTCAAACTCAGGCAACACCCTACCCCACTGCATACCCCGTAAACCCAACCACTTAACCATCGCCAACACTCTATCAAGACATAATTGACGACCGTCTGGGTGAACATCTGCTCGATGGTCCCCCCAAAAGACGTAAGAATGTCCGAGAATCCAAATCAAACAGGGGCCTGTACAAACAAAACAAAATGAACATACAACTATAGTCAATGGTCAATACTAAACGATTACCGGAAAACCTTAGCCCCTCCCCCATCCAACCTCCCAGTAGTATGGCCCATACCCCCTCCAGCCGCTACGTGGAAAGCAAATGAGGACGCACATATAAACGAAAACGTGACGATTCCCAGCGACCAATGCATCGCACCACATCATCCTCCAATCCCCAACGCGACGCCTCCGTGGCTGCCCCAATCCTAAATGAATGCATTCCATACTCCTCTGGCCGCACACTCACTCTCAACAAGCATTCCTGCAAAACTGCCCGAAACTGAAACCTGGAAAAAAATGAACCCTCCAAATGCCTTAAAAAAGGTCCCGCAGTAGCAAAAAATGCTGTACCACACTCACCAGACACAATCGACTTCCAGCAAGAGCGTACACCACCACCAACCTTCCTCCGCCCACTTGGTCAGTTTTTGAGCACCGTAACCAACATTCTACCCTGTTGCTCAAAACAACCACATCGCTCAGGGCCAAACCTCCTGCCCTGCTCCTAGAAGGGCTCACCAATTCCCCGAGCCTAAATGCCCCAAAGAAAGCCAACACAAAAGCCATTGAGAATAAAACATTCTCGTATTCGGACCTGCAAGCCAATTCCAAACTCGCCACCTGCCTTTCCAATAAATCCAAGGAAACCGGACGATGTTCGTCCCTTTCATTAACCACTTTTCGGAATCCTTTTAATGCCTGCCGAACCCTGAAGTCCTTCGTCGCATCCTGCCTGCCCAACAGCCGAAAGCAAAATGCAATCGCCGCAACCCTCTGCGCCACTGCTGAAGCAGACCTCCAAAGAACAAAATCATACCCAATAAACATCAACACCCTTTGTGCATCATTCACACCGCCATTCATGCACAGCACATGATCAAATGCTTCCCATTCCCGCCATACTGTGCCGTATCGGTACCAAGTAGCCTCACTCACCAACCTGCGGATCGAATTACCCATGTTTACATTACCAGGCTCCAAAAGTCATCCGGACACTGCAGACTCGCCTCATCTGCCCAAGGCACCAACTCCCATAACCTGTGAAACTGAAACCGAGAAAGGGTATCAGCCATAGAATTAAAAACACATGTTTCGCTACAATCTGAATATTCCACTGCAGGCATCTCAACACCAGATGCTGCAGATAAGCCACCATCGGCGGCGACTTAGCAGACAATGCATTGATCTTGTATACCATCGCAATGTGGTCACAATGAAAACCGACTTTTCTGCCGACAAATTCATGAGCCCACAATTCCACAGCCACTACAATGGGAAAAATCTCCAACAACGGAAGGTTCCGCACAAAACCTCTTTTTCGCCACAGCTCTGGCCACCCACCACGCATCAATGGCTCCTGAAAAAGACTCCAAACCCCAAAGAACCCGACGCATCCGTGAACAACTGCAGCACCTTGTTGGGCACTATGTCCTTAAGCCATAAGATGCGCCCATTGTATTCCCACAAAAAGACATCCCACAGTCGTAGATTCTCCTTAATGTCTTTGGTGACCTGAACAAAATGCACCGGGCACGTTTTGCCCGCCATAGCCAATGCCTACCGCCTCGCAAAAACCCTACCCATTGGCATAATCCGACAAGCAAAATTAAGTTTGCCCAACAAGGATTGCACCGCCTTAAAATGAACCTTTTAGCCTTACACATGTCCGCGAACGAACGCCTCAAATCTACAATCTTATCAACAGCAAGCCAACATTCTTGAGCCACCGAATAAATCTCAATCCCTAAAAAACGCATCACCATTGCTGGTCCCTCCATTTTGTCCGGAGCCAACGGGATACCAAAATGACCCGCAACCTTCTCCAGGGCAAACAACAGTCCAGCACTAACTGGGGAACCCGCCGGCCCCACACAGAAAAAAATCATCCAAATAATGGATAACACTGGGGAACAATTTGAAAAAAAATTTCTGTTGAGTTAGGTTTTTGAGCTGATTTATAGCAAAATTGGCATGCTGATTCCAAAAATGTAGTCAGTTTTTTTTCTAGCACGTCAAGTTTTTCCTCCACAACTTACCTGCCAGAGATGCACAATTGCACTGATATCTGTAATAAGACTTGTTATCTGATTACAATTCAAAAACATGATACAATTAAAAAACATGATAGTGTTAAAAAACATATTTGTCATGCCTATTTCTTATATATTTCATTTTTTGTTCAAATTTGTACTATTTAAAAAAAACAAAACACTTTTTAGGTACAGTAGTTTTCATATTTTTGAGAAGACAAAAATACTATAGTTCACAAACTTGACGTGATAGAAAAAAACTGAGATCATTTCTGGATTCAGCATCCAAAAATTAATTAAGAACAGTTGTCAGACCTAACTCTTAAAAAATTGTGTTCCCCAGTGTAATCTAATCCATACCCAAAACATCCCTTACCACCTATTCAACAAACTAAACACCTCAAAATAGGAATACGAAATTGAACACCCCATTGGCAAACAACGGTCAACATAAAAACGTTCATCCCAAATCCAGCCCAATAAATGCTGACTCCCCGGATGTATGGCAACAACTGAAACGCCGCCTCCACATCCGACTTCGCCATCAACGCCCCCGCTCCTGCCTTCCTCACCAACTCCATAGCCCTGTCAAATGAAACATAACAAACTGCTGCCAATTCAGGCGCGATACCATCATTAACTTGTGTAAGTTGAACTTCTCCAACAGGAGCAGCGAAAATATCTCAACATACTCCCCATTCCAAATCTTCTCCCTGACTTCCTTTTTCAAATGTGCCTCCAAAACACACATAAATCTCGCTCTTGGCCCTATCATCCAGCCTAACTACCTCCTCTTCTTTCTCCTACTCCGCCCCAAAGCCTCAACTGCCGTGTCCGGCACCGTTGACGCCTGCCCTTCAACACCCCGGTGTAACGCTGCCTCATAGCTTGTACTAGGCACAACCCCAGCCGGACCGACCCAAGCTCCCACCGGAGACCCTGAACAACCTAAGCCCTCTTTAGCCAACAGACTCTGCAATAAACCCAACAACTGACTTATTACCTCCCCACCGACGTTAACCCCCGACGCCAATCCCTCCGCCGGAACCGGCCCTCCCCCTACAACTCTACCTGATCCCGACACAGATGTGACATTACAATCAGTGTTCTCACCAGGCTGCCGTGGAGCAGCCGCAATGCAGTCCTCCTCCGGCCGATCCTCCGAAAATGAGCCCTCCGACACTCCTCCTTCTTTCGCGCTGATCTCGCCGTCCGTGCCCACCAGGGTTGCTGTGTCCGAGCAGTGCCCGCCACTGCCACCCTGCCCACCACTGCGGCCCACCCTGGCCTCTGTGGCTGCAGCAGCACCCCTGGCCGGGCGTTGCTTCTTCCTGGTGGATAGCTCCTGCGACCTCTGATCATCCCCGTCCGCCAAACCCTTCTGTGGTCTCTTCTGACCAGAGGGGCCTCCATCCCTAAGCCCACCCTGCCAACTGCAGGCGGGCTACTCTCTGGCTCCATTCCACCGGGATCCCCCCCTGCTACACAGGGGAGATCCGTTACAGCCCCCCCAGTGTCTGCATATGTAGATGCCTGCTTGGTGCGACACCCATGGGTTGTGGAGGCCACCGCTGCTGCTCTGGACCAGAGCCGTCCACTCCGATGCCCCGGGGACTCACCAGCGTTGCGCCCTCCTCCAGCCACCGCTTGTGACTGGCCCAGCTGACCAGCCCCCGGTGCACACTCCGGCCCCCTCCGCGGCATGGTAGGCGCTTCCTGCCAGGAAGGCCGCTCCACCTCCAACCGACTGCGGGAGGCCCCCTCTGTGTCCGCCGGCCGCCCGGAACTCTCCCCGACCCAATCCCGGCCGGGAGCCGCCACCATTACCGATCTCCAGGTCTCAGGCTGCCTACCGGAAGTAGGCCGCATGCCAGGCCCCTCCACTTCTGGTCTGGCTCCGCTGCGTCGTAGATTCCTCCCACCGGCCGGAGAGGGCTCCAAGCTGGACGAGCACCCTCCCCGCCGATGAGGGTCCCCACTGAGGCTCTGAGAAAGGGCCCGCCTCCCCACATCCGGGGAATACCACTCCGGTGGCCGAGACAGGCGGCCACGTGGAGCCGGAGCAGAGGGGGCCAGTGCCGATGGGGAAACGCAGGCAGCCTATACATAGGCCTGCATTGCCTGCGCCCCATGCACCGCTACTGCTGCCTGGATCAAGGCCCGAAGCTCACCCAGATCTGCCGTCACCAGGTAATCTCTGAGTGACAAACTGCTCTGACTGTGCCCCGGAAATGGAGTGAGGGAACTTCCATTCCTATCCCAATAACTCCCACTCAGGCTCCCCCTCTTCCCCCCTAAAACCAACCCCCCAGCCAATAATACTCTCTGCTATCATTAGAATAACCCACTCCTGTCCTATTCCCCATTAACTCCCTCCCTCCCCGAATGTCATGGGGCCCCTCCACTCTAAGGGTTCCATGGCCTGCTTGACAGTGGCCAAGATGGTAGCCATGGGCCAGCGCTGCATTTTCTGTGCCCTGGCACGCCACAGAAAAATTCTGTTGAGTGAGTGGAAGTGTAGAGTTGTTGCATTGGTACCTCCGTGTCCGGGGCCTTCATCTTCTCTGAGATTGCACATTGTGTGGCATCATCTATGTTCATACCTGTACTAAAGAAAATAGTCCAAGGCTTAAGAGCAACATCTCTTTAATATCTATGTAAACTCATACACAGGGAGTAACAAATTATATATTCTCTATTTTCTTTTTTACAATCAACCAGCTCCAGATGCAATAATTGGCCGGCCAGGCGGATTTTTGGGTCTTTGTGCACTTTCAGGAGGAAATAAAAATAGGGCACTTTATATTGGGGGATATCCAGAATCCAGAAAAAAAGAAAAAAAATCCGCCTGGCTGTCCAATTATTTCCGGGGTCAACTCCATAACCAGTAATTTATCCCACTACGTAGACCTGTTCTTACAGGGCTATGTGGTTAAATTGGAGTCATATAATAATAATATTTATTCATTTATATAGCGCTACTAAATCCATAGCGCTTTACATACATCAGTATCATATCTGAAGGATTCAACCCAACTGATCAAAGAGATAGCAAGGTTACCACCAATTGAGAATTGTATACTCCTAACTTTGGATGTATGCTCCCTGTATAATAATATTTCACATGAATTGGGCTTGAAAGCCATAAAGGAAGTAATGTCTGGGGATGAGAGATTCCCTTGGAGCAAAAGACTTCCTGTGGACAGCTATAAGTTTTATCTTAGAAAATAATGTGTTTACCGTTGAGGGAAGCTTCTATAGACAGGTAAAAGGCTGCACAATAGGGGACGAGATTCGCACCCAGCTATGCAAACCTATTTATGGGTGCTTTTAAGTCCGTCCCCATTGCGCAGTTGAAGAGGGTACGGGAACATGTTGCCCTGTATCGTCGATTTATTGATGATCTATTCTTTTTTGTGGAAAGGGCCGCTGCAGGAGGCTATGGATTTTGTCCAGGAGCTTAATAACAACAATTGAGGTTTGTCCTTTACAGTGTCATATTCAGACAAATCCCTCCAGTACTTGGACCTGCTAATTCAGGTGGACTAGCTGGGGAGGTTTACTACATCTACCCACTTCAAGCCTGTGGATGTTAACAGCTACCTCAGGTTTGATAGTGGGCACCTCCCCAGCTGGATCTGAAATGTTCCATGTGGCCAGTACTGGAGGGTCCGAAAAAATTGCACTAATGACGCTGATTTTTGGGAGGAATCAAAAATACTTAAAAAACGGTTCTTAGAGAAGGAATACCCGAAAAGGTTACTTCAGGATGCATACAGAAAAACCCGCAGGCTTACACAAGAGTAATGTATTAAGTCAGTTTCAGAATATTTGAGTAACGATAAAAAGAAGAAAAGGATGGTAGAATGAACCAAATGGGGACTAATAACCACTTTTTGTCAACCAAGGGCACTTATCCATAGACTATTGGAAAAGTATTGGTTTGTGCTAAAGGGAGACCATATACCTCGCAAACCCATCATCATATATAGGAAAAATAAAGATTTGGGGAATATGGTTGCTCCTAGTAATGTCACATTAAAAAGAACAGTGAGTAATATCACTAATCCGAATCAATTGGGGTGTTACTCATGTATGACTCCAAGGTGCCTATGTTGTGAGACTATCAAGAAGGGTGTGAAGTTCTTCTCCTTGAGAACCACAGGGGAGAACTTTGAAGTTAAACACAGGGTGATATGCCAGACATCCTTTGTGGTTTATTTGCTGGAATGCATGTGCGGCCTGCAATATGTAGGCCGCATGGTGCAGGAAATACATGCCCAGCTAAATAAACACAGACACAATATTAGGACAGGGTACCAGTTGCATAGCCTTTCTAGACACTTTAATGCTGTGCACCAAAAAGACCCTAGCAAAATGAGTCTCATCATAATCGATCATGTAAATAATAGAGAAAATGATTATCTAGCAGGATTAATTAAAAAAGAAAGCTACTGAATTTACAAATTGGGTACTTTAAGTCCGGAGGGGCATAATTTAACATTGGATAATGTGGCTAAACAATAAATGAAAGAGGAGTTATTCAGAATCTGTAGTGTCCATTGCTATACATAAAAATATCCGTTTGTGTAAAACATCTTTTCAATTAATATAACCCAATATAAGCCATTGTGGAGCACATATATATAAAAAAATGGAATTTCAGAATTTTTGAGGCATATACATGTATTGTTCGGGATGAAAGTGTATATAATTGGGTATAAGTGGGTTTTTTATAGTGAAAATATTCATATTTTTATATACCGTACATTGTTTTTATATTTGATTGATGATTTTTATAGGTGTATTTTTATATACATTTTATTTATATGGAAAATTATTTTATATGTATAATCATGTTGATTATCATGTATTTTAAGTATGGAGTATAGTGGAATGAGTAAGTTAGGTCCATTATGATTGAATAAACATTAGGGGGTTAAAGTTTTTTCCCAATTTGTAATCAACCAATTAGGATGTTAGGTGTCAAGTTACTATTTCCTATTTAAAGCATTGTTGTAAAAATCCCTTATATCACCTGAGGAAAACAGCTACAAGTCTGTCGAAACGCGTTGTGGCATATAAGGGAATCCCAATAAAGGTTTCGATGCTATAAATATTTTCCTTTTGCCCCTTCCTTCCTCAAACAGACCCCTTTTTGTTTTCCTTGTAATGTCCTTCAGCTGGGCATCTTTTCTTCACTATAGGTACTGTCACAAGCCTCCATATTGCTGGCAAGAATGCTGACAATTCCCGAATTCGCCGATGTGGAAACCACATCACATGTGTGTAGTGGCGTGTGACTGGGCGCTTCTACGGCGAGAAATCGCTGGTGGAGTATCGCCTGATTGCCCTGCACTGCAGGGTAATCAGGCGATATCCAGCAGGAGATTCCAGCAGATCATGCCCTGTGACAGGGCAGTAGCGACGTACACAGTGATTCTGAAATCAATCCCGTAGGCATGCTTGGATGGTGATTTTTTGCGCTGCAACTGCGGCGATTGGTGGGTGATACTGAGTTGCGATTGGCTGGCTGTGTCCGAGGCGCCTTATTTAATGACCCATGCGTTCACACAAGGCTGACCAATGGGAACGCAGTTCCGTCCACCAAACGCAGTGATAGGGGCATGGTGAAACACACTCTAGCATGCCCCTATGAAAACAGTATAGCCATATCACTGCTATGATTGTGGTGTGTGATGCGGCGTGTGAAAGGAAGATCGCTTCCGGTCTTCTGCAGGCGATTTCCGGAACGCAGGATCGCCGGAGATTGCACGCGAGATCGACTGCTCCACGGCGATCACAAAAAATTGCCCGAAACGTGCGTGCTCATGTCAAATCGCCGGCGATATGTGTGACGGTACCTTAAGGTTCCCTTTCCGCTATCCAACATTCTCTCCACACTTTTCTTAAGCTTGCCTCATAGGAGTCCCCTCTGTTGCCTAAGCTGTTTCTGCTTCTGGAGAGCTAACTCTGCATCCTGAGAATGGTCTACTTACACTTTTTGTCTATATGTCTTCCCCCCTTTGCTTCCACTATACACAAATCTCTAAGGCTGGCTTCACACTTGCGTTTGTGTCTGCATGCGTATGGCATGCAGACGCAAACACAGTGCAACGCAGCACATACTTATGTGAACACAGCGGATAATCTCTGCATGCGTTCACATTAGTATGGTGCCTGGGCAGCCAATCATCTGTCTCGGGGTGGCCGGGAGGAGGAGATCAGCGGTGGAGATCTCCTCCTCCTGGCCACAGCTGATCTCCCGCCGGTGTCAGCGGGGAGAAACCGCTGATCTGACAGCTGTTTAAATCTCCCGCGCGGACACCAAATAGGGCGATATCGGTGCAGGAGATAAGAAACAGCTGATCGCTGCTTCAAATCTCCCGCGCCGACATCACCTATTCGGTGTCAGCGTGGGAGATTTAAACAGCTGTCAGATCAGCTGTTTCTCCCCGCTGACACCGGCGGGGAGAGCAGCGGCGGCTGTAGCTGATCTCCCGGTGGCCACCGGGAGAGATTTCAATGAGATCTGCAGCGTTCTCCTGCGCTGTCATGCGGAGGACACTGCGGATCCATTGACTTCCATGCATTTTTTGTGCGCTTGCAGATAAAACAAGTGCCCGCGAACGCACAAAAAAATGCAACAGGGCTGCGTTCTGAGTGCAGAGGAGGGTGCACACATTATGCGCATCCGTACGCAAACGAACGCAGCCAAAATGCAGGCAAATGCGTTCCCATGTTAAACATAGGAACACATGTGTGCAAGCGTTTGGCTGCGTTAAAGCGCTGCGTGGCAAACGCAAATGTGAAGGCACCCTAAATTAGGAACTACTATCTCCCTGAACTCCATCACTCTTCCCCCACCTGGCTGGCTGGGATATTAACCCTGTTATCACAGAACACTGGGTCCTTCAGCTCACAGGGAAATCTAAGCATATCAGGAGGAAAACAATGAACTCTTGTGGCCAGTTTTAGTACTGTGGCCATGAGGAAAAAACAAGGTGTAATCACTCAGAATCATAGAAGACTAATAAAAACATGTACCAACATTTCCATATATATTATTATAATTATTATTATCCATTGATGTATTCAGGGGGAAAACATGATCGCAGGTCCACCTTCTCACAGATGGAGTCCTGTTTGTCTTGATTGCAGCAGACTGCCCAAGATACAAGGTGAGCTCTGCTCTGCAATGAGGCATACAACTGCTTTGTATGCTGGTCAAGGCAACCCCATTTACCCCAAACGTCTGCTCTCTCTGCAGAGTAGAGCATATTATGACAGATCATATGCTCCTGCACATAGGTAATGGAGATGTAGAGAGGAGCTCTATACACAGGTATGGCTACAAATGCAGGATCCCAGTGATGGCCTTATCTAAGGAAAATCTGAGATAACCGATAAGGAACCAGGACAATTATACAGAGAACACTGAAACATTAGAAGTTATTTGTACATTTCTAGCTATGAATAAGGAGCTCAGTGAAATATAATTATTGAGATTCTAAAATATATGCAATGCAGGGGGTATATCAGACTAGTGTGATGAAAGCCTAATCCAGAAAAAATAAACTGTTGAGATAAAAGACAATTAAGGCCAGGGTCACACAGCTGCTTAGATTTTCTCAGTGAAGCGGAGATCCGTCATCCCCGCCACTTCTTGGTGACGCAGCTCCTGGTTACCCGATGTTGATTGTGGTAACCATCTACACATCAGGCTGCCTAGTGTCCACTAGGGATGAGCGAGTCTACTCGCTAGGACTCGTTACTCGGCGATTCTTAAGGGACTCGCTGGACTCGGTAATCGGCGAGTCTTTTAGCGAATACTCGCTCAGTAACGAGTCCAATGCAAGTAAATGGCAATCCTAGTTTTGTCAGAGTTTATTTTCTCTCACTCGCTAGACTCGCTAGTCTCGCTATATCACATCGCTATATAGCTTGAATCTCCCCAAACAGCAGCAAGTCTGAGCGAGTCTACGAGTCCGAATCCTAGCGAGTCTGCGATTCCGAGTCCTGTATTCTCTATTCGGGACTCGCGAATCCAGAATCTTTTATGTTACTAGTCAGCATTGCGTGTTAGGTCAGAAAACTTGTGAAGAAGGACAAGCATGTTAGCCAATCATAGTCAGTAATGCCATAGCAGCTTTGGTTGTGTCAGGACTATGATTGGCTGCTGTCCATCGTGATGCCTATGTCATCTATGACAGGCAAGGCAGTATATAAGGCTTGCCCCCGCCATTTTGGGCACATTCCTGAGAAGAGCTGACCTAGTGCAGGGAGACTTGGAGCAGATCTAGGGACAGTTAGGCAGTGTAGGAGTCACATATAACCCAAAAGTTCTTTTCAGAACTAACAGGACGGAGTGTAGGAGTCAAGATTCCTCACATATAACCCAAAAGTTCTTTTCAGAACTACCAGGACGGAGGATTGCTGTACAGGACTGTAAGGAAGGGGAGATAGGAGCAGCCTTACAGTGAATCCAGCACCATCCTCAGAGCTTAGTTCACCCAGCTTTCCGCAGAGCTGCAATCCTAAGCTTTTTCTTATTTTTGGCACTAGTCTACCAGATAATTTTGGTGCCATTTTTCCACAAAAAATTTCCTGTGCCAGTGCGTTGCTGTACGGTGTCCTGCCTGCAGCTCGCACGGTACTTGTAAACTTGCACGCAGCCAGCACCGCAGCCTAATAGTGCCTGGTTCTGCGTAATAAACAATTTTTTGCCTGTGCCATTGCGTTGCTGTACGGTGTCCTGCCTGCAGCTCGCACGGTACTTGTAACATTCCACGCAGCCAGCACTGCAGCCTAATAGTGCCTGGTTCTGCGTAATAAACAATTTTTTTCCTGTGCCAGTGCGTTGCTGTACGGTGTCCTGCCTGCAGCTCGCACGGTACTTGTAACATTCCACGCAGCCAGCACCGCAGCCTAATAGTGCCTGGTTCTGCGTAATAAACAATTTTTTGCCTGTGCCAGTGCGTTGCTGTACGGTGTCCTGCCCACAGCTCGCACGGTACTTGTAACATTCCACGCAGCCAGCACTGCAGCCTAATAGTGCCTGGTTCTGCGTAATAAACAATTTTTTGCCTGTGCCAGTGCGTTGCTGTACGGTGTCCTGCCTGCAGCTCGCACGGTACTTGTAACATTCCACGCAGCCAGCACTGCAGCCTAATAGTGCCTGGTTCTGCGTAATAAACAATTTTTTGCCTGTGCCAGTGCGTTGCTGTGCGGTGTCCTGCCTGCAGCTCGCACGGTACTTGTAACATTCCACGCAGCCAGCACCGCAGCCTAATAGTGCCTGGTTCTGCGTAATAAACAATTTTTTGCCTGTGCCATTGCGTTGCTGTACGGTGTCCTGCCTGCAGCTCGCACGGTACTTGTAACATTCCACGCAGCCAGCACTGCAGCCTAATAGTGCCTGGTTCTGCGTAATAAACAATTTTTTTCCTGTGCCAGTGCGTTGCTGTACGGTGTCCTGCCTGCACCTCGCACGGTACCTTCCATCTGTCTTAAAATATCTTAGCCTCTAGTGTGTACCTTTCACGAAATAGTACCTGCTACTTGTTTTACACATTTAGAGCCACCAGAAATTCTAAAATGTCACCCAAAAAAGCAATTCCCAAAAAAAGCGTTGCTAAGGGACAGGGACGAGGTACAGCCATTGGTAGTCGTGGCCAACTATCCACCAGTTCGGGCAGACAGATGAGGATTGATCGATCGTTCCTCCTGTCTAACTTTCCCCGTCAGGAAAATAAACGAGTATTGAGGCGGAAGACGAAGACCATCTAACGTCTTGGCTGGCAGACAAGACCTCAACAACAGGTTCTTGCAGCACACAAGGTTCCTTGAGCACTGTGTCTACTGTTGGTAGATACCATGCTGGGTCATCTAATCCACAACCTCTTCACAATTCCTCAGACCAACAGCAGCCCCAGGAAAATGTTGACATGGGTCACTCAGATGACTTATTTGGTACATATAATCCTTTGCATGAATCTGGTTTGCCAGACTCAGTAGTAGATGAGATAATTGATGAATAATTGTCCAATCATGGACAAATTTTAGAGACACCCCGGCCACATGAACGTGACTTTCAGCAAAGTCTTAGACCGTCTCAGGAGTTGGAGGATGATGATGATGAGACACACTTGTCATCCGGGGAGCAAAATCAATCTTGTTATCGGGAAGATTTAGAAGACGAAGGGGTTGATGATGAGACCACTGATCCCACGTGGAATGTTGCCATGCAGAGCCAGCAGAGCAGCACGGAGGAAGAAAGTGTGTATGTCCCACCAACAAAGGCACCAAGGCCTACTCCTCCCACCAGAACTGAAAGAGTCACCACTGTTGCCCAAACTGTGTCCACTGTGGCGCAAAATTTGTCGACTGTTGGACAAAATGTCTCAAATGTGGGCCTGAGTAATCCCTCTGTGAGTACAATCAAGCATAGAGGTCGGTCAGCCACTGTGTGGAATTTTTTTAAAGATGGGCCTTCTCATGAAAATGTGGTCATCTGTACCATCTGCCATGCAAGGCTAAGCAGAGGCCACGGGAAAGTAAACATGAGCACCAGCAGTATGCGGAAGCACATGGCTGGTCAGCACCCTATTCAGTGGTCAAAAGTGCAGCCTTCCACAACAGTGTCAACAGACCCAAAGACTGCCACGGTAACTCAGATCCGTCCGTCACAATCAAGTGTTGCTGAAGCTGGTCCAGCTCATATGTACTCATCCCAAGCAGCGGTTGCAGAGAGACTGAACACGAGTGCAGACAGTTCTCGGTCAGCAACATCCTTACAGTTGTCAGTGACACAGCTGTACGAAAGGAAGCAGAAATACCACTCTTCCCACCCATTAGCCAAAAAAATAAATGCCCAGATAGCTAAGTTGTTAGCAGTCGAGATGTTGCCGTTTAGGCTCGTGGGTACAGACTCTTTTCGTGAGCTTTTGGCTGCGGCAGTACCACGCTACTCGGTTCCAAGCCGCCACTACTTTTCACGTTGTGCCGTCCCCGCGTTACATGAGCATGTCATTAACAACCTCAAGCGTGCCCTCACCAACGCTGTAACCGGGAAAGTACACCTTACTACGGACACGTGGACAAGCAGTTCAGGACAGGGCCGGTACATCTCGCTCACCGCGCATTGGATAAACGTTGTGGAGAGTGTGCCAAACTCTGTTAGTGTTGCATCAAACATCCTACCCACGCCACGGATAGCTGGCACAAACTCATTCAGTGGCTCTGCATCATCCTATATGTCCAGTACAACATCTTCCGCTTCCTCGACCAATCCTCAATTGCCCTCAACATCACGGCCAAGTTGGGAGGTTTGCTGCAGCGCTTCAGCAAGACGCCAACAGGCTCTGCTGAAGCTGATCTGTTTAGGTCACACACCGCACACTGCAGTAGAGCTGTTGAAAGGTCTGAAGCAACAGACAGATGAGTGGCTATCCCCACTCCAACTCCAGACCGGTCTCGTGGTGAGCGACAATGGTCGTAACCTAGTGGCTGCACTAAAGCTCGGAAACCTTGTGCACGTGCCTTGCATGGCTCACGTGCTGAATCTAGTAGTGCAGAAATTCCTGCGTACATACCCAGAGTTATCTGACCTACTGGAGAAGGTGCGTCGAGTTTGCGCACATTTTCGTCATTCGTCAACAGCGGTTGGAAAACTTTCATTGCTTCAAAAGCAATTGAATTTGCCCAACCACAGACTCATTTGTGACATGCCGACACGATGGAACTCTACATTCCATATGTTATCGAGGATCAATGAGCAGCAGAGGGCAATATCCGAATATCAGTTGCAACATGCCCGTCAGACCGGCAGTCAGCCACGACATATTAGTACAATGGAGTGGGTGTGGATCGCTGACACAGCTGAGGTTCTTGATAATTTTGACTACTGCACAAAACTGGTGAGCGGGGATCAGTCCATCATCAGTGTCACTATCCCCATGCTGTGTCTGCTCAAAGAAACCCTCATTAATCAGAAAAATGAAGCATTGAGAGCCCAGCAGATGGCAATGGAGGCAGATTTAAACAGCGCAGTACCTAGCCAGCAAAGCCAATTTGACCAGGCAACATTGGCTCCTGAAGAGGAATCGGAGCAAGACGAGGAAGAGGATTTATTTTTTGTTGGTGCCGATGTCAACCCAGATGGTACTCCCAACCCCAGCTTTGTGTCTGTCCACCATGGGTGGGCTGGAGAGGAGGAGGCGGAGACAGACTTTGCGGATGCAATGGGTATTGAACATCGTTCTGAGGACACTGAAGACATGAGTCTATGCAGCTTGGGACACATGGCTGACTTCATGTGCACTTGTCTGCTAGAAGACCCACGAGTGATTAACATATTGCACAACGACCTCTACTGGTTGGCCACCTTCCTGGACCCACGTTATAAAGATAAATTCACCTCGCTGCTGTTTCAGTCACCACGTGGCTTGACAATTGACTATTTCAAGAGGGTTCTTGTGGATAATATGCTTCTAATATCACCGTCAGACAACTCTCTGCCCATAGCTAGCAACTCTGTGCAACAGCAGCCATTGGTCGGGGCACAATCATCCACGCTGTCCAGAAGAGATGCTGGAAAGATGTCCGCAAAGTGGGCTATGTTCAATAAGCCATCGAACCTGCAGCGCCATGTTGCTCCGGTAACCATCTCTCGGAGACAGAAACTTACCAACATGGTACAAGAATACTTAAGTGACAGTACCTGCTTCCTTACTGATGCCGCAGTCCCATTTAATTACTGGGTCTCCAAGCTCCACACTTGGACAGAGCTCTCGTTGTATGCCTTGGAGGTGCTGGCATGCCCTGCGGCTAGTGTGACATCAGAGCGGGTTTTCAGTGCCGCTGGGGGTATCATAACTGATACCAGGACACGTCTTACTCCAGAGAATGCAGACAGGCTTACTCTAATTAAGTTTAATAGGAACTGGATTTCACAAGACTTCTTGAGCCCTGAAGACGACAGTAGTCAAAGCTGAAGTGTCACGTTCAACATCAATATGTTGTTCCTGCAACCTGGTAATGAGGCTGCTTCATCATAAACCAACACTATACCTTTACTTCAGTTTCATTAACCATCAGAACACATTTTGACAATGAATCAACCTTTATTTTGTGTTAGCAAACATTCAAAAGCCCCTTGGGCTAATTTTTGGAGCCACCCAGGCTAACAAGCTGATCATGGCCCTTAGGCCTGCACTTATACCCAAATTGCCAAACAGCCCCTTGGGCAAATTTTTTGAGCCACCCAGGCTAACAAGCTTATCATGGCCCTTAGGCCTGCATTTATACCCAAAATGCCAAACAGCCCCTTGGGCTAATTTTTGGAGCCACCCAGGCTAACAAGCTGATCATGGCCCTTAGGCCTGCATTTATACCCAAAATGCCAAACAGCCCCTTGGGCAAATTTTTGGAGCCACCCAGGCTAACAAGCTTATCATGGCCCTTAGGCCTGCATTTATACCCAAAATGCCAAACAGCCCCTTGGGCAAATTTTTGGAGACACCCAGCCTAAGAAGGTTATCATGGCCCTTAGGCCTGCATTTATACTCAAAATGGCAAACAGCCCCTTGGGCAAATTTTTGGAGCCACCCAGGCTAACAAGCGTATCATGGCCGGTAGGCCTGCATTTTTACTCAACATGCCAAACAGCCCCTTGGGCAAATTTTTGGAGCCACCCAGGCTAACAAGCTGATCATGGCCCTTAGGCCTGCATTTATACCCAAAATGCCAAACAGCCCCTTGGGCTAATTTTTGGAGCCACCCAGGCTAACAAGCTTATCATGGCCGGTAGGCCTGCATTTATACTCAAAATGCCAAACAGCCCCTTGGGCTAATTTTTCCAGGCACCAAGCCTATGCCTCCATCGTGGGCATTGCATGTACTATGCTCCTAGTACAAGCAATTCTATTGTATGGGCCAAGCACCCTGCTTTCTGAAAAATATGTATATGAAGCCCCTTGAGCTAATTTTTTTAGGCAACAAGCCTATGCTTGCATCGTGGGCGTTGCTTGGACTATCATCCTGCTGGAGCCTGGTGAAAGGTCCCACTGTACGCTCTGTAGAAAACGCGTAGACGCGATGTGTAGCAGGTAGATGTCCCAGCCTCTCACATGTGTGTTCCTAGTCTTGTTGCCATAGCGAGGCATTAAGTAACCCCCCAAACACAGGCACTGTTTATTTGTCAGCAACATTTGTATGTGGAGTCATGATTTTACACTTAGTAACCAAGGTGACTTCATGCTCCATGCGGGCCGTAAAGTACTTGCTAATGATGCTCTCTCTCCCCTGTCCTCCACGGCAAATGTCTCGGGGTAATCCTTGACTCCTCCCTCTCCTTCAAGCCCCACCTTGAGTTCCTAACCAAGTCCCTGTGACTCCAACTCAAAAATATTTCAAGAATTTGCTCGTTACTCAACCCTGACACAGCTAAAACACTCATTAATGCCCTCATCATCTCCCGCCTTGACTACTGGAACCTCCTTCGCACAGGCCTCCCTGCCAACTCTCTTGCACCTCTCCAATCTATACTAAACTCTGCTGCCCGACTAATCCATCTGTCCTCACGCTACTCACCTGTCTACACCCTCTGCCAAGCCCTTCACTGGGTCCCCGCCCCACAGAGAGCTCACTTTAAAACACTGACCATGACATTCAAAGCCTTACACAACCTATCCACACCATACATCTCCGACATGATCTCCCGATACCATTCCTCACGCAACCTGCGTTCATCCCAAGAACTTCTCCGACACTCCCCCCTCATCTCCTCTTCCCACAACCGCATACAGGATTTCTCCCGGGCATCCACCATGCTCTGGAACTCGCTGCCCCACCTTATCACTCACTCGCCTACCCTGGGAACCTTCAAGAAACACCTAAAGACTCACCTCTTCCGACAGGCCTACAACCTGCCATGACACCCCGCTACACGCCCCACGACCGACACCTTCCCCACCCTATTGTATCCCCACCCACCCCTCGTAGAATGTGAGCCCACGCGTACAGGGTCCTCTCCTCTTGTACCTGTATGACCTTATTGTCTATGTTTATTGTACTTGTCCTTGTCTACCTTATCCTCATGTAAAGCGCCATGGAACCTATCGGTGCTATATAAATAAATAATAATTATAATAATGATGATGACTTTAAGCCCACCCACAAAACAACCTACACATCCATTCCCTGAAAAAAGACAGACACAAAGCAGTTTTTGTAAACTGGGTATTATTCCGCCATAATGGTAAAGATGTCAGAATTTTTTTTTTTTTTTTTTTTTTTTTTTTAGTTAGAACTTTGTAAAAAGTAGGAGAATATAAGAAATAATAACATAAAGAAATTGTGCAATGCACATGAACAAAAAATA
Source organism: Allobates femoralis (assembly GCA_033576535.1). Lineage (NCBI taxonomy): Eukaryota > Metazoa > Chordata > Amphibia > Anura > Aromobatidae > Allobates > Allobates femoralis. Next base: position 140,633,280 of record JARQOC010000009.1, read on the forward strand.
AAAACAAAAAAATAAGGGGTCTACAGCTGGCGGTAGGTTGCCGCATCCTCCGGGCTTGCCAGTAAAGTGACACCATCACCCTGGTCCTGCAAGAGGTCAAGGGCCCCATGAATGGCCTCCGCCAACCCTTGAGGGTGGATCCTCTGGGCAGGTGTGGGGAAAAATGGTAGGTCCCTGTTAGGTGGCCAGTGTTGAAAAGGAGGTACAGGCCTCTGGGGTGGCACATGGCTGTCCCGGGGGTGTGGGCCTGTCTTGGAGGTTGGAGTGTCTGAGTTGCCACCCCTCCAAATACTGGAAAACCTCACCTGGGTGGTTTGGGGGGCGACTGGCGTCAAGCACAATATGTAATGCTGACCTTGCCCGCAGTAGCCTGTCAAATGGAATTACATCCAGGAATGGTATCAGACTGTGGGCAAAGTCAGCATTACTTTGTGCACGCCGTCGATTAGGTGACCCCGGGATCAGACCATGGCTGCTGATGTGAGGTGGGCATCCAGGTTCCTCCTCTTGCGGCCGGACATGCCCCAAAACTGGGGTTGGTGCTGGTGGCGGCGGTGGTGGTGGTGTTGGTGCTGGTGGCGGCGGTGGTGGTGGTGTTGGTGCTGGTGGCGGCGGTGGTGGTGGTGTTGGTGCTGGTGGCGCGCGGCGGTGGTGGTGGCGGCGGTGGTGGTGGTGTTGGTGCTGGTGGCGGCGGCGGTGGTGGTGGTGGTATTCCACCAGCTTGGCCTTGGTCCTCCACTTCTATTATGGGTGCTTCAGGGGCCTCCCTCGCCTGTTCAGGCAGCTGTTGTGGTGCACGGCGCCTGCGGTAGTGAACCTCTCTGTGGGTAAAGGCCAAAAAAATTTGGTGAATGCATTGCATTTGGAAACAAAACCATAGGTCAAACATTAAGTTGCACGCTTTTTTGACTCTGTGTATCAGTGTATTCTGAATCAGATATTTTTTATTATTATTAAAGAATAACCAACTGTACATAACATAAAGGAATACGTCACTTTGTTTGCTAATTCCATAATAATACATAATTTTTCCCCCCTTATTAACCCCCACCCCCCCATCCCATCTAATCTAGACGATCAATAACACCAATGGTTCACATGAAAAAAACGTCCCCCTGACTTCACTGTTAACTTGACATACTTAATTTACCAAACTTTTAGGTTATATCATCTATGTAAACCAGGGAAGGGGTTCAAACGTATACAATATATATATATATAATATAATATGTAATATAATACAATATATATAATAATGACTATTCAGCCACTATCTCCATCCACATCTTTCTCAACCCTCGTCCATGGCTCCCATATCTGTGTATTCTGTGTTTTCATTGTTGACCTTAAGATTGAATTGCAGCCAATAAATTAGGACATTTTGGCTCATGCCTCAACCAATATTCTATGTGTGGGTAGTGTTGGTCCTCGATTTTTTGACATTACATTTGAAATTTAACCATTTGTCTGCCCAATTACACTGTGCCCTGCCTTAGGCAGGACAGCTATTTAGGCACTTGAAGACACATTAGTGGCCACAAGTATAGCATTTACTTTTTGTTGTAACTTTATGTGGACAAAGCTATAGCCTGACACTTTGAGGCAAACACATTCTTCAGGGTTGTTTGCCATCAGATGGACACAAAAAGACACAGTGTGGGCGGCCTTGGTTTCAAAGCACATAACCCAGATCTATAGGGCAGGTGAGCAAGACAGTAAATGGAGTCCTGCAGCATAGGTGACACATGAGCATTCGGCGTTAGTGGCCTACACTCCTTGTTGTTGCCATGTATGCTAATCAGGAATGTCTTGGTAAATAAAACCCACAAAACATATGGCTTGGCTTTTGAAATGACTGTAATGGACATAGAGTATGGGGTTGTTTTTGATCAGCAGGTCACACATCGTTAGTGCCAAACAAGGTGGTATTCCCAGATGGACAGTTTTACAATTATTCCAACGGGGCCGAACACAAAGCCGGGAACAGCAAGGGCAAACTTCTTGTTCCCTAAAGTACCTTGGACATAAAAGCCTGTTGCACTGAAAATATGGCCCCTTTAAGTTTGATTTTATACAGCATTAATACACTATGTTTTTCGGAGGATTCTTAATGTGGCCATCAGTTAACAACAAAACAATTAAATTCACATGTGGGCCCTAATATCTACACCATCACCTTGCAGGCCCAAATATACCCATGGGCAAACTCACCCACACGTATTTGTAGTGATACAGAGTATGTCCTCAAATGTGTATGACTGTGTCAACAATTTGTGATGGTGTACAAACAGTTTAGTGCAAAAGGGGTATATCCTTACAACGTTATTTACCCTAAAAACACCCACAATTAAACGTGTAGGGATGTATGTGGCCCTTATGCAAGTGGAGGGAGGCCATTAGGAACACATACAAATGATGTTTCCGACAGGCAAACCAGACAAGGCCACACACCTTAGAGGCCATTGCAGGGAAGAACATGGCTTTGTTCCACAAACATGCCAACAATAATAGCTAATTGTGAGGTCACGGAACATTGTGTCTGCCCACCCTGCTTATTTGTCCCAACGTCACAATGTGACTATAAATGTGTATGTCCTGGATCATTGCCAAAGGTAATAGAAATCTGTTGCACCATGGCAGAAACAAACCCCAGTGTGGGTATGTAAACCAGCACACTCATTATAGAGCTTCATACGTACACTGTGTGCCCTCGTGGACAGGGTCCTCTCCTCTTGTACCTGTACGACCTGATTGTCTTCCTTTACTGTTTTTTGTAGTTAACCATTATCCTCATGTAAAGTGCCATGGAACCTAATGGCGCTATATAAATAAATAATAATAATAGTAGACAACAGTGCTGCAGACACATACCTTGGCATACGGGCCACCGGTCCAAGGAAGGACAGCCGGTCGTAATGCTTGTAGATCAGCTCTGGAGCTGCTCCCGGGTCCCCCTCTGCGATCTGGCGATGTTGTTTGCGATGTTGATCTCGGCAGCTCCTCCAACGTTTTTGAAGATGGTCAACTGTGAAATGATTTCAAACCGGGTTTAGACATGTGTAATATTTGAAACACCAAAAGTATGTGTACAAATCAACAATAACATTTTATTCATGTTGTGTGTGTAATGTGTATACAAGTCACAGTGACACGACAGTGTGGAACATCATCAACAGCATTACGGACATTGAGCTCACGTGGACACTATCACAAATGAGGCAGGACACATGTCGACGCATCGAGAAGGTAATAGTGCGGGCACCAGACTATGCTCATTAGTGGTATTAATATACACCCAACCCCCTGGCCGTAAGAGCAAACAGCCCTTAAACTAAGTGTACTGTTGTGACCCCATCCAAATATAGGCAACTATGCGACGGCGCATGATAACACATTGAGGGTCCTGTATACCCACGAGGGCCCTGTATACCCACTGCTGGGGGCCCTGTATACCCACTGGGGCCCTGTATACCCACTGCTGGGGGCCCTGTATACTCACTGCTGGGGGCCCTCTATACCCACTGCTGGGGGGGCTGTAGACCCACTGAGGGCCCTGTATACAGGGACTGACTGGCACCCTACAGTTTGGGTGCCAGCCCTCCCTCACCGGTCCGACACAGGTGAGGACGGGGGTGGGGGGGGTGATGACTGGCGGCCGCCTCACAGTCACCGCAGCTCCCGCAGTCTCCTAGGGCTCGCTCCCAGCCGCAGCCTCGCGCTCCTCACAGCCGCTCACTCCCGGCCGCAGCCGCGCGCTGATGACGTCATCGCGTGGCCAGGAGCTTGCGGTTCCGGCTGCTGCTTCGGGGTCATGCGCTGCTTCATGCTCCTGCAGCCGCATGACCCGTGCCCCTGCCTGTATACCATAATATGGGGGCATGTATACCCATCTGGGGGCCTGTATACTCTGCAGGGGGAGCTGTATACTCTGCTGGGGGGCTGTCTACCAGTGATAGCCGCTGTATACGAGGATGGCGGTCAATATGTTTTCACAGTTTTTGGGGGCAAAAATAGGGGGGTCGGCTTATACACAGGTCGGCTTATACACGAGTATATATACAGTAAATCCAATATATAACGGGTGAACTCATTTAACTTACTCATATTGCTCTGTTCATCATGGCCACTCAGATGGAACGCAGGGAACATCACTTGGGCGATCTCTCTCCAGGCAGTAGTCCTCATGATGTTATCCCCATAGTCAGGGTCTGTTGGGAGCCATAGCAGTGGCCGAGCCTCCACCAGAGGAATCAAACGCAGCGTGTTCACAGTGACACGGCCGGCCATGATTGCTCTGTGGAAGGAATTGCTGTGTGTGTGCGTCTGTCACAGCGAGTCGTTTCCTCTTTGCTTAAAGCATGGTGTGTGCAGGAGAATCACTTCCCCCTAGCATCATCGGCTCCAAATAAGAGAAAAACCTGCGAGTTTGGACTCGCACACTTTCAGAGACACATCAGCGATTTGTAAATCGCATTATTCGCTATTATTCGGTTCCCTATTCATTAACATTGGACTCGCTAGACTCGCAACGAGTAGCGAGTCCTGGACTCGGACTCGTGCGGGTCTAGCGATTCCGAGTAATTTAGGACTCGCTCATCCCTAGTGTCCACTTAAGCTGAGCGGACAGGGAGACGCTGCTTGCCTTAAGCGGATGCCAGGCAGCCTGATGTGTGAACTGGTTACCACGATCAACATCGGGTAACCAGGGGCTGCGTCACCAGGAAGCGGTAGGGGTGACGGATCTCCGCTTCACTGAGAAAATCTAAGTATTTAGCGGAGTCCCGCTACAAACTTCCAACGCAGCTGTGTGACCCTGGCCTGAGCCTAATAATATTGTGTACATGGAAGAGCCCAGAATACAGGAGACCAGTATGACTAATTCTTTGTTTCTAGTGAGGATGGGCAGCACGATGGCTCAGTGGTTAGCACTCACCAAGGACAATATCTACAGGGAGTTTGTATGTTCTCCCTGTATTTGGTCAGTTTCTTTCCACACTCCAAAGACATACTGTCACACGTTGACTGCTCTGCAGTCCATGTGAATTGCTCTGCTACAGAATTAATGTGTGTCTTTTTCCTGTGGCACATTCATTATTAATGTGTAGATGCTGCTGTGTTGCAGTCTATGGCTGACGTGGCTCTCCAATCGCAGGTGAACTGCCATTGCTGGATGTTTCGGCTGACTTAGTTGTCCACTCCCCCAGCCATTAAATAGCCTTCTCTTTCACCAGTTGTTGTTGCTGATAGAGTCTATGCCTGCCTTGACCACGTGTGATGTTAGAACATCTGTGCTATTTCTGAAGTCCTCCTACAGTGAATAAATTCATCTTTGGAGAATTTGCTGCTTCTATTCCGGTTAGTAGGTGGAGGTGAGAGGGTGCTAGACCAGGGCTGGATGAGGGGTGGAGGGCAAGGGTGGTGACCCAGACCTCCTTACCACCTGAGGTACCTCTGGGAGCAGGGAGAGCTAAGGATCTCAGTACAGGATCAGACTAGCTACCCAGGTACCCTGCCCATAATTGTCATCTTACTACTCATTACTTCCTCTTCTATACCACTACCGTGACACATACTGATAGGGAGTTTAGAATATGGGAACAGTGATAGTGACTTACATACATCATCGAGTATTTATCAGTGCTACAGAGGTTAGTAAAATAAGTAAATAAGCAGAAATTTGGGCCATTCCATTATCTCTTGTCTTTTTAGCATATAGTCATTAATGAATGGAGATATGACATACACAATGATTCTATGCACAGTGACAATCTCACACGCCCTGTACCGCTATGTGCTGGGTCTGTGAATCAGGTTTTTCCACCTCCACCTTACAAACACACATTGTCAGAGCTCAGGTTTCTAATGGCTGACATCCACTAATCCCCGAGCGTTCACTTAATGGTTCACAAAAGAACAGCAAATCTTGTTTTCAGCATTTAGAAACCAAATCATTATTGTTAGTAAACAATCTGCAAATCCAGATGGGAATATCGTCTTCCCAGGCCAAATAATCATGTGTGGGAACAGAAATGAACTCATCTGTCATTGTTTTTAACAACGTGCACATGGTTCTTTATAATTACTTACTGAGAAACGCTTTTAAATTCTCTTGTCCATTATATCATTGGCGGTACATTTATAGAGACAATTTAATTCATTCTGAACTACCAAGTAGACCTAAAACAAGCTTTTTTTTAACAAATGTAGGGGCCTTAATTCAAGGGAATCTGTCAGCAGGTTTTTGCTACTGAATCTGAGAGCAGCATAAATTAGAGGCAGATACCCTGATTCCAGTGAGGTGTAACCTACTGAACAGCTAATTGTAGATTTGAACAAATCAGTTTTATCAGCAGGAGATTATCACTATCAAAGTCCTACATATTCATGAGCTCTGGGTAACCCTGCCCACATCACGGATTGGTAGCTTTCTCTCTATGCACTGTATATACAGAAAGATGCCAATCAGTGGTGTGTGGGTGAGGTTATACACAGCTCGGCTTTCAGAGATCATTTAGATCTGCAGCAAAGAAAACAGTGACTTTATTATAAAGCAGTTCCTTAACGCCTACACAACACCCACCAGACATGTATGCAGTGGCGTAAGTAGAGTCCGAAGGGCCCTAGTGTGAAATTTGGACCTGCTCCTCCCCCCTTCCCACATTGGTCAGATGTATGGGCCCCATGTAACGTTCTAAATCCTATAAAGACTCACAAATTGACCCCTCTACCCTTCATTATGTATTAATGTCTCTCATCCAGCGATATATGGTCCTTCTCCTGGAATATGTCCTCTATTATAGTATAACGCAGCCTCATAGCCCTCCATATAAAATAATGCAGGCTCATAACCCGTCATGTAATATAATGCAGACTCATTGCCCTCCAGATAATATAATGCAGCATCATAGCCCTCCAGATAATCTAATGCAGCGTCATAGCTCTGCAGATAATATAATGCAGAGTCATAGGTCTCCAAATAATATAATGCAGCCTCATAGCCCTTCAGATAATATAATGCAGCCTCATAGCCCTCCAGATAATATAATGCAGAGCCATAGCCCTCCAGATAATATAATGCAGAGACATAGCTCTCCACATAATATACTGCATTGTCACAGCCCTCCAGATAATATAATGCAGCGTCACAGTCCTCCAGATAATATAATGCAGCGTCACCGCCCTTTATATAGTATAACACAATAATGCAGCCTTATAGCTCTCCATATAGCATACATCTTCCCCACACAGAAACACTGCCCCCTATACAACCTGCCCCACTCATCCAGTCACACTGCCCCCTGTACAACCTGTCTCACTCATCCAGACACACTGCCCCCTGTACAGCCCCCTACACACAGACACACTGCCCACTGTACAGCGCCCCACACCCATTCACACTGCCCCCTGTGCAGCCCACACACACACACACTGCCCCCTTTACAGCCCCCCCCCCACACACACTGCACCTTTACAGCCCCCCTACACACACAGACACACTGTCCACTGTACAGCCACACACACACACTCCCATTCCCCCTCTCCAGAAGCTCACTGCTCCTGCAAGCAGCTCCGTCCTGTCTGTGATGAGGTCCTTAGGTACGCACATCCATGTAAAGCAGGCGCAGGGGTCGGCGGGCTCTGGGCCCCTGTACCTCCGAGCCCGGTTGCACTTGTGATCCCTGCGACCGTGGTTGTTACGCCACTGGCCACATTAGCAATGAAAGCAGTATGTGTGTATATACATTTATACACATACTGCTTTCATTTCTAAAAGAAGTGGGTCTCTATCCTAATCCTTGAAGATGTCTAAGTATTGGGGTACTTTCATATCTGTGTTTTTTTAAATCAGGCACATTTCCACGTTTTTTTTTAAATAATAAATCCGGCAACATTGCATTCGTGACCAATGCATTTCCTATGGACTTCCAGTAATGTGAATTGTTTCCAGTTGCACCCTCTTTCTGCCATATCTGTCAAAATTCGGCACTTCAGGTATTTTTTTTAAAAACGAAAATCCCAGAGGTTTTCTGTCAGGCAAATAAAACTGTATTGTGACGGATCCATCATAATACGGCATACAGTGCAATGCAAGTCAATGGGTGCCGACATATTGTGACGGATCCGTCATAATACGGTATACATCACAATGCAAGTCATTGGGTGCCAGATCTATTTTGTCAGATCCTGCACGCCTACTGAGCATGCCTAGAAAGCTCGAGCCCCTAGAAGGCTGCCTATATATAGAATATAGGAGGGCACTAAAATAATGGATCCGGAAAATAATGCACAATACCGGAAGCAGCAGTGTGTGGCTGGTCAGGTTGTCCTCCGGATATGACACTCAGATCTGGAGGAAAACCTGACCTGTTACCATGCGGTTGGCACCCAGTATTTTTACAAAAACAGAAACTGCAAGAATCCGAATTTCAGAGAAAAATCAGATTTAAAAAAAAATGCAGATGTAAACGTAGCCTTAAAAGCACAAAGAAATGCATGAAAAATAATTTTACCAAATAACTTTTGGGAGTTTTGTAAGTTTCCTTACAGGACCCCCTCCATGCTGCACATTACCCGACAGGACCTCCTCCATGCTGCACAGTACCTGACAGGGCCCCCTCCATGCTACAAATTCCCTGACAGGATCCCCTCCATGCTGCACAGTACGTGACAGGGCCCCCTCCATGCTACAAATTCCCTGACAGGATCCCCTCCAGGCTGCACACATTACCTGACAGTGCCCCCTCCATGCTGCACAGTATTCCATGCTGCACTAGTTACCTGACAGGGCCCCCTTCATGCTATACAGAACACCCTCCATGCTGCACACATTACCTGATAGGGCCCCCTCCATGCTGCACAGTACCCCCTCTATGCTACAAATTCCCTGACAGGATCCCATCCAGGCTGCACACATTACTTGACAGTGCCCCCTCCATGCGGCACAGTATTCCATGCTGCACTAGTTACCTGACAGGGCCCCCTTCATGCTATACAGAACACCCTCCATGCTGCACACATTACCTGATAGGGCCCCCCTCCATGCTGCACAGTACCCCCTCTATGCTACAAATTCCCTGACAGGATCCCATCCAGGCTGCACACATTACTTGACAGTGCCCCCTCCATGCGGCACAGTATTCCATGCTGCACTAGTTACCTGACAGGGTCCCCTTCATGCTATACAGAACACCCTCCATGCTGCACACATTACCTGATAGGGCCCCCTCCATGCTGCACAGTACCCCCTCCATGCTGCAATAGTTGCCTGACAGGGCCCCCTTCATGCTATACAGAACACCCTCCATGCTGCACACATTACCTGATAGGGCCCCCTCCATGCTGCACAGTACCCCCTCCATGCTGCAATAGTTGCCTGACAGGGCCCCCTCCATGCTACACAGAACCCCCTCCATGCTGCACACATTACCTGACGGGGCCCCCTGCATGCTGCACACTAGAACCCCATCCATGTTGCACAGAACCTGACAGGACCCCATCCGTACTGCACACGTTATCTGACAGGACCCCCTCCATGTTGCATTACCTGCTCATTCTGTGTGCTGATTGGTGCGTCTGTGATGTGATCACCGGTCGACGGTGGGTTGTTATGATAGCTGTGGGTCTGCCTAAGACCTACATGGGTCATCATTATGGAGCCCGCGTGAAACCCTGCCTGTGACCAGGCTTCAAAGCAGATTGTAATTTTTACTATATGCTGCAATACTGTATATAGCACAATAAATAGGATGATCACAGATTATAATCCCCTAAAGGACTAATAAATGCAGTGAAAAGATAAAAGTAAATGTTTAAAAAAGACTGAAAAAACATAAATTTTAAAATTATTCCCTTTTTAATTAAAAATAAGATTACAGAAAATATCCATGTGAGATGTGATATCGCCATGTTCCAAAAAGTCAGATCTATCAAGGAATAAAAATCCCAATCAGTAAACTCCGTAAACAGAAAAAATTCAAGAATGAAAAATTACATTTTTTAGTTGCTACAATGCCATAAAAACAATTCCCTAAAAACAATGTCAGATTTGATGGTTTCTTTACAATTTCACCTCACTTGGAATTTTTTCCCCCATTTTCCAGTACACTATGTGGTAAAATGAATGGTGCCATTCTAAAGTACTAGTCATCCCATAATAAAAACAAGCCCCCATATTGCTATGTGGACAGAAAATTATAAAAGTTATGGCTCTGGGAAGAAGGGGAGAAAAAACAAAAATGCAAAAAGCATAAATTGACCCCATAAATTGACCCCATTGTGAAGGGGTTAAGTGACACATTGCTGGAATCTGGGTCTCTGTCTCTACATCTTGCTCCTTTCAGATTACGAGGTAAAAACTTATAGATTCCCTTCAAGAGCCCCTGTACAGATTGGACTAAATTTGGCCAAACCCATTGATATTGGTGCGGTCAGCTAATGATCCAACGTAAATAAAGGCTTCCCGACAAAAGATGAGCAGACCTGTTAAAATTCAAGTTCTGGAGGTTCAGCCGGACTTTTTTTAAAGTTCTGTTCTGGACCCGAACTTGATCCGAACCTCATTGTAAGTCTCAGATTGGACAGTTCAGCTCTCCATCCACATACAGCCAGCCATAAAGAAAGCACTTCCAGGAGGGCAGAGTATTGTAAATGTCTTTTTTTGTAAACACTGAATCCGATAATGCTGATTTTACCCCCAGTAGGAGCCGATCAAACACTGCAAGCAGCTCACACTGGGCCGAGCACTGAGTGTACCCGAGTACAGCGATACCTGCTCCAGTGGTTTGCATATGTAAAGTACTCGAACTCCAAACCCGAACCCTGATTTGTTTTTAAAAGTCTGTGTTCGGTACAAACTTTGAACCTTGAAGTCTGATTCTGTGGTGCCCTGCCAACGCAGGTAACCACATATCTCTCTGCTGCACAGCTAGGTTTCCACAGTAGGTAGTACTACAAACAACACCTTCCACCCCAGCACAGTAGGGGGAGCTCAACCTGCTGCACTTAGGCAGGATCCCCTATAAATACTGCTGCTGGGGGCGGAGTTAGTCAGAGTGTGGCAGACGCTAGAAGAGCTGCAGGAGAGTTCTGGTGCTGGTGCCACGTGCAGGCCCAGGCCAGAGATGCAGACCAGCCCTTCTGTGTCACACCAGCCTAAGTGGGACTGGAGGAAGAAACAGAGACAGGGGAACAGGTAGCTCAGATCGCGAGTTCACCCCAGAAGAGAAGCCGGATATCGGGGATCTGCAGCAGTGGAGACCTCCAAGTCCCACTGGAAACCCCTTGGCACCGAGGAAGCTTCAGCTACCCGGTCTCCTGAGAGAGTCACAGAGAGGGAGCCAGGACTAGCAGGGCGCTGCAGATCAGGAGAAAGGGTCGTCCCGGAGACCGCATAGGAGAGAGAGATACCGAAGAAGAGAGTGGAGGCAAGTCAGGATTTAATAGACTGTGCTTCATCACACACACAGAGGAGGAGGCCTTATACCCACTTGCTGTGGGAGCCCACTGTGCAGCCCAGCTACCAGTCAGTGCTCTGGACAATTTGCCTACAAACCATCAGTAAAAAGGTAAAGAGACTTTGGCTGCATGTGTGCATTCTTTCCCTTCAACCACCGTGCCCCCCTATAGACTGTACCTATAACTGTCCCGGCTCTGCTGCATGCTGCCCATCCTCACCACTCTGCCCCGGAGGTCTTAGTCCTGCCTGCAATATCACCAACCTCCGGAGGACTGTAGCGGCGCTAGTTATCTCTCACCAGACACAGCAGGTGGCGTCACGAAGACAAGACTGTATATAATCCCTGTAAATACCCCCCTTTTCACTGACCCCCAGGGCCACAGCCTCGGGCAGCCACCCGTGACATCCTGGACCGTAACCGAGCCCGAGCCCTGAGTACCCTGCCCTGGGCGAGTCAATTCACTCATCCTTACTCCTGATGTTGGGGTAGAGAGATATCTGGCCTGTTGGACTTCCAATGATCAATTTTTTTATTCTCTGAAATATACACTGTTGGCATAGGAGTCTGTCAGCATGTGGCTCGTGGGTCTGTGATGTGTGGCTTGCAGTGGCTTCCAGCTTGGTGCATAAACACCAGGTCTAGCAAAGAGCAGATGGTGACTCTTGTGAATAGTTCCACATAGAAGGACAGATCTGAATGAGGGTATTGTAGGAACCCCTAGATCGTGGTGTGATTTTCATGGAAAAGCTTTAGGTGTCATTACACCAGAAATGGGGGCTCTGGGTGTCACTACTGAGAGGGGGCTGAACCTGGATGTGGCTGTTAGGGTCAGAAAGGCTGGGGACCTCTGATCTAAGCCAAGAAATCTAGGGGGCATAAATATCTAATGTGTATGGGGAACATTAGAGGAGATCCACTATTTAATCTATATCCTGCATGTTTTCCTTCAATCTCCTCCCCCCTCTCCATTGATTGATGTCTCTTACTTCATAGAGTCAGAGAAGGGAGGAGAGAGATAGAAAATAATCAATTAGGAAGTAACCCTTAAATTACTGCAACACCATGATGCACGATAGCCTGTACTTAATAGTCAGAGACCCCTTAAGGCTCTTTGCTATTTGTGTAAAACTGGATGAACTTCCTCCTAGTCATTGCCCAATTTTGCCCCGGATTGTAATTGGTCTTTTGCTTCTTGACTGTTTGACAATACAATATGGATGATGTTGCATAAGAGCTAATAAAAAGTAAGAGAGTTCTGATATACCAACCAATCAGATTCCATTGATAATGTTTTAAGTTTTTTTGGAACTGAAAGACGCAACAGAAGTTACAATGTATTCCACTTTTCAGTAGCGTTATTATCTCCCCCTCTAAATGATTTGTATAACATCTTTTCCATTTATTTTGTACATAGGATATAATGTTGAGGATGTGAAAGCAGTTCTTATATTATCCAATCAGAGCGCAGCTCCTGCCTCGGGAACCAATGTGATCAAAGACTCTACAGAGACACCTCCAGGTCGGTCTCAGAATTTGTCATTTGAACTAATGTTCACCATTTTTACTATTAGTATCTCATTTTTTCACACTGTAAAGAGTGCCTTATTAGATTACTAAGTGGCTGTCCCACAAATACGTCTTACACAAAAAAAACATACAATTACCCAGATATTGCTGTTACATACCAGTTATGGATGCTCCTGATGTTCATATGATTACCTGTAGTAATGACCACTGAATATAGTCAGTAGACTCACATGCTCAGTAGATCCGCTGCACCACCTAGACAACAGTATGATCTCTGCAGACTCACTAGTAGAGGGGCTCATCACCACTAGTTAGCTGTCGGCTGACTGTGATCTCTCCCAACTACAAGATACCCCAGACAAATATGGACCTACATTGGCTGGAGGGACAGTCATTCATCTGCAGGTATACAAAAACTATCTAAGATTACTGTTGTTATGCACATATCAACTCACACACAGGTACAAGGAGAAATAAAGCCTAAATCCCTGAAGTCACACCCACACCCTGCTGGTTCCTGTTCAGATTAGAATGTCACTAGCCACAAAACTGGAAACCACAGCTCGGACCTATCTACCTAAAAGGCCATTGTGCTCTTTCTCATTCCTCATGAGGAACCAGAGGGGAGGATGCTACACACATCTAACCAGGATAAGGAAAGGGTGCAGAGGAAGACAAGGACCAAGGTGAGGAAACTTAAAGTATATGCACAAGGAGTAAAAAGGAGAATAATAAATTCATAAAAGGGGAAACATCCCATCAATCTAACTAAAGACTGAAGAAAGGTGTAGGAAAAGCAAATGAGAAAACCCAGAGAAGTACAACATTGACTTTAGCTTACCCAGCAAAATCCCTTAGCTTCAGGGCTAGAACTCCTTAGCAGAAATCCACCTAAAAATTATAGCCAGCAGAGAAGACTCATGCAAGTTAGGCATAAATAGCCCCACCTAGGATGTGAGAGGACAGAGAAAAAAATAGGAACGTGAGAACATCTGACTAGCAATGGAAGAAAATCAAATTGTGAAGTGTTGCGGAATATGTTGGTGCTGTATAAATAAAGATTATTATTAGTATAAGGCGGCCGTCACACGCTTCAATGTCCTGCACGATATCGCTTAAGCGATCTGCTTTTTGATCGCTTAAGCGATATAGTTTGTGCATCGCTGCGTGCAATCAAGCGATTTTACAATGTAAAATCGCTTGATCGTGACATCGCAGATATGAGAGCCGGAGCTCATATCAAGCGATAAACGCTTGATCAATCTGCCTCATCGTGGTGTGTGACACCACGATGAACAATCTCCCAGCGGCAGAGCCTATGCTGGGAGATGGTATCTATGGTAAACGTCGGGTTACTAAGCGCCGCGCGGCGCCTAGTAACCCGATGTGTACCATAGTTACCAGTGATCTCGCTGGTCCACATCGCTGGTGAGTCTGTCTGTGTGACAGCTCACCAGCGATGTGAGCAATATCGTTAGCAATCGCGCGTGCACGTGATCGCTAACAATATCGCTCACGATATTGTAGCGTGTGACGGCCGCCTAAGAGAAACCTCAGTATATAGACAGAGACCAACCAGGCTGTGGCTCAGCAGAAAAGGAAACTAACCACGGAGCAAGAAGCCACCTGGATTGTCCTTAGACCGATGCATGCAACTGGCTTGGTTGATGGACAAGGTTGTGTGAATCAATTTGCACCAACTGTACCAAAAGCAAATGAAAATGTTTCTAGCACATAATGAAAATCAGTCTGTTTGGGAAAAGCGAGGATGTGTAAATATGGCTTAAGCGTGGATTCACAAATCCGCGTGTACCGTGAAACTTGATAGCCTCCTATAGGCATATAAATTATTAAGGGTGACATGGAAGTGTAAATATGGCCTTTACACCTCTATATAGGTAGACAGCATTCCCAAATGCACAATAAACAGACAAGTTAGATCAGCAAATCCAAGCAAAAAGCAATAAATGTTTAGATGAAGGTTCCTGTGAACAGTTATATTCAACGACCCTGCCTGATATCTGTACTGTACGTGATGCACCTGAACAGAGTTTCATTCATTGGAGGGAAAAAAATTTGGATAAATCCTTATGTTACTAGTAGGGAGAGCGGGTTGTCCTAACACAAATTTACATTGTCTGATCAGAGCCGAAGGTTCAAGATAATGAGAAGACACACGACCCCGACAAGGGGAATGGTAACACCAGGTTGCCAATTCTTAATAGTCAGGGGGAATTTCAGAGGAAAGGCACAATTCAATTTAATGAGAGCAGGTGTTTTAAAATATTTCATGGGAAATAGAAGTATTTACTAAAACAGACGTGTCAGGAATAGTAAAAGTCCACTTTACGACATGTGTGACAACTCCTATAAGTGACAAATTAGAATTGCTGAGTATCATTGGATGCGTCACACTTAAGTGACCAGCTGTTCATACACTGCTCGAGTTACCCATAAATGTTGGCCATTGAACAAGATCTCCCTATATAACACTCTACAGTCATGGCCAAACGTTTTGAGAATGATACAAATATTAATTTTAACAAAGTCTACTGCTTCAGTTTTTCTAATGGCAATTTGCATATACTCCAGAATGTCATAAAGAGTGATCAGCTTAACAGCAATTACTTGCTAAGTCAATATTTGCCTAGAAAATGAACTCTAACCCCCAAAACACATTTCAACATTATTGCAGTCCTGCCTTAAAAGGAGCAGCTAACATCGTTTTAGTGATTGTTCCATTAACACAGGTGTGGGTGTTGATGAGGACAGGGCTGGCGATCAATCAGTCATGATTAAGTAAGAATGACACCACTGGACACTTTAAAAGGAGGCTGGTGCTTGGTATCATTGTTTCTCTTCTGTTAACCATGGTTATCTCTAAAGAAACACGTGCAGCCATCATTGCACTGCACAAAAATGGCCTAACAGGGAAGAGTATCGCAGCTAGAAAGATTGCACCTCAGTCAACAAATTATCGCATCATCAAGAACTTCAAGGAGAGAGCTTCCATTGTTGTCAAAAAGGCTCCAGGGCGCCCAAGAAAGACCAGCAAGCGCCAGGACCGTATCTTAAAACTGTTTCAGCTGTGGGATCGGACTACCAGCAGTGCCGAGCTTGCTCAGGAATGGCAGCAGGCTGGTGTGAGTGCTTCTGCACGCACTGTGAGGCCGAGACTCTTTGAGCAAGGCCTGGTTTCAAGGAGGGCAGCAAAGAAGCCACTTCTCTCCAGAAAAAACATCAGGGACCGACTGATATTCTGCAAAAGGTACAGGGAGTGGACTGCTGAGGACTGGGGGAAAGGTACAGGGAGTGGACTGCTGAGGACTGGGGAAAGGTACAGGGAGTGGACTGCTGAGGACTGGGGTAAAGTCATTTTCTCTGATGAATCCCCTTTTCGATTGTTTGGGACATCTGGAAAACAGCTTATTCGGAGAAGAAGAGGTGAGCGCTACTACCAGTCTTGTCTCATGCCAACTGTAAAGCATCCTGAAATCATTCATTTGTGGGGTTGCATCTCAGCCAAGGGAATCGGCTCACTCACAGTCTTGCCTAAAAACACAGCCATGAATAAAGAATGGTACCAGAATGTCCTCCAAGAGCAACTTCTCCCAATCGTCCAAGAGCAGTTTGGCACCCAAAAATGCCTTTTCCAGCATGATGGAGCACCTTGCCATAAAGCAAAGGTGATAACTAAATGGCTCAGGGAACAAAACATAGAGATTTTGGGTCCATGGCTAGGAAACTCCCCAGATCTTAATCCCATTGAGAACTTGTGGTCAATCATCAAGAGACGGTTGGACAAACAAAAATCAACAAATTCTGCCAAAATGCAAGCATTGATTATGCAAGAATGGACGGCTATCAGTCAGGATTTGGTCCAGAAGTAGATTGAGAGCAGCCAGGGAGAATTGCAGAGGTCCTGAAGAAGAAGAGTCAACACTGCAAATATTGAATTGCTGCATTAACTCATTCTAACTGTCAATATAAGCTTTTGGTACTCATAATATGATTGCAATTATATTTCTGTATGTGATATAAACATCAGACAAACACAAATAAAAACCAGAGGGCAGCAGATCATGTGAAAATATAATTTTGGTGTCATTCTCAAAACTTTTGGCCATGACTGTATATACTCTTAAGGTACCATCACACGTGGCAATATTGCTTGCAATTTCACTGGCAATTTGCTGCTTGCAGTGAAATCATGGAGACATTGTTCCATTTGTACACGGCAACAAAATAGAACAATGTGTCCATGATTTCACTACAACCAGCAAATTGCCAGTGAAATTGCAAACAATATTGCTGCGTGTGACGGTACCTTTAGGGTACCTTTACATGTGGCAACATTGCATGCAATTTCACTTTCAACTTACTGGTTGCAGTGAAATCATGGACACATTGTTCTGTCTTGTTGCTGTGTACAAATGTAACAATGTCTCCATGATTTCACTACAACCAGTAAGTTGCAAGTGAAATTGCATGAAATGTTGCGACGTGTAAAGGTACCCTTAGGTTACCTTCACTCGCGGCAATATTGCCAGGCAATTTCACTGGCAATTTACTGGTTGCAGTGAAATCATGGAACCATTGTTCCATTTGTACACAGCAACAAAATAGAACAATGTGTCCATGATTTCAATGCAACCAGCAAATTGCCAGTGAAATTGCCTAGCAATATTGCCGCGTGTGAAGGTACCCTTATAGCAAAGTATTCACTGATCTCTGGGAGACCAGTCCAAGAAAACACTGCGGGCAGCTGGCTAAAGCGCTCAAACACAGTGAATTCCTAGGCACATTGCCCCTGGGAAATATGAATATGCAAATAGAGTCTGTGGAGCCTCGGTTAGGAGTCTCAAACACAGAACTAGCCATATATCCCTCCAGGGAAGGACCCAGCCAAGGGTGGCTCCTTGCGGAGAACACCATAACCACCATATGAAGTGGCCCTTTAAGTCAATATCCAACTCTTTTACAAGTTTACAGATATGGCAAGGGAATGCCAAGGCCAGGTATCCATCCACATTCTGTGTTTGAGACTCCTAACCGAGGCTCCACAGACTCTATTTGCATATTCATATTTCCCAGGGGGCAATGTGCCTAGGAATTCACTGTGTTGGAGCGCTTTAGCCAGCTGCCCGCAGTGTTTTCTTGGACTGGTCTCCCTGAGATCAGTGAATACTTTGCAATCTAGGTCTACTAGGCCTTGCTCCCACCTAGCCAGAATCCTACTCCACACTGATGAGGGGCAACACCCCGAAACAGCTGTATGTGGATGGATACCTGGCCTTGGCATTCCCTTGTCATATCTGTAAACTTGTAAAAGAGTTGGATATTGACTTAAAGGGCCACTTCATATGGTGGTTATGGTGTACTCCGCAAGGAGCCACCCCTTGGCTGGGTCCTTCCCTGGAGGGATATATGGCTAGTTCTGTGTTTGAGACTCCTAACCGAGGCTCCACAGACTCTGTTTGCATAAGGTACCCTTATAGGGCATACGAAGGGGGATCTTCTGCATGAGGCTAACCTTTTGTATGCTTTTCTGTATTATCATTTTTGGATGGTCTATATTTTTAATATTGGAACTGGAGAGTAAAATTGCAGAAAAGGAAATACATGTTATATAACTCAAAATATCCATGAGTCAGGATAGTTACCGTAATACTTAGGTCTGGAAATCACATGCCAAGCCATATATGAAATAATAAACCCTTTATGGTACCTTTACACGCCGCTACCGAGGGTAGCAACAGGTAGGCACCGCACGTGCGCGTTTTCAACGGTTCCTAACGGTACCTGATGCCGCAAATACACGCCGCCACAAGGTGCTCCACAGAAGGTATTTTCGTTCCCTGGAAGTGCCGACGGGTGTCGCAGGTTACCTTCTGTGGAGCACCTTCCCTGATTTACACGCCGCTACCACAAGGGAATCTGGGCGTACATATTGTGCGCCATAACTACATAGGCATGACTGAGTTGTGTATTACGCGACGCTCGTACAGTGATTGGACAATGCAATAACATCATGATTGGCCAGCCAGCGCAGGGAGGCTGACTAATACATGACACTATAGCAAATGTGTATTGTGACTGGTCTGCTCGTTAAATATGCCGCCCTGTGCAGGGACAGCCAATGGGTACACAGTAGTCCCCACTAATGATAGCTGATGGGGTGTGGTATACATGACGCTGTGGCACGCCCCAGAGAACTCAAATACCTTGCCTGTGCCCCGATTACACGCCGCCACCATAGGGATTATACCTGCTTGTTTTTCAGCACGGCTGAAACACAGGTATCTAAAGAGACAGGGAGGAACAACCTGAATTACACGCCGCCACTTCGCGGTGTTTTGAAGGTAAAAGGTACAATTGTGTCCGATACCTGCCGGTTTCTACCTTTCGGTAGCGGCGTGTAAAGGTACCATTACTGTTAATTCTAGCATGTTTTATAAGCATGTAAACCATAACCTATATTCACACCTCATTACATTTCACACCCGACCCAGGCCTCAATCAGACATCTGATTTTCATGTAAGTGTTCTATCTGTGGATCTCGTAGATAACGCACATACCCATTGTAAACTATGAAGCTGTTCATATGTCCAAGTACTTTGTAGTCCATGTGTGTCTGCAAAAAAATCACAGAGACACGTCTGGAGGTTTTCACGGATAGCACTGGTACTTATAATAATGAATGGGGCCATTCACATGTCCGTGATATTCAGTGGACCGAGTGGTCTGTGTAGAGCTATGTCCGATTTTGATTCAAGTGTCGGATCAAAATTGGCAATGCAAGTCTATGGCACAGTGAGAAAATAGTCAGCATTCAGATGGCATCCAAGTCTAATCCAGTTCTCATGGACCGCTAGATAAGAAAAGAATAGGTTATCATTACTGACTAGTGATGAGCCACCACCTCAATATTCGAATTCGGCTCGATTCGTCAAATTGGTGATTTGTTCGTCGAATGTTTGTCGAACACCGCGAATCCCATTGAAATCAATGGCAGAGGCTACAGCAAACACATAGAAAACACCTTTAAAGGTCTCCAAAAGCTGCCAAACTACTCAGGATAGACAACAAACACCAGGAAAAGTGACAACAATCCAAACACAGTACAAATAGTCAGAGGCAAAGTGGCATTAGTTTTCAACATTAAGTAAAAAGAGGTGGAAGAGTAAAAGGAGAATGAGACACAGGTATGGGCATGTCACACCCTTCTTAAATCATGTAAAACATAGCAAGGGAACTCCAACAAGAATCCTCACTCTTTCCACAGGGTCACACCTACAGCAAAATGGTATCAATTGTCCCAGACCAAAAATTGCTGAATGGCCCAGCCTGAATGCATGGCACAGGGTCTGGAACAGGACCTGGCCTAGCATTTCAAGATTAAACATTGCTCAGCAACTATAAGTTTTGTGGAGTATTACAGTAAAAACTACAGAGGTAGGTCAGTGACCTGAATAGGCCTAGTGGGCCAGATTCCCTCGAAGTCATGCAAGCGCTCCCGTCAATGTTATGCCCCGCCACACACAGGTGGGAACACCATCAGTTTCGTGGAATATTACAGGAAATAGGGAGGTAAGAAACCTGTTTGGGCCTAGTAGGCTGGATAAACTCAAAGCTTGTGCAAGCACTCCCATCAAAGTTATGCCCCGCCACACACAGGTGGGACCACTACCAGTTTCGTGGATTACTACAGGAAATAAGAGAGGTAGGTCAGAGACCTGTTTGGGCCTAGAGGGCTACATAAATTCTAAACTTGTACAAGCGTTCCCATTAATGATATGCACCACCACACAGAGGTGGGACCACCATTATTTTTGTGGAGTAGTACATGAAATAATGGAGAGGTATGTCAGAGAACTGTTTTTGGCCTAGAGGGCAACATAAAGTCAAAGCTCATACAAGCAATTCCATCAATGATATGCCATGCCACACACAGGTGGGAGCACCATTAGTTTTGTGGAGTGCTAGAGGAAATAATGGAGAGGTAGGTCAGAGACCTGTTTGGGCCTAGAGGGCCACATAAATTCAAAGCTCATGCAAGCGTTACCAACAATGATATGCCCCGCCACACATAGGTGGGACAACCATTAGTTTTGTGGAGTACTAGAGGAAATAATGGAGAGGTAGGTCAGAGACCTGTTTGAGCCTAGTAGAGCACATAAACTCAAAGCTTATGCAAGCGTTCCCATCAATGATATGCCCCGCCACACACAGGTGGGACCACCATTGGTTTTATGGAGTACTACAGGAAATAGGAGAGGTAGGTAAGTGACTTGATTAGGCCTAGAGCAGGGGCGGACCCAGACTGTAGTGGGCCCTGGTGCAAGAAATTTTTCGGGGCCCCCGCCCCCCCTCTCGGAACTCAGTGCCAGAACAGTGCTGCGGGTGTGCAGCACAGCCAGCGGCATAGCAACTGTTTGTGGCGCCCGGGGCGGTCGAAAAATCTGCTGCCCCTTTGGTTGTTGATAATCTGGAAGTGTACATAGTATACACTGTCTGCCCCTATATACAAGAATATAACTACTGTATTAAAGCACAAAGAAAAGGGGTGCAATTTCCACCTCTGCACAACCCCAGTGTATGGCAACAAGCAGGAGTTTCCGGGGCCGAAGCAATTTTCACCGCCATGCTGTGGAGTTCATAATGTAATATAAATGCAAAAAAACTTTATTCTTAATATGATGTCACAATACCGGGATCTGAGGATCTTCTATTTGGAGGTCAGGGGCTCTCTGATACCATGTTGCTGCCTGTCTCGCTGTCGTCCTCTTTTGACACTGCAGTGTGGTGGACAAGAGAGCATTAACTGGTTAATAACAACAAGTATGGAGTGTGTACTGAGCCATAAACCCTCCCCATACCAGTAGGATTACTATATGGATTTTAGTATTAGGGTACGGACACACTGGTGTGAAACCCCTATGAGTGCAATGTGTGATTTTCTCGCATTGCAATTAATCTCTGAGAGCAGATTGGTGAGTGTCGGATGCTTTCTTCTCATCCAGATTCAGGATGAGAAAAAAGTTGCAACATTCTGCGACAGTCTGCGATTCCCGTGCGAGACTCACCAATGCAAGTCTACGGGTCCGACAAAATCACGGACCGCACACAAACCATCCGAGAGGCATCTGTTGTTTCACGGATACATTATCATTGTGTAGCTGAGACAACTGTAAAATGTTCCTGTAAATTATTCTACAGTAATAGCTGCTGAGGAAAGAACAGATTGATTGCACACGGATGTGATCTGAGAAAAATGTCGGACACTCGCACAGCAGTTGCCAAACAGACCAAAAAACAGATGTCACTCGTCCGACTCTCCTGGATGGGAAACAGACCGATTTTAAGGTGGCGGGAGACAGTGTACCACCATGTCCCCAGCTCCGTGCTGTGCACAGACAGTGTACGGTACACTGTCTGTATACAGCACGGAGCTGAGGACATGGTGGTACACTGTGCACAGCACGGAGCTGGGGACATGGTGGTACACTGTGCACAGCACGGAGCTGGGGACATGGTGGTACACTGTGCACAGCACGGAGCTGGGGACATGGTGGTACACTGTGCACAGCACGGAGCTGGGGACATGGTGGTACACTGTGCACAGCACGGAGCTGGGGACATGGTGGTACACTGTGCACAGCACGGAGCTGGGGACATGGTGGTACACTGTGCACAGCACGGAGCTGGGGACATGGTGGTACACTGTGCACAGCACGGAGCTGGGGACATGGTGGTACACTGTGCACAGCACGGAGCTGGGGACATGGTGGTACACTGTGCACAGCATGGAGCTGGGAACATGGTGGTACACTGTGCACAGCACGGAGCTGGGGACATGGTGGTACACTGTGCACAGCACGGAGCTGGGGACATGGTGGTACACTGTGCACAGCACGGAGCTGGGGACATGGTGGTACACTGTGCACAGCAAGGAGCTGGGGACATGGTGGTACACTGTCTGTGAACTACAACTCCCAGCACCCAACACACTACCCAGGAACCATACAATAACTCCCGAACAGGTAGGAGAACTACAATTCCCAGCATGCCACACCCTGCCAACACAGGAAGGTGGAGGCTGCTGCATGGTGGCAGAGACACCTGGTACAGCCGCCATTATCACCACACACTGCCCCACTCCTCCTGCCCCCCCGTCCTCCTCTGTCCCTCCTGCTGCCCCCCCTGTCCTCTTCTCCTGTCCCCCTGTTCCTGTCCTTCTGCCCCCCTGTCCTCTTCTCCTGTCCCCCTGTTCCTGTCCTTCTGCCCCCCTGTTCCTGTCCTTCTGCCCCCCTGTTCCTGTCCTTCTGCCCCCCTGTCCTCTTCTCCTGTCCCCCTGTTCCTGTCCTCCTATCTTCCTGTCCTCATCTCCTGTCCCCCTGTCCTCTTCACCTCTGTATGCTGTATATAGCATATGGCCCATATGCAGACATATATATATATATATATACACACACACACACACACACACACACACACACACACACACACACACACACACATCTTCTCCCACAGATATAATCCCTCTTATTCAGTCTCTCCCCCCCATGTGTACCGTCTCTCCCACTCCATGCATACCTTTTCCCCCTGTGCAGGCTCTCCCACCCTGTGCCTGTCACCCCATGCACTCTCACCCCTCCTGTCTATGTCTCCACCTGTGTGCAGTCTCTCTCCCTCTGTTCACTCTCCCCCCTGCACCCATTTCCCCCCTGTGCGCTGTGTCTCCCCGATGCGTGCTGTGCACTTATCCCGTGACAGTGGGGGGCCCCTGTGTGATGTGCCCCTGACCTGACAGGGGGGGCCCCTGTGTGATGTTCCCCTGACCTGACAGGGGGGGCCCCTGTGTGATGTGCCCCTGACCTGACAGGGGGGGCCCCTGTGTGATGTGCCCCTGACCTGACAGGGGGGGCCCCTGTGTGATGTGCCCCTGACCTGACAGGGGGGGGGCCCTGTGTGATGTGCACCTGACCTGACAGGGGGGGGGCCCTGTGTGATGTGCACCTGACCTGACAGGGGGGGGCCCCTGTGTGATGTGCACCTGACCTGACAGGGGGGGGCCCCTGTGTGATGTGCACCTGACCTGACAGGAGGGGGCCCCTGTGTGATGTGCACCTGACCTGACAGGGGGGGGCCCCTGTGTGATGTGCACCTGACCTGACAGGGGGAGGCCCCTGTGTGATGTGCACCTGACCTGACAGGGGGGGGCCCCTGTGTGATGTGCACCTGACCTGACAGGGGGGGGCCCCTGTGTGATGTGCACCTGACCTGACAGGGGGGGGCCCCTGTGTGATGTGCACCTGACCTGACAGGGGGGGGCCCCTGTGTGATGTGCACCTGACCTGACAGGGGGGGGGCCCTGTGTGATGTGCACCTGACCTGACAGGGGGGGGCCCCTGTGTGATGTGCACCTGACCTGACAGGGGGGGGGCCCTGTGTGATGTGCACCTGACCTGACAGGGGGGGGCCCCTGTGTGATGTGCACCTGACCTGACAGGGGGGGGCCCCTGTGTGATGTGCACCTGACCTGACAGGGGGGGGGCCCTGTGTGATGTGCACCTGACCTGACAGGGGGGGGGCCCTGTGTGATGTGCCCTTTGCTATGGTCCTCTTAGTGCCGTTTTCCACCCTTTTTCTCTCCCTGCTAATCTGAGCCGAGCAGCAGCAGCTGATTTCTGACTCTGTCTCCTGCATCATTGCTGTGCAGGAAGAAGAGATCTGCTGCTGACGCTCGGCTCAGATTAACAGGGAAAGGATGGGGGCAGTGCTCAGGAGCCCCTGCAAGGGGAGAACATATACAGAGCTACCAGAGGGGCCTACCTTCCAGACCAGGGCCCGGGGTGGCGAGTGCTGACGACTGGAGCACATGGAGAGTGAATGATCTTCCTGCTCCTGCTCCACTGTAGACTGCAATAGAAGAGGAATGGAGGAGGCGGAGCAGGGGCGCTTTTCTATGCGTTCCAACAGTGGTAAGCACAAAGGAAGCAGAAATGACGGGCCGGAAGCAGGGGCGGAGCGAGGGCTTACTGGGCTGGCGGCTAGCCGGCCACTGGTTTTAAAGTAGCCACCGTACCGCGCTGCCGGTACAATAACAATACCGGGTGGGCCCCCGACGCCGGCCCTGGACAGAATAGTGCCGCGGGTGTGACACCCGACAGCACCCCCCCCCCCCCCCCAAGAACTCAGTGCCAGAGCAGTGCCGTGGGTGTGACAGGGGAACGGAATTGCCGCTGGAGCCCCAGGGGCCCCCTAGCTGGTCGGGGCCCTGGTGCAGCTGCACCAGCTGCACCACGGTAGTTCCGCCTCTGGCCTAGAGGACAGGGGAGATTGACCAAACAATGCTTTTAAACACCCAAGAATGGTGGATGTGAATACAGCTAATTTGTTCATCACTGGTTCAATGGACAAAAAGGTTGAATATTCAGAAACAGGGGCAGGAATATCAAGGAAAGGTATTGAACTCAGAGGGCCCTACTCAAGTCAAGCAACAAACAGCAAGGAGACCCCAACAACAGTCTCCATTTTTTTTTTTTTTAATAAAATTAGGAACAGCCACCACTTAAGTGGCATCAATTGCCCCAGAGAAGAAATATGGAAATGTAGAGTGTAATGCAGCACATTGTAAAGTACACAACCGTTCAGTCTTCCCAGGCTGACACAGGGGTGGCAAAGTCCATGCAGATCCATGACTTCTTCATTTTGATAAACGTGAGTCTGTCTACACTGTCATTGGACAGACGCATGCGCTTATCCGTCAGCACACTAGCAGCAGCGATGAAGACACGTTCAGAGAGAACGCTGGCTGCAGGGCGCAACAAAATCTCCAAGGCATGAGTGGCAAACTCAGACCATTTTTCCAGTTTGGAAGCCCAAAATGAACAAGGGTCTAGTTGCCCAGTCATGGCATCGATATTGAGATGTAGATACTCCTGTACCATCCTCTCTAGGTGTTCACTATGTGTCAGACTTATTCTCTCTTCTGGCGTTGCAAAGGATGGTCTAAAAAATTAGTGAAACGATTCCACAAAATTGCTGTTACTAGATAGACTGTTAAGGTTTGAGTGATGATGACGACTCAACGTTCACAGGGTTGGAAAGTTAGAACTGCGATATTCCCTATGTGCTCCACTGGTGTTTTGGGGAAAAGCAGATCCAAGATTAAGTAAAAGTTTCTGTTGATACTCCTGCATGCGTGAATCCCTTTCCAGGGCAAGAATCATTTGGCCAAATTCACTCTTGTACTGGGATCTAAGAGTGTGGCAACCCAATAGTCAGCATTACTTTGGATTCTAACAATCCGAGGATCATGTTGCAGGTAGTGCAGCAAGAAGGCGCTCATGTGTCTTGTACATCCAGGGGGACCAAGTCCTTGTTGTGTTTGTGGCGGAGAGGTAATATTCACACTTCCTTCCTCTGCCCTCTCCCCCCAACCTCGCACAACAGAAATGTGTTCCAGATCTCCCTCATCTGCTGAGTCATCCATGCCCATCACCTCTTTGTACTCCATTTCTTCCTCGGTTCCTGCACCTAAATCAACAGTTTGGCTGCTACCATGTGCCCTTGTTAATCCCTCTCGCCCACCCTCCCTTGCCAGCCGCCTTGGTGCTGTCGACCGTCAGGACCTTTGAAATCTTGTTATCCCTATGCATACGCCTCCTCCTGTACTTCCTCCCCTTCCTCTTAACCAACCACGTGACTCCGAATCCCGGTTAAAGTATGCTCCAGCATGTAGATGACCGGAATTGTCATGCTGATAATGGCATCGTCAGCGCTAAACATCTTAGTAGCCATTTCAAAACTCTGCAGAAGGGTGCAGAGGTCCTTGATCTGAGACCACTCCAGCAGTGTGATTTGCCCCACCTCTGGATCGCGTTGGCCCAGGCTATATGTCATAACATACTGCACCAGGGCTCGTCGCTGCTGCCACAGGTGCTGCAACATGTGCAGAGTGGAATTGCATTTTGTCGGCACATAACATTTCAGTCGGTGAACTGGCAGGCCGAACGACTTCTGTAGAGATGCAAGTCTTTGAGCTGTGGGATGCGAATGGCGGAGGTGAGCACACAGCAACCATACCCTGTGCAGAAGCGCATCTATGCCAGGATAATGGGCTAGAAACTGCTGGACCATTAGGTTCAAGACATGAGTGTGACGACCATCCACCGTGAGGCCGAGCTGCTGGTAGGCAGCACCCCGAGAAACCCCGAGACCCTTAACCCCTATACAGGGATCTGGAATTACAGTGGAGCCCAGGGGGTAGCTGCCTATATGAGCAACAGAGCCGGGGAGGTCGCCAGGGGAAAATCAAGACCCGAAAAACGAAGTCAGAAGTCCGAGTCAAAACCGAGAGGGCAGCGAAGGTACAAAATCGTCAGGCAGTAGCAGAGTCAAAAATCCAGGCAAAGGTCAAGGGCAAAAACCAAG
Source organism: Allobates femoralis (assembly GCA_033576535.1). Lineage (NCBI taxonomy): Eukaryota > Metazoa > Chordata > Amphibia > Anura > Aromobatidae > Allobates > Allobates femoralis. The sequence continues at coordinate 140,660,703 of JARQOC010000009.1, forward strand.
AGGGCAGCTGAGGTACAAAATCAATAGGCAGAGGCAGAGTCAGAAATCCAGGCAAGGTCAGACACGAAACTAAACACACACACACTATCACTGGGGAACCAAAACTATATCTGGCGGCCTGCAAGCCAGGCTCCAATGTACTTGAAGGGCACGGCTACCTCCCATAGGCTGGAGCTCACAACCTGATGACCTCATCCGGACCGCCCCTAGATCCAGGCCAGATGGAGATGCACGACTGGCTCCACCCACGCCACCTCTGACAGAAGAACGCAGGCTGCGCCTAACGGACACCTCTGCAGGGCCCTTTCCTCTGCGACCAACACCACCCAGAGGGAAACACAGCGGCGCTCAGCGACAGAGGCAGACGTCGCGGGCGCAGTTCCATATGAGGACAAGGCCCTCCTATCACCGGCGCCACCAGCCGAAGGAATCCGGCTCCTCCCAGCGGCCGAGGCAGGAACACCAGCCACCGAGTCTGTCAGTCTTTTCGCTGACTCCAAATAGGTTAGATTTTTGTGATCAGTAATTACGGTAATCCTATGTTTGGCGCCTTCGAGGAAGTGGCGCCATTCCTCAAAGGCCCATTTGATTGCCAACAATTCCCGATTACCTACATCATAATTCATCTCTGTAGAGGAAAATTTTCGGGAAAAGAAGGCACACGGACGAAGTTGAGTGAGAGATGCGGTGCCTTGTGATAGCACTGCTCCCACTCCAACTTCAGAGGCATCTACCTCTACAATGAAGGGGCGGTCCAAATCAGGCTGCACCAATATTGGATCCGTGGAGAAACACTCTTTTAACTTAGAAAACGCATGAATGGCTTCAGGCTTCCAATTAACCACATCCGCCCCTTTCAAATCAGTGAGAAGTTTGGCTATCTCTGAAAACCCTTTAATAAATTTACGATAATAGTTAGCGAAACCCAAGAATCGCTGCAGTGCCTTCAGAGACTTGGGTTGTACCATTCCTTAATGGGTTTAATTTTGGCAGGATCCATGCGAAAACCTTTAGCCGATATAATATATCCCAAAAAATTTATCTCTTCCTCCATGAAGACACATTTCTCTAATTTGGCGAATAGAGAATGCTCTCTGAGTCTCTGGAGTACAGTACGGACATGTCGGACGTGTGACCAAAGACCAGGAGAAAAGACCAGAATGTCGTCCAAATACACGACCACATATACACCACTGATATCTCTGAAAATATCATTGACAAAATTCTGAAACACTGCAGGTGCGTTACTTAACCCGAACGGCATCACAAGATACTCAAAATGGCCGAGAGGCGTATTGAACGCGTTCTTCCACTCATTGCCTTCTTTTATACGGACCAGGTTATATGCTCCCCTGAGGTCCAGTTTGGTGAAATACCTGGCTCCCAACAGCTGATTATAAAGATCAGGGATGAGTGGAAGAGGATACCGGTTTTTTACAGTGATCGCGTTTAATTTGCGGTAATCAATGCAAGGTCTGAGGCCGCCATCTTTCTTTCCCACAAAAAAGAAACCAGCTCCTACTGGTGAGGTGGATGGTCTAATATACCCTTTTCTCAGACTGTCTGCTATGTAATCATTCATAGCCTGACGTTCAGGACCAGAGAGGTTAAATATTCTCCCCTTTGGGAGACGAGAATCAGGTATCAAATCTATGGCACAATCATACTTTCTGTGAGGGCGTAATTTCTCTGATTCCTGAATAGAAAACACATCCTCAAAATCTCTAAAGGCATATGGTACAAATGGAGGAGTCTTGACCTTCACTTGGTTTACAGATAGCGAGATACAATTTTCCTGACACTTTGGGCTCCAGCGCACAATCTCTCCCAAGTGCCAGTCTATGACTGGGTTATGTTTACGTAACCATGGCATGCCAAGGATTACTGCAGATGATAGATTATTGATAGCAAAAAATTACACATTTTCAGCATGTAACGACCCCACCAGCATTGACACTTCCTTAGTGACAAATTCCACTCCACCCTGGATGAGGGGGGTGCCATTAACTGCATTGGTTCTAATGGGGGCATTAAGCCTTAGTAGTGGTACACCAAGAGTTCTCGCTACATGGAGATCTATGAAATTCCCCTCTGAACCACTGTCAACATAAGCCTCTAAACACACAGATTTCTTAAGGTAAGATAAAGAAACAGGTAATAAAACTTTGGCAGCATCCGCTGGCAATACCTGTGCACCCGGGCAGGCAGAGCCAGAGCCCCCCAGGTGCTGACATCCAGGGTATGAGGCCTTCTGATCTCCAGTGGTCATGCAGAGGACTCCAGCTTCTGGCTTGTACAGCATGTTTGAATGAGATGATGGGAGTGTTCCTCCACAGGACTGAGAAGCTGGAAACACAGGTGCTTTGAGGGAGCAATCAGCAGACACAGCTCAGAGAAAAGAAAAAAAAAACATTGGGAAAAGGAGAGGAAAAAAAAAAAGGTAAAAGGAATGCTTTATATATATATATATATATATATATAGTCTATCTATATATATAAAGAATGGTATGGCCAGATATAATGTGACGACCATCCACCGTGAGGCCGAGCTGCTGGTAGGCAGCACCCCGAGAAACCCCGAGACCCTTAACCCCTATACAGGGATCTGGAATTACAGCGGAGCCCAGGGGGTAGCTGCCTATATGAGCAACAGAGCCGGGAGGTCGCCAGGGGAAAATCAAGACCCGAAAAACGAAGTCAGAAGTCCGAGTCAAAACCGAGAGGGCAGCTAAGGTACAAAATCGTCAGGCAGTAGCAGAGTCAAAAATCCAGGCAAAGGTCAAGGGCAAAAACCAAGAGGGCAGCTGAGGTACAAAATCAATAGGCAGAGGCAGAGTCAGAAATCCAGGCAAGGTCAGACACGAAAACTAAACACACACACACTATCACTGGGGAACAAAACTATATCTGGCGGCCTGCAAGCCAGGCTCCAATGTACTTGAAGGGCACGGCTACCTCCCATAGGCTGGAGCTCACAACCTGATGACCTCATCCGGACCGCCCCTAGATCCAGGCCAGATGGAGATGCACAACTGGCTCCACCCACGCCACCTCTGACAGAAGAACGCAGGCTGCGCCTAACGGACACCTCTGCAGGGCCCTTTCCTCTGCGACCAACACCACCCAGAAGGGAAACACAGCGGCGCTCAGCGACAGAGGCAGACGTCGCGGGAGCAGTTGCATATGAGGACAAGGCCCTCCTATCACCGGCGCCACCTGCCGAAGGAATCCGGCTCCTCCCAGCGGCCGAGGCAGGAACACCAGCCACCGAGTCCAATGGCGATGTGACAATGAGCCATTCAAGGCACGTGTGTCACCTTGCCCTGGCGAAGGGCCGCGCCCAGGTTTGCAGCATTGTCGCACACAGCCTTCGCTGGCTGCAGGTTCAGTGGAGACAACCATTCATTAAACTCTGTCTCCAGAGCTGACCACAACTCCTCAGCTGTGTGACTCACATTTCTCAGATATTTTGATGTAAAACCGCTTGATTGCATTGAGCCCTGCTGCCAGCATAGTAAGGAGGTGTGCTGGATTTCGTCTGAGCAGTTTGAACGTGGGTCACATTACCAGACAGGCTTTGGGCACAGGTGTAGGACCTAGAAGAGGTGGAGGAGGCAGAAGCAGTGGAGGAACATCTAGATACAGAGGTTTGACGTGCAACCAATTGGGATGGCAATACTTGTAGAGCAGCCCCTTATCCTGCTGTCACCATAGTCACCCAGTGCCCAGTCAGCGACATGTAACTCCACTGTCCATACTTACTCGTCCAAGTGTCAGTGGTGAAATGTACCCTGTCACACACAGAGTCTCTCAGGGAAGAAAGACTCCTGAAGAAAGACTTGTTCTGAAACACGTGTCGGGGTTGCCCCGAACACGTGTCACTTAACCCCTTACTGTATGGGTGAGTGTTTAGACAGGTTGATAGGCTTTTAGGCTGTTAGGTATCTTGAGCATTTTTAACAATATTTATGTAACTGTGCTGCTTTGCCTTATGCCATGTATATGCTGTAAATCCACAACTTGTCATTGATGTATATGCATTCACCTCACTATATGTAAAGGGGTTGTGACCTTGTTCATTCTTCCTCCAAACCTGCACCTGGTTTTATCAATTTTCCCAGGTTTTATATCTCACTGCATAAAAATAAAAAATTCTGCACTTGCAATTTCAATGAGTTTTGTTACTTTTTACTGGGGGCTTTATTACAACATTGAACTCTTTCTCAGTTTTATATACGACAGCACATTGTCTCTGGAAATCTAGTGTGATTGGTGTGACACATCTGAGGACTGGAGTGTTTGTGATGTTGAAGTTGAGGTGGAGGAGAGCCCACTTAATGGAGTGCTTGATATCCATTGAAGAAGCTACAGTTTTTGGGCCTCATCTGCAAGTTTTAGCGATGCTCTGCTGTGTAAGAAAGGGATGATATCAGATTGTCCATGAAAAGAAGTAGACATTTTAGTTTGGCTTGAAGACGGTATTTGTTCATCAGATGTTTTTGTTACTTTAGCACCTTCCCCACGGACACTAAGATTTTTACCCTTTCCAACACGCCTATTCCCCTTTCCACCATCAGCAGACCTTTTACATCTCATTTTGGAGGGTAAGTAATTGGCAACTCTGTAGTTGTTGGCACAAAAAACAATGGATGCAAAACTAGCAGAGCTGAGTGGCCAAACAGTGATACTAGCCTAAATAGTTTTGGTAAGTAGTTTTTGGCAGATGCAATACAAAAGTGTGTTCTGCACTGTGTGGCGGTACTTTTCAAAAGAACAATGAAGTACTGCTATCTAGTGAAATTGTGCTAGAAGCCTAAATAGTTTTGGTACGTAGTTTTGGCCACATTCAATACAAAAGTGTTTTCTCCACTGTGTGGCGGTACTTTTCAAAGGAACAGTGAAGTACTGCTAGCTAGTAAAACTGTGGTACTAGCCTAAATAGTTTTGGTAAGTAGTTTTTGGCAGATGCAATACAAAAGTGTTTTCTGCGCTGTGTGGCGGTACTTTTCAAAAGAACACAAGTTCAGCTACCTAGTCAAACTGTGCTAGTAGCCTAAGGCTGGGGTTACACATAGAAATCCGTTTTTGGAAGTCATTTTCATCACCAGTCCGTTTTTTTTGGGGTGCTTTCTGAGCCTCCTGCACTTCTGAACGTTTTTGGACTTAGTCATTTTTTCATTAAAAACGCATGTGCGTTAACGCATGCGCAAACGCAAGTGCCTATATATGCCATGCGTTAACGCATGCGTTTCCCATAGGGCCCCATGTTAAAAAAAACGCATGAAAACGCATGCGTTTTTTAACTGATGCCAAAAACGTTGCATGCAACGTTTTTGACTCAAAAACGGACAGGGCAATGTTTTGAGCTCCAGAGAAAAACGGACAGGGTGTTTATTACATCCAATCCGTTTTTCTGTCAGTTTTTGGACTTAGAAAAAAAAAATGAGAAAACTGAAGCCAAAAACGGACTGAGAGCTTATGTGGAACCCCAGCCTAAAAGGAGTTGCTTGGCTACATGCAATAAAAAATGGCAATTACATACAAACGGTGTAGCTTTCTTCATAACATTGCTACACCAATGCCTGCCACACACTGCTACTAGCCAATATGGATTGACTGGGCTAGATGCAGTAAAAAGTGGCTATTACTGACAGGCAGTGTAGCTTTCTTCACAACAGTGCTACGCCAATGCCTGGCACACTTCTACTAGCCAAAATGGATTTGCTTGGCTAGAGGCAGGAAAAAATGGCTTTTACTAACAGGCGGTGTAGCTTTATTCACAACAATGCTATACCAATGCCTGGCATACACTGCTACTAGCCAAAATGGATTTGCTTGGCTAGATGCAGTAAAAAATGGCTATTACTGACAGGTGGTGTAGCTTTCTTCACAACAGTGCTACATCAATGCCTGGCATACAATGTTACTAGCCAAAAATGATTTACTCTCTATATTCAATATATCTATTTAGAATGCAACTATCATTTCTATATCTATATATCTATCTATTCCAGGAGTAACGTAAATAGTTTAAACTAAAACATTTTTGTACACTACATTTCTAGTGAAGACTTTTGGACTATTAGGTACTAATTTTCCTTGAAGTGGTGTATCCACCACTTTGACCCTAACGTTGCTGCGTAGTTTGACTCTGGAGAAAGCAACATACAATTGACCATGGGCAAATGCAGGATGTGGTAAAAAAATGCCAACTCGATTGAGGGTCTGTCCTTGCGATTTGTTAATGGTCATTGCAAACGCAGGTTTCACTGGAAACTGTCTACATTTTAATTTAAAAGGCAACCCAGTCTTAAAAGGACACAAATCGATGCGTGGAATAATTACAATGTCTCCTTGAGCTGAGCCAGTAATCACTTTAGCCTGTATGATGTTGCGGAGTAAGGCAGTGACAATGAGGCGAGTGCCATTGCAGAGACCTTTTTTGGTGTTTAGGTTTCGTAATAGCATGACAATGGTGCCAATATTAAGTTGCAGATGATGTGATGGCATTCTTGATGGAGTCAGTGAGTTTAAAAATTCAGCGGGGTAGTTTTCACATTCTTCAGCTTCATCAGCATCAACAGAATCATCGCTGGTATATACAGTATAATCGCCACTCATTCGATCCATTACTCTGGAGTTCAGAAAATCAACGTCATCATTTTTTGGACATAGTATACCATGTGATGCAACAGTGTTTACGCTTTCATTGTCATTAACATCAATGCAAATGTGGTCTCCAAAGATGTCGGTTACTATTGAGCCAGTGCAAAGCATATCTGGAGGTATTTCAATGACATCCTCTCCAAGATTATGTTCATTAGACAGCTCACCATTTCCAAGTTTAAGCAACGAACTGCTGTATTCAGGATCAGTGGAGCGCATGTTGTTAAATAGTGGTAGTCTAGTAGAATGTTGCCAATGGTGTGAATATTTAAAGGGATCCTGTCACCTCCAGAACGCCTACTAAACCACCAAAACATGTCCCTGCACCATCTTATCACTAATCTCACACTCCTTTTGTCTCCTAAAAGCATCCTGTGAAAGTGCATAAAAACGTTTTAATACTCACTCATTAGTGATTATAATTAGCAGGGGCTATATTCTTTAGTCTCCAGGGCGGGCTGTTTGGCAGGCTCCAGGATCCACCCTTTCTCTGTCTGTGTGCTCTGCTTGTGCAGGCATTGTCTTCCCCCCTCTCTATTACTCACAGAATGCAAATCATTAGTCCTGCCTTTAGCTGCACATCACAGCAGCACAGACAGAGAGAGGGTGGATCCTGGAGCTGCAAAACAACATGCCCTGGTGACTAAAGAACATAGCCCCTGCTAATTATAATCACTAATGAGTGAGTATTAAAACATTTTTCTCCACTTTCAGAGGATGCTTTTAGGAGACAAAAGGAGTGTGAGATTAGTGATGGGATGTTGCAGGGACATCTTTTGATAGCTTAGGAGGTGTTTTGGAGGTGACAGGATCCCTTTTTTTATCCTGGAAACGGATGTTTCGTTGATAGGAGTTGGTATGCCATACAGAGAGTGGATAGTTCGGCCACCTTCAAGTAAGTTTGCTGCTATACCTGTAGTGGCAGGAGGTGACACAAAGTCATTCTCTAAGGGGACAAGGAGACAAAGTAGATGGTATAGGTAAGTTTTTCCACTGCCACCAGGTCTGTCAAGAAAAAAGCACTTCGGTGTTAAACTGCTATCTTGTAAAGCTTGAGTAATGACATCGTAGGCAAAATGTTGCTCCTGATTAAGAGTCTCTTTCATCTCTGCGGCTTTTGTTAATTCATGGTCCTTATCAAATTGGTGAAGATTTTTTTGATTTTTTTGCTGGGGATGGTAAATTGAAATCTGCAAAAGTTTTGCCATTGAGTATGAGCACATCTTGGACATCTTTCATAGCATAACCTTCACAATCGATACACTCTTCAGTGTCGCTGTGGTATGCATGACAGTAGTCTTGTAAAAAGTGTTCCTTAAATTCATTCCACAATTCAAGTAGATTTGTGGGAGGGCCAAAAATACAGATGAAAGCAAACATGTCTCGAAGTTGTGTAGGCATGTTAAGAATGCAGGCATCTATTAAAGTATTTCGCCACACACTATCATCGATTAATAATTCCAGTGCTAATGCAGCATCCTTAAAAGTTGGAAGCGTGACTCCATTGACGGTTTTAATGCTGTCAAAACTTGTAGCAGCTTTTACATGCAGTAACAATAAACGTAAATAGTATCGTTCTTGGTCTTTCACACTAACAGTATACATTCTGCCTATAACAGTTAGCCCTCGTCATTTTCTCTGTTCCCATGTGCCTTGTTTCCAAACGTAGTGTTCGGGAATTTCAAGGTAAAAATAGTTATGTGCATTTAGGTCTATCTTATTAAGGTTGAAATATGCCATAAGTGTTGAATTGGTAGTGAGTTTTTGTTGGATGTTCTCTGCAGAGTCATCGTCATGAAAATAGAGTGGCTGAGAATTAGGCAGATGTACCGCTAGGCGAATGATGGCATGAGATTGTTTATGCATAGGGAAAGCAAATATTCTCCACGCAGCATCCGGTGCACTAACATATATGACATCGACAAATTGATTGGTTTCATGTGTGATGTGATGTTGCTCAATTTGAAGATTGGCTTTGTCACGGCCCTTGTAAACATATTTAAATAAGTTCTTAACACTTTGAATGGAAGCACATATTTCGATATTAATATGACACTTGTATTTTTTTAGTAAAAAGGGGTTATATGGAACTACCCATGAATTGTCAATAGTCTTAGACTTGTGTAGATATGATTTGCCAATGGTTCTGCGGTAAGTAGGATAGCCGTCCTTTTCTTTGATGGTATATTCCTGTGGTTGTTTAGAGAAACATTTGGTCCACTTTCCAAGATCCATACAGGGAGAATTAGGATTGTGTTCTCCACAGGGACCATAAATCATGTGTTGAAGAACAATGGTATGGAGCTGAGGGTAGTAAGTTTCATCGGGAATTTTAGCCCACACGATATTGTCTATAATCTGTTCAGTCCTTACTTTAGAAAGGCTATCAAGAATAATTAAAATATGTGCGTGTGGGAGAACACGCTTTTGAAATTCAATGACATGGACCATTGCGGTGACGTTTCCAAATAATCCACTGGTAATGTCTTTAAGTAGGGATTCCAGTTTAATTTTAAAGACGCATGTAACCAAGTCAGGTCTGTGTTCAACACACTGCCATGGTTCTAAATGTGTAGTAATTTCACTCCACTTTGGATTACAGGTCATGGTGATAAATAGATCAGGTCGACCATACTTTGTGACAATAGCCATAGCATCTTGGTAGCGTTGTTGCATATTTCTGGGACTGCCCTCAAAAGAAGATGGTAAAATGATGGTTTTTTCCAATTGGGATGCCCTTTTGAATAGACCCTATTGACTAAATGTTCTTGAAGGAGGCAGTAATCCTCCACTTTTAAATCTTTTGTGGTGTTGGATGTAATGTAAGCGATTAGCCTCGATTTTCACATATGCATCTACTAAATATTGCTGTGTTAGCTTTCCACCATTGAGGAGTGGGTTAAAATAATCTCTGACAGATAACATATAACAATAGTATTGGAGTTGTGTGATGCGGCGTGAACTATTTCCTTGTTGTTTGAGTGCATCATGCCATCCTTGGTCTCCATAAGGGAAAAATATGGCATTTAGGAGGGCATCTAAATTGCTATGTAGAATGCTAATTTATTGTGTTTTTGAGTGAAAGGGTTCTGTGGATCCGGTTTTAAATGAATTAAGATATCTCTATTCATATCTCCATTGTCATTTTGAAAGACGACTGCGACTTCACTGACAGTGGGATTATTAAAACGTCGAGGGTCTTGACTACGATCTTGTTTAATAGCCATAGTGATGTTGGGCATGACAGTTCCGTTTTGTAGAGCTTTCATTTTTTCTTGTTCTTCCACATCGCGTAACATTTGATAAGCTGCCACAAAAGGGTTGATAGTTTGTATTTGCAGGGCAATAATGTTCATCAATGTAGGATGACAGTTTTGATTTTCCTTAAATTGTAAGTGTTGTTCGTTAGCGCTAGCGGGATCGAGTATGTAAAGTTGGGCATAAGTAGGTACTTGATCATCAGAAGGATGTAGTGTTCCCGTTCTATGATAAATTTGTCCATGTATGCGAAAACAGTAAGGGCCATATCCAGGAGGTGGTGCAATATTGGCGCCCATGGAGGCAAAAGCAAAGGAACTGTTAATGCATCGAATATTGTCCATGAAATTTTTGCTAAATTCACTTTCTCCTTTGAGCAAACATGTAAAGACCTCTGGATATTGTAGTATAGGTACATGGACTTTACCTTTATGACAGCAGAGAGTATAATTGTTATCAGTAGGTTTTTCAGCGATAAAATGCAGAGCTTGGCAATGTAGACTTAGGCTGGAGTCACACTTGGCATGAGTTTTTTTAGTGACTTAAAAAAACTCATGCGTTTTTCCATGCGTTTTTCCATGTCACCATGAGTTTTTTAAAGTGTGTGATGGCACCCTGCGTTTTTGCATGCGTTTTTAAATCCGCACCAAAAAATAGTGCATGCACTATTTTTTAGTGCTGTATTAAAAACGCATGTGTTTTCCATAGGAGCCCATGTTAAGAAAACGCATGCGTTTTTTTAACATGGGCCCCTATGGAAAACGCATGCAAAAACGCATGGTACATTAGTACCTTTTAGTACCATCCAAAAACGCATGCGTTTTCCATAGGGGCTCATGTTAAAAAAACGCATGCGTTTTCTTAACATGGGCTCCTATGGAAAACACATGCGTTTTTGGATGGCACTAAATGGTACTAATGTGCCATGCATTTTTGCATGCGTTTTTGATGTCAGCTAATCACATAATAGCAAAAACGCACACAAAAATGCATGGTACTGTCTCACATGCGTTTTTGCTATTAACACATGCGTTTTTGCTATTAGGGCATGCGGTTTTTAACATGGGGGCCTATGGGTGCGTTTTTACATGATTTTTACAAAATGCAGGTCTCCAAAAACTCATGAAAAAAACGCAAGTGTGACCCCAGCCATACATGGTTCATGTCACCACAGCTGTGTTCCATAATAGTATTTTCATCATGAGTGAAATGTTTACCATGTAGTGGAAGTGCTATTGGGGGAGTGGGACTATTGTGGAAACCGATGTATAATAGTCGTGTGGGTTGTGGTGGCACTTGATGATAGCGTAGAGTATGAGCTTGAGTGTGAAGAAAGTGTACGTCTCTATTGAGGGTAACTGGTATTGCTAGGGAGGAGTTAGAGTTTTGTGGATGCATGTAGCTTAATGGGGTAGTGGATGAAGGGGCACATGCAGAAGTGGAAGCATCGAGTGGTTTGTTTACTATCAATGTCGAGGTAGCAGATGTATGTTGCCGGTGGTGACGGCGTGAAAAGGAAGCTTGTGCTAATCGAATAGATTTAGATGTAGGTGACTCGTGGGTGAGGCGAGGTTGAAAATAAGCCTTCATGGTGGCAAAACGATGCTTATTTTCCTCAGGGGTCTCGTTAGCACGGCATTTTCTTTGACGTACTGCTAAAGCAGCTTTCCTGTCTGTGTCATTGGCATACTCCTTGTTACGACCCATGTTGGGAGTGTTAAGGAAGTGTTAAAGCAGATAGTTGTGAGTGATACTGTAAGGGGGGGGGGGGGTTAGAGGCAAGAAGAGAAGCAGGAGTACTGAGAACAAAGAATGTAGAAGTAGGTATATAGTTATGTACTAAAATTGTAAGTGAGGCGGTTGTTTCCCAGTAGGGTGCTCCTGGATAGTACTTATGTACGTATATATAGGGCTATGCATGCATGAATCGGAGGGGGTGGGAGCAAGCGTGTTCTCCTGTCCGGATATATGTCAGCAGGGTTAATTAGAAGGGTGTGCGCCAGGAGTGTGCCTAATAAAGTATACTTATGTGCGTAGGTAAATAATTACTGAATATGTCTGGCTAGACGTATCCTTATGGTGATATTGATGTGTGAAGGGTGAATTCCAAAGGTCTCCTTGTGGAGTGTGCTGAATAATATAGAGTTATGTGCAGACACCAAAAAAATTCAAATATAGTGCATATAGCCTTATCCTTATGTCCTTATTTAAGTGCGAAGGGTTAAATCCAAAGGGCTAGTGCAGTAGTGTGCTTAATAACATATAGTTGTGTCCTTAGCAATAAATATATACAGTATGATGTCCTTATAGAGTAGGTGGGAAGGGTTAAATCCAAAATGGCTTTTTATAGTGGTATTGGTGGGTATAGATATTCAGCAGTGTTGAATCTAAGGTGTATTATAGTCTTATTGTTCCTTATAGATATACAGCAGTGGTGAAGCAAACGTGCTTAGTAGTGATGAGCGAGTACTAAAATGCTCGGGTGCTCGAAGCTCGGGCCGAGCATCCCGAGATACTCGTGTACTCGGCCCGAGTACCGAGCCCAATGTTATCCTATGGGAGACCCGAGTATTTTTATGAAATGACCGCCGGCAGCATGTAGAAACCCTAAAAATTTCACAAAAGTCTCAGAAGAGTGCTCAAATGACATGGCAACACCATGGGGAAGACCCCTGGAAGCATTTCTCACTCAAAAGTCACAGCTGTGAACAATCTTGTCCGAGTTTCACGCCAATTTTACGAAGTCACCAGAAAACCTTCCAAAATGACACCAAAATGAATATTTAGGGTGGAAATGTTAAGGGCACATAGCCACATACCCAATAGTGAGATACAGCTGGTGTATGTTACTTTTTGTGATTACATGAAAGATTTTACGTGAAAACATTGTGCGGCACTCCGATGACCCTGAGAAGAGACGTACATGAAGTCCTGTCTTGACATAATGTGCCCATTTTGAGGAAGTGGGTGTATTGTAGTATTTTCCTTTACCAGGGCAGTCCAAAATTGTGAGGTTCAACAATGACCCATGCATACAGACATGCAGTAGGGCCTGTAAACCTCAAGTGGGTGTATTGTAGTATAGCCCTTTGGCCAGGGCAGCCAAAAATTGGGAGGCTCCACATTGTCCCTGGATAGAGATGTGCAGGAGGGCCTGTAAACCTGAAGTGGGTGTATTGTAGTATAGCCCTTTGGCAGGGCAGTCAAAAATTGGGAGGTTCAACAATGACCCATGCATACAGACATGCAGTAGGGCCTGTAAACCTGAAGTGGGTGTATTGTAGTATAGCCCTTTGGCAGGGCAGCCAAAAATTGGGAGGTTCAACAATGACCCATGCATACAGACTTGCAGTAGGGCTTGTAAACTTCAAGTGGATGTATTGAAGTATAGCCCTTTGGCAGGGCAGCCAAAAATTGGGAGGCTCCACATTGTCCCTGGATAGAGACGTGCATGAGGGCCTCAAAACATTTTTCTCATTGAAAAGGAGCGGGTCTCCTGTCATTGTAATGCCCATTCTAAAAGAATGGGCGAAAAAATTTACCACTGCGGGTATACCTGAAACAACAGCCTAACTATTGTAACGGTCATCATGGTGGCACATGGGGAGAAGGAGGAGCAGTCCAGCGATTAGCCAAAGTCCAGAAGTGTGTACCCATGGGTGAGTGGAGGTACATGGCAAATTCCCAGAACAAAATTTAAATTCCGCTGTCATTTGTTGGTGGTGTGGTGAAGTCTGGCCCAATCCAACCCTTGTTCATCTTGATCAGAGTCAGCCTGTCAGCATTTTCAGTTGACAGGCGGGTGCGTTTATCAGTAATGATTCCACCTGCGGCACTGAAAACACGCTCTGACAAAACGCTAGCGGCAGGGCAGGCCAGGACTTCCAAGGCGTAGAGTGCCAATTCATGCCAAGTGTCCAGCTTGGAGACCATATAATTGTAAGGCACAGAGTAATCTCGCAGTACAGTTGTTCGATCTGCAAGGTACTCCTTCAGCATCTGGCCAAACTTAACATTTCTTGTGGCACTACCTCAGGGGCTGTGGTACGTAAGGGGCTGAGAAAACTGTCCCACATCGTAAAGACTGTTCCCCTACCTCTGGCGGATTGGACTTGTGCCCCTCTCGGCCGTACGCCTTGGTTGTCCACTGATTCCTGACCTATGCCGCTAGCGTTTTGTGAGAGGAATGATTTGCCTACTTCCGTGACTATGGCCTTTTGGAACTGCTGCATTATGGCTGACCTCTCCGCCTCAGGAATGAGAGACATAAAGTTCTCCTTGTAGCGTGGGTCTAACAGTGTTGCCAACCAGTACTGATTGTCGGCCAAGATGTTCTGAACGCGAGGGTCACGAGCCAGGCAGCTTACCATAAAGTCAGCCATGTGCGCCAGACTCTTAACAGCCATCACTTCAGTATCCAGACCAACACGATGACTGAACATGCTGTCCTCCTCCTCCTCCTCCTCATCTTCCCTGTCCTCTGGCCAGCCACGCTGAATCGAGGGTATGACTGGTGTGCATGTCATATCCTCAATTTGGCCAGAGAGTTGCTTCATGTCTTCATCCTCCTCCTCCTCGTCATAGTCCTCCACTGCACGTTGTGATGAGATGAGGCTGGGCTGTGTGTTATCACCCACACCCACTACTGTTTCTTGCTCCAAGTCATCGCGCTCGGCCTGCAATGCATCCTCTTTGTTTTTCAGCAGAGACCGTTTTAGAAGGCAGAGTAGTGGTATGGTGACGCTAATAATGGCGTCATCGTCGCTCAACATCTTGGTGGAGTCCTCAAAGTTTTGGAGGACGGCACATAGGTCGGACATCCATCTCCACTCCTCAGGTGTTATGTGTGGAGTTTGACCCATTTCCCGACGGCTTAGGTGATGCAGGTAGTCCATAACTGCCCTCTTCTGCTCACATATCCTGACCAACATGTGCAGAGTTGAATTCCAATGCGTGGGGACATCACACACCAGTCTGTGGGCCGGAAGACGCAAACGGCGCTGAAAGCCGGCAAGGCCGGCTGAAGCAGCAGGTGACTTGCGAAAATGTGCAGACAGACGGCGAACTTTTACCAGCAGTTCAGACAGCTCTGGGTATGACTTTAGAAACCTCTGAACCACCAGGTTGAGCACATGGGTCACGCATGGAACATGCGTCAGCTGGCCTCACCTCACAGCTGCCACCAGGTTCCGGCCATTGTCACACACGACCTTTCCTGGCTTTAGGTTCAGAGGTGTGAGCCAGTGATCTGCCTGCTTTTCAGAGCTGTCCACACCTCTTCTGCATTGTGGGGTTTGTCACCTATGCAGACTAGCTTCAGCACAGCCTGTTGCCGCTTCGCAGAGGCAGTGCTGCAGTGCTTCCAGCTTGGGACTGGTGTGGAGGGTACAGTGGATGAGGATGCACAAGAGGAGGAGGCTGAGGAGCATGACATTCCAGAGCTGTAGAGTGTCAGTGAAACCCTGACAGAGGTAGGGCCTGCTATCCTTGGTGTGGGAAGGACGTGTTCAGTCCCTCGCTCAGACTGGGTCCCAGCCTCCACAATATTAACCCAGTGTGCCGTCAAGGAGATGTAGCGGCCTTGCCCACAAGCACATGTCCACGTGTCTGTGGTTAGGTGGACTTTGGCTGAAACAGCGTTGTTCAGGGCACGTGTGATGCTGTTGGACACGTGGTTATGCAATGCGGGGACGGCACATCTGGAGAAATAGTGGCGGCTGGGGACCGAGTAACGTGGGACAGCAGCCGCCATCAGGTCGCGGAATACTTCCGTCTCCATCAGCCGGAAAGGCAACATTTCTAGCGCTATGAGTCGCGAAATGTGAGAATTCAGGACCCTGGGCTGTGGGGCGTTGGCAGCGTATTTGCGCCTGCATTCAAATGTTTGCTGAATGGATAATTGAACGCTGCGCTGGGACAATAACGTGCTTGATGGTGGTGTTATTTGTGTGTGGGCAACTTCAGGTGCAGGGCCGGAGGCTTGTTTGCGGCCAGCATGGACAGGGGATTGGCTTCAAAGCTTTTATTCCATGCGAGTAGACACAGATGACAAGCGAGGGAGGGAGGGAGTGCTGAGACTTGGTGACGGTTCACCGTTTCGCAGAGCGACTCGCTGCTTCCACGGACCAAAGTTTGGTCCGTGGAAGCAGCGAGTCGCGCTGCGAAACGGTGAACCGTCACCAAGTCTCAGCACTCCCTCCCTCCCTCGCTTGTCATCTGTGTCTACTCGCATGGAATAAAAGCTTTGAAGATTTACTCTGTGTGCGGTGAGTTGCCGTGTTTATTTATCTTAATGATACTGCGATTTATGACTGTCTGGATTCCTACACGTGCACCGCTGCTTATGGAGTCGCTCACTCGCATGGACTAAGTGCATTGAGATACGGAATGACAGTGCCCTAGCACACTTCTACTGTTGTTGTTTACTATCAAGATCTGAGCTGACCATTCACTGGAAACGAAAGAAAGGACCCCTTGTGGGTGTGAGACCTTCACATACACATATAAGATCAACAGTCAAAAGCCATACCACTCCATTGGAGACAAGGGAAATAACCTGGGACCAGAACTCACAATACGGGCGACCCGAACATCATAAGGAACCCTTTCATCATTTGATGTATTTTACCATATATCCTGATGCATAAGCCCCTGAAGGGCCTTTAAGTAACGAGAAAGGCGAAACACGTCGGGCGAATAAAGACCATAACCTGTGGTCATATATGTTTATACATCGTCTATTGTACAAAGGGGATGTTAAATGTATGATAATAGATGTTTATCGATCACCTGGAGAGCTGACCTTATATACTTTAATTAGGGGACTCTGCATGTGATATGAACCAACAGTGACTAAATGTATGTACTAAATAATGCCTATTGGGTTTTAAGTCTGGAGACTCTGTATCCAGGCAACCCAATAGGAATTAAGTGTGACACCAGTACTGTGTGAGTAACATTTATAGAATCACTATTTCTCCCATAATACAATAGATATTGTGTTTTTCTTGGGTGTGGGGGAGGGTTATATGTAATTTGTATGTTTTACACTGAACACTGTGACACTAATCCACACAGGACATTTTAATACGTAATAAAACTATCGAAAAAGAGTAAATCCTGTAGTATATCAAGCTTCAAACAAGCAAAGGTTCTGTGTCCCCAACAGGAGGAACAATACCCATCCTCTCCTCATGCTAACTTGCCTCCTCCTCCACCTCCTCCTCTCCAGCCCATCCAAGCTGGGGTTGGTAGTACCCTCTGTAGCAATGGGAGTCTCTTTGGTAGCACAGAAAAACAAGTCCTCTCCTTCCTCATCCTTCTCATCTTCCTTATCATCACCCAATGTTGCCTTAGAATATTGGCTGGGCTGGGTAGTATCACCCATTGGGAAATCTTGATCCATAGCCACATGCTGTTCATTCAAAGCTTCCTATGTGAGATTATGCAGTGATTGTTTCAAGAGACAGAGCAGTGGGATGGGTAAACTGATTGATTACTGCATACAAGCTTGGTGCAGTACTCAAAGTTCTCAAGAACCTCACAAATTTCAGCGATGCACAACCAATTGACAGTTGTTATGTGTGGTGCCTGAGTCCCATTGTAAAAAGCATGATGAAGCTGGTATTCAGCTACAGCTCTCTGCTGCTCACTAATCCTTGACAACATATGATATGTTGAGGTCTACCACGTGGGCAAGTTGCAAATGAGTCAGTGACTGTTTAATTTCAAGCGGTTTTGCAGTGCTGCAAGACCATCAAAAGCGGTAAAGGAATGGCAGATATGGACACTAATATGGCGCTCCTTCTGAAGTATGCACCGCAAGTCAGAGTATGTTTTGATTAATTTATGAACAACTAGGTTGAGCATGTGAGACATGCATGGCCAGTGTACCATCTTGCTAACCTTTAAATCCGCCACCAGGTTTTTGCCATTATTGCACACAACCATACCCATAGAGAAGGGCCATCTAAAATGAATAAAGGAGGGCCCTCCCCAATATATAGGAGAAGGAACCTCTCAAATGAATAGAGGAAAGTCCTCCCAAATGAATAAAAGAGGGCCCTCTCAAGTAAATAGCGAAGGGCCCTCCCAAATGAATAAAAGATGGCCCTCTCAAATGAATAGTGAAGGACCCTCCCAAATGAATAAAAGAGGGCCCTCTCAAATGAATAAAAGAGGGCCCTCTCAAATAAATAGAGAAGGGCCCTCCCAAATATATGGAGGAGGGCCCTCCCATATGTATAGAAGACGGCCCTCTCAATGTATAGAGGAAGGCCCTCCCAAATGAATAAAAGAGGGCCCTCTCAAATGAATAGAGGAGGGCTCTTCCTAATGTATAGATGAACTTCTGTAGCATCAACCATGGCTTTACTTATGCCATTATTCTTAGGGTACCTATACACACAGAGATATATTGCTTGCAATTGACTGGTTGCAGTGAAATCATGGACACATTGTTCCATTTTGTTGCCATGTTCTCTACTTTATTTAGCTTTATATACAAGTGATTATGCAGGAAAACCTGTCCGAACCTTTTTGGCCTGTTAAATGTGAGTTAGGTTAGGTTGGGTAATTGTTCTTGTGTATCTGTAACAGTGGCGTAATCATGTGACAAACATTCCCAGAAACCACATGTGAGGGAGAAATGCATGCAGGCATATTCTCCAGGCTCTTCCCATTCCATTTCAGCACTTTCCCATCCATTTCAGCATTTTCTTCAGGCCCCCAGACCTCTTTGTAGTGTCCTGCAGAAAATTACTTGAGTTTCCCACTGACTTATATTGTTCTCGCTATTCAGAACGAATATGCGATTATTAGAAAGTACTTGTAATGAGCATAGCGAATATGAATATTACGGTACTCGCTCATCACTAGTCAAGAATGAAGTGGAGTTTATTGCATGTGGAATGGGCATTCTAAAGCGCTCTGGAGAGAGGGAGAGGTGGAGTGGGGATCAGGGGAACGGGTGTTATATTTAAAAGATTGCAGTGGTTTCTTGCAGGTGTGGAGTGATAGGAGGGAAAAAAATTGGGAAGTGTTAGTGACAAGCCCCTCCAGGACCTTAGGATATTTGGAACCGGGCTGTTTTGAGGCTTAATTTACGTGACCCTGGCAGTGTCATTAAAAGTTCGATGTGGGTGGCTCACTCTTTTAGGGACAGCTTCAGGTTCAGCACCTGAGCGCCTAAGTGTTCAGCACCTGAGCGCTTAAGTGTTCAGCACCACGCAGCAGGGACAGCTCTGCATGTACCCGCCGCTGCTTTTGACAGTTGTATTAAAAAGCTGAGAAATAGCGGCTATTATTTTACAGATGATTTAACTCCTGCAGACCCATGGTGGGATGAGACCAAGTGTCAAGAGAGTGAAGACACTCTCTAAACACATGGTGCCACCACACCAGCATGTTATTAATCCCGTGAACACCGGGTTATGAGCCGCACCAGCAGCCTCTGTGCAGACATGCCGCGCAGAGGCTGCTGATGGGGTTAAAAGCCACAGAAAGCCCAGAAATCAATAAATTTGAGTAATCATCTCTTTTTGAACTAATCATCTTGTACCACTGCTGTCACAGCGGTACAAGTTGTTTGGTTACTGTATCGACACAGAGGGGGAAATTTAAACTGCGGGGCTTTGACAGTCACGAAGTTTAAATTCCCCGACAAATGATGTCCACGGTCCTTCAGGACCATGAACAGCATCACACTCACACGCAGCACACACCACTCACACCTCACAGCACACTCACAAGAATACAGGCACACTCACCACATGCACCACACTTACCCAAAAACACGCATATCACTCGCATCACTGTTGTGCAACAAAAACGCTCCGTGTCTGATGCACGACAGTGTGCCTTCAGCCGAAAGGTGATCAGTGATAAGTGGAGCCTGTGACATGCAGTGCTGCTCATCCCTGTATAACTATCTGGTTCCAATACTCATAGCTTAGCTGTTGCGTTTCTCATGTGATATTTGGACATATTAATACTCTTCCCTTCTATCTCTCCTTAGCATGTGGTGGATTTTTGAGAGACTCTGAAGGATCACTGAGTTCTCCAAATTACCCCTTTCACTACCCCCCAAACTGTCAGTGCTCTTGGATGCTGGAGGCAGGTGAGGGGCGTCTGGTCCAGCTGAAGGTCACATTCTTAGATGTGGGACGTTATGGATTTTGTCTCTTTGATTGGTTGGAGCTTAGAGATGAAAATACATCACGCAGGTACAAGTCTCACTGTAATGTCATGAGATAATAATAATCAGTGTAAACAGATGTTACCTGGGATGACTCCTAATATTGCAGATTTTGTGGATCCGTGGCTCCCACCACTTTCATCTCCACCTCCAGTTGGTTGAAGGTGCAGTTTGTATCTGATGATCGCACAGGAGGTACCGGCTTCCTCGCTACCTATAGAATGGTTGAAGTCACTGAGGGTAGGTAAGTCTGTGGAATCGGTGAAGTGTTACAGGTTGTTCACCTTCATTCATCTTCTCTCTCTTCAGGGAGCTGTTCCTGGGACGAATTCTTGTGTGATGGAAGACGCTGCCTTTTGCTTCCTTCCCTGTGTGATGGTGTTTTAGATTGTGCTGATCAGAAAGATGAGCAGAACTGCAGCGAGAGGCGCTGGGGTATGTACTTGGGAGCACAGTAAATCATTTGAAAACTTTATGTCTGTAATGTAATGATACCAATGAAAAAACATTAAAGAGGATTCCAACTACTACTATCCCCTTTCCTTTGTCCTAACTCTTCCTAACTAACATTTTCCAAATATATTTCTGCTATCTACCCTATTCCTGTAAGCTCATCTCTCCGAGGCTTGCAAATACCTTTATTGTTGTTTTAGCTTTGATCTTCTAGTCTGGAGACTGGAATCGGATCATCTGAGCAGGGCATGTCACTGGTGAGGGCTGAGAGGAGAGTGAAGTGTGATCTGTGCATGGGTGGACAGACTGCTGTCACTCATAGAAAGGCAGCCCCACCCCCACCAGTGACTTTACATGCTTAGGTGAATGCAGTACATACCTTTTTGTTTCAGTCAAGGGTGGTGCTTTTGTTTGGTTCAGTCAAAGTTAGTCAAATTCAGTCACGCTCGTTTTTTAACTTAGTCATGCCCCCGACATTGTGAATGATTGCAGTGACAGTCCGTTGTCACAGCAATCTCACATTAAATCCTGCACTTGTGCAGTTCCTCTCAGCAGCCCAGTCATGTGCACTAAATCTTGGTGTACGTGCCAGATTCATATTATATGTGCGCATGCTCCGAGGTGTAAGGCCCCTTTCACATCACGATTTTTTCCTGTCTGTGGGGATCCTGTTTTTTGCAGGATCCCATGGACAGGCTCGGATTTGTACCTCCTGATGTCATTTCTGTGTCCGGATCCGTTATTTTGATGGATTCGGACACAGAAAGAGCTGGGAGGAGCCCAGTGGTGTTGGGGCTGTGATGTCACAAGGGGGGAGGAAGAAACCTGTGTTCCTCCCCCCTGTGTGACATGTCGGGGCTGAAGTTTTGCAAAATAAAAGAGAAAATATATATTAAATATAAAAAAAAAATACTTACCTCTCTGCCTGCTGTCCGGGACGCGAGAAGACGTCCGGATGCTGCCAGGACCTTAACCCCTTAAGGACCGAGTCACTTTGCAGCTTAATGACCGGACCATTTTTTGTAATTCTGACCACTCTCCCTTTATGAGGTAATATCTCTGGAACGCTTCAACGGATCCTAGCGATTATGAGATTGTTTTTTCGTGACATATTGGGCTTCATGTTAGTATTAAATTTAGGTCGATAATTTTTGCGTTTATTTGTGAAAAAATAAAAAATTTGGCAAAAATTTGGAAAATTTAGCAATTTTCAAATTTTTTATTTTTATTCTGCTAAACCAGAGAGTTATGTGCCACAAAATAGTTAATAAATAACATGTCCCACATGTCTACTTCACATCAGCACAATTTTGGAACAAAAAAAAAAAATTTGGTAGGACGTTATAAGGGTTCAAAGTTCATCAGCAATTTCTCATTTTTCCAGCAAAATTTACAAAACCATTTTTTTAGTGACCACATCACATTTGAAGTCTCTTTGAGGGGTGTACATGACAGAAAACACCCAAAAGTGACACCATTCCAAAAACTGCACCCCTTAAGCTACTCAAAACTATATTGAAGAAGATTATTAACCCTTCAGGTGCTTCACAGGAACTAAAATAAAGTTGAAGGAAAAAATGGACATTTTAATTTTTTTAACAAAAATGTTCTTTTAGCCTCAATTTTTTCATTTTCACATGGGCAACAGGATAAAATGCATCCTAAAATTTGTTGGGCAATTTCTCCTGAGTACATTGATACCTCATATGTGGTCATAAACCACTGTTTGGGCGCACAGCAGGTCTCAGAAGGGAAGGAGCGCAATTTCACTTTTTGAATGGAAAATTAGCTTCAAAAGTCAAACTGCGCTCCTTCCATTCTGAGCCCTGCCGTGCGCCCAAAAAGTGGTTTATGATCACATATAAGGTATCGGTGTACTCAGGAGAAATTGCCCAACAAATTTTGGGATGTATTTTATCCCTTTGCCCATGTGAAACTGAAAAAATGTAGGAAAAAATAATTTTTTTGTGAAAAAAAAGTGTTTTTTTAATTTTTATGAATGAATTTGTGAAGCATCTGGGGGTTCAAAGTGCTCACTATGCATCTAGATACCTTCCTTAGGGGGTCTAGTTTCCAAAATGGGGTCATTTGTGGGGGAGCTCCAATGTGGAGACACACGGGGACCCTCCATACGCGACATGGTGTCCGCTAACAATTTGAATGGAAAATGAGCTCAAATTGTTAGCGGACACCATGTCGCGTTTGGAGGGTCCCTGTGTATCTCCACATTGGATCTCCCCCACAAGTGACCCCATTTTGGAAACTAGACCCCCGAAGGAACGTATCTAAATGCATAGTGAGCACTTTGAACCCCCATATGCTTCAGAAATTCATCCGTAAAAATGAAAAAGCACTTTTTTTTCCACTACAAAATTATTTTTTCATTATTACGGATCAATTTGTGAAGCATCTGGGGGTTCAAAGTGCTCACTATGTACCTAGATATGTTCCTTTGGGGGGTCTAGTTTCCAATATAGGGTCACTTGTGGGGGAGCTCCAATGTGGAGACACACGGGGACCCTCCAAACGCGACATGGTGTCCGCTAACAATTTGAGCTCATTTTCCATTCAAATTGTTAGCGGACACCATGTCGCGTTTGGAGGGTCCCCATGTGTCTCCACATTGGAGCTCCCCCACAAGTGACCCCATTTTGGAAACTACACCCCCAAAGGAACATATCTAGATGCACAGTGAGCACTTTCTACCCCCAGGTGCTTCACAAATTGATCTGTAAAAATGAAAAAAGAAAATATTTGTGGAAAAAAAGTGCTTTTTCATTTTTATTGATGAATTTGTGAAGCATCTGGGGGTTCAAAGTGCTCACTATGCATCTAGATATGTTCCTTAGGGGGTCTAGTTTCCGAAATGGGGTCACTTGTGGGGAGCTCCAATGTGGAGATACACCGGGGCCCTCCAAACGCGACATGGTGTCCGCTAACAATTTGAATGGAAAATGAGCTCAAATTGTTAGCGGACACCATGTCGCGTTTGGAGGGTCCCCGTGTGTCTCCACATTAGAGCTCCCCCACAAGTGACCCCATTTTGGAAACTAGACCCCCAAAGGAACGTATCTTTATGCATAGTGAGCACTTTGAACCCCCAGATGCTTCAGAAATACATCCGTAAAAATGAAAAAGCACTTTTTTTCCACAAATAATTTCTTTTTTCATTATTGCGTATCAATTTGTGAAGCATCTGGGGGTTCAAAGTGCTCACTATGCATCTAGATATAATCCTTTGGGGGTCTAGTTTCCAAAATGGGGTCACTTGTGGGGGAGCTCCAATGTGGAGACACACAGGGGCTCTCCATACGCAACATGGTGTCCACTAACAATTGGAATTGTTAGCGGACACCTTGTAGGATATGAAGAGCCCCTATGTGCCTAAACATTGGAGCTCCCCACAAGTGACCCTATTTTGGAAACTAGACCCCCAAAGGATTATATCTAGATGCATAGTGAGCACTTTGAACCCCCAGGTGCTTCACAAATTGATCCGTAAAAATGAAAAAAGAAACTTTTTGTGGAAAAAAACGTGTTTTTTCATTTTTATGGATGAATTTGTGAAGCATCTGGGAGTTCAAAGTGATCACTATGCATCTAGATACGTTCCTTCGGGGTCTAGTTTCCAAAATGGGGTCACTTGTGGGGGAGCTCCAATGTTCAAGCACACAGGGAGGGGCTCTCCATACCCGACATGGTTTCCGCTAACAATTGGAGCTAATTTTCTATTGAAATTGTTAGCGGACACCATGTGGCATATGGAGAACCCGTGTGCCACCAGCACAAGGGCAACTGGTAGAGTTGAGGTACAGCACCAGAAAATGCCGCCTCTAATGAATGCGCTATTTTCTTCGGTGGCTGTGGGTTGAAATTTGCAGCGTGGGGGACCCACAACATTTGAGTCTCTCCACGCTGAGGATTCCAGTCAGCCAGCTACCAAGTTGTACATGGCTGCCTACAAATACAGCGAAGGCTTTTTTTTATTTCTAGAACTAATTCTAGAAAAAAAAAATGATGTGGGGCTTCGCCATATTTTTGGTCCAGCCAGGTACAACTTGGCAGCTACAGACTGCCAGCAACCCCCAGCTGCCTCGTTGTACCTGGCTGCAACCAAAAATACAGCGAAGCCCATTTTTTTTATTTCTAGAACTAATTCTAGAAGAAAAAAAAACTACGTGGGGCTCCGCCCTATTTTTGGTCCAGCCTTGTACAACTTGGCAGCTACGGATTGCCACCAACCCCCAGCTGCCTCATTGTACCTGGCTGCAACCAAAAATACAGCGAAGCCCATTTTTTTTTTATTTCTAGAGCTAATTCTAGAAAAAAAAAATGACGTAGGGCTCCGCCATATTTTTGGCCCAGCCAGGTACAACTAGGCAGCTGGGGGCTGGAATCCTCAGCATGGAAAGGCCCAAGCTTTCTGGGCCCCCCATGCTGCGAATTGCAGCCCGCAGCCGCCCCAGAAAATGGTGCATTCATTGAAGCGCCATTTTCTGGCGCTGTACCCATGCTCTTCCAGTTGCCCTGGTGCCGGTTGCAAACTGGGTAATAAAAGGGTTAATGCCAGCTTTTTATTGCCAGCTGGCACTAAGCCCGAGATTCATAATATTGGGCCAATGTTAGACCCGCCATTAGGAATCTCTGGTAAGTAGTCAATAAATACACACAGAGAAAAATATTTTTATTTTGAAAAAAAAACAAACAAAATTCAGACTCCATCTTTATTATAAAAAGATCCGACGTAGTCCACAACGAAGGTCCCACGACGCTCAATTGCCTCCGACGTAGTCCACAACGAAGGTCCCACCATCGCCATGCAGGAGGATCAGACTGCAAAGTAGCGATCTGACAGCCCGGGTGCAGTAATCCACTATGTGGATCACTGCACCGGGGCTGTGAGATCGCTTTCCGCAGCGCAATCTGCATGCAGACGGATTGGACTGCAGAGCAGCGATCTGGCAGCCTGGGTGCAGCGCCGAGGCTGCGAGATCGCTTTCTGCAGCTCGATCCCCATGCAAGGGGAATCCCCTGCATGGAGAGCAAGCTGCAGAAAGTGATCTGACAGCTTGGGCGCAGTGGTCTGAAAGCCCGGATCACTGTGCAGTGGATCACTGCGCCCGAGCTGTCAGATCGCTTTCTGCAGCTCGATCCCCATGCAGGAGGATCGGACTGCAGAGCAGTGATCTGGCAGCCCGGATGCAGCGCCGAGGCTGCGAGATCGCTTTCTGCAGCTCGATCCCCATGCAAGGGGAATCCCCTGCATGGAGAGCAAGCTGCAGAAAGTGATCTGACAGCTTGGGCCTGCAGGGGGATCCCTGATCCAGTAGATCACTGTGCCCAAGTTGTCAGATCGCTTTCTACATCTTGATCCCTGCATGGGGACTGAGCTGCAGAATGCGATCTGACAGCTCAGGCGCAGTGATCCAGTGGATCACTGCGCCCGAGCTGTCAGATCGCTTTCTGCAGCTCAATCCCCATGCAGGGATCAAGATGTAGAAAGCGATCTGACAACTTGGGCATAGTGATCTACTGGATCAGGGATCCCCCTGCAGGGGGATGGGGGATCAGGGGTCCACTGGATCACTGCGCCCGAGCTGTCAGATCGCTTTCTGCAGCTCAATCCCCATGCAGGGATCAAGATGTAGAAAGCGATCTGACAACTTGGGCATAGTGATCTACTGGATCAGGGATCCCCCTGCAGGGGGATGGGGGATCAGGGGTCTCCCTGCAGGGGAATGGGGGATCAGGGGTCCCCCTCCAGGGGGAGGGGGATCAGGGATCCCGCTGCAGGGGGATGGGGGATCAGGGATCCCCCTGCAGGGGAATGGGGGATCAGGGGTCCCCCTGAAGGGGGATGGGGGATAAGGGATCCCCCTGCAGGGGAATGGGGGATCAAGGGTCCCCCTTCAGGGGGATGGGGGATCAGGGATCCCCCTGCAAGGGGATGGGGGATCAGGGGTCCCCTCCAGGGGGATGGGGGATCAGGGATTCCCCTGCAGGGGGGTGGGGGATCAGGGATCCCCCTCCAGGAGGATGGGGGATCAGGGATCCCCCTCCAGGGGGATGGGGGATCAGGGATCCCCCTCCAGGGGGATGGGGGATCAGGGATCCCTCCCCAAGGGGATGGGGGATCAGGGATCAGGGGATCATGCAGGGGGTCTTACCCAGGGCCGCACCATCTGGGCTGGGGGAGTGGCAGTGGGTAAGGGGGCGGGGGCCAACAGTACACACCGTCCTCCTGCCCTGCGTGCCCGGCGCCGGGAGCCGCTGTACGTAAGCGGCGGTGTAATGCTGCTGGAGGGCGGCGGTGCTGTATAGCGACAGCACCCCCCCCCCTTCAGCTGCTGGAGGGCCCCCCGGCGGTCACCGATACTGTGGTGGGGGGCCGGAGACAGCGGGAGACAGGGGGGGCGGACACAGTAGGTGACAGGAGGGATGAGGGAGGGAAGGAGGGTGGACACAGTAGGGAACAGGGGGAATGAGGGGGGGGGGTTGCAGACATAGCGGGGAGAGGACATAGGAGACCGGGATGGAGGAGAGCGGGCACAGGCAGGGCATGTGTGCAGGAGCCGGGCACAGCTGACAGCCCGGCTCCTGCAGAGATCATGCAGGGAAGTACTGACATTCAGCACTTTCCTGCGCGATCTTGATGTGATCGGTCGGTCAGATTGACTGACCGATCACATCGCTCTGAGTGTGGGGACCCCTAAAAAGGGTCCCCACACCTCTGCCCCTGACCCTCAGCTGTCACTGACAGCTTTTAGAATTGAACTGTCACTGTTCGTTTAGAAGCAGTGACAGTTCAAAGCCATGACGAGTATACTCGTCATGATGCGGGAACTGACATCTTTTCATGACGAGTATACTCGTCATTAGTCGTAAAGGGGTTAAAGATCTGTGATTTTCCGGTAGCGATCATGTGATATGTGACATGACATACCACCTGATCGCTTCTAGCCAATCACATTTTAGGTCAAGGTCCAGGCAGCATTCGAACGTCTTCTCGGGGCTCGGACAACCAGGAGAGAGGTAAGTACTGTATTTATTTATTATTTTAATACATTGCTTTATTTAATTTCATTTTAGCAGTGTATGTAGATACACTGCTAAAGTGAAATTACACTGAGCAGAGAAGTTTTAGTGTACTGAGCATGCCCAGTACACTAAAATTGGATCTGGGAAACGATTCATTTTTTTTCCTGGATCCGAGCTCCAGAAACCCCATGTTATTTGAATCGGGCAGCATCAGATCCGATGCTGTTCGATTCTGTCCGCTGTGCCCAGAATCGGAGCAGTTTACGATTTTGGGGATGTGAAAACAGCGGACACAGTTGGATCCCTGCAGACATGGATGGCTATTAAGCACCAATCCGTGCCCATCCGTGCCCATAGGGATACATGGGGGCCAAATCGGATCCATGGCTATAAGTTTTACAATGGATATCCACGGATACACAAAAATCGTGACATGTGAAAAGGGCCTGTCCCACCCCTGGCGGGGACCGTGGGGTACTCGGAACCGGGCCCTCTTGTCATCGTTTGGGGCTGCGGGTTGTCATGGTGGCATGACCCGGTCTGTGATCCCCTCGTCAGCGGAGCAGTAAAAAGGGGAATTGGAAAAATTGAGAAAAACAAAAATAAAAGCTATAAAACTAAAAGAGTGTTGTGATGCCAGCCGTGGAATGTGGCCGGCATAGCCGCTGCTGCAGTCGGGACCTCTGGGGATGATGGGAGTAACAGCAGGGACGTTTCTAGCTCTCCACGGGAAGAGCAAGTCCCCTGGGCAACCGTAAAGTCTGTGGATGTGATAGTTTGTTTGGGGTGCAGGGTTCAGCATATGGCGTAGCTGACAGACACAGGGGTAGCAGTCTCCTTTACCTTTACTGAAGTCAGGAGCAGGTTCATCCAGGGCACAGTTCACAAGTGGTGTTAGGGGTCCAGAGCCAGTGGATCAGGAGGGTTCGCATGTCGCTTTCACCTACGCATTCACATACTTAGAGCCAATGGACCAATTGGTTAAACCCGTTACCAGGATAACTGGTCCCGGTAGGAGGTTATATAAATGGGTAGTGAAGAGCGGGAAAGGGAGTGAGTAGTGAAGTCGAGGAGGACCCTGCAAGAGATGCAGAGGGAGGGCACCCAGAAAGAGAGGTGACCCAGAAGAGAAGGGGGATCCTTTGGTGTCAGCTAACACCCGTTGCCAGACCGTCCCGATAACCGGTCTGGTGGGAACTTGGTCCATTAACGGAGAACTGGCTCCGAGCGCGATGCAGCAGATTTCAACCCTGGGCCGCCAACCCGGAGGGCCATGGGCAATCAGATAGCCATGACCCGGTCCAAAGCACACCTCCACCAGTAATCTGTCCAGGGTCGTGAGCCCCTCAGCTAAGGGATTACTCTATTCAGACCCGTAGGCCTGGTGTAAGAAAGGGGCTCTGTGCAGGGACGCGCTGAGGAAGTAAGGAGTAGCGCAGAGGAAAGTGAGAGGACAGTGAGAGAAACCAGAAAGAACACCGTTGAAAGCGACAGAAGGACACCTCATCCACTGGTAGCTATCCAGGCCAGCTACCCGAGACTGTGAACCTATTTATTGCCTGACGGTTACCAGTAAACCCATACTGAAACTCAGCAACGTGTGGTGTGTTATTCTTTCACAAGGGAGAAGTCACTCAGCATTCCGCCTATAGAGCCACCCCACTCTGCCTGCGACCACGACACTTAGTACGGCAGCACTGCCCTGGAGATTCTGCTCCACCTGTGGAGAGCAACACCATTTAGCTGCAACCACATCACCCCCAGAGGTCTGAGAGCAGCGCCGGTGCATTCACCAGATACCATACAGTAGGTGGCGTCACGAACATTACATTTTTATTATTTTATTTTTCCACATTTTTCAGCGACCACCAGGGCCACCAATGACAATATCCAGCAACAACACCCGGGATACGAGTACCTAAAGCCTTGGTGTGGGTCAGAAGCCGTCACAGTGTAGGGAATAATAGAGAATGGCAGTTATGGGCAGGGTGACAAGGGAAGACTAGTCTGACCCTAGTCTAGGAACCCTGAATGGCCCTGATCCCGTAGGTATCTCTGATGGTGAGAAGGTTTGGGCCTACAGCCTCTCTTTAAAATTCCTCCTCCAGCCCTGCATTATTCCCCCCCTCATCTCCCTCCACAGAACTGGGATACAGCAACTCCAAAGGAAAGGACATCAGCCACACAAACACACAGGTCAGCACAGCACGGCTTCCAGGCATAGAGTAAGACTCTATCAGCAGCACCACCTGGTGGAAGAAGAGGCTACTTAAAGGCTAGAGGGAGGGCAGTTCAGGTAAGTCACACATTAACCCTCAACCAGCAGTTGAACCTAATAGTGAATACAGTTCTGGAGTGCAACACAGGAGGCAAAGACCCTCACAACCGTCAGCCATGTAGCTCTTGAAGACAAACACATACACAGCAGCATCCAGCAATGTCAGCGCCAACTAAGCGTGTGACAGTACCCCCTCTTTTAAGAGAGACCTCCAGACTTGACTGCTGCACATCCAAAATAAGTCCACATCCCCTGAGCGACGAGATACAAAGGACATTACGGGTTGCCAAACCTGGGGGTAGGTCAAGGCAGTACAGCACAGGATTACAAATGGCCGATATCTGAAACGGTCCTATAACCCCAAAACCAGGAGCCCCAGCAGAACACCTCCACCTGACGTGTTTGGGCAACATCCACACATACTCATTAACTCTCATGGTACCTTTACACGCCGCAACAGGATGGTGACAACAACCGAGTACATGAGAGAAATGTATCTTGCACTGCCAAATCAACCCGCTGTTGCGGCGTGTGAACACGGTTGTTGCCACACGTCACTTGAGGCACCTGTTTCAGAGCAGAGCCCTAAAACAGGTGGATTTCTAGGCGATGGTTGCGGGTTGTATCGGCGTGTAAATATGGTAGGGTAAGGTTTATTCGTCACCTAGATAACTCCCCGGGGCGTGACACAGCCTCCGGGAAACCACCCCCTTCAGCGATCATTGGAGGAAGCTCTTGCGTTACGATTGGTAGTCGCTGCATAGGGCGGCATATTTAAGGAGCTGACCACTCACACTACACATTTGCTCAAGCGTCATGTATTAGTCTGCCTCCTGTGCTGGCTGGCCAATCATGATGTTATTGCTTTGTCCTATCAGCGTACGGAATTCTCGTGATCCACAATTGTGGCATGCCTATGTGTTGTCCCTGCTGCCTTTGTCCCGCCCTTATTACCTTGTTATTGCGGCGTGTAAATGTGGTAAGGTAAGCTACAGAAGGTAACTTGTGGCACCCGGCGGTGTATCCAGAGATAGATGTAACCTACCGTAGCGCACCTTGTTGCGGCGTGTAAAGGTGGTGCGTTTACCGTTGGCAACCATTTGTGCATGCTCGTGCACGTGAAGCACCCGGTTGTTGCCACCATCCTGTTGCGGCTTGTAAAGGTACCATCAGGTCTGAACCTGCATATTTATTTTGAAATCTGCGGTCATAGGTACAGGGCACACATCCAGGACGGTAAGCTGCAGCAGTGTCTCCCCGGGGCCCAGGGTTCCCTCCCCTGGAAAGCACAGCAGGAACCACCATCCCTCCCCAGTACCTCCTCCTGGAATGGTGCCTAGATCCACCATAGATCCAAGGCGTAGTCTGGACTCCACCCCCTTTTCCAGGCACTTCTGAAAATGGGGTAGGAGTCGGTGCAACTAGTACGGTAGAAATAGTTGTAGCGAGGCAATTACACAGAAAGCTCCTCAATTTACAACCTTTCTGGCCTGCCAGTCAATCACTGGGTTGTGTTTCTCCAGCCAGGGAAGGCCCAATACAATAGGAGTGTGCAGGTTCTCCAAGAGGTGACAGGACAGAACCTCCTGGTGGACAGTTCCTATGCTCAGGTTCACATTGCGCATCACTTGGGAGAGGACCATCTGGCTGAGTGGAACTGAGTCAATCGAGGCGATGGGAATGGGCCCTAAAGCACTGCTGGTGAGACCATGAGCCCGAGCAAAGCGAGAATCCATCAAATTGACCCCCGCTACGCTTTCGACCAGAACTGGCACAGCCTCGGTTTTACCATCCATCAGCACCTTGGCAGACAGTGTGAATGGAGACTTAGCGAGGAAGGAAAGATAAATTCTCTGGTCGTCTCCTTCTGAACGGCCCGAGGTAGACTACTTCTGAGACTGCGTAGTCTTGGAGTGAAGTGGACAAACCTTAATAAAATTGTCAGATTTTCCACAGAAAAAACGTGCTCCGCCCACTTGGTGAACAGTAGCCACAGGAGGTTTAACACAAGAACCTACTGCCCCCAACTGCATAGGTTCATTGGGTATAGTCTCCTCAGCAGGGATAGGAATCGGAAACTAAGCAAGTCTCGGTCTCTCCCTTAGGCATCTGTCAACCCGTATGGCTAGGGACATCGCAGCCTCCAATGACTCAGGTGGAGCGTACTGAACCAGGGTGTCTTGCAGCCTAGCTGACAAACCCAAGCAGAACTGACTCCGGAGGGCTGGGTCATTCCAATTGGTGTCGGTCGCCCATCTCTGAAACTCCGAGCAGTACTCCTCCACTGCTCGTGTGTCCTGCTTGAGTTTACAGAGATTAGACTCAGCAAAGGTCACCCTGTCAGGTTTGCCATACACCTGAGCCAGAGCAGCAAGAAACCTGTCCACCGACCGCAACGATGGTGAGTCGGCCTGGAGGGAAAAGGCCCGGGTCTTGGGGTCCCCTTTAAGAAGGGAGACTATAATCGCCACCCGCTGTTCCTCACTTCCAGATGAACGGGGCTGGAGCCTGAAATACAGTTTACAGGCTTCACGGAAAACAAAAAAATTGTCTCTTCACCCAGTAAACCTATCTGGAAGAGAGATCTTGGGTTCTGGCATGACCTGAGCATGAGCCGACGCCAGGTAACCCACGACTTGCTGCAGCTGTTGCACTACCTGAGTCCGCAGACCAGTTACCTCTTCAGAGATGGTCTGCATCAAGCGAGAAAATAGTTCCGCTGAGGCAGTCTGAGACATAGTGTCTCAAGGGAAAAGGTATGGGCTGCTGATAATGTCACAGTTTAGGGAAAAATGATAAGGGAATGGCAGTTACGGGCAGAGTGACCAGGGAAGACTAGTCTGACTCTAGTGTAGTAACCCTGAATGGCCCTGATCCTGTAGGTATCTCTCATGGTGAGAAGGTTCGGGCCTCCAGCCTCTCCCTAAAACTCCTCTACCAGCCCTGCACTATTTCCCCCTCACCTCCCTCCACAAAACTGGGATACAGCAACTCCAAAGGAAAGGACATCAGCCACACAAACACACAGGTCAGCACAGCTTCCAGGCATAGAGTGAGACTCTATCAGCAGCACCACCTGGTGGAAGGAGAGGCTACTTAAAGGCTAGGGGGAGGGCAGTTCAGGTAAGTCACACATTAACCCCTCAACCAGCAGTTGAACCTAATAGTGAATGCAGTTCTGGAGTGCAACACAGGAGGCAAAGACCCTCACAACCGTCAATCATGCAGCTCTTAAAGACAAACACATACACAGCAGCATCCAGCAATGTCAGCGCCAACTAAGCGCGTGACAAAAGCAAGTTCAAGTTTTCAACTCTTGGCAAGTTCAGAGGCCTCCTTACTGCTCTACCCTCTGCGGCACCTGGCTGCTTGAAGCTGTGCTGCAACCCTCTCCTCTAAGACTGTCTTGGCCGTGTGACAGGCAGCTTTGAGCCTTTTTTGTGTTGTTCTCCTTCACTGCGTCTCCTGAGCTCTATTATGTGGTTGTGTCTCCTGGCCTATTTGGTGGGCGAGCAACTTGGAATTACCGGTCCTCCGGTGTTGGTTGCTGGGCACGATAGTCCCTGGCGACGTCGGACTCCGGTATCCGTACTAAGCTAGGTGCTGAGACGAGCTGGCACTGCTCCACTCCCCACACCTTTTCTCCACCTCCCTCAGACCCTCACCTCAGGTACCTCACACTGGTTAGTCAGCTTCCTTGGACGGGCCTATCACAGCTTCCGACCATAGGATGTCTTCTGCAGTCCTCCCAGGAACTGAACTGCCTGACCCCTCCCCCAGACCAGCATTTATAGGGGACCTGCCCTTAACTCGGGCGTAGAGCTCCCCCTTCTGGCCTGGAGTTGGGAAGGTCTTGTGCGTGTGTTTCGCCTGAGGTGAGTAAATATTGTGGCAACCAGACCCTGGGGCGCCACAAGCCTAACACATCTTTCATTAGTGCGAATACCTGGGCAGTTGAGAGGAACTGCACAATTACAGGATTTAACGTTGGGCAACGTTGGGCAATTGATGTTGGGCAATCACGGCAATCAATCACAATGTAGGGGGTGTGATTACGTTAAAATAAAAAAATGCGCGACTGAATTTAACTGACAGTGATTGAACCAAACAAAAGCACCACCTCTATGACTGTAGCAAAGGTATGTACTGCATTCACCTAAGCATCTAAAATAATTTTTAAGATAAATATGTGGAATTTCTTTTTAGAAAACCATGTTAGTGATACACATTGCATCATTTAAAACACATTGGTGGTGGTTTAATATCACAAAACCACGATGATTCCATTAGGCTTAAAGAGAACTTCTTACATCTTCCCACTCATCTAGAACTAGCACACTTCACATTAATGGATATACTCAAAGTCAAGGGCACAAAGTGATTAAGGAGTAACATTGTGCTTATGGTTTCAGATTGTGGGGGCTCCCTAAATAGTCTGCAGGGATCCCTATTCTCACCCAATCATCCGGATCACTATCCTGGGAAAACAGTGTGTCGTTGGCTCATCTCTGTCCCTGAAGGACTAATCATTCAAATTCAGTTCCATAACTTCAGCCTAGAATCAGAAAAAGGCTGCACGTTTGACTATGTGGAGGTTCATGACAGTGCTGGATTGGGAATTGCAAGTTTAATGGGAAGGTAAGCAGTATTTTTGCACTAAGTTCCAGTGTATTCGGTCCGTGACTCTTTGTAACAGATTATGATTCCATGTGATCTTTCCTATGGTTGTCCAGTTTACAAAACCAATGACCATGGAATTAAGAGGTCCCCCACCTATTAGCCAAGTGGAGAGTGGCTATAGTGTCTCTCACTCAGGATGGTCTGGGACTGAGAACTATGTACAGAGCCATATTTTCTCATTCCTGATCAGGCACATTTTATTTTTCACATATGATGAGGTTTTAAGATCTGTAAATTTTATTCTCATCGACATTCAAATAGTTTTCACATCCTTTTTTCTGATACGTGTGGTGCAATTTTTACATTTAATCACAATTTTTGCCAATATTGTGGTGAAAAAAGGTAAATACATACCGTATCTGTTTTTCACATTACTTTCAAAAACATTTTTATGAACTCAGAAGTACATTTTAAATGCTGTTCCCTTTTCAGAAATAATTATTTGTATTTATCGCACAATTATATATTTAGATGGGGGCAGGGCTAAAAGACTAACAGAGGTTAGGACGCAGCAGCAGCTATTTTTAATGGTCTATTTTCCGCTTTTTTTCACACATTAACTCACATAGCATCATTAAATAGCTTTGAGTGTTAAGTCAACAGTTACGGTAAATACATTTTTTAATTATATTTTTTAGATCTGGTTTCCCCAGTAATTGGGGCTGATATATAAAGACCCAGTTACTGGCCAAAGTCAGCATTTTGGCTGCGCAACAGAGCTGGACTGGCTATATAAAGACCCATATCAGATCCTGGCAATCATATGATCACTAGGTCTGGAAAAGGAAATGCTTATAGTGCTTATTATCCTGAATAATTGCAATGATATGCTGGGGAAGCAGGGTGCAGGTGTCTGATGCTAATAAGCTCAATAAGCTTTTAGAGAAGGCAAGCTCAGATGTTGGCTGCCATCTTGCCACTTTTGAGGTGGTAGAGGAGGAAAAAATTCAGACGAAATGTATGGCAATAATGAACAACAAGGCAAACCCATTATATGAGCTGTTCGTAAGACAGAGGAGCATCTTCAGTAACCGGCTAATCCTACTAAAGCCCCTGTCACACATAACGAGATCGTTAGCGAGATCGTTGTAACGTCACAGGTTTTGTGTCGTAACAGCGATCTTGCTAACGATCTCGCTACATGTGACACTTAGCAGCGATCAGGCCCCTGCTGTGAGATCGCTGATCGTTACAAAGTGCTCTGGGTCATTTTTAGGTCATTGCTCTTCCACTGGTCAGCACGCATCGCTGCATGTGACAGCAAGAGACCAACGATCAGCGACCTCATAGACTGGTAACCATGGTAAACAGCGGGTATCTAGGCAGCGTGTGCTGCCTAGATACCCGGTGTTTATCATAGTTATCAGCATCCTCCCTGCTTCTAGCGATGTGGGGGTGGCTCCCTAGATCCCTGGTTACTGAGGATATCTGCCTGTTTGACAGCTCCCCAGCGACTAGGTAGCGACGCTCCAGAGATGCCGGCCAGGTCGTTATCGCTGTCGGGATTGCTGGAGCATCGCTCAGAGTGACAGGGCCTTAAGGTGTAAGAAGGAAAGATATAGAAAATCGTTTGGGCTGACTGCTATCTGAATGTATAACAGTTATCTAAGTGTGAAATCATCAAAGAGACCTGAGTATTATTGACATTCTAATAGTATATTGTACTGACCTGTGATGAATAGGAATGTCTATTGTTATGTTGTAATTTATGTCTATGTTCTGCTATTGTGATACTGTAATTCCCCTATGACTCAATAACGTGTATTATATGGTATAAACAGCACTTTTTCAGTGGTGCGTATACAGCGATCAGGAAGTAATATGATAATAAATAGTGATCAGCAAGTAGTGAAATAGTCGGGTTCGGAAGATTCATATTGCTTTTTACTATTCTGGTATCACGAGCCTAATACAAGTCGATTAGTCATGGGCTCCTCCAGGGAGGGTGGGTCTTTTATTTTGTGTGTTCACAGCATACAACACGTTGCTCTACTCCCCCAATGATAGCCTTCATTCAAACAGCTCTCACTAGGGTGCCAGCTCCCATTGTACACTCAAGGGAGTCGGCAATTTGTGTCAGATCGTACACGATTGATACGTCAGTCTCAAGCACCAGCAATACTCGCCAAGTAATGAGTAACCGAAATACTGAACAATGTATGCAAGTAACGAATAGTGACGATAGTTTATTACCGGTGATGAGTAAATCTTATCACTGCCACTTCTATTGGGGTGTCCAGCTGTGTCTATGACCAAATTATTGATGACATGTACTAGTGCATCCATATGAATTACAATATCATCAAAAAGTTAATTTATTTCAGAATTTTAATATAAAAAGTGAAATGCATATATTATATAGAGTCATTACACACAGAGTGATCTATTTAAAGTGTTTATCTCTGTAATCTCTATTGATGATCATGGCTTACAGCCAATGAAAACCCAAAGGTCATTATCTCAGAAAAGTAAAGTAGACATCAAAGGGTGAATATAATATTGATTTATTAGTGAACGCATTACAGGGCTCCCAGAAATGTCCTCAAACATGGCAATATGATATTGATTTTTGATGGTTTTCTAATTCATTGAGATGCACTAGTATGTAGGATATGCTATCAATAAGAGACTGGTCGGGATCTGGACACTGCACCCCCACAGATCAGCTGAAATCTGCTCCAAATGCATCTGGATATTTGGAGGGATGTGTTATAGCTATTGATGTGCAAGTAGCAAGATATTTGTATAGCTCTAATCAAATTGTTTTAACTCCATGAAAGTAGCAGAAAAAGCGGCACTCTTATTGTAAATAGTTTTAACTGTTTCAGTATTCATCATGAGTAAATTGTCACTTCAGTGAGGAAGTGAACGAACTCTAGCGCCATCTATCGGTAGCTGTCCTCAAAGTCATAATCGACTCTTTTACAAGCCTTATAATATGACCAAGGATTTGTGCCAGATCAGAACCCCAAACTGCAGATGTTGTGTTTCGGGGTAACTGCCCCTCATCAGTGCAGTGTGTGGGAGCTCTGATCTGGTTGTGTGAGTGGGCTAAGACGAGTTCTGGAGAACTAGCTTTTTACATCATGGAGAGGTATTTCTCTGCCAGCTTTAAGAAGGCAGATAAGCTGATAAGGAAGCTTATAGTCGCAACAACGCTCCTCCTATTTCCCAGAGGCTATAAGTTCTAGTTCTCCAGAAATCATAAGTAATGAATCCAATACAAGTCAATGAGGAACTCGCTCGGATCTCAATACTAAAACAGTAAAATCTAATCCGTTAGAGCTATCTGAATCTAAATTTCTTACTATCTGATCAACACTAGTTATAGCCCATGTATTGCTTATCTTCGGAGCTGGCAAATTCACATTTCAGAAGATCAGCTCCTCTCTAGTAACCAGCCTTGGAGTTGGGTATTTTTAACCGCACCCAAAACAGCAGGTCCTGACAAAGTGGTTTGCCAGCATAGTCCTTAGAAACGTTATTGTTCTCAGGAGATGGCAACACAAAAACTAATTTTTGTTTCCACCAATACAATTATAATGCAGAAGTAATAAACAATAAAAAAGCCTGTTCAAGTTTGATATCGCCATAATTGTGCTGAACCACGGAATAAAGCTGATACCTTTTTTCTGCTGCACATGAAAAGCGGTAAAATGGAAAATGTTGAAAAATGATAGCGGAATTGCTGTTTTTTTCCTATTTCTCCACATAAAGAGTTAATAAAAGTTAGTTATTAATTGTATGTACCACAAAATGACAAATACAACTTATCTTGCAAAAACAAGACGTCATATACCGTATATACTCGTGTATAAGCCGACCCGTGTATAAGCCGACCCCCCTACTTTTGCCCCCAAAATCTGGGAAAACCTATTGACTCGTGTATAAGCCGAGGGTGGACCCCAGCACATTTATATAGCCCCCAGCAGTGTGGTATACAGCCCCCAGCAGTGTGGTATACAGCAGCCTCCCCAGTGGTACATACAGGCCCCAGGAGGTAGTATACAGCAGCAGCCCCAGGGGGTATAATACAGCAGCAGCCCCAGGGGGTATAATACAGCAGCAGCCCCAGGGGGGTATAATACAGCAGCAGCGCCAGGGGGTAGTATACAGCAGCAGCCCCAGGGGGTATAATACAGCAGCAGCCCCAGGGGGTATAATACAGCAGCAGCCCCAGGGGGTATAATACAGCAGCAGCCCCAGGGGGTATAATACAGCAGCAGCCCCAGGGGGTATAATACAGCAGCAGCCCCAGGGGGTATAATACAGCAGCAGCCCCAGGGGTATACAGACCTCCCCCCATCAGTAGTAAAGGGGCCCCAGCTGTATACAGCAGCCCCAGCTGTATACAGCCCCCCGTGGTATCCAGGGCCCCCCTTGCTGCACACCTGTAAAGTAAGATGTTAGTATACTTATCGCTGCCCTCGCTGCCGCCGCCGCCGCTCCGCTGCTCGGTCACCGCGCTGCTCCATGTCTTCATGCTTCCTGTTCCTTCTCCGGCGCTCGAACAATGACGTCATTTCCTGCGCGCCAGAGAAGGAAGCATGAAGACCCGGAGCAGCGCGGTGACCGAGCAGCAGAGCGGCAGCGGCGGCAGCGAGGGCAGCGATAAGTATACTAACATCTTACTTTACAGGTGTGCAGCAAGGGGGGCCCTGGATACCACGGGGGGGGGGGGGGTGGGGGGGCTGTATATAGATGGATTTGGAAGCACTTACCGTATATACTCGTGTATAAGCCGAGGGGGGACTTTTCAGCACATTTTTTGTGCTGCAAAACTCGGCTTATACACGAGTATATACGGTAGCTACATTTCTAAAATCTAAAAAAAATAATGGCTTCTTGATTGTGAAAGGGGAAAAAACAAAACAAAGATGTTTTGTCATTATATAAACGCATGTAAGGTTATACAGCGGGTAAAAAAAGTATTGAACACGTCATCAATTTTCTAAGTACCAGTAAATATATTTCTAAAGGTGCTATTGACATGAATTTCTCACCAGATATTGGTAACAACCCATCCAATCCACACAGACAAAATCAACCCATAGTTGTCCATAAATGTATTGATGCATAATAATGAGAAATGTCACAGGAAAATATTGAACCCATGAAGAAAGCGAGGTGCAAAAAGCGATGGAAAGTCATGATACTAGCTGAAGTCTATCAGTACCTAGAAAGCAATCCTGCCACTTAGTGAAAAATAATATCAGCTGGTTCAATTGATGGCCTGTAAAATGGTATCTTATTACCAAGGTGCCACACAAGAAACATCTCATGATTTGTAAATCCAGTGAGCTGTCTCAAGACCTTTGCAACTTTATTGTTGCAAAACATACTGATGGCATTGGTAACAGAAGAATTTTTAAACTGCTTAAAGTTCCACTGAGCAATGTTAGGGCTAAAGTCCCTAAGTGGAAAGAACATAATATCACCATAAACCAGCCACGACCAGGTGCTCCCTGCAAGATTTCAAACAGTGAAGTGAAAAGAATTATCAGAAGAGTTGTCCAAAAGTATTGATGTTATCAATACCTTGGATGGCAAGAAGAACAAGCAAATCAATTTTGGAACAAATGAACCCAGATACACAGTGTTGGCCAAAAGTATTGACACCCCTGCAATTCTGTCAGATAATACTCAGTTTCTTCCTGAAAATGATTGCAATCACAAATTCTTTGGTATTATTATCTTCATTTAATTTGTCTTCAATGAAAAAACACAAAAGAGAATGAAGCAAAAAGCAAAACATTGATCATTTCACACAAAACTCCAAAAATGGGCCAGACAAAAGTATTGGCACCCTCAGCCTAATACTTGGTTGCACAACCTTTAGGGCCCTTTCACATCAGCGTTTTTTTTCAAATCGCGGCAGATGCGGTGAAAAAACCGCATCTGCCGCGATTACCGCATACCGGCTGCACTTGCGGCGCGGTTGCGTTTTTTTCCATGCAAAGTATAGGCGGACTTGCGGCAGGTGCGGCAAGTGCGGTTTTGCACTTGCGGCACGTGCGGCCGCGAAAAAAACCGCGGCTGACCGCGGTTTTTTTCGCGGCCGCACCTGCCGCAAGTGCAAAACCACACTTGCCGCACCTGCCGCAAGTCCGCCTATACTTTGCATGGAAAAAAACCGCAACCGCGCCGCAAGTGCAGCCGGTATGCGGTAATCGCGGCAGATGCGGTTTTTTCACCGCATCTGCCGCGATTTAAAAAAAACACTGATGTGAAAGGGCCCTTAGCCAAAATAACTGCGATCAACCGCTTCCGGTAACCATCAATGAGTTTCTTACAATGCTCTGCTGGAATTTTAGACCATTCTTCTTTGGCAAACTGCTCCAGGTTCCTGATATTTGAAGGGTGCCTTCTCCAAACTGCCATTTTTAGATAACTCCACAGGTGTTCTATGGGATTCAGGTCTGGACTCATTGCTGGCCACCTTAGAAGTCTCCAGTGCTTTCTCTCAAACCATTTTCTAGTGCTTTTTGAAGTGTGTTTTGGGTCATTGTCCTGCTGGAAGACCCATCACCTCTGAGGGAGACCCAGCTTTCTCACACTGGGCCCTACATTATGCTGCAAAATTTGTTGGTAGTCTTCAGACTTCATAATGCCATGCACACGGTCAGGCAGTCCAGTGCCAGAGGCAGCAAAGCAACCCCAAAACATCAGGGAACCTCCGCCATGTTTGACTGTAGGGACCGTGTTCTTTTCTTTGAATGCCTCTTTTTTTCTCCTGTAAACTCTATGTTGATGCCTTTGCCAAAAAAGAGAGAACATTCTTCCAAAACGTTTTAGGCTTTCTCAGGTAAGTTTTGGCACACTCCAGCCTGGCTTTTTCATGTCTCGGGGTAAGAAGTGGGGTCTTCCTGGGGCTCCTACCATTCAGTCCCTTTTCATTCAGACGCCGACGGATAGTACGGGTTGACACTGTTGCACCCTCGGACTGCAGGGCAGCTTGAACTTGTTTGGATGTT
Source organism: Allobates femoralis (assembly GCA_033576535.1). Classification (NCBI taxonomy): domain Eukaryota; kingdom Metazoa; phylum Chordata; class Amphibia; order Anura; family Aromobatidae; genus Allobates; species Allobates femoralis. The sequence continues at coordinate 140,702,245 of JARQOC010000009.1, forward strand.
AGTCGAGGTTCTTTATCCACCATCCGCACAATCTTGCGTTGAAATCTCCTTTCAATTTTTCTTTTCTGTCCACATCTAGGGAGGTTAGCCACAGTGCCATGGGCTTTAAACTTCTTGATGACACTGCTGACGGTAGACACAGGAATATTCAGGTCTTTGGAGATGGACTTGTAGCCTTGAGATTGCTCATGCTTCCTCACAACTTGGTTTCTCAAGTCCAAAGACAGTTCTTTGGTCTTCTTTCTTTTCTCCATGCTCAATGTGGTACACACAAGGACACAGGACAGAGGTTGAGTCAACTTTAATCCATGTCAACTGGCTGCAAGTATGATTTAGTTATTGCCAACACCTGTTAGGTGCCACAGGTAAGTTACAGGTGCTGTTAATTACACAAATTAGAAAAGCATCACATGATTTTTCTAACAGTGCCAATACTTTTGTCCACCCCCTTTTTTATGTTTGGTGTGGAGCTATATCCAATTTGGCTTTAGGACAATTATTTTTGTGTTTTTTTCATTGAAAACAAATTAAATGAAGATAATAATACCAAAGAATTTGTGATTGCAATCATTTTCAGGAAGAAACTGAGTATTATCTGACAGAATTGCAGGGGTGTCAATACTTTTGGCCAACACTGTATCACTTGAAGCAAGGATCACCAAGCTATGACTTGCCTACTTTGGATGAATAGAAGGAAAAAAGCAAGGAGAAAGACCAGCAACCCAATGTCTTGATGCTATCATGATAACAGAAGAGAAGACCCTGATGGACCTATCTAGGCTGCTCAAGATCGATCTTCCCACAGCGCATTTATCCTTCCAGTCACCATGGCTCGAGATTGAGCTGAAGGCTGATAAATAATAATAAAAGAGTCAAGGACCATCTGTGGAGAGCTACAGAAAGATCTGGAATCAGCAGGAACAATTGTTTCAAAGAAAACAAGTAATGCACACAACCTCCATGGCCTGTACGCACGCTCACCGTGCAAGAATACGTTGCTGATGAAAAAGCTTCTCCAATAGCATTTAAAGTTTGGTCAACAACAGCTTTATTTGTCAATTTGTTTCAGAAGCAATTCTCCTTCACCAGGACAAAAATTACATTAAAGTGCATGCACATACAGAGAGGGTTTATATTTAAACATTCAAGTACTTTATTGTGATATTTGTCCTGATGGAGAATTGTCTCTGAAACACGTTCACAAATAAAGGTCATGATCCTTATCAGTCCGGATTTGGTATTACTTCCACAGCGGTGCGACTTTCAATCCTCTTGTCCTGTGTGAGGCATGCCGGCTCTATGGCACATGGCCGACATGACTCAGATTGGGTCCTGAGCCGTACACATAGGGTAATGTGGTAGTTAGCTCTGTGGTTACAGCTGAAGGGGTTGATGAGACCAATGAGTGGCCTCTAAAAGAGCAATGTGCTCTAATTGTTACAAGTCCCAGGAGTGGGTGTGTCAAATGTGGGTGTGGCAGGCTGCCTAGGCCTGTGTTTGAGAGCGAGACCAGACATGATCCTCTGAGGGAGAGGACGTGTCTCAGAGGGGTCCTGTCCCCTTTGGGGGGGAAAGAAAGATGAGGCAGGACGCCTCGCTCTCCATGCCAGAGAATCCGGTCTCTCTGAGCCATGTGAAGCCTGTGGCCAGACCGAGAGGTTAGTGGAGCACCTGAGTGTATGGGAGTCCTGGCTGAACTTGCAGGGAGATCACTCTGACCATGTTGGGGAGGAAGCCCTGTCTCGCCTTCAGCACCTGCAGTGTTCAGCACCAGACAGCGGGGACAGCTCCCCATAGGCAGTAACAGAGCACCAGCTTTTACAGTGGAAATATAAAGCCGACAGCTCTTTTAACCCATTTTACAGAACAATTAACCCCTTCACACACATGGTGTAATGACACCATGTTTGCAGAGAGTGAGGACACTCTCAACATACATGGTGCCACTACACCAGCTTCATATTAACCCCTTCATCACTGGGATTTGAGCCGCATCAGCAACCTCTGTGCACACATGCGGCGCACAGGATGCTGATGGGGTTAATCGCTAAAATGACCCTGGAATACATTAGCTAATACAATGATGATTGCTGTAAAATAAACATCTTGTACCGCTGCTTTCACAGCGGTACAAGGTGATAGCTTACTGTACCGGCACAGCGGGGGAAATTTAAACACGGGTGCGAGTATCGCACCGTGTAGAGTATGGGTGCGAGATTTTCTCACACCCATAGACCTCTATTTCCCGCACGCATGTTATAATCACATGCAGTCGCAGCATGCTGCGACTGGTCTCGCTTCTAACTCGCAATGTGAGTTAGGTGCAGGGAACTCGCACCAAAGTGCCCTGCCTGATAGGGCAACACTGGTCTAAATGCAATGCGAGTTTCCCTTGCACCGTGTGCCTTCAGCCTAAAGTGCAGACTCTCAGCTTTAATTTGAGGGTACTCACATCCTTAGGGTTTAGGAATTACAGCTCTTCAATATGTAGCTGGCTAAATGTTTTATGGGACAAAAGGTAATTGTACAGTTATCTCTGTCTGCATGGGCTATTCCCTCACTAATCCATCATCAGTTAAGCAGGTAAAAGGTCTGGAGCTTATTCCAAGTGTGTGAGCCATGGCTTGGTTTATGCATTTGATCCGATGACCTATTGTTGTGTGTGTGGTTCCTTTGTCAGCTGGGCTCCGTCCAAATGCTTATGCACTTCCTTGCTGGCTATATATGAATCATTGGCACCCTGCAATCGCATTGTGGGGGTATTGATTGGTTTAAATAGGTAACCCCTCCTTCTGATTTTCACATACCCGTATATACTCGTGTATAAGCCGAGTTTTTCAGCCCAAAAATTGGGCTGAAAAGTCTCCCCTCGGCTTATACACGGGTCATATACGTGGTTGGTGGGGGCTGTGTCCGGGGCTGGGGGGCTGGGGAGGCTGGAGGAGGCGGGGGGAGGCTGCTGAATGAGCGGCCCCGTCACGTGGGGCCGCTCATTACATATGCACTGCTTCCCCCTGTCAATCAGCGGTAGGGGGAAGCAGTGCATAACTAAATATATCCCCCCCAAGTGCTGGCACTTGCCCCCCCTGCTTGTAAGGCCCCCCCGGCTGCTATTATTACCATCCTCTCCTCTGTCTTCATCGCGCGCAAGTCCCTCTGTGCTCCCGTCCTCAGTAGCATCCGGGGTCATGTGACCGGCCTGTCGCATGACGTCATCGCTATGCGACGGCCGGGGACCCGGATGCATGGAGGACGGGAGCACCGAGGCACCTGCGCACGCGATGAAGACAGAGGAGAGGATGGTAAGTTAAGCAGCCGGGGGGGGCTTAAAAGCAGGGGGGCAAGTGCCAGCATACACCTCTGGGGCAGCCTGTGTATACACCTCTGGGGCAGCCTGTGTATACACCTCTGGGGCAGCCTGTGTATACACCTCTGGGGCTGCCTGTGTATACACCACTGGGGCTGCCTGTGTATACACCACTGGGGCTGCCTGTGTATACACCACTGGGGCTGCCTGTGTATACACCTCTGGGGCTGCCTGTGTATACACCTCTGGGGCTGCCTGTGTATACACCACTGGGGCTGCCTGTGTATACACCACTGGGGCTGCCTGTGTATACACCACTGGGGCTGCCTGTGTATACACCACTGGGGCTGGGGCTGCCTGTGTATACACCACTGGGGCTGGGGCTGCCTGTGTATACACCACTGGGGCTGGAACTGCCTGTGTATACACCACTGGGGCTGGGGCTGCCTGTGTATACACCACTGGGGCTGGGGCTGCCTGTGTATACACCACTGGGGCTGGGGCTGCCTGTGTATACACCACTGGGGCTGGAACTGCCTGTGTATACACCACTGGGGCTGGGGCTGCCTGTGTATACACCACTGGGGCTGGGGCTGCCTGTGTATACACCACTGGGGCTGGGGCTGCCTGTGTATACACCACTGGGGCTGGGGCTGCCTGTATACACCACTGGGGAGGCTGCTGTATACACCACTGGGGAGGCTGCTGTAATACTGCTGGGGCCTGTATACACCACTGGGGAGGCTGCTGTATACTACGACTGGGGAGGCCTGTATACCTGTGCTGGGGTCCACCCTCGGCTTATACACGAGTCAATAGGTTTTCCCAGGTTTTGGGGGCAAAAGTAGGGGGGTCGGCTTATACACGGGTCGGCTTATACACGAGTATATACGGTAGATGTTTCTGTTGCAATAGTCAGCAGTGTTTAGGTGGTTATACATTAAATGACAGCAATTGGTACTACCACTGATCATGGCTTTTCCAATGGTCATTATAGGACAAAATCTCCTTCTTTCCGATATGTTTTCTAGGTTCTGTGGATCTGACATCCCCTCTACCCTTATTTCCTCTGGAGCACAGATGACAATTTTGTTTGCAGCAGATGAAGAGATTTCAGACGTTGGATTCTATGCTACATATAAAGCGTTCAATGCCACAGAAAGTAAGTGACAACAAATGTAAAACAAATCAGTTATATGACAGGCTTTGTCCCCTCTAAAATGGGCAACAACTATAGGGCCTGAAGTAGCATAGATGGGGATATAGCTGATTAGCATATTGTGTGGTGTATTGGGTGATACCGCCATGTAGTGATTAGGTAATAATAAATCAGTCCTACGCAGCAGACTATGCAGGTGATTACAGTACAGCTACATCCATAGACCCACAGATGAATGTGAGGAATCTCTCACGCTCCTTCTCCATTTGGGCCCAGAACATTTTAGGCTGTTTCTGTGCTTGCTCATTAATTCCATTACATTTTTCATCATATTTATTTATTTATTATTATTATTTATATAGCGCCATTAGGTTCCATGACGCTTTACATGAGGATAAGGGAGACAAGAACAAGTACACTAAATCTAGGCGATCAGGACGTACAGGTACAGGAGGGCAGGGACCCTGTCCACGAGGGCTCACAGTCTACGAGGGGCGGGTTGGGATACAGTAGGATGGGGGAATGTCAGGTATGGGGCGGTCGCCTGGGTCTCATGGCAGGTTGTAGGCTTAACGGAATAGGTGAGTCTTCAGGTGACACTTGAAGCTTCTCAGGGTCGGAGAGTGTCTGACGTGTTCGGGCAGGGAGTTCCAGTGTAAGGCAGATGCCCGGGAGAAGTCCTGGACTCGGTTGTGCGAAGAGGTGATGAGGGTGGAGCAGAGGAGGAGTTCTTGGGAGGAGCAGAGGTTGCGTGAGGGTAGGTATCGGGAGAACAGGTCTGAGATGTATGGTGGGGCCAGGTTGTGTATGGCTTTGTACACTATGGTTAGTGTTTTGAATTGGGATCTCTTGTAGGCGGGGAGTCAGTGAAGGGCTTGGCAGAGGGGGGAGACAGGGGAGTAGCGGGAGGACAGGTAGATTAGTCAGGCAGCGGAATTGAGGATAGACTGGAGAGGTGTGAGGGAGTTAGCTGGGAGGCCATTGAGAAGGAGGTTGCAGTAGTCAAGGCGGGAGATGATAAGAGCATGAATGAGCGTTTTAGCTGTGTCGTGGGTGAGGAAGGAGCAGATCCATGAGATGTTCTTGAGCTGGAGCCGGAGGGATGTGGTGAGGGCCTCGATGTGGGGCTTGAAGGATAGGGAGGAGTCAAGGATTACCCCGAGGCACTTGGCTTGGGGGACTGGGGAGAGGGCGCAGTCGTTGACGCAGATGGATAGGTTGGGAAGTGGGGGGGGGTATTTCTTGGGGGGAAGACTATGAATTCAGTTTTGTCCATGTTGAGTTTAAGGAAGCGAGCAGAGAAGAAGGATGAGATGGCGGAAAGGCATTGCGGGATTTTGGAGAGTAGGGAGGTCATATCCACTCAGGTAAAATTGTCACTGCTGAGGGAAGTTCTCAGCTGTACAAGACATAAAATTCCCAATATTGTGAAACTGACATCACAGTTTACAGGTGATTGGTCTCCATTGCCAAATACGACAAGGCCAAAAACAATCTGGGCAATCCCCTGACATCCTCCCCAATACTGACCTTATCCTCAGTAGACAACTCTCTGTGCCACCTTCTTTCTCATACAGGTTGTCCATGTCCCCAATCTTTTCACACAGCCTGTATCAATACCTCCCTCTATCTCTCAGAGACTGCCCTTCATGCCGCCCCCTTTTCTCACTTAAAGGGGTGGTGCAGTGTGAAATGATCATTCTTCATGAGAGGGAAGAAAAAAGATTATGCAGAACAAACTTGCACACCCAAGATCAAAACATGGAGTTTATTGTAGAAAATAACTAAGGCAAACAACACATGGAACACAAAATTAAAACCACTTAAAACAAAGTAGGTCCCAGTAAGCGGTTGCAAGCAGATCAATACCAATGAAATGACAGATGAAATATCAAAATTAAACAAAAATAGCACACCATGTGAAGTCTGTGAAAGAACTATACAACAAGGTCCTCCATGTGCATGGAGGAACCAATTAGACATGGTATGGATGAAAGTCAATATGAACATGCATCATAAGTGAAGGATCATACAAAGATGGATGCTGCAACCTGGGTGACGGGGACCCACGCGTTACGCTGCAACTACCGGGACAGGGGGGTTACTTCAGTGGGGGATCACGGCTGGTTGGTTCCCGGTTCCGTGCTCTGGACCCTCCGTGGCAGGGATGGGGGTAATGATGATGGGGGAAATGGTATCGTGATGCCACCTGTGGTACCTGGTAATGGGTTTACCAGCTCTACGGCTGGCCGCTGAGGTGATGTAAATACAGCTTTGGTAGTACAGCTCCCCACAGGTGGAGCTTTACCTCAGGGCAGTGGGGTGGGGAGTAGTAGTAGCGATTCTGCTGTGAACGCTGCAGGCGGCGGGGGGAATCAGGCACACACACACAATAGACTCTGTTTTGGTACCTTTTTACTGATGTCGGTAACAGGCACTGCCCAGGAGGGTAACCAGGTTTTGGTGCAGCTTGGGACATTCACCTTGGGGAGTTGTGAGGCCTCCTCTGTTAGTGTGTGCAGTGTTTGGGGTAAGCTTTGCCTGTAGAAAAACCTGCCGCTGTTTCTCCCTCTCAGGGTGCTGTTCCACAACCGACAATGAGGACCTTTCTGTGTGTTCCCTATTCTCTGCTTAGGTCCCTGGTCCTATGCTTGGTCAGGTTTGGAGTCTTTTATTCTTTACTTCAGGGGGAATAGATCCTCCTGGTCTGTCCGGGCTTTCGCTGCCACACTATAGATGAATAGCAGCTTTAGACTCCGATGTCCGGGTGGGCTTAAGGGATACCAGGTATGTTCCCTTCTTCTTTCTTCCTACCTGTCACTTCTCCCACTGGCCTCCGTCTCCGTCCCTCTCCCTAGGGCTCAGCACAGCTAGGTCAGGTTTCCTAGTTCTGGGCCTGGCTTGGTCCCAGCAACCAGCTCCTTCACTAACTGCTCTCTCCTCTGCAGTCTCTCTGGAACTAACTGCTCTCTTCACTGCCAAGTGCAGACTGACTAACTGACTCCGCCCCTCAGGCCGATGTGTTTATAGGGGATCTGGCTTAAGGGCAGCCAGTGGGGCTCCCCCTCCAAGTCTGGGGTGGAAGGTGTTGCATGCTGTGTGTGCCAAGATGTACATCCCTCCCTGCACGGTGGGTCCTGTGGCAATCCCTCGCAGAGGTGCCACTATTCTGCAGTCACTTTATGTGTCACTCTGTGTGACTGCAGGCTTATCAATACTTCCAGCGCCCGCACTGTGAGCATTCACTGTTTCTAAACCAGGAAAGGACCGCATTTATGTAGTATGCATGTTTCTGGCCACTGCAGAAGGTGGGCACAGCCTCGCTCAATACAATTGTATGGAACAAGGCCACTTGTATGAAGTGAAGCTGCACCCACTAGTCTTGTTTTGCCAGGAACATGTGTGGTGCCCCTGTGGACCGGTCGCCACTAGATGGTGCAGCAGCGGGGATTGGTAAGTCCAGTCACCCCAGACACACACCCAACACACTCCAATCCCAAGACTAGGGACTCTATGCCCAGCAACGGGATGGCGGTAGAAGACAAGTGGAGAGTGGAGAAGTTAGGACAGGACCCAATTAGGGGAGGCATCAAAAGGAGAGAACACCAAGTTCAGTAAGCCAGTTAGCCAAGAGACACCAAAGAGTCAAGTTCAGTCAAGTTCAGTCAAGAGGGAGAGGTGAGAACACCATCATACAGTACTGAGAGGACACAGACCCGGCGGCCTGTGCCACCTTGAGCCTTGTCCGGGTCCCGGGCTGTATACTGTGGTGAGAGAAGGAAAGAGTCCAAGGTGTACTCAAATCAGTGGGGACACTGAGGTACTGGGCTGGAATCAGAATGCCGGCTCTGCTGAAGTGGCCAGGAAGCTCTATGCTCCAACCACAAACCCTGGCGTGGTGCGGTGTCTTTATGTCCTGCGACCCATCTTCCGGTGCAGCGAAAGGAAGGTCGCCGTATTAGGACTAGGGGACTGGCAGGTCACCCACTGAAGCTAGAGGCCGCTGGACCGTAGCTAGCATGCAACAGACCAATAGGCCATGAAGAGAACACTAAAGGGGGTGGTTTTTATAATCATCCAGCTGCGTAGACCACACGGAGCGCCAATGTACTGTCTGTAAACTAACCATTTGCCAAGAAAGAGAGTAAACCCGGTTAAAGCTCTATGCTGTGTGAGACTGTGATTACTGTGCCTGAAGGGAGATAAACTGATTTTGTGAAACGGAAAGCAGGAGACTGCCTGACTGTATCATGAACCCTACATCTCCAACGAACCCTGCATGACAACAGAGTATTCGGTTGCCCTGGGGTCCTGCTCTTCCGTGGAGAGCTGAACCATCCTTGCTGCTACTTCATCATCCCCAGAGGTCCAGACTGCAGCAGGGACTATACCGGCTACATTCCGCAGGTGGCATCACGACACTCTTTGATTTTTTTTTTCATTTTATTTTAAACCATTTTTCCTAATACCCCTTTTTACTGATCACAGACCGGATCACACCACTGTAACATCCCGCAGCCCCAGACAACGACGACGAGAGGGCCGGTTCCGGTTACCCACGGTCCCCGCCAGGGTTGAGTCACATGCATACTATATCATTTTTAGTCCGTTTCCAGGTTCAGAAACAGTGAACCCTCTCCATGCACTGTGCGGGCGCTGGGAGGATTGATTAGGCTGCAGTCACCTCAAGTGACTGCAGAACTATCATTTTAGACTGGACAACTCCATTAATAGTGCAGCATGATCCCTCCACTGACAGATCTCTCCATATAAAGGCAGGTAGGGGAAAACCCGTGTGTCATTGGCAGTGGATGAGAAGCTGTAAACTAGTCTTCGCGTGGCTCAGTCCCTGTTTTTGTCTGAAGCTCTGCAGTGTTTCTGAGTCAAACATAACTGGCTGAAGTCATACAACCAATGCCAGATACATGCTGTCCGTGGGTCGAGCAGCATGTTCCAGCTGTCTGGGTCTCTTTAAGGGTAATACCCTGGTCTTTTGGTCTGGTTATGGTCTTCTTCCCCTTCATACTATTCTCCATTGTGGAGCAGGACTTTTGTCAAGTAACTATATGAACAAAGGTCCTTACTCTTTTACTTCAGACAATAAAGTAACGGCTTTGCTAAGTAAATACATTTATGGCAGACGGGACTTATTTTTCTAAACAAAAAGGTGTGGTGTCTCTCTACCCCCATACACCATTGGGTATCTGCAAAATGATTCTTTTGGATTAAGGGTTTTACTCTAGTATGTTTTCTCAGGAGGGGCAAATATTAAAGGGTTCTGTCATCATGAAAGTGGCGTCCAATCTACAGGCACCATGTTATAGATCGGGGGAGTGGAGTAGATTGTTATATAGTTTTGTGAGAAAGAAATCAATATAATCTGTATTTTCATCCTTTTATCCTCTGCTCTTTCTGGCATTTTTGGTCCAATGGGCGGTCCTATCAGTGATTGACAGCTTTTTTTATGAGTGTAGATACTGAGATAGATGTCAATCACTGATAGGACCGCCCACTGGATGAAAATACCAAAAACAGCAGAGGATAAAATGATGAAAATACAGGTTATATTGATTCCTTTCTCACAAAACTATATATTAAGCTACTCCACTTCCCCTGATCCTTAACATAGGGACTTCAGACTGGACGACATGTTCATGGTGACAGGTTCCCTTTAAGGCTATAGTGCATAGTGAATAATGAAATGAGCTATATTGAATTCCTCCAAAAAGATCACCCACAGTGGGAAATAAAACACAAAATACAGTTAAAAAATGAGAAGTGTTAGTAAGTTACAGGCACTTTGTGTTGCAGGGGTCCTTCATACATGCAGTATGAGGCTCATGTAGAATACCAATTCAATTTTCTAAACAGTAATCATGTCCGATGTCTAAGTGTTGTAAATATTCCTTCATCAGATGAATGTGGTTTCATGGAGCTGAGGTGTGATAATGGGAAGTGTCTACCTTTGCAGTGGGCTTGTGATGGATGGTCGGACTGTCCGGATGGAAAAGATGAGCAGGACTGTGTTTTGGTACCAGATCCTGAACCAGGTGATAATAATCATTAGCAATGACTTTTCATTCTACAAACTTGGTTGTTGATTGTATAAGGGCACACTGCTACCCTGCACATAGCTAGCTTTGCTGATACTATATAGATGGCCATACAAATTAGATAGCTGTATCTCTCCTGACTCCGCTAGCCATTCCTGTATTCTCTATGAAAGCTACTGCCAGTCTTCCCTCTCCCCGTCATCATCTGTCATGGGAGAGTAAGGAGGCCCCATACACATTAGATGGGCAGCCCATCCTGCCAAATGTACACTGGTTGGTTCAGCTGACTTTTACTAACCAGTGTGGTGCTTTAACCAGCACAGCAGCCCACCCTGGCATGCTCTTCTCCCCTTTGGGTTCTGCAGACTCAAAACTCATCTTCCACTATTACATGATGGACCAAGTCATAAAATCTAAAAAAGTGATTTTCCATTTTTGTATTTTTTATTTCCTTCTTCCAAGAGCCAAATTGCCAAAAAAAAATTGGAATTCCACAATTTTTTTTATTTATCATGTTTACCATATGGTAAAAACTGACTTGGCAGTATAATTCTCCATGTTTAGCACGAATATATAGATACCAAACATGTATAGTTGTTTTTTTATTTAAGTGTTGAAAAAACATATAGAAATATGTATGGCTGCTTATATTTTGCACCCTTAGCTGACGTTTTTACTGTTACCATTTTGTGGTAGACATGATGTTTTCATCGCCTCTTTTTGCATTTTATTGCACGGTTGCGGCAACCAAAAAACTATAATTCTGGCATTTTGAATTTTTTTCTCATTATGCTGTTTATTTTATATTTTTTGATACATTGGGCATTTCTGAACATGGCAAACATCTGATCGCTTGTATTGCTGAAATGATAACTTCCTACTTATGCTGGCTCACAACCGGCGTTCAAAGGAGTATTATAAGGACAGACATGGGGGTCATCAGCTGAACCCTGGTTATTGTGACTAGAGATGAGCGAACCTTTTGAATTCAAGATTCAGATTAATGGGAGGCAAAATAAAGGGCCTAGAAATCCACTTCAAAGGGTCACAAAAGCAGCCAAAAACAGCTCAAACTGTTTTAAAGTGGAGCCCCACTGTTTTGGTACAGACGTTATCTTCCTACACTATTACTTAACAAGCTTCAGCGCCGCTGTCACATTCACCATGCTTTTGGACTGGCTCATGAACTTCAGATATCCTCATCATGACCTGAGGTTGTGTCAGGTTACACAGCGGGTATCACGCAGCAGGAAATCCTGCTGTGTGACCTGAGGCAACCTCAGTGGCGTCAGAGCTCATAACACTAGCTGTTACATGAGAGCTGTGAATCTTCAATATCTCAGCGGTATCATGAGACAGCGCATGTGAGGAGCAGTGACATCAGGTAGCACAGCACAGTTCAAACTTGTGGAATAGCCCCTGTGTGACCCTCAAGCCTGAAGTGCAGTAATGTTTGTGATGGCACTGCTTGTCACACTCTCACATGTGCCCGCGTGCCTACTCTCACAGCATATGGCGGATGCTTTCTGTGAACGTGACCCAACCATATTGTAAGGCCCTGTGCCGACGGTACGTTATTTGTGGCATCTTTTGAAGCAGATTTTAAGAATCTGTATCAAAATCTACATGTCTATCCTGAAGCCAGCAAAATCTATGAGAGTTCAGAAGTGCTATGCCAACATGTTTTTTTCCCTTGCAGATTTGGTGCAGGTATTGGGGTGGAAAAAATAAATCTGATCTGTTAGGGAAGAAAAAGCAATGTGGGCACACCACTACTGACCTGTCATAGACTTTACTGGCCTCAGGATAGACATGTAGATTTTGATGCAGATTCTCAAAATCTGTGTTCAAAAAAAGCATCAAACAAAGCACCATGGTTACAGGGTCTAAGAGGGCCCAGGGAGAGCTACAGTTGTGGTGAAAAGGCTGGAGAATACCTCTTGTCCCCTGGCTACTTCCACAGAGATATCTAGGGCAGTGGTGGCCCACTATGATCCTCAAGGTCTGAAAACAGTGCAGGTTTTCAGGATTTTACTAGCATTGTACAGGTGCTAATTTCATCACATGTAGAGCACCTTGTGCAATGCCAAGTAAATCCTGAAAACATGCACTTTTTGTGGCCCTTGAGAACTGTACTTGGGCAGCCCTGTTCTACAGGAGTGTGTGTAATGTGTTGCATTTCCATACCTCACACCTTCAGTCCAGCATACAAGGAGTGACGTACAAAAAACTTTGTGTTTCAGACTTATAGTCTGTGTTACAGTAAACATATGAAAATACATCAAATATATAACAAGAGTCCCACAGGGATGAGTAGCTAGTGGTGTAGAGTCCATGAAGGACAGAGTCCATTAAGGTCATTGAGTTGGACCCCAACGTCTGCATACATGCCCGCTTGTCCAGTGGAACCCACTACAAAAAAGTTATTCCCTGGACAAAATGCCAACAAAAGGATGGGTCATTGACCAGACACAAGATGTCTTTTTTCAGAAAGTCCACTTTACTTGGTGTAAAAACTGCACTGGGATGAAGGCATGCTGCAAGGTCCTCTACAGTGTGACATGTGATGCAGTCATGGATATACAAGCATCTGAATTGTAGTTGCATGCACACAATGCTATTTAAAAGGAATCTGTCACAAGGTTTTGCTAGCTCATCTGAGAGCAGCATAATATAGGGGCAGAGACCCTGATTCCGCAATATGTCTCTTCTGGGATGCTTGCTGCAATTATCTGCTGAAGATATTCCAGTTCTCTAAATGCTGAGCTCTGTATCACCCTGCCCACACAACTGATTGCCAGTTTTTTGTGTACACTGTGCATAGGCCAATCAATGATGAGGTTGGGTTATACAGAGCTAATGAATACAGTGTTGGCCAAAAGTATTGACACCCCTGCAATTCTGTCAGATAATACTCAGTTTCTTCCTGAAAATGATTGCAATCACAAATTCTTTGGTATTATTATCTTCATTTAATTTGTCTTCAATGAAAAAACACAAAAGAGAATGAAGCAAAAAGCAAAACATTGATCATTTCACACAAAACTCCAAAAATGGGCCGGACAAAAATATTGGCACCCTCAGCCTAATACCTGGTTGCACAACCTTTAGCCAAAATAACTGCGATCAACCGCTTCCGGTAACCATCAATGAGTTTCTTACAATGCTCTGCTGGAATTTTAGACCATTCTTCTTTGGCAAACTGCTCCAGGTCCCTGATATTTGAAGGGTGCCTTCTCCAAACTGCCATTTTTAGATCTCTCCACAGGTGTTCTATGGGATTCCGGTCTGGACTCATTGCTGGCCACTTTAGAAGTCTCCAGTGCTTTCTCTCAAACCATTTTCTAGTGCTTTTTGAAGTGTGTTTTGGGTCATTGTCCTGCTGGAAGACCCATGACCTCTGAGGGAGACCCAGCTTTCTCACACTGGGCCCTACATTATGCTGCAAAATTTGTTGGTAGTCTTCAGACTTCATAATGCCATGCACACGGTCAAGCAGTCCAGTGCCAGAGGCAGCAAAGCAACCCCAAAACATCAGGGAACCTCCGACATGTTTGACTGTAGGGACCGTGTTCTTTTCTTTGAATGCCTCTTTTTTTTTTGATGCCTTTGCCCAAAAAGAGGAGAACATTCTTCCAAAACGTTTTAGGCTTTCTCAGGTAAGTTTTGGCAAACTCCAGCCTGGCTTTTTTATGTCTCGGGGTAAGAAGTGGGGTCTTCCTGGGTCTCCTACTATACAGTCCCTTTTCATTCAGACACCGACGGATAATACGGGTTGACACTGTCGTACCCTCGGACTGCAGGGCAGCTTGAACTTGTTTGGATGTTAGTCGAGGTTCTTTATCCACCATCTGCACAATCTTGTGTTGAAATCTCTGTCAATTTTCCTTTTCCGTCCACATCTAGGGAGGTTAGCCACAGTGCCATGGGCTTTAAACGTCTTGATGACACTGCGCACGGTAGACACAGGAACATTCAGGTCTTTGGAGATGGACTTGTAGCCTTGAGATTGCTCATGCTTCCTCACAATTTGGTTTCTCAAGTCCTCAGACAGTTCTTTGGTCTTCTTTCTTTTCTCCATGCTCAATGTGGTACACACAAGGACACAGGACAGAGGTTGAGTCAACTTTAATCCATGTCAACTGGCTGCAAGTGTGATTTAGTTATTGCCAACAACTGTTCGGTGCCACAGGTAAGTTACAGGTGCTGTTAATTACACAAATTAGAGAAGCATCACATGATTTTTCTAACAGTGCCAATACTTTTGTCCACCCCTTTTTTTTATGTTTGGTGTGGAATTAAATCCAATTTAGCTTTAGGACAATTAATTTGTCTTCAATGAAAAAACACAAAAAGAAATGAAGATAATAATACCAAAGAATTTGTGATTGCAATCATTTTCAGGAAGAAATTGAGTATTATCTGACAGAATTGCAGGGGTGTCAATACTTTTGGCCATGACTGTATGGTGGACTACATGACAGCAGATTTGCTAGTCCTCTAGTAATAATATACTGCTAAAAATTGTGGATTTATTAACCCCTTCAGGACACAGCCTATTTTGACCCTAAAGACCTTGGCATTTTTGTCAATTCTGACCAGTGTCCCTTTATGAGGTAATAACTCTGGAACGCTTCAACGATCCTAGCGATTCTGAGATTGTTTTTTCGTGACATATTGGGTTTCATGTTAGTGGTAAATTCAGGTCAATAATTTTTGCGTTTATTTGTGAAAAATTTCGCAATTTTCAAATTTTGAAATTTATTCTGCTAAGCCAGAGAGTTATGTGACACAAAATAGTTAATAAATAACATTTCCCACATGTCTACTTGTGTACATGACAGAAAACACCCAAAAGTGACACCTTTTCAAAAACTGCACCCCTCAAGCTACTCAAAACTACATTCACAAAGATTATTAACCCTTAAGGTGCTTCACAGGAACTAAAGCAAAGTGGAAGGAAAAAATGGACATTTAAATTTTTCTAACAAAAATGTTCTTTTAGCCTCAATTCTTTCAATTTCACATGGGCAACAGAATAAAATGGATCCTAAAATTTGTTGGGCAATTTCTCCTGAGTACACAGATACCTCATATGTGGTTATAAACCACTGTTTGGGCGCACCGCAGGGCTCAGAATGGAAGGAGCGCAATTTGACTTTTGAAGCTAATTTTCCATTCAAAAAGTGAAATTGCGCTCCTTCCCTTCTGAGACCTGCTGTGCGCCAAAACATATGAGGTATCAATGTACTCAGGAGAAATTGCCCAACAAATTTTAGGATGCATTTTATCTTTTTGCCCATGTGAAAATGAAAAAAGTTAAGCTAAAAAAATTTTTGTGAAAAAAAAAAGTACTTTTTCATTATTACGATCAATTTGTGAAACATCTGGCGGTTCAAAGTGCTCACCACCCATCTAGATAAGTTCCCTGGGGAGTCTAGTTACCAAAATGGGGTCACTTGTGGGGGAGCTCCAATGTTTAGGCACACAGGGGGCTCTCCAAACGCGACATAGTGTCCGGTAACAATTTGAATGGAAAATTAGCTCAAATTGTTAGTGGACATCATATCTCGTTTGGAGAGCCCCTGTGTGCCTAAAAATTGGAGTGACCCTATTTTGAAAACTAGACCCCCCAGAGAACTTATCTAGATGCATAATGAGCACTTTAAACCCCCAGGTGCTTCAAAAATTAATTCGTAAAAATGAAAATGAAAAAAAATAATTTTTTTGTGGAAAAAAAAATACTTTTCATTTTTACAGATCAATTTGTGAAGCACCTGGGGGTTCAAAGTGCTCATCACCCATCTAGATAAATTCCTTGGGGTCTAGTTTCAAAGATGGGGTCACTTGTAGGGGAGCTCCAATGTTTTGGCACACAGGGGCTCTCCATACACGACATGGTGTCCACTAACAATTCCATGTCACGTATGGGGAGCCCCTATGTGCCTAAACATTGGAGCTCCCCACAAGTGACCCCATTTTGGAAGCTAGGCAACCCAAGGAACTTATCTAGATGCATAGTGAGCACTCTGAACCCCAGGTGCTTCACAAATTGATCCGTAATAATTAAAAAAGAAAATTTGTGTGAAAAAAGTACTTTTTCCTTATTACGGATCAATTTGTCAAGCACCTGGGGGTACAAAGTGCTCACTATGCGTCTAGATAAGTTCCTTGGGGGTTCTAGTTTCCAAAATGGGGTCACTTGTGGGGGAGCTCCAATGTTCAGACACACAGGGAGGGGTTCCCATACGCGATATGGTTTCCACTAACAATTGGAGCTAATTTTTCCATTGAAATTGTTAGCAGACACCATGTCGTCTATGGAGAACCCATGTGCTACCAGCACAAGGGCAACTAGTAGAGTTGTGGTACGGCACCAGAAAATGGCGCCTCTAATGAATGCGCTATTTTCTGGGGTGGCTGTGGGTTGCAATTTGCAGCATGGGGGCCCACATTTGGGTATTTCCACGCTGAGGATTCCAGCCCCCCAGCTGCCTCGTTGTACCTGGCTGGCAACCGAAAATACAACGAAGCCCATTTTTTTTATTTCTGGAACTAATTCTAGAAAAAAAATGACATGGGGCAACGCCATATTTTTGGCCCAGCCAGGTACAACTAAGCAGCTGAGGGCTGGAATCCGCAGCATGGAGAGGCCCAAGCATTCTGGGCCCCCCATGCTGCGAATTGCAGCCCGCTGCCGCCCCAGAAAATGGCGCATTCATTGAAGCGCCATTTTCTGGTGCTGTACCCAGGCTCTTCCAGTCGCCTTAGTGCCGGAGGCAAACTTTGTAATAAAGGGGTTAATGCCAGCTTTTTATTGACAGCTGGCACTAAGCTCGAGATTCATAATGTCGGGCCAATGTTTGACCCAGCCATTAGGAATCTCTAGTAAATTTATTATAAAGATCCGACTTCCACAACGAAGGTCCGACGACGCTCGATCGCCTCCGACGTAGTCCACAACAAATGTCCCACGACGCTCGATCGCCTCTGCTCAATCCAGAGACTGCAGCAAGGGATCAATTGTCCTCTTCCTACAGTCTCTGGGGTCAGAGTTATGGTGAACTTTGTGGCAATGATCTGTCATACAGTGCACCATGACTATGATACCAGAGACTACAACAAGAGGACACTTGATCCCTTGTTGCACCCATCCATGCACTCATCATCCATGCATGCACACATCCACGCATGCAAACACACACATCTATCCATGCACACATCTATCCATGCACACATCCATCCATGCACACATCCATCCAAGCACGCATCCACAAACACATCCACACATCCATGCATGCACACATCCATCCATCCATGCATGCATCCATCCATGCATGCACGCATCCATCCGTGCATGCACACATCCATGCACACACACATCCACGCATGCACACATATCTATCCATGCACACATCCACGCATCTACACGCGCACACATCCATGCACGCACACATCCATGCATGCACACATCCATCCATGCACGCACACATCCACGCATACACCCATCCATGCATGCCCACATCCACGAATGCACACATCCACGCATGCACACATCCACGCATGCACACACACATCCATCCATGCACACATCCATTCATGCACACATTCATCCATGCACGCACACGTCCTCACATCCATGCATGCTCACATCCACACATCCATGCATGCAACCACACATGCACACATCCATGCATGCAACATCCATCCATGCACACATCCATCCATGCACACATCCACGCATGCACACATCTACCCATGCATGCACCCATCCATCCACCCATGCATGCATGCACCCACTCACCCATCCATCCATCCATTTATTCACACATACTCACCTCATCCAGGAGGAGGAGCCCGGGAGAGTAGGAGGGGCCCACACTGAAGCTGGCCTGCGGGTGCACCGGTGGGTGCAGCCTGCCCGCCGGGAGGTGAAAGGGGGGGTGGGAAAGGGACACGGGGCGGGGGTGTCAGCCTTCTCAGCCCCCTCCGTGATCACACCAGGAGGGCGCTGTGGAAGCTGACAGGCGGGTGCAGCCCGCCGGCAGTAACAGTCAGTTACCGCCAGCGGTATGCCCGCCAGCGGTAACTGACTGTTACCGCCGCTTGGGGGGTAAAAAGGGATCGGGAGGGGGCCCTGGAGTGGGAGGGGCTAGGATGGGGAGGGCACCTGCCGTCCCGCCATTCCAGATCTGATTGGAGAGCTTCAATCAGATCTGGAGGGTGTTATTCGCTCTGATTGGCAGTCTAAATTTCAACAGCCAATCAGAGTGATTTTAGCAACGGGGGGGGATAAGCCACCCCCTCCTGGGCTAAAGTATAGGTGCTTGCGCTCCTACAGCTCCGGTGACTTGTCACTGACACTGTCACCAAAGATGCAGGAGCGCAAGCAACCCATGACGTCTCTATATTATTATTATTATTATTATTATTTATTTATATAGTGCCATTGGTTCCATGGCGCTTTACATGTGTAAACGTTATAGGTCGGGAAGGGGTTAAAACTACAGCAAGTGACACATCACTGGATTCGGGGTCTCAGATTGTACATTATGCTTTTCTCATATTAGGTGGCAAAAACCTGGTGACAGATTCCCTTTAATTCAAGATTTATACAGTCGGTTCATTATTGTGAGCGAATGTTGCAAAATTGTACCTTATGAATTCTTTTATTCTGTCTGTCATATGTGTTATGTATTACTATTTTAAGCCACTTTTCACACAACCACTTTTCCTTTTTTTTTGGTTAGAGAACCCCTGCCAGCCACTGACGGTTCCTCTGTGCCAGGGTCTTTCTTACTCACTCACTGTGTTTCCGAATCTCTGGATTTTTCTTCTGGAGCAGGCAGCGGTTAGTGACCAAGTGACCAGATACGAGGTAGTGTTGTAAACCATTTCCAGATTATTTGCTTCAGAATGTTAATACTTTAAAAAAATTGTATCGGTCACAAAGATACCCTGAGGTTTTGGTAAATGTACGCATAAAACACAAGATATGAAAAAAATCCAAGCTATAGCGCTATTTAAGGGGTAGTCCACTACATTTTAATTATGTAATAGTGGTGGAATCATAAATACCTCTATACTCACCTGCCAGGCCAGAGTGGCTCCTCCTTACTATGTACTGTCTACCGCCGGTCTCCCAAATTCCTCTTGTAGGGGTGGAATCCAGGTCAAAACAAAAGCAGTGAATTTAATACACTGCCGTCCCATTCAATTAAAGAACCGAAGGTCCAGACCAGGGGCGGACCTACCACCTGTGCAGCCTGTTCATTGCATGGGAATGTGGTTTTATACAAACGCTATATAGACAATTTGATTTTTTATCTATAATAATGAAAATGGAGACTGTGAAGAATTTTTTAATTCATTCCAGAATAACTCTTGGGGATTACATTTTACACAAACGTTTAGTACTAATTTGGTGAATTATCTGGATTTTACCATTTTTCATAAGAGAGGGAAAATCTTAACAACATTTTTTTAAAGAAATTCATACAAACAGTTATTTGGAATATGATAGTTGGCATTATATGAAATGGATAAAAAACGTTCCAAAAAATCAGTATAGACGCATCCACAAAAATTGTTCTCTGCTCGCTGATTTCCCAATCGTCCTTACTTAGGAGAGAGGGGGGTGAACCTATCCCGATCACTAGCTGTCCCTGCACCTTCCTAGCTGTTCCCTAACCATCCCTCTCTGACCTAAAGGGACCCTATAACAATTAAAGAAAAATGAATTTGAACTTACACATGGTCTACATCTAGGAGACTGAAAAGGCGGGCTCCGAGCTCCATCATCCTCTCCTCGCTGTGTTCTAGCATGCTCAGCTGGGCATCATCCCTCCTGGTGCTTTGCCACCTCCTTTTGGAATTCCCTGCCCTCTCTGCCGCTGTAATGGCCAGGCCAGAACGTCATATTCTGCCTGGAGCATTATGGGCCTAATCACATGATCGGCCCGATGCATTGTGTGTGGGCCTAATCATGTGATCGGCCCGACTCCGGTGCATGAACAATGCGCATATTGAAGCCGGGCTGATCACGTGATTAGGCCCACAATGCACCAGGCCAGATATGACATTCCAGTTTGGCCATTACGGCGGCAGAGAGGGCGGGAGATTCCAAAAGGAGGGGGCAAGGCACCAGGAGGGATGTTGCCCAGCGGGACGTGCTAGAACACAGCGAGGAGCAGATCATGGAGCCCAGAGCCCGCCTTTCCAGTCTCTTAGATGGAGACCATATGTAAGTTCAAATTCATTTTTCAAAATAGTTATAGGGCCCCTTTTGGTCAGAGAGGGATGGTTAGGGAACAGCTAGGGAGGAGCAGGGACAGCTAGTAATAGGAGATAGGGGTAGATCAATGTGACAGGTTTCCTTTGAACCCCAAAATCTGGTGCCAGGTTCACTAGTGGGCAGGATATTAACCCCTGCATTCTCTTCATGATTTCTACAGACTGATTCGGGATCATTCATTGTGCCTAAAGATTGGCTAAAAGAGCAGCTAAGTACGACCTATTGAACTTCTAGTTATGACGCGAGATGCCAACCAAACTAGTTTTCTGGAGAAGATGTTCTGCATATATATTTTTCACAGGAATCATTGCTGTATTTGATCAAGGAGAAACGGTGCTTTTGGTTTACGTATTTCAGCAGTCTACATACAGTATATACAATATAAACTGATTTCTCTCTAGAGGATCAGAGTGAAAGACATATACTTTTAGCAAATCTATTGTCAATTACATAGACTCCATTAGAGGACCGGACCATTGATTTATAGCTGCCATTTTATACTCTGTATCAGTCATTAAACTGATCAATTTCTGAAACTGCTAATATACTGCCTTCTAAGAAAAGTGATGCTTTTACCTTCTTCGTCATATTTCCTATTCATTTTGCAGCATTTACAATCTCTTCAAAGGGCTGAAATATAATCTTGAGCTGCATGCAGCATCAGTGTCAATTTCATAACAAGGGAGAAAATAGATATTAGTGCAGTGAATAATTAAAGAAAAATACCACTAATCGTTTATATACTAATCATATATAAACATTCATGAATAAAGTGCAATCATGAATCGGGGACCACATATATCGGAAGGGAGCGCTGCCAATGATGTTACAACCCTAAACACCTACCAAGACGCATGTACGATGCCTGTGTGGTATCCCACAAAATGGTCATCCCCATGGGATACCAGAAGAATAGTATGTTTCATGCAAATACTGTGATTTCTGTGTAAATTGTGATACCTGCTAACAGGCAAAAACAAAAGGGTAAATCCCCCCTCCTTTGCTGGGCCTTGGGCATTTGACTTGGATCTGCTTAGCAGTTAGATGTTTCTGGAATCTATTTCTCTCAGCAGTCAGCCAATGACTTTAGCTGTAAGAGTCACATGCATGAGGGAGGGGCAAACTCGGGCTACAGAGTTGAAGAAAGGGGAGTCAGAGGGATGATGGCTGCGCAGGGAAAAAGTAGACTGGTCTCAATGTGAGAGAGATTACTATTGTCCTTAGAGAAAGAACAAGTTTACTTCAGAGCAGGAGTTCAGCTCAGCCTAAGGAAGGAGTACTGGGAAAAATGACACTGGGAATCTGTGAATAGATTTGATGAGAAGCTTATCCCTCAGAGATATGCCTGTCTCTATGTGTGAATCAACAGTTAATTGAAAGTGCAAAATCGCTCTGCTTGTATTACCTACTATCTGTAAATAGTTACCTACCCATTGTCATGAGTAAAGAGACTGTTCATTTCAAAAAGTCATATTTTGTTTCTTCACGATTGAAGATTAACTGCACAAACAACTATTACCAACATCAGATTCTACTCAAAGAGGCAGCTACTGTGCAAACACTATATCCCACTGTTATATTCCCTTTTTACTGAGGGACTTTGTGTGTGTGCAATTTGGAGGGGATCCTCCGTGACAGTAAGTTTGGCCACCTTGAGACTGATTACTGGCCACCAGCACAACCTCTGCCGCGCACCACACGAGGTCACCACTCCTGCTGACTCTATACACAACTCAGCAGGTGTGTTGGCCGCAACATCGTCAGTAGCACTTACTTTCAATAAGGAAGTGA
The DNA here is from genome assembly GCA_033576535.1 of Allobates femoralis. NCBI lineage: Eukaryota > Metazoa > Chordata > Amphibia > Anura > Aromobatidae > Allobates > Allobates femoralis. The sequence goes on from JARQOC010000009.1 coordinate 140,724,849, forward strand.
ATGAACTTGGATGTTGATAATGTGGCGCCCCTGTGGTCCAGTCACCACAGAGGTACTGCTACTCCACTTAGAGACGTAGTACCCTACTGTCGGGTAAGGAGGGGGGCACTGACAAGTATCCAAGCACCCAGACACCACCCTGCTCCAGGTGGGAGAGCACAGTCCCTGATTCTGTCTGGAAGGGAGGAAGCAGGGTAGTTGTGTTAGGAGGAGAGTAGGGTTTAGGGAAGCACCCGGGAAGGAGAGAAGTCTGGAAGGACACATGTAGGGAACGTGGGACACCTGACGGACAATATAAAAGGGTCGATAGAAACATCTAGAGTTAGATGGAAGTTGGTGGAGAGTGGCTGGCAGGAGCGGAAGGAGCCTGTGAGGGCCAGTGTGTCTGTCCAGTAGAGGGATAACATCTGGAGAGAGAGAGAGAGAGAGAGCAAGAGAATGAGGGTGCTCCATAGAACAGAAGGGGTCCCAGGGGATCGGTAATAAGCAATCCACCTGGGCACGCCCGCATTCACAGCGACTGTAGCTGTGTGGAGGGACCAGGCCGCAGAGAAGTGGTATTGGGCCCCAGACTAGTGGAGAACAACTAGGCTCAGCTAGCAACTTGGAGGCTGCGGTGTCTCTAAGTGCCACAGCCGAAACCGCGCACAATCTCTGAAAAGGTGGTCATGTATTGTCCAGCGACAGACTATGTAAGAACCCTAGGAAAGACCCACGGTCACTGGCTCAGGGCACTGTGTGAGCGAGGCGCAGGGCAGGAGGGCGAAGCAAGCGCAGAAGAAGTGTTGATCGTGAAAGGACAGTAGAAAGGGATACCAGTTTGTGCCACCACCTTACTCTGGAGTTAGATGGATCCCCTTCTCCATCTCCAAGGTCTCAGCACTCTACGGGTTGTTGCAACGGTGATGACTGCTGTAACCGGGAACGACAAAGCTGGGAGTAAACATCTGGAGACTGCACCCCGCTGTGTCTGTGACTTTCTTGCTGTACCCCTGTACTGTAACACCAGTACCAACTCAATGATAACACCTGCTGCCCTGGGGGGTCGGCGCTACCTGTGGAGGGCTTCACCACCAAGCCACAGTATCTTGTTACCAACCTCCCCCCAGTGGAACTGTGAAGCAGCAGCGGCCCTTATTAGTCATAACCTGCGGGTGGTGTCACCTAAACAAGAATCCCCAAGTCTGGTAAACCGATCCCAAGAAAAGCCATTCCTAGATTCCCATCCCTGAAACAGAGCCCCCGATATCCCTTATCGATTGACCACTCCAGGGCCACGGGCTAGGTCACGCCACCGTGACAGCCCTCAGTAATGACACCAAACAGGGCCCGGTTCGAAGTACCCCACGACACCCACGGGGTGAGTAAACTTGGCGTCAAGAACAGGATCACCGGCCCGGTAAAAATCGGGCCTCATGCGCCTCAAAGACTGTGTTTGTGAACTGTAAACAGCGCACGGCCAAAAACAACAGGCGCCATGATCATCAAGGAGGGAGTGGTGCAGCCTCCGTTCGTGGCCCGGGTTGCCAAAAGGCGCAAAAAGCCATACCCACCCACTAAAGGAACTCCAATGCAGCAGGACTTGTCAGTCGGCCAGTGAAACCCACCTGCTGGTGTGGCCGATGACGCCAGGCAGAGGAATCGCCCAAAGAAGGGAGCAGGAGACCAAAAGCGAGATAGCCGGAGGAGTAAGAAGGCAGCCCTGCACCCAGAAGGCACTATGGAAAGCAGTGACCGGAGAGCCTGGGAGTACAGAGATGGAGATTAGGACCCCCCTAGAGTACCGGAGGAAGGCCTAGAGCAGCTGTTGCTCCTCGACCCGGGTTTCCTGCAGGGCGAGGTGGAAAGCCTAGGCCAACAGCTAAGAAGGGCCCAGGTGGAGGCAGTGGAAGCCTGAAAAGAAGACCTGTTAGAGCGATGAGCCAGCGGTGGGCACCATCCTGTCCACCTTCACAAACCTTGGAGGAGAAGGAAGAGGTCGGCGCTGAAAAACCAGCATCAGTAGCAGGTACCGACACTCCCCCGATAGTGGATGAGACCCTGCCAGGACCCTTAGATACCCCACCTGCCTTTGTACCCAGCTGGGTGTATAAAGATCTACCCTCGGATAGCACCATAGACTTTGACAGGTTGGCAGTCCCACTCACCACAGAGCTGTGCCTTAAGGAATCAGTACAGAAAGGGTAGTATTTAAGTGCGTTGACCAAGGAGAAAAGCTCATAGGGTTCCCCCGAGAGACCCAAGAGGAGAGGTCCCCAGTAGAAACAGTCAGCTGGCAGGAATACTGCAGCCAGCGGGAGGCCCAGCGAGAAGTTCAAGAGCAGGAGAGGCGAGCTCAGTGGCAGGCCATGGAAGAGCAGAACCTGCAAGCTAAGCAGCGGGTCTGCAGAACCAGGGCTGAAGACCGGGATCCAATATGTGTTGGAACTGTTTTGTATCCAATTATTGTACTGTATTTATTCTCTACTGTAATTACTTACTGTATATTTTCTGTACTCTAACCCTACATTGTAAAGCGCTGCGGAATATGTTGGCGCTATATAAATAAAGCTTTTTTTTTATTATTATTATTATATTATTAACTGTGGTCAGGTTAGACTTGACGAGAGGTTTACAATGGAGAGGGGAACATTGAAGGAACTTTTTGTGACCCAGCAGGATGTGGAGGCCCACCTGCTGGAGGGCGATCTGAGATGCAAACGGGGGTGGTATGCCCTCGATATGAAATCGGGGGCACCATCCTCGGAGACAGCTAGGACCCAAGTACCGCAGCCAGTAGCTTCAGCAGTGCCAGAGCCCCAGAGGAAGCAGCCAAAGCCTGCACCCGTGAGGGAGCGAAGCCCTGAAGCCACCATCCAGGTTGCACCCCGGACCCGGGATGCAGCTACCCAGACTCTGCTACTAAGGTCTGCAATGTTGGAGATAAGAACCAGGGAGGTGGCGGCCCAGACGGAGCCCCTGCAACCAACACAGGCAGCAACATGTGACCAGACTGTGCCAGCTAGCACGGATAGCACCTTAGGACTCCAGAAGAGCGGAGATAGCTCAACCAGAGACGTGCTGCCCTAGCAAAGGAGAAAACTGCATTCCAACTTGTGGTAACTGTGAGTGTTAGCGTCTGTAAATAGATCACTGCTTATTGACCAGGGAGGGTCTTGCATTTTTTTTCTTTAATGTTTGTTTTTATTTTTCTTTCAATATTTTATTATGATTTGGTATTTCTTTTTCTATTTGAAAAAGACTATGAGGATGTGGATTAAGCTCACCCAAACTGAGTTGTATAACGTTAGCACCACGGTGTGCTCCATGTTTGTTTTAAAGCCGAGTTAAAGCACTTTACCACAGAACAAAAACCTGTTTGGTGTGGCCGAATCAGTGGTATAACAGACAGACCATCAATGTCCTGTAGCCTACCAAGAACCTTAGTTGGGGGTTATGTTAAGCGGGTCCCCCGCCATCTTTGCACTTTGGACAGTGTGATGGACACCCAGAAAGGAATCGCACTGAACCTTGTTGTCGTCATTTGTACAAAGTTATATTTATATTACTATAGCCTTACCTTTTATATTTTTTTATAGTTTGCAACATTCAAGAATAAATGCCTCCTGTCAAGGGATGAAATGATTTATTGTTAATTGTTGGAATGCATTCGTAGAAATGTTTTGCATGTCTTTGAACCACTTAATTTACTTGTTTGTTCCAGCCCGAGGCTATGCTGTGTTTAATGGGGGGAGGGAATGTGGCGCCCCTGCAGATCCAGTTGCCACAGAGGTACTGCACTCCACTTAGAGACGCAGTACCCACTGTTGGGTAAGGAGGGGGCACTGATGGGTATCCAAGCACCCTGACACCACACCCGCTCCAGGTCAGGGTCAGGGTGAGATCGCTCCTGCAGGAGAGCACAGTCCCTGACCCTGACTGGAAGGGAGGAACCAGGGTAGTGGGGTTGGGCAGAGAGGGAAGTTCAGGGAAGCACGCGGGAAGGAATAAAGTCAGGGAAGACTCACGTAGGGGACATGGGACACGTGACGGACAGTATAAAAGGGGTGATAGAAACATCTGGAGTTGGTTGGTAGTTGATGAACAGTGGCTGGCAGGAGCAGAAGAAGCCTGTGAGGGCCAGAGTGTCTGTCAAGTAGAGGGGTAACATCTTGAGAGAGCAAGAGAATGAGGGTGCTCCAGAGGAAAGAAGGGGTCCCAAGGGACCGGGTAATGAGCAATCCATGTGGGGACGTCGGCATCCACAGCGACTGTAACTGTGTGGAGGGACCAGGCCGCAGAGAAGGGCTATTAGGCCCCAGACTAGTGGAGAACAACCAGGCTCAGCTAGCAACTCGGAGGCTGCGGTGTCTCTATGTGCCGCATCCCAAACTGCACACATCCTCTGAAAAGGTGGCCATGTAGGGTCCAGGGCCAGACGATGTAAAAACCCAAGGAAGGACCCGTGGTCACTGGCTCGGAGCACTGTGTGAGCGAGGCGCAGGTCAGGAGGGCGAACAAAGTGCAGAAGAAGAGTTGACTGTGAAAGGACAGTAGAAAGGGGTACAGGTTTGTGTCACCACCTTACTCGGGAGTTAGCTGGATCCCCTTCTCCATCTCCAAGGACTCAGCACTCCGTGGATGGTTGCAACAGTGATGACTGCTGTAATCGGGAATGACAAAGCTGGGAGTAAACATCTGGAGACTGCACCCTGCTGTGTCTGTGACGTTCTTGCCATACCCCTGCACTGTAACACCAGTACCAACTCACTAATTACATATGCTGCCCTAGGGGGTCGGCCCTACCTGTGGAGGACTTCACCACCAAGCTGCCTTATTACCAACCCCACCCAGTGAAAGTGTAAAGCAGCGGCTCCCCTTATTAGCCACAACCCGCAGGTGGCGTCACATAAACAAGATACCCAAGTCTGGTAAATTGATCCCAAGAAGAGCCATTCCTAGACTCCCATCCCTGAAATAGAGCCCCCGATATCTCTTATCTATTGACCTCTCTGGGGCCACGGGCCGGGTCATGCCCCATGACATCCCCCAGTATCGACACCGAACAGGGCCTGGTTCCGATTACCCCATGGCCCCCATGGGGTGAGTCAACTACACCCCTTAAATAACACCCTTAAGATATATCAACCGAAATTTGTATTCAGCAACAGTAACTCATGTTTGTTTGTAATTGGCACCAGAACAGGAAATCCATATGAAATGGGAAGCCTTGAAATCTAGTGAACTCTGTAGGTATATAAAAAATCAAGGAAGCAAATGAAACGTTTCAGATCTCTGTGTGCCTATGAAATGCAAAATCTTGAATTTACAAAGGCAATGAGAGCAAATGAATAATTTAACAATTAATTGTTAGTGATGAGCGAGTATGCTCTGCGCTGCTCGGTACTCGCACGAGTTTCACTGTACTCGGGCTACTCGGCGAGCACCGAGTAATCTCGCGATACTCGTGCTGTGCTCGTGGTCCTCATCCCTGCATGTTGGCGCTCTTTAGAGAGCCAGCCCACATGCAGGGATTGGCTGGCAGACCACTGCAATGCCACAGCCCTGTTAGTTGTGGCATTGCAGTGATTGGCCGGCCTGCACAGCGTGACCGAGCCTTTATAAGACCCGGCCGCGCTGTGCTCTTGCACACAGCCATCCAGACAGTGAGTGTAGGGACAGTGTCTGCTGCTGCTTAGGGGCAGATTTGCGGCCCTCATAGGTAGATCCGGAGCAGGGCTGCAAACTGCTGCTGACCACAACAGTCCTTCTCAGGACTAATCTAGGAGGATATAGGCAGGGTGATCCAGATCGGAATCCAAGCTTTTCTGTGACCATAACAGTACTTACTAGCTTGATACAGGTTAGGGACTAAAATCCTACTCTCCTGTGAGCTGAACAGTCACCAGACTGGTGTACTTACTACCTTGATACAGGTTAGGGACTAAAATCCTACTCTCCTGTGAGCTAACAGTTACCAGATTGGTGTACTTACTACCTTGATACAGGTTAGGGACTAAAATCCTACTCTCCTGTGAGCTGAACAGTTACCAGACTGGTGTACTTACTACCTTGATACAGGTTAGGGACTAAAATCCTACTCTCCTGTGATCTGAACAGTTACCAGACTGGTGTACTTACTACCTTTATACAGGTTAGGGACTAAAATCCTACTCTCCTGTGACCTTAACAGTTCACCATAGTGGTTTTACTTACTACCTTGATACAGGTTAGAGACTAAAATCCTACTCTCCTGTGATCTGAACAGTTACCAGACTGGTGTACTTACTACCTTTATACAGGTTAGGGACTAAAATCCTACTCTCCTGTGACCTTTACAGTCACCATAGTGTTGTACTTACTACCTTGATACAGGTTAGGGACTAAAATCCTACTCTCCTGTGATATGAACAGTTACCAGACTGGTGTACTTACTACCTTGATACAGGTTAGGGACTAAAATCCTACTCTCCTGTGAGCTGAACAGTTACCAGACTGGTGTACTTACTACCTTGATACAGGTTAGGGACTAAAATCCTACTCTCCTGTGATCTGAACAGTTACCAGACTGGTGTACTTACTACCTTGATACAGGTTTGGGACTAAAATCCTACTCTCCTGTGACCATTACAGTACCAGACTGTTGTACTTACTACCTTGATACAGGTTAGGGACTAAAATCCTACTCTCCTGTGATCTGAACAGTTACCAGACTGGTGTACTTACTACCTTGTTACAGGTTAGGGACTAAAATCCTACTCTCCTGTGATCTGAACAGTTACCAGACTGGTGTACTTACTACCTTGATACAGGTTAGGGACTAAAATCCTGCTTCCTCTGATCTGAACAGTTACCAGACTGGTGTACTTACTACCTTGATACAGGTTAGGGACTAAAATCCTACTTTCCTTTGATCATTACAGTCACCAGACTGTTGTACTTACTACCTTGATACAGGTTAGGGACTAAAATCCTACCCTCCTGTGATCTGAACAGTTACCAGACTGGTGTACTTACTACCTTGATACAGGTTAGGGACTAAAATCCTACTCTCCTGTGAGCTGAACAGTTACCAGACTGTTGTACTTACTACCTTGATACAGGTTAGGGACTAAAATCCTACTCTCCTGTGATCTGAACAGTTACCAGACTGTTGTACTTACTACCTTGATACAGGTTAGGGACTAAAATCCTTCTCTCCTGTGACCATTACAGTCACCAGACTGTTGTACGTACTACCTTGATACAGGTTAGGGACTAAAATCCTACTCTCCTGTTACCATAATAGTCACCAGACTGTTGTACTTACTATCTTTATACAGGTTAGGGTCTAAAATCCAAATCTCCTGTGACCTGAACAGTCACCAGACTGTTGTCGCTGTATACAGGCAAAATGCGCAAGAGCGTTGGCAAGGGTGTTGGCAAGGAACAAGGAAGTGAACGTGATGGTGGTGCAGACAGAGGCCGAGGTCGTGTGCAAGCACTAATTTCGCAACAACAAAAGGGCACATCTACTCGCTCACACGTCCTGTCCCAAATTCTTGGGGCCCGCAGCAGTACACCGCTGTTGAACCAAGACCAGTGTCAACAGGTTGTTACTTGGATAGCGGATAATGCTTCAAGTCAGATTGGCACCTCCACAAATACCCTGTCTTCCACACGGTCAAGTGTCAGTAGCCGTGATACTGCACCGCACATTTCCCAACCTGATCCTCCTTCCTACCACCAGGCCGAGTACACGTCCACGGACATTACTGATCCCACACTTGGACACTCGGAAGTCCAGAAGTGTGTACCCATGGGTGAGTGGAGGTACATGGCAAATTCCCATAACAAAATTTAATTCCGCTGTCACTTGTGTGTGGTGTGGTGAAGTCTGGCCCAATCCAACCCTTATTTATCTTGATCAGAGTCAGCCTGTCAGCATTTTCAGTTGACAGGCGGGTGCGTTTATCAGTAATGATTCCACCTGCGGCACTGTAAAACACGCTCTGACAAAACGCTAGCGGCAGGGCAGGCCAGGACTTCCAAGGCGTAGAGAGCAAATTCATGTCACGTATCCAGCTTGGAGACCCAATAATTGTAAGGCACAGAGGAATCTCGCAGTACAGTTGTTCGATCTGCAAGGTACTCCCTCAGCATGTGGCCAAACTTAGCATTTCTTGTGGCACTACCCCGCACCTCAGGGCTGTGGTACGTGAGGGGCTGAGAAAACTGTCCCACATCGTAAAGACTGTTCCCCTACCTCTGGCGGATTGGACTTGTGCCCCTCTCGGCCGTACGCCTTGGTTGTCCACCGATTCCTGACCTATGCCGCTAGCGTTTTGTGAGGGGAATGCTTTGCCTACTTCCGTTGCTATGGCCTTCTGGAACTGCTGCATTTTGGCTGACCTCTCCGCCTCAGGAATGAGAGACATAAAGTTCTCCTTGTAGCGTGGGTCTAAGAGTGTTGCCAACCAGTATTGATTGTCGGCCAAGATGTTCTGAACGCGAGGGTCACGAGCCAGGCAGCTTACCATAAAGTCAGCCATGTGCGCCAAGACTCTTAACAGCCATCACTTCAGTATCCTGACCAACATGATGACTGAACATGCTGTCCACCTCCTCCTCCTCATCTCCCCTGTCCTCTGGCCAGCCACGCTGAATCGAGGGTATGACTGGTGTGCATGTCATATCCTCAATTTGGCCAGAGAGTTGCTCCATGTCTTCATCCTCCTCCTCCTCGTCATAGTCCTCCACTGCACGTTGTGATGACATGAGGCTGGGCTGTGTGTTATCACCCACACCCACTACAGTTTCTTGCTCCAAGTCATCGCGCTCCGCCTGCAATGCATCATCTTTGTTTTTCAGCAGAGACCGTTTTAGAAGGCAGAGTAGCGGTTTGGTGACGCTAATAATGGCGTCATCGCCGCTCACCATCTTGGTGGAGTCCTCAAAGTTTTGGAGGACGGTACATAGGTCGGACATCCATCTCCACTCCGGAGGTGTTATGTGTGGAGTTTGACCCATTTCCCGACGGCTTAGGTGATGCAGGTAGTCAACAACTGCCCTCTTCTGCTCACATATCCTGACCAACATGTGCAGAGTTGAATTCCAACGCGTGGGGACATCACACACCAGTCTGTGGGCCGGAAGACGCAAACGGCGCTGAAAGCCGGCAAGGCCGGCTGAAGCAGCAGGTGACTTGCGAAAATGCACAGACAGGCGGCGAACTTTTAGCAGCAGATCAGACAGCTCTGGGTATGATGTAAGAAACCGCTGAACCACCAGGTTGAGCACATGGGACACTCATGGAACATGCGTCAGCTGGCCTCGCCTCAAAGCTGCCACCAGGTTCCGGCCATTGTCACACACGACCTTTCCTGGCTTTAGGTTCAGAGGTGTCAGCCAGTGATCTGCCTGCTGTTTCAGAGCTGTCCACACCTCTTCTGCATTGTGGGGTTTGTGACCTATGCAGACTAGCTTCAGCACAGCCTGTTTCCGCTTCACAGAGGCAGTGCTGCAGTGCTTCCAGCTTGTGACTGGTGTGGAGGGTACAGTGGATGAGGATGCGCAGGAGCAGGATGAGGAGGCTGAGGAGCATGACATTCCGGAGCTGTAGAGTGTCGGTGAAACCCTGACAGAGGTAGGGCCTGCAATCCTTGGTGTGGGAAGGACGTGTTCCATCCCTCGCTCAGACTGGGTCCCAGCTTCCACAATATTAACCCAGTGTTCCGTCAAGGAGATGTAGCGGCCTTGCCCACAAGCACTTGTCCACGTGTCTGTGGTTAGGTCTGACTTTGGCTGAAACAGCGTTGTTCAGGGCATGTGTGATGCTTTGGGACACGTGGTTATGCAATGCGGGGACGGCACATCTAGAGAAATAGTGGCGGCTGGGGACCGAGAAACTTGGGACAGCAACCGCCATCAGTTCGCGGAATGCTTCCGTCTCCACCAGCCGGAAAGGCAACATTTCTAGCGCTATGAGTCGCAAAATGTGACAATTTAGGACTGTGGCATGTGGGGCGTTGGCAGCGTATTTGCGCCTGCGTTCAAAGGTTTGCTGAATGGATAATTGAACGCTGCGCTGGGACAAGGACGTGCTTGATGGTGGTGTTATTTGTGCGTGGGCAACTTCAGGTGCAGGGCCGGAGGCTTGTTCGTGGCCAGCATGGACAGGGGATTGGCTCGCATGCACAACACGCGAAGACGTAGCAGTGACATCAGCAAGCACCGCTCCTCGACTCTGTTGTACTTCCCACAAAGTCAGGTGCTTGGCTGACATGTGCCTGATCATGCTAGTGGTGGTCAGGCTGCTAGTTTTCGTACCCCTGCTGATGCTGGCATGGCAGGTGTTGCAAATGGCCTTTTTAGAGTCATCTGGAGCCAACTTAAAAAACTGCCAGACTCGGGAAGACCTAACATTTGCACAGGCACCTTGTGTCGTGTTGTTGTTCCGGGGAACGGTTGCCTGCCTTCTGCCTGCGGACACGACCCTGCTTCATACTGCCTGTTGGGATGCTACACCTCCCTCCCCCTGTGCACTGCTGTCCTTGCTCTGCATATCCTCCTGCCAGGTTGGGTCAGCTACTGGATCATCCACCATGTCGTCTTCCTCTTCCTTGGATAATCGCTGGACTACTCCTCCTTCTCCTCATGTGCCACCATGATGACCGTTACAATAGTTAGGCTGTTGTTTCAGGTATACCCCCAGTGGTAAATTTTTACGCCCATTCTTTTAGAATGGGCATTACAACGACAGGAGACCCACTCCTTTTCAATGTGAAAAATGTTTTGAGGCCCTCCTGCACGTCTCTATCCAGGGACAAGGTGGAGCCTCCCAATTTTTGGCTGCTCTGCCAAACGGCTAGACTACAATACACCAACTTCAGGTTTACAGGCCCTCCTGCACGTCTCTATCCAGGGACAAAGTGGAGCCTCCCAATTTTTGGCTGCCCTGCCAAAGGACTAGACTACAATACACCCACTTCAGGTTTACAGGCCCTCCTGCACGTCTCTATCCAGGGACAATGTGGAGCCTCCCAATTTTTGGCTGCCCTGCCAAAGGGCTAGACTACAATACACCCACTTCAGGTTTACAGGCCCTCCTGCACTTCTCTATCCAGGGACAATGTGGAGCCTCCCAATTTTTGGCTGCCCTGCCAATGGGCTAGACTCCAATACACCCACTTCAGGTTTACAGGCCCTCATGCATGTCTGTATGCATGGGTCATTGGTGAACTCACAATTTTGGACTGCCCTGGTAAAGGTAAATACTACAATACACCCACTTCCTCAAAATGGGCACATTATGTCAAGACAGGGCTTCATGTATGTCGCTTCTCAGGGACATCGGAGTGACGCACAATGTTTTCACGTAAAATCTTTCATGTAATCACAAAATGTAACATACACCAGCTGTATTTCACTATTGGGTATGTGCCCTTAACATTTCCACCCTAAATATTCATTTTGGTGTCATTTTGTAAGGTTTTCTGGACACTCCGTAAAATTGGCGTGAAACTCGGACAACATTGTTCACAGCTGTGACTTTTGAGTGAGAAATGCTTCCAGGGGTCTTCCCCATGGTGTTGCCATGTCATTTGAGCACTCTTCTGAGACTTTTGTGACATTTTTAGGGTTTCTGCATGCTGCCGGCAGTCATTTCATATAAATACTCGGGTCTCCCATAGGATAACATTGGGCTCGGTACTCGGGCCGAGTACACGAGGATCTGGGATGCTCGGCCCGAGCATCGAGCACCCGAGCATTTTAGTACTCGCTCATCACTATTAATTGTATCCACTCACATTGTTGGATGGGTATGTCCAAGAGGAATAACAGAGGAACAGCACAAGCCACAGTTCTAAGAAAAGATGCATCAGATATTATATTCCATGGGGAACATAAGAACATTCTAATGGTCAGTTCAGGAAGATAAAAGGTTCTGTATATTATGACACACATCATATTAAAAAAAATAATAAAATGTGCTGTACTCCTCAACACTGAAATTGTAACAATAAGAATAAAAAATTGTGTAATTATGGAAATCACGGGATGGATAGACATGTTGCTGATATGTAGATGATGAAAAATGTAAACAACAGTTTTAAAACATCAGGATAGAGTTTGAGTGCCACAGGCATAAATTTCTGCACTTACACACCTTGACCACTATGAATATAGTTATTGGTGGTTAGCTGTGGAATGTTCTACCATGCTGAATGCATTTGAGCAGGAGATCATCAAGATCCACTGCTGGCAGCTCCTTTTGCAATTGCTGACCAATGACACCCAAGATGTGCTTGATGGAAAACATGTCCAAAGATTTTGCTGGTCATGGTAGTATGTTTAGGCCACACAGGCTGCTCACTGTAGCAACATGAAGCCTGGCGTTGTTTGTCTTAACAAAGGCTCCTGGGACATTTTGGGGATATAGTCTCCATGACCAAATCAACAAAATGCCAAGCTGTTTTGAATAAAGACTAGATATGACTAAAATACATTATGCCATCCCCCACACCATAATCCTGGGAGTAGGAGCGATATGATGTTCCCTCATGATAACCTATTGACTGACCTCACCCTCTCCTCTCAAAAGCTATCATGGTGTTGAGCTTAGTGCTAAAGGAGACCTCATCAGCAAGGAGTTGTGCTTATGTTTTGGACACAATGATAGCCGTAGATTGGTCAGGAGAGCACTTCGGCAAAGCCTTGAAGAAGCCTTTACAAGGGAACATCACAGAAGCTTACTCCCGGGAATATGGTGTGAGGGTTATAATGTACGGTAGCCTGACCCTTCTAGTCTTCATTCCAGTAGACTAACAGCTCAGAGTTATGTTGATTTGGTCAAGGAATTAATGGTATGTCCATTTCTTTAACCCCTTCAGGACCCAGCCTATTTTGACCCTAAAGACCTTGCCATTTTTTGCAATTTTGACCAGTGTCCCTTTATGAGGTAATATCTCTGGAACGCTTCAACAGATCCTAGAGATTCTGAGATTGTTTTTTCATGACATATTGGGCTTCATGTTAGTATTAAATTTAGGTCGATAATTTTTGCGTTTATTTGTGAAAAAATAAAAAATATGGCAAAAAATTTGAAAATTTAGCAATTTTCAAATTTTGAATTTTTTTTCTGCTAAACCAGAGAGTTATGTGACACAAAATACTTAATAAATAACATTTCCCACGTGTCTACTTTACATCAGCACAATTTTGGAAAAAAAAATGTTTTTGTTAGGGTGCTTTCACATCTGCGTTTTTCGTAATTCGCGGCAGATGCGGTGAAAAAACCGCATCTGCTGCGTTTGCCGCATAACGGTTCCACTTGCGGCACGGTTGCGGTTTTTTCCATAGGAAGTATAGGGGGACTTGCAGCAGATGCGGCAAGTGCGGTATTGCACTTGCGGCAGGTGCGGCAGAGAAAAAAACCGCAGTAAGCCGCGGTTTTTTTCGCTGCCGCACCTGCCGCAAGTGCAATACCGCACTTGCCGCATCTGCCGCAAGTCCCCCTATACTTCCTATGGAAAAAACCGCAACCGTGCCGCAAGTGGAACCGTTATGCGGCAAACGCGGCAGATGCGGTTTTTTCACCGCATCTGCCGCGAATTACGAAAAACGCTGATGTGAAAGGGCCCTTAGGAAGTTATAAGGGGTCAAATTTCATGAGCAATTTTTCATTTTTCCACCAAAATTTACAAAACCATTTTTTTTAGTGACCACATGACATTTGAAGTCCCTTTGAGGGGCGTACATGACAGAAAACACCCAAAAGTGACACCATTCCAAAAACTGCACCCCTCAAGCTACTCAAAACTACATTCAAGAAGATTATTAACTCTTCAGGTGCTTCACAGGAACTAAGCAAAATGGAAACAAAAAAATGGATATTTTCATTTTTCTGAGGGGCCTTTCACACTTGAGTTTTTTTCCTGATTTGGAAGATCAGGAAAAAATCCGATTCTTACAGTATTTTGCCCATTCACTTTAATTTTGTCAGGTAGAATCTTGTTGCTTCATGTTTTTTCCTGAAATCATTAAAGAGAATGGGCAAAAAAAATGAATCCTCTAAGAATCTGATCTTCCAAATCAGGAAAAAAACGCAAGTGTGAAAGGCCCCTAACAAAAATGTTCTTTTAGCCTCAATTTTTTCATTTTCACATGGGCAACAGGATAAAATGGATCCTAAAATTTGTTGGGCAATTTCTCCTGAGTATACCGATACTTCATATGTGGTCATCAGCCACTGTTTGGGCGCATGGCAGGGCTCAGAAGGGAGGGAGCGCAATTTGACTTTTGGAGCTAATTTTCCATTTAAAAAGTGAAATGGCGCTCCTTCCCTTCTGAGTCCTGCCGTGCGCCCACACAGTGGTTTATGACCACATATGAGGTATCAGTGTACTCAGGAAAAATTGCACAACAAATTTTAGGATGCATTTTATCCTGTTGCCCATGTGAAAATGAATTAAAATGAAAACAGATCAATTTGTAAAGCACATGGGGGTTCAAAATGCGCATTTTGCATCTAGATACGTTCCTTGGGTGGTCTAGTTTCCAAAATGGGGTCACTTGTGGGGGAGCTCCAAAGTTTAGGCACACAGGGGCTCACCAAACGCGACATGGTGTCTGCTAACAATTTGAATGGAAAATCAGCTCAAATTGTTAGCGGACACCATGTCGCGTTTGGAGAGCCCCATTTTGGAAACTAGACCCCCCAGGGAACGTATCTAGATGCATAGTGAGTACTATGAACCCCCAGGTGCTTCACAAATTGATCTGTAAAAATGAAAAAGTACTTTATTTCCACAAAAATTTTTTTTTTTTTTCATTTTCATGGATTAATTTGTGAAGAACCTTGGGCTTTAATATGCTCACCACCCATCTAGATAAGTTCCCTCGGGGGTATAGTTTCCAAAATGGTGTCACTTGTGGGGAGCTCCAAAGTTTAGGCACACAGGGGCTCACCAAACGCGACATGGTGTCCGCTAACAATTTGAATGGAAAATCAGCTCAAATTGTTAGCGGACACCATGTCGCATTTGGAGAGCCCCTGTGGCCTACACATTGGAGCTCCCCCACAAGTGACCCCATTTTGGAAACTAGACCCCCCAAGGAATTTATCTAGGTGGGTGGTGAGCACTTTGAACCCCCAGGTGCTTCACAAATTAATCCGTAAAAATGAAAAAATAAATATTGTGTGGAAAAAAAAGTACTTTTTCATTTTTACGGACCAATTTGTGAAGCACCTGGGGGTTCAAAGTGCTCACTATGCAGCTAGATATGTTCCTTGGGGGGGTCTAGATTTTAAAATGGGGTCACTTGTGGGGGAGCTCAAATGTTTAGACACACAGGGTTTCTCCATACGCGACATGGTGTCTCCTAACAATTCCAATTGTTAGCGGACACCATGTCGTGTATGGGGAGCCTCTATGTTCCTAAACATTGGAACTCCCCCAAAAGTGACCCCATTTTGGAAACTAGACCCCCCAAGGATCTTATCTAGGTGCAAGTGTCACTATGACCCCAGCTGTTTTACAAATTGATCCATAAAAATGAAAAAGTACTTTTTTTTCTACAAAATATTTATTTTTTCATTTTTACGGATTAATTTGTGAAGCACCTGGGGGTTCAAAGTGCTCACCACCCACCTAGATAAATTTTTTGGGGGGGTCTAGTTTCCAAAATGGGGTCACTTGTGGGGGAGCTCTAATGTTTAGGCGCACAGGGCTCTTCATACATGACATGGTGTCCGCTAACAATTCCAATTGCTAGTGGACACCATGTCATGTATGGGGAGCCCCTATTGTCTAAACATTGGAGCTCCCCCACAAGTGACCACATTTTGGAAACTAGACCCCTCAATGACTTTATCTAGATGGGTGCTGAGCACTTTGAACCCCCAGGTGCTTCACAAATTGATCAGTAAAAAGTAAAAAAGAAAATTTGTGAAAAAAAGTACTTTTTCCTTATTACAGATCAATTTGTGAAGCACCTGGGGGTTCAAAGTGCTCACTATGCATCTAGATATGTTTCTTGGGGGTTCTAGTTTCCAAAAAGGGGTCACTTGTTGGGGGAGCTCCAATGTTCAGGCTCACAAGGAGGGTATCTCCATACGCGATATGGTTTCCGGTAACAATTGGAGCTAATTTTTACATTGAAATTGTTAGCGGACACCATGTCATATGGAGATCCCCTGTGCCACCAGCACAAGGGTAACTGGTAGAGTTGGGGTACAGCACCAGAAAATGGCGCCTCTAATGAATGCGCTATTTTCTGGGGTGGCTGTGGGTTGCAATTTGCAGCGTGGGGACCCACGTTTGGGTCTCTCCACGCTGAGGATTCTAGCCCCCAGCTGCCAAGCTGTACTGGCTCGCAACCAAAAATAAGCAAAAGCATTTTTTTTTTTTATATATTTCTAGAACAGATTTTAGAAAAAAAAATGACGTGGGGCTCCGCCATATTTTTGGTTTAGCCAGGTACAACTTGGCAGCTACGGACTGCCCTCAACCCCCAGCTGCTTCGTTGTGCAAGGCTGTCAACCAAAAATACGGCGAAGCCCTTTTTTTTTTAGTTCTAGAACTAATTCTAGAAAAAAAAAATGACGTGGGGCTCCGCCATATTTTTGACCCAGCCAGGTACAACTAGGCAGCTGGGGGCTGGAATCCTCAGCATGGAGAGGCCCAAGCATTCTGGGCCCCCCATGCTGCGAATTGCAGCCCGCAGCCGCCCCAGAAAATGGCGCATTCATTGAAGCGCCATTTTCTGCCGCTGTACCCAGGCTCTTCCAGTTGCCCTGGTGCCGGTGGCAAACTGGGTAATAAAGGGGTTAATGCCAGCTTTTTATTGGCAGCTGGCACTAAGCCAGAGATTCATAATGGCGGGCCAATGTTAGACCCGGCCATTAGGAATCTCTAGTAAATAGTCAAAAAAAAATACACCACACAAAGAAAAATCTTTTTATTTGAAAAAAAACACAAACAACGACGTAGTCCACAACGAAGGTCCCACGACGCTCGATCACCTCCGACGTAGTCCACAACGAAGATCCCACGACGCTTGATCACCTCTGCTCAATCCAGAGACTGCAGCAAGGGATCAAGTGTCTCTTCCTACAGCCTCTGGGGTCAGCGTTATGGTGCACTGTATGGCAATGATCTGTCATACAGTGCACCATGACTATGATCCCAGAGACTACAACAAGAGGACACTTGATCCCTTGTTGCACCCATTCATGCCTCCATCCACCCAGGGGGCTGAGGAAGCTGACAGGCGGTGGCGGTGATAGTCTGTTACCGCCGTCGGGGGATGGGGTAGGAAAGCGATCGGGGTGCCCTGGAGGGAGAGGGGGCTAGGAGGGAGAGGGCACCTGCCATCCCGCCCCTCCAGATCTGATTGGAGGGGATTACTCGCTCTGATTGGCAGTCTGAATTTCAACTGCCAATCAGAGCGAGTTTAGCCACGGGGGGGTTAATCCACCCCCCTTGGGGTGAACTACAGGTTGTCACTGTGCATTAGCTACAGTGACACCTGAGTAACCCCCCTCACACAGGCCGCAGGAGCCGATTATTTCATGGCCCACCCCCTGGGCCATAGGTCGGGAACGCGCCAACTTTCATAGCCCAAACGGTGGGCCAAAGGTCGGGAAGGGGTTAAAATTCTCAAGACGTTTTTTAACATAACGACAACAGACCAAATGTTGCTTGTGCTACTGTGAGCAGACTGTGTCACCTAAACATGCTACCTAGGTTTACAGTGTCTCCTGACTTAAAATACCTATAAACCACATGAGTACTAAGCCAAAGTAGATAAAATATTAATAATACTAATCGAAACAAACAGATAAAAATGGATATGAAGAGGTGATATACACAGCAAATTAACCCCTCAATAGGAAAATTACCTACATAAAATGCACAAAGACATAAAATATATACGATGGATAGAACTTACATTTTGGGAGGAGAAAAAAATATATAGACAGACTGCAAGTGCAGAGGACTAAATTTAATTTGCAAAATTATTTAAATACATAATTGACAGTCGGGCGTTGTACGCAAATCCCATAAGGCACCGCTGCAGTGTCACTTGCACAGGCGCCACAGTTTCCGCAAGTGACATACACGTCACTGCTATTTCGCTGGAAGATCTGCGGACCTCACCTGCTGCTGATCTCCCGGTGGAATAGAAATGAGCGGTGGGCTGCCGGGAGATCTCCCGCCGCCAGGAGGTCAGCGGCACCCACCGCTGATCTCCCTCAGAATAGCAGAGAGGCGTGCTGCCAAAAGATCAACGTCCCTCGCCGCTGATCTCCTGGCGGTGGCACCAGCTCAGCTCCTGCCGGGGTTAAATGGCTTTGGGCGCCTCTCTGAGCTCTCTGGCTCAGGTGCAATAGATGTAAGCTGCCGGCCAGTCAGAGGCCAGCAGCCGCTGTCCAATCATTGGCCAGCATGTAACGTAATGCGTTGACATTACCTGCTGGCCTCTGATTGGCTGGCGGATGCTGGCCTCTGATTAGTCTTACTTTTGGGGAATTAAAAGAAAAAACAGATATTGCGCCACACTGCAACTGGAGGAACTTAATACACGGTTTTACTATGTTTGTACTAACCTTTACTGGTTGTGCAACACCCCGCACAACCAGACTGATGGCTTAATGTGGATCACTGTAGTGACAAGGGCCAATAATCCCTCCTCCTCAGATACTCCGGGCCTGGTGGTCGGCTCCTTAGTTCCTCTGGAGATGGAGGTGGGCTCCTTCACTCCTCCACCCGAAGAGGCAGACTCGCTGCACTGGCTTCCGTCCCAGCTCCACACTGTGTATCAGTTGATCAATCAAGGGTGGGTCTTTATGATGTACTGCCAGGTACTGTGGATCTTAGAGCAGCTCACACACCGCACTCCCAACAAGGGAGAAGGATCCACTTGATCCACTTGAGAAAGACGCATCTGTGCGTCGAAACGCATTGTGGCATACTGGACCCCTGCTGTTCGTGCAATAAATTATCGGTAATCTAATCACCAACCCGTGGTTTCTTTAGCGCTCCAATCCTCTGACACCGCTTGTTTTTCTATTTGCTTACTTTTGGGGAATGCCTTATATTTAGTAGTATAGCAAAACCTCTAATGGGTATTATTTTTAAGGTAACACAGTAGGTAAATAATTGTGGCGTTAGATCAGTGGGCGAAAGACATTTTACTCCTTAAAAACAGCTGTTACTTATAGAAATCTGTGAAAATTGGGTTTCTGCCCACTTTCATGTGAGTTTTTATACCCAGAACCCATTCGCACCAGGCTAGGGGGACATGACTATGATGTGGGGCAACACTAGGTATGTAAATGTTGTGTGATTATCAGTGGCCCAAAGCCATTTAACCTTTCAAAAACAGCTGTTACTTATTGAAATATGTGAAAATGGGCAATTTGCCCACTTTGATGCCAGTTTTGATGCCCAGAACCCATTTGGGCCAGACTGGAGTAACTTGAATTTGATGTGGGGCAATACTAGGTATGTAAATCAGGTGTTTTATCAGTGGCCCAAAGCCATTTAACCCCTTAAAAAAAGCTGTTACTTATTCAAATCTGTGAAATTGGTCAATTTGCCCACTTTGATGCCAGTTTTGATGCCGAGAACCCATTTGGACCAGGCTGAAGTGACTTGAATTTGATGTGGGGCAACACTAGGAATGTAAATCAGGTGTTAGATTAGTGGCCCAAAGTCATTTAACCCTTAAAAATAGCTGTTACTTATTCAAATTTGTGAAAATTGTCAATTTGCCCACTTTGATGCCAGTTTTGATGCCCAGAACCCATTTGGGCCAGGTTGGAGTGACTTGAATCTGATGTGGGGCAACACTAGGTATGTAAATCAGGTGTTAGATCAGTGGCTCAAAGCTTTTTAACCCATCAAAATCAGCTGTTACTTATTGATATCTGTGAGAATTGGGTCTCTGCCCAATTTGATGCCAGTTTTGATGCACAGAACCCATTTGGGCCAGGCTAGGTATGTAAATTAGGTGTTAGATCAGTGGCCCAAAGTCATTTAACCCCTTAAATACCATACCTCAGTGCCCACTTTGATGCCCATTTTTGTGCCAGTCTTCTAATTTTTGCATCCGTTTTTATGTGTATACACAACAGGCCACATGACTGCATAGTATTATATATTTAGAATGTTTTATTTTTATTGAAAAACGTGTAAAAATCAGAAAATAAAAAATAGCCGAATAAGAAACTGCCGAATAAGAAACCAACTTCAGCCCGAATGAGAAACTAAACGAATAAGAAACCAACTTCAGCATCGTTTAAACATTGTGGGGAGATTTGTTAAGACTAGCACAAGGCAAAGTGATGTACATTGCCTTTATGAATGAGCCAGCATATACTCATGTATAAAATACATAAATACAGTATATACTGGTATGTACTGCAGAAAGATGGGGTACCCTCATATATAATACACTTATGTACTATATATGTGTAAATAATATAGTACATTAATCTATGTTATTTGCAGCCATACATAAACTCCACTTTAGGAAGGCTGCTGTCAGGGCCACTCTGAGGTTGGATTTATTGCACCAGTAATGGCAGGAGGTGTCTGGGGTCAGAGAATCAGAGATTACCAGCAGAGAGTTAGTAATGAAGCTCGGTGTCATCAGATCGGTGCAGGATTTCTCAGCCACTCACAGCACCGACCAGCAGCCGCCATTAATGACTGCTGACACCAGGGACCCTACCTCCCATGACTACAGCTCTGCACCATGGAGAGATCCCGGCTATCCCTCACCTGGTGCTCTGTGAGGGGGAGAGGCCACAATGAAGCTCGAGGAGAGGAGACACGTTCTGCATGGGATGGAAGATGGAGCCGAAGGAGATTTGGAGCTGCAGAGAGGAGGCGCTATGCAGGCTGGACAGCTGTGTGCACTGAGAGCTGCCTGCCACTGCCCACCACTATATAAGTTTCCAAATAAAATAAACTTTATTTAACATGGCAAAACTGCCAAGTAATGTCCCTGCATATGTGAATGAAAGCGATGCAGTGGTGCGTCTCCTGCATCACGGAGCCAGCGGCATCACACTAGAGGTGAGGAACGGGGCCTCTTATCTTTTGCAGAGTGCAGAGCCGGGGCTCTTAGAGCCAGCAGCAGCAACACTGTGATAGAACAACAACATTCAGCAGCTGATCGGGGCTCCCTCTCCTTCAGGGCCCCAATGCAGTGCATCGGCTGAACTGGCAGTATGTCCGCCTCTGCTCCCATCCATTTCCACTTCCTACTACGCCCACTTATCCCTCCACCCAGCAAAGCAGTAGTTCTCTCACTCTCCATCCTACCTAGCCATCTCACCCACTGCTCTGAACTGTTCCTTCACTTTAAATCCTCTGTCTCCAAACAGGCACGTAAACTCTCCTGCTTCCACCTTCTAACGCTCTCCCTGCTCCTTCTACTTGCCAATGACGTTTCCCCTAATCCTGGTCCCCCCACCACATCCCCACAGTCATTTCTACCTCATACACACGACCTATCACTAGAATTATCAACCTCAACAACCTTAGACCCATTCCTCCAGCCCCTGCTCCCCCAGTCCCTCTACCTGGCCCATTCGATCAGCAACAAACTCCCATTCATCCACGACCTCTTTTTCTCTAACAGACTCTCATTCCTTGGCATCACTGAAACCTGGCTCACCCGCTCTGACATAGTCTCTCCTGATGCACTCTCTTATGGCGGACTCAGTTTTTCCCACACCCCCTGCCCTCTAACAAACATGGTGGAGGCATTGGCTTACTCCTGTGCAATAAATGCTCCGTTACCCCTATTCCACTGCCACCCTCTGCTACTCTCCCTTCTTTCAAAGCCCACTCCGTCCACATCTTCTCTCCATGTAACCATCAGCTGGCTGTCATTTACCACCACCTCCTTCCTTGACTATTTCACCACCTGGCTACTTCACCTCCTTTGTGTGGACATCCCCACTATCATCATGGCTGATTTCAATATTCCCATTAACACTTCCCAAACAGCCACCTCCTTTGGGCTCTCCCAAATGTCCTCCTCTCCCACTCACAAGAATGGCCATACACTGGACCTCATCTTCATCCGCCTTTGCTCCCTCACTAACCTCTCAAACTCACCCCTCCCCCTTTCTGACCATAATCTACTGACTTTTTCCTCCCTCTCCTCCCTTACTACACTACACCCACTCCGCAAACTCAATCATCCTCGTAGAAACCTAAAACACATTGATTTACACTCATTCTCAGAATGCCTTCTCCCTCTCGACGACATAGCTTCCATACACGACACAGATGCTGTCACCACTCTTTATACCACAATAACTGTGGCACCCCCTCACATACGACATTCCTCGCCCGAACAGGTAACCCTGGCACACCACCTTCACTAAAGAACAGGGTTGCAGTGAGGAAATAGAAGAAATCTCATTCCACTGAGCACTCGCGCTGTTCAAGCAGTCCCTCTTCAACTTCATGTCTTCACTCACTTCCGCAAAACAAGCCTTCTTCTCATCCCTGTTCCACAATCTCAAACAGCTTTTTAAAACTTTCAATTCTTTACTCCATCCGCCCTCGCCTTCTCCCTCTCCCCTTATATCTGCTGAAGACTTTACTTCCTTCTTCAAGCAGAAGATCGATAAAATTAGAGACAGCTGGGACCCACTGTCCTCACAGCTTCCGCTCTCACCTACACTGCCCTCTCCTTCCAAATGCTACTTCTCCCCCTTAACAGAAGATCAGCTCTTCTCTCTTCTGTCAAAGTTACACCTCACCACCAGCGCCCACGACCTGCTCCTATCCCACCTCACTCCCAGCCTCATCTCAGTCTTCATCCCAACCCAAACTCATCTCTTCAACTTATAAACTTACTACTATCGTCTTCCCCTCATCCTTCAAACATGCCTTGATCACACCTTTCCTCAAAAAAACCTCTGTCGACCCAGCATCTGTTTCTAACTATAGCCCTATATCTCTTCTCCCCGTCGCCTCAAAACTACTTGAATAAAACGTCCATTCTGAACTGTCCTCTCACCTTGCCTCCTGCTCCCTTATTGACCATCTACAATCCGTTTTCTGATCCCACTATTCCACCGAAACAGCCCAAACCAAAGTCACCAATGACCTACTGACCACAAAGAACGACACTACTCCGTCCTTCTCCTCCTCGACCTGTCACCTTCAACACTGTTGACCATTCCCTCCTATTTCAGATCCTGGAATCTCTTGGCATCACTGACCTAGCCCTCTCCTGGATCTCCTCATACCTAACGGACCTGACTTTCAGTATCACCCACTCCCACACCTCCTCTTCACCCTACCTCCTATTCTATCTGTTGGTGTCCCCCAAGGCTCTGTTCTGGGACCTCCATCTACACTCTCGGACTAGGACAACTCATTGAGTCCCATGGCCTTCAGTACCATCTCTACGCCAACGACACCCAGATCTATCTGTCTGGGCCCAACATCACCTCCCCACTATCCAAAATTCCACAATGTCTGTCCGCCATCTCATCCTTCTTCTCTGCTCACTTCCTTAAACTGAACATGGACAAAACTGAGTTCATCGTCTTATCCCCCAAGTCGCTCTTCCTCACTACCCAACCTATCCATCCTTGTCGATGACTGCTCACTCTCCCCAGCCCCCCACACCAAGTACCTCGGGGTAATCTTTGACTCTTCTCTCTCCTTCAAGCCTCACATCCAGGCCCTCGCCACCTCCTGCCGACTCCAGCTCAAAAATATTTCCCGGTTCGAACTTTCCTTGACCACAACACTGCTAAAACACTTGTTCATGCTCTCATCATCTCCCGTCTCGACTACTGCAACCTCCTACTTACTGACCTCCTCACTACCTTATTTGCACCCTCTCCAATCTATCCTAAACTCCGCTGCCCGACTAATCCACCTGTCTTCCCGCTACTCCCCTGCCTCCCCCCTCTGCCAATCCCTTCACTGGCTCCCCACTTCTCAGAGATCCTGGTTTAAAACACTGTCCATGACATACAAAGCCACCCACAACCTGTCCTCTCCATACATCTCTGACATGGTCTCCTGGTACCTACCCTCATGCAACCTGAGATCCTCCCAAGAGCTCCTCCTCTACTCCCCTCTCATCTCCTCCTCTCACAACCACATACAATATTTCTCCCGTGCATCCGCTATACTCTAAAACTTTCTCCCCGAACACATCAGACACTTGCCTACCCTGGCAACCTCTAAAATAAACCTGAAGACCCACCTCTGCTGTTAAGCCTACAACCTCAATTGAGACCCAGTTCACCGCATCGTCTCACGATCAGCACTGCCCCCTCCTACTGTATCCCCACCCATCCCTCTTAGACCGTGAGCCCTCGCGGACAGGGTTTCTCTCCTCTCCTGTATCTGTACGACTTGATTGTCCATATATATTGTACTTGACCTCGTCTGCCCTTTCCATATGTAAAGTGCCATAGAATCTAATGGCGCTACATAAATTAATAATAATAATAAAATAAAAAAAAATAATATAATTTTATCTGATATAACTAAAAAGTTGTACACTGACCATAAGAAAGTAAAGTAAAGATATATATTGCTCATGACCCAATAAAAATGTGCTAAAGAGAGAACAAAAAATTTATACCGAAGATGTTAGATCATTAAAATTTATATCTACTGGAGGACACAAAGATCAGTACCACAATAATGTCAGTCAGCCAAGAAGTTCAAAAGACCAAATGTCAGGCCACAATAGAAGTGCTGGAGGCAATCAGTCCAGAGAGATTAAAAAGTCACCCTGAAGTACGTTTTGCCAGAGCTTCTTGACGTGTCCACCATCTCACACATCTAGAACATCATTGCTTGGCAGTTACAAAAGAAGTTGTCGGCAGCGGATCTTGATGATTTGCTTGCCCAAGTGCATTCAATGTGCCAGAACATTTGTCAGACAACTATTACTAAACATAATTAATAGTATCCAAGGTTTGTAAGTGCATTTATCTTTCTGCATGTAGTAGTAGTAAAAGCAGAGGGCACCACAATCCTTGCACAGGGGACCTCATACCACACTTTGAAAAGTACATGAACAGAAAAAGGGACAGCAGGTGTGTAGGAATAAATGGGATCACCTACAATTTACAAACAAATAATACAAATGTTATTGAACACAAAACACAGCAAACAATTAAAAACAATTAAAATGCATAAAGAGCCATAATATGCAAGCACAATCCCACAAAACTCACAAGCCCCAGTACAGTTTAGAATACATGTGGTTGGGAAAGAAACACTTCTTTAGACCCAAATATCATTAGTATTTCACTTCTCCATGGTTTAACATTAATTAATGCAGTATAAAGAGCAATTGGGTATACCCAAAAACCCCACATAGACCTATCACAAGATCCTGAAATACACAATGCTGACACAGGTGGAGAGAGAGAACCCTGTCTCACATAGACATAAAATCCCACCAATGCACAAGTACAGAGCAATGCAGAGACAACCAGTCATCTAGAATTACCATCACTGAAGTAGAGAAAACCGTGCATGTAGTGCTCTTACTCAATACTGAATACATCTACACAAAATATTAAAATCTGAGAGTCCTCAGTGGTTGATACCTTTTAATGGCTAACTGAAAAGATGGTAACAAATAGCAGCTTTCGAGACTCTACTGTATGGTCTCTTCATCAGGCTCATAGGCCATGTTCACACACATGCGTTTTTTTGACCATCTCTGCGTTTTTGGGCTGTTAAAAAAAACGCAGGTGCGTTAACGCAGGGTACATTTGAGTGTAGCTGCGTTTTTCAGCTCCATTTGCGTTTTTTACCCCTAGTCCAAAAAACGCTGCATGCAGCGCTTTTGGGTGCTGTAAAAAAACGCATGTGCGTTTTTCCAAAAACGCATGCGGTTTTTTAACATGGGGCCCTATGGGAAACGCATGCAAAAATGCATGGTACATTAGTACCTTTTAGTGCCATTCAAAAACGCATGCGTTTCCCATAGGGGCCCATGTTAAAAAAACGCATGCGTTTTTGAAAAAAACGCACATGCGTTTTTTTAACATGGGGGCCCTATGGGAAACACATGCGTTTTTAAAAGGCACATTTATGCACCCTGCGTTAACGCTTGCGTTTTTGCCTGCGTTTTTGGTGAAAAAATGACTAAGTCCAAAAACGTGGCAAATCCTTTCAGACACACAAGGGACATTTTTTTAGCACTCTTAAAAAAACGCAAGTGCTTTTAAGAGTGCTAAAAAAACCGCAAATTGTGTGTGAACATAGCCATAATAACAAAAATTCTGAAGACACATATTTATACACACATGGATGATTGGATATTTGCAGTACATACCACCAGTGACATGAAGCAGAACATAGAATGGTCAGTGTATATATGCACAGTGTGTGTATTTATATGTATACGCAGTGTGTATTTATATGTTATATGCTCAGTGTGTGTATTTATATGTGTATGCACAGTGTGTATTTATATGTATATGCTCAGTGTGTGTATTTATATGTGTATGCACAGTGTGTATTTATATGTATATGCTCAGTGTGTGTATTTATATGTGTATGCACAGTGTGTATTTATATGTATATGCTCAGTGTGTGTATTTATATGTGTACGCACAGTGTGTGTATTTATATGTATATGCACAGTGTGTGTATTTATATGTATATGCTCAGTGTGTGTATTTATATGTGTATGCACAGTGTGTATTTATATGTATATGCTCAGTGTGTATTTATATGTGTACGCACAGTGTGTGTATTTATATGTATATGCACAGTGTGTGTATTTATATGTATATGCTCAGTGTATGTATTTATATGTGTACCGCAGTGTGTATTATATGTATATGCTCAGTGTGTGTATTATGTGTACGCACAGTGTGTGTATTTATATGTATATGCACAGTGTGTGTATTTATATGTATATGCTCAGTGTGTGTATTTATATGTGTACGCACAGTGTGTGTATTTATATGTATATTCAGTGTGTATTTATACAGTTAGGGCCAGAAATATTTGGACAGTGACACAATTTTCGCGAGTTGGGCTCTGCATGCCACCACATTGGATTTGAAATGAAACCTCTACAACAGAATTCAAGTGCAGATTGTAACGTTTAATTTGAAGGGTTGAACAAAAATATCTGATAGAAAATGTAGGAATTGTACACATTTCTTTACAAACACTCCACATTTTAGGAGGTCAAAAGTAATTGGACAAATAAACATAACCCAAACAAAATATTTTTTGTCAATATTTTGTTGCAAATCCTTTGGAGGCAATCACTGCCTTAAGTCTGGAACCCATGGACATCACCAAACGCTGGGTTTCCTCCTTCTTAATGCTTTGCCAGGCCTTTACAGCCGCAGCCTTCAGGTCTTGCTTGTTTGTGGGTCTTTCCGTCTTAAGTCTGGATTTCAGCAAGGGAAATGCATGCTCAATTGGGTTAAGATCTGGTCATTGACTTGGCCATTGCAGAATGTTCCACTTTTTTGCACTCATGAACTCCTGGGTACCTTTGGCTGTATGCTTGGGGTCATTGTCCATCTGTACTATGAAGCGTCGTCCAATCAACTTTGCAGCATTTGGCTGAATCTGGGCTGAAAGTATATCCCGGTACACTTCAGAATTCATCCGGCTACTTTTGTCTGTTGTTATGTCATCAATAAACACAAGTGACCCAGTGCCATTGAAAGCCATGCATGCCCATGCCATCACGTTGCCTCCACCATGTTTTACAGAGGATGTGGTGTGCCTTGGATCATGTGCCGTTCCCTTTCTTCTCCAAACTTTTTTCTTCCCATCATTCTGGTACAGGTTGATCTTTGTCTCATCTGTCCATAGAATACTTTTCCAGAACTGAGCTGGCTTCTTGAGGTGTTTTTCAGCAAATTTAACTCTGGCCTGTCTATTTTTGGAATTGATGAATGGTTTGCATCTAGATGTGAACCCTTTGTATTTACTGTCATGGAGTCTTCTCTTTACTGTTGACTTAGAGACAGATACACCTACTTCACTGAGAGTGTTCTGGACTTCAGTTGATGTTGTGAACGGGTTCTTCTTCACCAAATAAAGTATGCGGCGATCATCCACCACTGTTGTCATCCGTGGACGCCCAGGCCTTTTAGAGTTCCCAAGCTCACCAGTCAATTCCTTTTTTCTCAGAATGTACCCAACTGTTGATTTTGCTACTCCAAGCATGTCTGCTATCTCTCTGATGGATTTTTTTTTTTTTTTCAGCCTCAGGATGTTCTGCTTCACCTCAATTGAGAGTTCCTTTGACCGCATGTTGTCTGGTCACAGCAACAGCTTCCAAATGCAAAACCACACACCTGGAATCCACCCCTGACCTTTTAACTACTTCATTGATTACAGGTTAACGAGGGAGACGCCTTCAGAGTTAATTGCAGCCCTTAGAGTCCATTGTCCAATTACTTTTGGTCCCTTGAAAAAGAGGAGGCTATGCATTACAGAGCTATGATTCCTAAACCCTTTCTCCGATTTGGATGTGGAAACTCTCATATTGCAGCTGGAGTGTGCACTTTCAGCCCATATTATATATATAATTGTATTTCTGAACATGTTTTTGTAAACAGCTAAAATAACAAAACTTGTGTCACTGTCCAAATATTTCTGGCCCTAACTGTATGTATATGCACAGTGTGTATTTATATGTGTACACACAGTGTGTATTTATATGTATACGCAGTGTGTATTTATATGTATATGCACAGTGTGTATTTATATGTATATGCTCACTTCCCATAGAGATATAATGGACGACTTTGAGTTTCTAATTTACCGCTGAAACTGAGGCGCTATTCTCATTGGTCGCCGGCAGCACACAGCGACCAATGAGAATAGCGCCTCACTTCCCATAGAGATATAATGGACGACTTTGAGTTTCTAATTTACCGCTGAAACTGAGGCGCTATTCTCATTGGTCGCCGGCAGCACACAGCGACCAATGAGAATAGCGCCTCACTTCCCATAGAGATATAATGGACGACTTTGAGTTTCAAATTTACCGCTTAAGTGAGGCGCTATGCTGATTGGTCGCTGTGTGCTGCGCCGACCAATCAGCATAGCGCCTCACTTCCCATTGAGATACATAGCGGTGTTTAGAGGAATTTATGGCCGGGCACTTGGTTCTATTTTCGGCCACGGCGCTCGGCGCTTGTCGGTCGTCGCCGGGGCGGGAGACTCGCCCCTGCAACGGCTCGCAATGGCCGCTTCGATAGATATAGAAATAGATAGATAGATAGATATAGATAGATAGATAGGTAGATAGGGCCACGTCACACACACAGATATCTGTGCAGATATTGTTTGCAGATCTCTGGTTGCAATGAAATCATGGACACATTGTTCCATTTTGTAGCAGTATACAAATGGAGCCATGTGTCCATGATTTCACTGCAACCAGAGATCTGCAAACAATATCTGCACAGATATCTGTGTGTGTGACGTGGCCCATAGATAGATAGATATAGATATACATATAGATAGATAGATAGATAGAGATAAGCGGCCGTCACACGCTAAGATATCGCTAGCGATATTGTAAGCGATCACGTGCACGGGCGATCGCTAACAATATCGCTCACATCGCTGGTGAGATGTCACACAGACAGACTCACCAGCGATGTGGAGCCGCGATCTCGCTGGTTATTATGGTACACATCGGGTTACTAGGCGCCGCGCGGCGCTTAGTAACCCGACGTGTACCATAGTTACCATCTCCCAGCATAGGCTCTGTCGCTGGGAGATCGTTCATCGTGGTGTCATACACCACGATGAAGCAGATCGTGACATCGTTCATCGCTAGATCTGAGCTCCGGAGCTCAGATCTGCGATGTCACGATCAAGCGATTTTACATAGTAAAATCGCTTGATTACATGCAACGATGCCAAAACGATATCGCTTAAGCGATCAAAAAGGAGATCGCTTAAACGATATCGGGCTTAAAATTGTTGCGTGTGACAGCCGCTATAGATAGATAGATAGATATAGATAGATAGAGATATAGATAGATAGATAGATAGATAGATAGATAGAAAGATAGATATAGATAGATAGATACAGATATGGAT
Source organism: Allobates femoralis (assembly GCA_033576535.1). NCBI lineage: Eukaryota > Metazoa > Chordata > Amphibia > Anura > Aromobatidae > Allobates > Allobates femoralis. Next base: position 140,754,920 of record JARQOC010000009.1, read on the forward strand.
AGATATAGATAGATTATAGATAGATATAGATAGATATAGATAGATAGATTATCTATATATCTATGTATGGCTGATAGATATAGATAGATAGATAGGTGAGTCGTTGCAGCCGCGGTAACTCCGGCACGTAGGTCCATTGCGAGTTTCATGGCCCGGCGACGACCGACGACAGCCGAGCGCCGTGGCCGAAAATCGAACCAAGGGCCCGGCCATGCATCGTGCGAAACACCGCTATGTATCTCTATGGGAAGTGAGGCCTATTCTCATTGGTCGCTGTGTGTTGGCGGCGACCAATGAGAATAGCGCCTCACTTTCAGCGGTAAATTTGAAACTCAAAGTCCTCCATTATATCTGTATGGGAAGTGAGGCGCTATTCTCATTGGTCGCTGTGTGCTGCCGGCGACCAATGAGAATAGCGCCTCACTTCCCATAGAGATATAATGGACGACTTTGAGTTTCAAATTTACCACTGAAAGTGAGGTGCTATTCTTATTGGTTGCCGGCAGGACACAGCGACCAATGAGAATAGCGCCTCACTTCCCATAGAGATATAATGGACGACTTTGAGTTTCAAATTTACCGCTGAAAGTGAGGCGGTATTCTCATTGGTCGCCGCCAGCACACAGCGACCAATGAGAATAGCGCCTCACTTCCCATAGAGATATAATGGACGACTTTGAGTTTCAAATTTACCGCTTAAGTGAGGCGCTATGCTGATTGGTCGCTGTGTTCTGCGCCGACCAATCAGCATAGTGCCTCACTTCCCATTGAAATGCATAGCGGTGTTTAGAGGAATTTATGGCCGGGCCCTTGGTTCTATTTTCGGCCACGTCGCTCGGCGCTTGTCGGTCGTCGCCGGGGCGGGAGACTCGCCCCTGCAACGGCTCGCAATGGCCGCTTCGATAGATATAGAAATAGATAGATAGATAGATAGATGGCTTCGCGGCCATTGCTTGCACCCCTGCAATGGCTCGCAATGGCCGCCTCGCGGCCATTGCTCGCGCCCCTGCAACGGCTCGCAATGCCCGCTGCGCGGGCAATGCTTCGTAGGTCACGTGGCTGCTGAGCAGCCACGTCGACGACGACGGCAGTAGAGCCGAAACTTAAGGAAGTGCGTTAGGGGAATTTTATATTTTATGATCAGTGTGTGTATTTATATGTGTATGCACAGTGTGTGTATTTATATGTATATGCACAGTGTGTATTTATATGTATACGCACAGTGTGTATTTATATGTATACGCACAGTGTGTATTTATATGTATATGCTCAGTGTGTGTATTTATATGTGTACGCACAGTGTGTGTATTTATATGTATACGCACAGTGTGTATTTATATGTATATGCTCAGTGTGTGTATTTATATGTGTATGCACAGTGTGTGTATTTATATGTATACGTACAGTGTGTATTTATATGTATATGCACAGTGTGTGTATTTATATGTATATGCTCAGTGTGTGTATTTATATGTGTACGCACAGTGTGTGTATTTATATGTATATGCACAGTGTGTGTATTTATATGTATATGCACAGTGTGTGTATTTATATGTATACGTACAGTGTGTATTTATATGTATATGCACAGTGTGTGTATTTATATGTATACGCACAGTGTGTATTTATATGTATATGCTCAGTGTGTGTATTTATATGTATACGCACAGTGTGTGTATTTATATGTATATGCACAGTGTGTGTATTTATATGTATACGTACAGTGTGTATTTATATGTATATGCTCAGTGTGTGTATTTATATGTGTACGCACAGTGTGTGTATTTATATGTATACGCACAGTGTGTATTTATATGTGTATGCACAGTGTGTGTATTTATATGTATACGTACAGTGTGTATTTATATGTATATGCACAGTGTGTGTATTTATATGTATATGCTCAGTGTGTGTATTTATATGTATATGCTCAGTGTGTGTATTTATATGTATACGCACAGTGTGTATTTATATGTATATGCACAGTGTGTGTATTTATATGTATACGCACAGTGTGTATTTATATGTATATGCACAGTGTGTGTATTTATATCTATATGCTCAGTGTGTGTATATTTTAATCTTCTCTACCACACTTTTGTTCTTCTGTTACAGATACTTGAAGAATTGCCATGTTTCCCTGCACTGCGTCCATTATTGTGTGCCTTGCTTGTTCCCAGCTGTTCCCCGGACGGTGGAGCATTGCAGCCATGTCGCTCAGTCTGTCTAAATGCGATGAATCTATGTCTGACACAGATAGAGCAGCTCGGTCTGTCGTGGCCATTTAATTGTGACCACTTACCATCACAGAGCCAGCAGTCAGATTGTGTCATTCCCTAAATTGTATTCAGTTCACTGAAATCTCAGTAAATGTCTCACAGATATATCTTCCTTACAATAAACCTTCTTCAGATCTCCGGCTGAGTAATCTGGAAAGCTAAGATGTTCTGTATCATCATGGATCATGGTCAATGGGATAAACCCCATTCATGTGAACCTAGTTTTATTCTTCATATATTATTCTACTTTAAACAATATTGTACTGAAAACATTTTTACTTATAAAATCAAGTAAATGTGTATAGAATTTGATTTACTTACCTCGTGATGATGATTTACACTCTGCAGATTCTTGTATTATATTTATAGCTTCAGTATTTATCACTGGACTATTGTACATTACAGTTAAAGGGAACTTGTAGATTTATTTGAGCAGCATGAATCAGGCACTCACCGTGTCATTGCAGTCATGTGTGTTTTACTACTAAAAGCAGTACATGTTAGAGGACATATACTTTGAAGAGACAACCTGTGACAATGCATCTCAAATGACCAACTTGGGACAGGTCCCTAGTGGCTTCAAGGTGCCTCTTTCCTCCCTAGCACCCCTTCATTTTTTTCATAGACAGTACAATATCTTCAGAAGTAAATGGAAAGGTACCAAAGTTATATTCTCAGGATTTTTTAATTAATCCAAAATAACACAACCATAAAACATTGTCAAGTTACTTGTTGCAATTTCAAAGAATAAACAGAATAAACAGCATGTGCAGTAATAAAGGCCACTAGTTAATACTTGTTTGCACACCCTTTGGCATTGATGAAGCCTTCAAATGTTTCTTGTAGCCATCTATAAGCTTCTTGCACTTCTCAGCTGGTATTTTCTCCCACTCTTCCTTTGCAGTTTGTTCAAGCATTTGAATGTTTGCAGGGTTCTTTTTCCCAATGGCAGATTTCAGTTCACCCCAAAGATTTTCAATACGATTGAGGTCAGGACTCATTACTGTCAATTTTAAAGCAGTCCATTTTTTCTTTTTCAAACATTCATGTGCACTTTTGGATGTGTGCTTTGGGTCATAGTCTTAATGGAGGACACATGTTCTTTGACTCAAACCACATTTTCTTACACTGGGTAAGACATTTCAATCTAAAATCTTTTGATAATTCTCAGATTTCATGATTCTTGTGATACGGTTAAAGCCTCCAGTACCGTCACCGAAAAGCAACTCCGCATTATGGATCCTCCACCATGCTAAACTGTTGGTAGGTTGCTCTTTTCCTTAAAAGCTTCATTGCACGTCCTATAAACAAACTGTTGGTTTGCATTTCCAAAAACGTTTTATTTTTTGCTTCATCTGTCCACAAAACCTTTTCCCAGAAGGATTGTGTTTGTCAAGGTACTCTTTTGCAAAGATCATTCGTTCTTGTTTATGTCTTTTAATCAGCTTGGTTTAATGTGCGGCATATGGTACCTGTTGAAACCAGACTGTTTCAGGTTGGCCTTCAGGTCTTTGGATGTTTGACTTGGTGTTTTTTTCACCATTCGAACCAACCTTCGAAGACATTTCTTGTCAATTTTCCTCTTTCCCCCATGTCCAGGGAGGTTCTTGACGATTCCTTGCTTGGCAAACTTCTTAATAACATTGCGCACTGTTAAAACTGGGATACCAAGATCTTTGGAGATGGCCTTATACCCTTTGGAAGTCTTGTGTTTGCTTATAATAGCAGTTCTGATGTCCTCAGACAGCTCTTTTGTTATCACCATTGTGACAAAGGAACAGGGCCTAACAGGTGGCTTTTTAAAACACTGAAGTCATCATTCATTGGTTAATCCATGTCACATGGGCACCACAAATTTACCACAGGTGATTCTCATTTGTGATTTACCATAGGTGAGTCAAAATGTGTTTCTATACTAATTTAATGTAAAGGGTGCCAATACCAGTGTCACAGCAAGCTTTAGGTTTTCCTATTTTCCCTCCCATTGTTTTTTGTTTTAAATTGTTTATCATTTGCTCTTTTGCATTTAACATGAGTCTCTATCCAAAAAGCTGTTTCAATTGATTCATTTTTCAGGAGATATTCCACATTATGTACTTAAACTTCATGGATACCAATTACAATGAGCAGGACTGTACCTGCATTGGGCTTATCATCAAAGAAGCATAAACCCTGGCCAGCTTTTCTCTGTAGCTCCACATCATTTCAGGGTAAAATGTACATGGCTGCAAGTGTCTGATTCCTGCTGCCCATGGTTTAACCAGCATGCATCTGCTGACAGGTTCACTCTAAAGTTGACGTTCTCATTTCTCTCCAAAAAAATAAAGTCTCTTGAGCTGTAAATTATCAGAATTTTTCTTTTCTTCCAAAATGTGTAAATTGTATTCTGCCAATTGTCAATTCTATTTGATTATATAGCAGGATATAGGTTCTCCCCAGTGACTGTTTTTATCACACCTAGGGAGATATAAACTCGTCATATAAACTAAATCAGTGTTAGGAAGTTAAGAGGTTAAAACTTAACATTTAATTGATTATTCTAAAAGACTAGATTGTCCCACAAACTATACATATAAATTATAACAGTGCCCAAGTGTCACACTATTAAAAAGCTCCGTTATCATACTAGGAGCTATTTCTCATTTGAAGGTTTTATCCATAGAGCTCAGTCTGCCCTTCATCATAGTTCACCTTCAAACCTTTATGCTAGTTACATATATGCTGGTGTCATCTCTTACACCCCACAATAACTTGCATACATCCCTGCATATGAAAATCAAACAAAACCCACTTCCCCTTTGTATAGGAAAGGTCTCACCGGCTTCTTTTCATCAGAGCAGGTTTCATTTAGAGTTACTTCCTTCCAGGAGGTCCTTCTACTAATGACAGCCTGATTTGGAACTCTCAAAGTAATCTACATATCACCACCATGTTCCACTCCCTACGCGTTTCTGACTTATAATCCTCATCAGGGGATGTGTGGCTTGGTTTTCAGTGGGGTCCTAATGACAGATGCCCCTTATGATGGTACATGCCTCTGTGAAACAAGACATTAGATATTATTTCCTCTTAGTTATGCCATTTGGTGCAAAGCACCACAATCTACATATATAGTTCCAGTCCCCCTTGGGTGCTACCGCCCCCTGGGTACTTACCCAGCATAGCTTGGTGGTCTGAGTGTGGAGGACGCCGCCGCGGCCATCCCGCAGCTTTTATGGCCGTATTTCCCGGTCACCCGGCGTCCCCCGCCCCCGGAAATGACGCGCGTATCCTCCCGCTACGTCATTTCCGGTCCGGCGCTTCTGTGGAACGCAAGCATGCGTTCCACACCTCATTCCCGGTCCGTTTTCAGTAGTGGGTGGAATCTAGGGCTCATTGATTCCTCCCCCGGACTATGAGGTCATCAGAAGAGGCAGGTTCTTTACCAGAACCTATTCCTCCTAGTAAAGGAGCATTTAACTTTATATAAACACTCCCTTTTATCCAAAGTAAGGCAAAAGTCTTGGTTTCCTACCATTTGTGTTCTTTCTGCATCTTTTGGAACAAAATTTGGTTACTTTGACAATTATTTAGCGTCCCCCCAGGACGGAGCTCGTTACATATATATAGCATTCTCATAATGGTTTTACTGCATGATCTACACTAACCCAATAGGGGCAGATATATATCACATATTATGGTCACAGACTGGTGTTTGAGGATGATGTTTCCTTTTTCTCAGGCTTTAGGGGGATCGCATTATTTCCAGTGAGATTTTAGAATATGGGAGAAAAAAGGGGGGCAAAGGTAAAGCTAGGACAGATCATCAGTAGAGAGTGATAGATTAAGTGCCATCTGAATTCTCCTACGCTTTCCCCTCTGTCCCTACCTAACTGCGGAGGTTGGCACCCTAAAGTACCCCCTCCCCGCCCATGGCGCCCCCGCTCATCGTTGACTCTCCCTCCTATTCTTTTCCTCTACTATCGTGTTCCAAGAAATGGAGAAAAAGAAAGTGCCTCATTCATTCCCTTCGGGGCAACTGTGTTCAAGGTGTAGATCCAAAAAACCTCTTTTCTGAGGACCTTATTGTCCCAATCCCCTCCTCTTACGGTTGGTGGGACATGATCAATGCCTATGAACATTAAGCAATTTTCGTCTCCCCCGTGAAAGGTGTTGATATGTCTAGCCACTGGTTTGTCACGTTTGTTGCGGATATCGCTCTGATGTTCCCCTATTCTTTTTCGTAGCTCTCTGGTTGTTTTCCCCACGTACTCTAGGTTACATGGACATCTCGCTTTGTATATCACCCCCCTCGTCCCACAATTGATGAATGATCTTATATCATAGGTACGATGGGTTGCACTACTGTCAAAACTTTTTGTGGTTATGACCTGACTACAACTTGTACAATGTCCACACTTATAACTCCCCTTCACAGTACTTTTTATCCAGTTTTTACCTTGAGCCATTAAGTGGCTATGCACCAGTCTGTCTCTCAAAGATCTTGTTTTTTTATATGTGATATTAGGACCATTGGTTAAATATGGACTTAGTTCTGGGTCCATTTGTAAAATTGGCCAATGCTTGGCCATAATTTCTCTGATTTTATCTGCCCCACTTGAGTAGGTAGTAATCATGCGTATCTTATCCGTCTCCTCATCCCTATCTTTCTGTTTTGGTGTAAGAAGTTTTGTTCTCTCCATAACCTTAACCTCTTTCCATGCCCGTTTAATCACCCTCTTTGGGTATCCCCTTTCGGTCAAACGTCCTGTCAGATCCTCTATCTGAGTATGAAAACTGGTCTCTGAGGAGCAGTTCCTCCTCATCCTGATCATTTGACTTTTTGGGATCCCTCTCTTATGACTATTGGGATGTCCACTCTCCCATCTCAATAGTGAGTTTTTGGCGGTCTGTTTACGATATGTACAGGTTTGTAACCTTCCTATGTTGTCCCTCTCAATTAGGACATCAAGGAAGGGGAGTCTCTCTTTCTGTACCTCAAAAGTAAACCTTAGACCTAGGTCATTGTTGTTTAGGCATTCTACTGCACCTCTAAAGCTTTCCTCCGACCCCCTCCAAATGACGAACACGTCATCTATGAATCTAGTCCACAAGATGATTCTCTCCGTGTCAATTGTGGTATTCTCACCAAAGACAACGGTTTCCTCCCACCAGCCCAGGAGCAAATTAACATAAGAAGGGGCCATGGAATTCCCCATAGCGGTGCCCCTGAGCTGGTGGAAGTACTTACCGTTGAAGGTGAACACATTCTTGGTCAGACAAAAACCCAGTAGATCCATGACAAAATCATTATGTTTATCACACTGTCTCCCTCTACTCCTCAGATAGTATTTCACCACTTCCAACCCCTTTTCGTGTGGAATTGATGAGTAGAGGTGGAAGTTGAGGTGGAAAAAACACTTCATAAAAGAGGACAAAAAAACCAGTAAGAATTTAGGGGTCCCCGATGACCTCTTGGAGGACATTAGAACCCTCTTCCATCTGGGGCAGACTGACCACACTTTAACAGGGGAGGGACCATTTACTGACCTGAAGAATAAGAGCTCAAGGATGCCACCACCAACGAGTGATCTGAGTGCAGTTGATGTATTTGTCAACTTGGTCTCAGAAGAAGTTGGTGGTTTGAACAACCTAAGGGGCGGTAAGCACAATCTCAGTAAGGGTGAGATGGCATGTGTCTGTGAACTTGAAAAAGATCAATCCATTGTCATCAACCCGTCTGATAAGGGCGGCAATGTGGTGATAATGGATAGAGACAGATACATTGAGATGTGCAATGTAATTCTGAAGGACAGAGGTAATTATGAAACCCTCAGCTGTAGTCCTATGAAGGACTTTAAAAAGGAGCTAAGATGCCTTCTAGATAGAGGTCTTTCTGAAAATGTCATAGATAAGAAGGAATATGACTTACTATTACCGGATCATCCAGTGATGGCGACGTTTTACTGCCTCCCAAAATTACACAAGGGTACTAACCCGGTGAAGGGTAGACCAATTGTCTCGGGAATAAGCAGCATAACACAAAACCTAGGCGTCTACATTGACAAAATTCTGAGACCATTTGTGATCACTCTGATTTCCTATCTAAGGGATACAACTGACCTCCTGAGAAGGATAGAGGACGTGGTGTTAGAAGAGGATATGCTGCTATGCAGCATTGATGTGGAGGCCCTCTACTCATCAATTCCACACGAAAAGGGGTTGGAAGCGGTGAAATACTATCTGAGGAGTAGAGGGAGACAGTGTGATAAACATAATGATTTTGTCATGGATCTACTGGGTTTTTGTCTGACCAAGAATGTGTTCACCTTCAACGGTAAGTACTTCCACCAGCTCAGGGGCACCGCTATGGGGAATTCCATGGCCCCCTACCGTTGTCTTTGGTGAGAATACCACAATTGACACGGAGAGAATCATCTTGTGGACTAGATTCATAGATGACGTGTTCGTCATTTGGAGGGGGTCGGAGGAAAGCTTTAGAGGTGCAGTAGAATGCCTAAACAACAATGACCTAGGTCTAAGGATTACTTTTGAGATACAGAAAGAGAGACTCCCCTTCCTTGATGTCCTAATTGAGAGGGAGAACATAGGAAGGTTACAAACCTGTACATATCATAAACAGACCGCCAAAAACTCACTATTGAGATGGGAGAGTGAACATCCCAATAGTCATAAGAGAGGGATCCCAAAAAGTCAAATGATCAGGATGAGGAGGAACTGCTCCTCAGAGACCAGTTTTCATACTCAGATAGAGGATCTGACAGGACGTTTGACCGAAAGGGGATACCCAAAGAGGGTGATTAAACGGGCATGGAAAGAGGTTAAGGTTATGGAGAGAACAAAACTTCTTACACCAAAACAGAAAGATAGGGATGAGGAGACGGATAAGATACGCATGATTACTACCTACTCAAGTGGGGCAGATAAAATCAGAGAAATTATGGCCAAGCATTGGCCAATTTTACAAATGGACCCAGAACTAAGTCCATATTTAACCAATGGTCCTAATATCACATATAAAAAACCAAGATCTTTGAGAGACAGACTGGTGCATAGCCACTTAATGGCTCAAGATAAAAACTGGATAAAAAGTACTGTGAAGGGGAGTTATAAGTGTGGACATTGTACAAGTTGTAGTCAGGTCATAACCACAAAAAGTTTTGACAGTAGTGCAACCCATCGTACCTATGATATAAGATCATTCATCAATTGTGGGACGAGGGGGGTGATATACAAAGCGAGATGTCCATGTAACCTAGAGTACGTGGGGAAAACAACCAGAGAGCTACGAAAAAGAATAGGGGAACATCGGAGCGATATCCGCAACAAACGTGACAAACCAGTGGCTAGACATATCAACACCTTTCACGGGGGAGACGAAAATTGCTTAATGTTCATAGGCATTGATCATGTCCCACCACCCGTAAGAGGAGGGGATTGGGACAATAAGGTCCTCAGAAAAGAGGTTTTTTGGATCTACACCTTGAACACAGTTGCCCCGAAGGGGAATGAATGAGGCACTTTCTTTCCCTCTACTATCGTGTTCCAAGAAATGGAGAAAAAGAATAGGAGGGAGAGTCAACGATGAGCGAGGGCGCCATGGGCGGGGAGGGGGTACTTTAGGGTGCCAACCTCCGCAGTTAGGTAGGGACAGAGGGGAAAGCGTAGGAGAATTCAGATGGCACTTAATCTATCACTCTCTACTGATGATCTGTCCTAGCTTTACCTTTGCCCCCTTTTTTCTCCCATATTCTAAAATCTCACTGGAAATAATGCGATCCCCCTAAAGCCTGAGAAAAAGGAAACATCATCCTCAAACACCAGTCTGTGTCCATAATATGTGATATATATCTGCCCCTATTGGGTTAGTGTAGATCATGCAGTAAAACCATTATGAGAATGCTATATATATGTAACGAGCTCCGTCCTGGGGGGACGCTAAATAATTGTCAAAGTAACCAAATTTTGTTCCAAAAGATGCAGAAAGAACACAAATGGTAGGAAACCAAGACTTTTGCCTTACTTTGGATAAAAGGGAGTGTTTATATAACGTTAAATGCTCCTTTACTAGGAGGAATAGGTTCTGGTAAAGAACCTCCCTCTTCTGATGACCTCATAGTCCGGGGGAGGAATCAATGAGCCCTAGATTCCACCCACTACTGAAAACGGACCGGGAATGAGGTGTGGAACGCATGCTTGCGTTCCACAGAAGCGCCGGACCAGAAATGACGTAGCGGGAGGATACGCGCGTCATTTCCGGGGGCGGGGGACGCCGGGTGACCGGGAAATACGGCCATAAAAGCTCCAGGATGGCCGCGGCGGCGTCCTCCACACTCAGACCACCAAGCTATGCTGGGTAAGTACCCAGGGGGCGGTAGCACCCAAGGGGGACTGGGACTATATATGTAGATTGTGGTGCTTTGCACCAAATGGCATAACTAAGAGGGAATAATATCTAATGTCTTGTTTCACAGAGGCTTGTACCATCATAAGGGGCATCTGTCATTAGGACCCCACTGAAAACCAAGCCACACATCCCCTGATGAGGATTATAAGTCAGAAACGCGTAGGGAGTGGAACATGGTGGTGATATGTAGATTACTTTGAGAGTTCCAATCAGGCTGTCATTAGTAGAAGGACCTCCTGGAAGGAAGTAACTCTAAATGAAACCTGCTCTGATGAAAAGAAGCCAGTGAGACCTTTCCTATACAAAGGGGAAGTGGGCTTTGTTTGATTTTCATATGCAGGGATGTATGCAAGTTATTGTGGGGTGTAATAGATGACACCAGCATATATGTAACTAGCATAAAGGTTTGAAGGTGAACTATGATGAAGGGCAGACTGAGCTCTATGGATAAAACCTTCAAATGAGAAATAGCTCCTAGTATGATAACGGAGCTTTTTAATAGTGTGACACTTGGGCACTGTTATAATTTATATGTATAGTTTGTGGGACAATCTAGTCTTTTAGAATAATCGATTAAATGTTAAGTTTTAACCTCTTAACTTCCTAACACTGATTTAGTTTAATTGTCAATTCTAGTTATATTTTGGAATGCTGGATGGCAAATCATTTGGGGAAGGTTATCACTTCCAGATGTTAACAGAAGCAGATTAAAGCAGGCTTCACGCATCTGACATTCACGATTGAGTATGGATTTCAATATTCAGACCGCCGGTGGGTCTTCTGACCTGAACCCAGCTGACTCATAGTCGTACATGAGGCTATTGGGTTTGGTCAGAAGACCCACGGACAGTCTTAACATCACAGTACGTACTCAGATCATCAATATCAGACGTTTGAAACTAACCATAGGTCCAGATGGCCGTTGTCAAAATTGGATCAGTGAAAATGGCAAATTATGTATGTGTGTGGCTTGGTGTTCGCCCATATTATAGACAGGCGCAGGGACTGTGGCTATTACATGCACTATATTGTTCTGGCAGTGGAACAGACTAGAGAAGGTTGCGATTCTTTTCCAAAGAGACCATGCATTCTGTGCTCTGAAACATAAACTATTATTGGCCAGTGTTCTGTCCATTACGTACATGGACTCTACACTTACCGAAAATACCAATATTGACTGGGTAGATCTGCTGCTCAGGAGCATCTACTAGGGGCACTGTAATGACGACCATATAGGTTATAGAGGTTTCCCATAAACAAATGCAGTGAGAAAACAGCTAAACTAATTTACGTCTACACAAGATACAATTATTTTTCCTGGGAAATACAATCAATCATTTTTTAAGCAAATTCCTTAGTTAGTGATTCACTGTGATGTGTATCTGTTTTGTGCACGGAGTGTGTGGACATGTCTGATTTTACTCTGTAATTCTTCTGCTATTACTCACCGCCCCACTGCAGCCAAGTCCTATATCGTCTGTGAACCTGGCATTATTGTTATAGATTCACTTGCTCTTAGGTGTTTTCCCCACTTGTCTTTTGTGCAGTTTCCATCTCTTTCTGCCTTTCCTAGTTTTCACCCACTTTTAACCTCATCGTGTAATCCACCTCGTTTCCTGTCTCCAATTCCCTTTCTTCCCACTGTACTGGAGATTTTTCCCTTGTGGTTTTTGGCTCCCTAATAGAATACTTTGACTCACATAAGAGGGAGGAAGGGTTGAAAGCATCACGGCTGGAAAGGAGAAAGAACAAGTTTAAGACTGGATTAGACACCAAAGGATCCAGACAAAGAGAGCAGAGTGAGTACAGTGTGTGAGTGCGGAATACAGAGTGCAAGGAGGTACAAGAATATAGTCTGGATCTTCAGAACAGATGTGCTCAGGATCATACACTGAAAAAACAAAAGAGGTGACACTGAAGGATACATATACATAGTATATCAATGGGAGGAGTGAGATTTCTCACCTTTTCTTCTACACTGATTTACCCATTTGCTCATTGCCTGATCAGTTTCCTTCTTTGCTTTCTTTACTAACCCAAAGCCATGAGAACAATCAGAACTACTTGTTTCCTTTAAAAAGTCAATAAACTATTCTGAAGTGTATGCATTTACAAGTGTAGCCTGGTAATGACTGTATGATTTACCTAATTACTCCCTCCCCTGGTCCTGTGATACCAGACTACTAGACTCTCCCTCAATACCAACAGTCAATGTGACAAGAGTCCCAGTGATGTAGACACATAGGCATAAGGAAAGAGGTGAGTACAGAACATGTTCCATAGACCAGAGAACACTGATAATTAAAGGGAACCTGGCAGCTGATTCCTGTGTCCTTACCAGATGGATCAGCAGGAATCAGAGCCGGCTCCTGCATTCTAAACGTCTATATTTTAAACCAAAATGCGCAGTCATATAGAAAGACACTGGAGGTGATTTAACAAGCTAAATCTACAATAAATCTGGCATAATTTAAACCAAAATGGTCTTTCTCAAACAGCACCATATTTATGATGTGTTTTAGACCTTTCTGCACCTTGTCTTACAATGGACATAGTGCATTTATGGAACAAAGTAAGGCCTCATTTAGACGTCCATGGGTTTGGCCCTTCCCAACCTAAATATGCTAGTCCACAACCGCCCCAGAATCGGCAAATCACATTATATGCACCAATACTGGCACTTGACCTGGTAGGTTACCAATCGGGGACATATTTTGGGGGTTAATGTCAGCTGTGTAATGTCAGCTGGTATCAAGCCCAAGGGTTGGTAATGGATTGCTTCTATAAGACACTCCCATTACTAATCCAATAAGTGTAAAGTTAAAAACACAAACACAGGAAAAATAGTTTATTTTAATAAAGACTCACACACACTTTTCTTTGTTCACCAATTTATTATCAAAAATGTTCCCACAAAGTTCTGACGTAATCCACTATCCATGCTAACAGCTTCTGCAATGGTGAATAGCAGTAAAATAACTACACAGGCACCGGGTACTGACTACAACTCTCATCAGTGTCGCTGTGTTTCATTGAGTGCAGTGTTAAGCCTGTTGTAGTCACTACCCGTGCCTATGAATTGCTCTACTTTACTACTATTCACCATTGCCGAAATTAAAGGCATGGATCGTGGATTAAGTTGGCGCTTCGTTGGAACATTTTTCATATTAAATTGGTGAATGAGAGAAATTACAGTGGGTACAGAAAGTATTCAGACCCCTTAAATTTTTCACTCTTTGTTTCATTGCAGCCATTTGGTGAATTTAAACAAGTTCACTGTTTCCTCATTAATTAACACTCTGCGCCCCATCTTGACTGAAAAAAAACAGGAATGTAGGAATTTTTATTAATTTATTAAAAAAGAAAAACTGAAATATCACATGGTCATAAATATTCAGACCCTTTGCTCAGACACTCATATTTAAGTCACATGATGACCATTTCCTTGTGATCCTCCTTGAGATGGTTCTAATCCTTCATTGGAATCCAGCTGTGTTTAATTAAACTGATAGGACTTGATTTGGAAAAACTAAAAGTGAGGAAACAAAAGCACAAATGGGGCAGTGCTGTCCGATCCGTGCAAACTGTATATGAAAACACAGTATCTCGGTGGGTTGAAGGATATGGTGTCCTTTATTCTACGGATTTCAAGTGTTTCCCTGCTCTTCACCAGCACTGTAACATGGTTGCATTCCTGATGATGGAGAGGGGAAATGCTCTGAAATGCGTAGAATAAAGGCACTATGTCCTCAACCCACCGAGATCCTGTCTTTTTATATACGGTTTGCGCAGATCAGACAGCACCATCCTGTTTGGATTGATTTGGAAAGGCATACACCTGTCTAAAAACTACCAGATAACTTGGCCCACCTGAAGGTATTCCTGACTTGTCGGCAGGTACTCTAGCTCAGAGGAGGGAGTATATGCCATATACTACAGCCCTCAGGGAACAAGGAATAAAGTACCACTGGGGTTCCTCATGAAACTGAAAGTCTTGAGGAACAATTCCATATTTGTCTGCACATCCCCGGAAAATGCGAGAGATTTATTGCTAAAATGGAAAATTCAGCCTATATATCCGAATGACAAAAGAGCTCCTCAGGCACAGAAAAAGAAAAAACTGGACCCAGACTGGTTTACGGCATGATTGATTACTGGATAGCCATTCTCTGCTTCCTGCTTTCTACTCGTTCTCTGGTACCTCTATGGTGATCTTGAAACCAGGCAGAGTTGCTCACAGAGTGTCTTCTTTTCACTCTCTTTCAAACTGTTTTTTCACTTTTCTTCTTTCTCTTTACTGTTTGCTTGATTTTGGAACTGGAAGGGGACTTTCTCTTATGATGAAGCAAAGATTTAGGCATAATAACCCTGCATTTGTTTATACAAACAAATTTGTTTCCCTGTCCGTCCTCCACGTTTTCACATAAAGCAGTATATAGTACCAGCAATGCATATTTAGGTTATATCTATAAATGCCAATGGTTTGAACTCGCCAGGCATAAAAGATCCATCTTCTGGAAGAATATTTGTAAAGAAACTGCTCATGTACCGTATATACTCGTGTATAAGCCGACCCGTGTATAAGCCGAATCCCCTACTTTTGCCCCAAAAATCTGGAAAAACCTATTGACTCGTGTATAAGCCGAGGGTGGACCCCAGCACAGGTATACAGCCCCCAGCAGTGTGGTATACAGGCCCCCCCCAGTGGTATACAGGCCTCCCCAGTGGTAGTATATAGCAGCCCCAGTGGTAGTATACAGCAGCCCCAGTGGTAGTATACAGCAGCCCCAGTGGTAGTATACAGCAGCCCCAGTGGTAGTATATTGCAGCCCCAGTGGTAGTATACAGCAGCCCCAGTGGTAGTATACAGCAGCCCCAGTGGTAGTATGTAGCAGCCCCAGTGGTAGTATATAGCAGCCCCAGTGGTAGTATATAGCAGCCCCAGTGGTAGTATACAGCAGCCCCAGTGGTAGTAAACAGCAGCCCCAGTGGTAGTATATAGCAGCCCCAGTGGTAGTATATAGCAGCCCCAGTGGTAATATATAGCAGCCCCAGTGGTAGTATATAGCAGCCCCAGTGGTAGTATACAGCAGCCCCAGTGGTAGTATACAGCAGCCCCAGTGTTAGTATACAGCAGCCCCAGTGGTATACAGCAGCCCCAGTGGTATACAGCAGCCCCAGTGGTAGTATACAGCAGCCCCAGTGGTAGTATATAGCAGCCCCAGTGGTAGTATATAGCAGCCCCAGTGGTAGTATATAGCAGCCCCAGTGGTAGTATACAGCAGCCCCAGTGGTAGTATACAGCAGCCCCAGTGTTAGTATACAGCAGCCCCAGTGTTAGTATACAGCAGCCCCAGTGGTAGTATACAGCAGCCCCAGTGGTAGTATACAGCAGCCCCAGTGGTATACAGCAGGCCCCAGGGGTACATATAGCAGCCCCCAGGGGTACCCAGCAGCCCCCTGGGGGTACCCAGCAGCCCCCTGGGGGTCCCCAGCAGCCCCCAGGGGTACACAGCAGCCCTCAGGGGGTCCCCAGCAGCCCCCAAATGCTGGCACTCGCCCCCCCTTGCAAGGGCCCCCCCGGCTTCTCTTACCATCCCTGTCTTCTGATCAGCGCTGCTCCTCGGCGCTCCGTCCTCGCGGCTCCCGTCCTGCAACATCCGGGATGGTTATATTACCATTCCGGACTTCTGATCCGCGCCGCTCCTCGGTGCTCCTCGCTGCTCCGTCCGTCCGTCTGCTACATCTGGGATCTCCGGCCGTCGCAGGCATATGACGTCATCGCGCGACGGCCGGAGATCCCGGATGTAGCAGACGGACGGACGGAGCAGCGAGGAGCACCGAGGAGCCGTGCGGATCAGAAGTCCGGAATGGTAATATAACCATCGGGGGGGGGGGCCCTTACAAGGGGGGGTGAGTGCCAGCATTTGGGGGCTATATGCACTGCTTCCCCCTGCCGCTGATTGACAGGGGGAAGCAGTGCATATTTAATGAGCGGCCCCACGTGACGGGGCCACTCATACAGCAGCCTCCCCCCGCCTCCACAGCCCCCACCACAGCCACCACACCATGTGTACCGTATAGACCCGTGTATAAGCCGAGGGGGAGACTTTTCAGCCCAAATTTTGGGGTGAAAAACTCGGCTTATACACGAGTATATACGGTAATTTGTGTTCAAGAAATGCACTTGTTGGCACTGGACAATGCTCGACTAAAGAACCCTCGATACCCACATCAGTTTCTTGCAAACAACAAGACTAAAAAAGCTGGAGTGGCTATTAGTATTAGAGACTCCCTATCCTTTAAATTGTATGACACTACTAGTGATCCGGAGGGGCGTTTTATTTTCCTTGATTGTTCTTTAAACAGGGTGAGATGGTGAAAACTGGTGCGTATTTGGGCCATATAGAGATACAATTGTGTACCTTGTTTAAATATAGTAAATATGTATGTGTCTTCAGAAACAGTGTCATTATCAGCCTGACGAAGGGGCCATAGTGTCCCTAAAGCTTGCTATGCTTACCATCTTTTCAGTTAGCCATTAAAAGGTATCAACCACTGAGGACTCTCAGATTGTAATCTATTTTTCTATCTACTGGCTAACACGGTATAAATATTCTTTACCTTATCATTTATCAGACAAACACTTAAAAGAATTCATGTGTTCTCCAAAGGGTTTAAAATTGTCTGTGGAGATTCCAACCTCCTCATGTCTGCCGTGTTAGATTTCTCAAACAGACATACCTCTAGGGGAGAGATGAAACCACTGGTTTCAGAATATAACTTACATGACATCTGGAGATCTCTCTCAGAGCTGTGGAGATATTACTCACTCTTCTCCCCTAGATTTAATTCATATAGTAGGATAGACTATATTTTTGTGGATGATAGAACTCTAAGGCAAGGATAAGTGTGATCTCATGCTCTGACCAAGCTCCTGTCTCACTCACCATATCTGATATGGACTCTTCAGTCAAAGCTAATAGGTGGCGTTTAAATGATTTTTTACTGACCAACAAACATTGAATTAATAGAGAACAAATTAAAAGACTTCATTGACAATAATGATAATAACTCCACCTCAGACGAAGTGGTATGGTCAGCCCATAAGGCATACATGAGAGGTATTTTTATTAAGATGGCAGCAGTAGAAAAGAAGAGAGGCAGCAGTGTCAGACATATTAACTCAAATTAACAATCTGGAACAAAGCAACAAAAAAAAACCCACCTCACAGTTGTCCCAAAAAATAATGGAACATAAAAGTAGAGCATGCAGCCTCATTCTATTACAGTATGAAAAAGCACTTAAAGAGGACCTGTCACCAAACCAGGCATGGTGATCTAATTACAGCACTGGATGCAGCATGTTTGCTGCATCCAGGCAAGGGGTCCCCCAGCACTTGAGCAGCCCTGTACCCAGAGATAATACACTTAGAAAACTTACATCCTGCAGCCGGAAAGGAGGTGGCTAGTGGCTGGAGCCGAAGGGCAGATTCACACCCCCTGCTGAATCCAGTGCTGTAATTAGATCACCATGCCTGGTTTGGTGACAGGTCCTCTTTAAAAAGTCCAAAAAAAAATGTTGTGCCATGGGAGATAGAGCAGGAAAGATTTTAGCTAGGAGAATCAAAAAAAGGGAGATAAGAAATAGGATTGCATACTTGAATAAACCTGATGGGACTAAAGTTCTAAATCTGATCGACATAGCTAAAGAATTTAGGCAATTTTATTATTTACTGTACAACCTAAAAGAGGATCTCCATACAGTTCAGCCTAATCCACAAGAAATTGGTAACTTCGTAGAAACAATCTCACTCCCCAAAGTATCAGCGGCTCAGCTAAGTGATCTAAATACTCCCATATCTATCATTGAAATATATCCGTTTTACTAGTCCTCTGCTCCGGGCCCAGATGGTTTTTCTAACACATATTATCATTGTTTCATCAAAACATTAGCTTCTTACCTCCTAAAAACTTTCAATGTTTGGAAATGTAGTTCTTCAATAAGCCATGAAAACCTTGAGGCAGTAGTCACAACCATTCCTAAACCCGACAAACCCCCAAACACTCCTGGTAATTTTAAGCCTAACTCCTTAATAAACTGTGACCAAAATGTATTCTCTAAAATCCTTGCAGCCAAAATAATGTCTGTCCTTCCCTCTGTGATAGAACCTGACCAGAATGGGTTTGTCCCTGGGAGACAAGCCAAGGATGGCACTAGAAGAATTATAGATTTGTTGGAGATTAAGGAGACTAATAAACTCCCTGGTGTACTGCTGTCTCAATGCAGAGAAGGCGTTTAGTTTCATCGTTGGTTCCATGTTGGGGTCAGTTTCTTCTCTTCTAACAGTGCACTGGGGTTATATAGGTGAGGTCCTGGATAGGTTTGGTTTTGTGGGAGATATTAAAAAGGCTATATTGGCCCTATAATCCGAACGTGGTGGTGAGTGTGCTTGGCTTCACCTCAGACTGGTTTATGATAACTAATGGCACCCGGCAGGGCTGCCCTCCCTTGCCGGTTATCTTTGCTTTGTTAATGAAGCTGCTGGCAGAGCTAATCCAAGCATACATGGAGTTCGTGTGGGAGAAACGGACCATGTAGTGGGATTGTATGCAGATGACATGATATTATCTCTCACCGGCATGGAGGGGTCCCTGGTGGGTGTCATGGACACCCTGGCTGAATTCTCCATAATCTCATATTACCAATTAAATGCCACAAAGTCTATCATATTCCCCATAAATATTACACCTTTGGTAAAGGATAGAATACTAGAGCATTTTACCTTTAAGTGGGAGGAAGTGGGATTTACATATTTGGGAATAAAAATTATAACATTTTGTAAATCTTATTAAGTTGAACTGCGAATCACTGATTTCGGAAGTTCATGGAGACTTGAAAAGGCAGACCCTTCTCCCACTGTCCTGGGTTGCCAGAATACAAATTGTAAAAATTATGTTGCTGTCTAAGACTACCTACTTATTCAGATGTCTCCCTCTCAAATTCCCATTTAGCCATACTTGAGGCCGCAAAGGATTGGTGGGCTGGGGATCTTAATTAAAAATGGCTCCAAATAGAAAGACGGTTGCTCCCCACAGGTCTACTTGACTTTTGCTAGAGATCGAGCTCCTGAAGCCCCTGAAATCGAAATTTCCCTTACATAAGATGTCCTTATTTGAATAACCTTGATAGGGATTTTGTCAGTGTTCTATTTAAATACATTTCTGTAAAAGCGATAGAGGCACACATCTCTGGGTTGTCTCTAGACCTGTGGGTGAAATCAGGTGTAAGCACGCTTTACAAACGCTTAGATGACCCTCTATTCCCCCTTTGCAGACTTCTCCCAACTTTACAAGATTCCCAAAATATGCTTTTATCAGTACCTCCAAATCCATCATATTCCCC
Organism: Allobates femoralis; assembly: GCA_033576535.1. NCBI lineage: Eukaryota > Metazoa > Chordata > Amphibia > Anura > Aromobatidae > Allobates > Allobates femoralis. The sequence goes on from JARQOC010000009.1 coordinate 140,775,012, forward strand.
ATTATGCTGGAAGGGATGTGGTAAAAATGGGGATCTGGGTCATATGTGGTGGTGGTGCCCAAAGGTAGGAGAATTCTGGGATCAAGTGGCAGACTTAATCAGAATCTTGATAGGTTTCCTTTTAAGTCTAGAGGGGCCCTTGGCAGTCTTAAATATTGGGTTGCACCTTCGTATCCCAAACTTAGTCCCAGTGATAACCCATGTTTTGATAGCGGCCCGTCAGAGCTTGACAAGGCACTCGAGGGAAGCTTCTACCCCCACACAGGAGGAACTCATTGGTAGGATAAATTCTCATTATCTACATGAACATTGTTTGGTTCACTCAATAAAGCAAAAAGAATGAGTCAGTCACCAGTGGGAGATTTGGGAGACTTCTGGATTGGCGATATCACACACTTAGGATGGTTTTAATCATTTTCCTGGTTGATTCTGGTCTTCTCATAATTAAATTGGTGTACAAAAATATTTAAAACAAAGCTCTTTAAGCTTATTTTTCCCCCTACCCACTATCCTTTAATTTACCTCTTGTGTCCAATCCTGGCTGCCCCTTTCCTTCTTTGTAGTCCTTTCCTTTCCCTCTCCTATAATATCCAGTTTGGAATTGGTTTACACTGGTGGTGACTATTTGGACATGATTGTTATATAACTTGTTTACACGGTTATATTATTATATGTTGGTAAAAGATTAACTTGAATAAAAAATGTATGGTTTAAAAAAAAGAATTCTGCAGCCTGAGTGCATAGCGTTAAAGTGGTGTATCGCTGTGCTTAGGCTGCCTATACATCCCTATGGCTACCAGTGTTCCAGCACAGCCCGCTGCTTGACACAGAAGTACTGGAAATGCGCTATTCCTGAGCGCAAAGCAAACGCGGTTTGCAGCATTTTCTTGTGCGCTCAGGAATAGCTCATATCCGGTCCATCTTTGTCAAGCGGCCAGCTGCCCTGGAACACCAGTAACCACAGGGATCTATAGGCAGCCTGACCACAGTGTTACACGACGTTAACGCTATGCGTTCAGGCTGCAGAAAGTCTAAGTTTTAAATGGATTTGTCAGCCAAAAGGCTGACGCTAGTCTGACCCTAGCCTTAGAAAAACAAAACACTTGTTTCATCGTTGGTTCCATGTTGGGGTCAGTTTCTTCTCTTCGAACACAATCGGTGAAGTGAAGGAGCTCATCTGTAGTACCCAGAATGGCCATTTCAGTATACATTGTGGCTCTGCTCCATACACTGTTTACCTCAGCCACCTCCGGAGGTGATAACAGCTGATTGGGATGGGGGGGGGTGCCGAGTGTCGTCATCTCGGCTATAATATGACTATCAGGACATGTAATGTGGTGATGGAGGTCACAGAGTAGTGCAAGACATACTTTGCAGATTGGTGGAATTAAGAGACACAGATAAAATGACAAAATAAGGCTGGCTTCACACTTGCATTGCGTCCATATCAGAAAGAAAATGGGTGCATTGACATCTGTTGATGCATGTGAAAAACTGATACAACCACAAAGAAAGAGAGAGAGATTTCTTTGGCCAGACATGTGCAGTGACAAAATCAGGATGGACGGATACGTCCCGAACGGATCCGAATGCCATTGTGTTCAGGGAGGGGGCCATAATGACGCAGTGGTGCGGATCCACCAAAATACTGATGGCAACACATGTCCTTGCGGCCCCATGTGAAGTATAGAGACACATGCCGTATCAGGATACTTTAGGATTTGGATGGATATCGACGCAAGACAAAAAAATGCTGGTGTGAAACCACCCTAACAAAATTGCTTTCGCAAATAGTTTTTTGTTGGCAGAGGATCATTCAGGATACACTGAAAGCGTGATGACAACAGAACTTAGCTTTAATTAGCAACAAACAGGTACAGATATGAAGGGCTTTGTGGAAACAGGAAAACATATCTTAAATGTCCCTTTGCAACATCAGCAAGCAGCTGTGCTTCTCTTCACATTCACAGACACAGGAAACTGGTTACAGTCACATTGTATTTCCTGTGTGTGAGTCTCTGGGAGTGTTTTCGTTTATTTTTTAAACTAACTTTACAATGCACAAACCTAGTAATATAACACTTACACATACAGGATTGGAGTTGTTGTACTAAACATATTCCAACACCCTCACTCAACAACTATTTATCCTGTTAGTACCATTGCGGTTCTGAAGTCCTCAAACTTGGCTCTTAGCAATGGTTTTGTCATCCCATCTGCTAACATCTGGTCAATACAAAAACTTTAGTACATCACCTTCCACTATGTCACTTAAGGCCCCCTTCACACCGCGGCAGCATCAGGTCTGGGGCTGTCCGGTGTAAACCTGACAGCCCTTGACCCGATTTGCAAACAGAACCGGAGGGTAATATGCCCTCCGGTCTGGTTTGCAGCCGGATGGCGCTGATAGCAGCCGCAGCTGCTGGAATTTCAAGATCGCAGCTAGCGGGTAGCTAGCCGCGGTCCTGAAATCACAGCAGGGGACAGCTGATGGTGCTGAAGTTTAGCAAGCTAAACTCCAGCACCCCGCATCCGGCTCTCGGATCCGATCTTATGACGGATCCAGCGCTATAGACTCCAATGTTAGGGAGCGCTGGATCGCCCCGGATCCGGGAGGATCCGATTTTGTCCAATTTTTCCCCAGGACACAAAAATGTTGAATTGTCCCGGATCCTCCTGGACAGATGGAAACCGGATGGTACATAGCTGCCATCCGGCTACATCTGGCCCCATAGGAAAACTATGGGCTGAAACCGGACAGTCCTGGATCCAGAAAAACGTGGTCTGAAGGGGGCCTAAGTGGTGATGCTTAACGTCGATGTACTTAGTCCTTGCACTGATCTTCTCACTGCTGGAAGGTTTAATGCATCCTTGGTTGTCCTCATAGATAACTGTTGGCTGAGCTAGTGGCTTTCCGAAATCTTCCAAAAGTTGTTTCAACCAAATAACGTCTTGACTTGCATAAGTAGCTGACACATATTCTGCTTCTGTAGAAGACAATTCAACTGATACTTGTTTTCTGCTGGACCAAGAAATTGAATTTTCTCCTAACCTGAACAAGTAACCACTTGTTGATTTCCAATCACTTGTATCTCCACCCCAATCTGCATCCACATAACCTCTGAGAGTGAGATCTCCTGATGCAAATATCTTAAGATTTAGCCTTTGAGTTTCCTTAAAATATTGTACAATTCTCTTAATTGCATTTCAGTCTCTTTGGCGTGGCTTGCTTACACGTCGGCAGAGAATTCCAACTGCAGCTGTAATATTTGGATGAGTTGTGGTTGCTATGTACAGAAGCGCCCCCACTGCTTGTCTGTAACTCTTAAAGTTGGAAGGAGAAGATCTGCTACCCACCAATAAGTAGGATGGATCCAGTGGTGTTGACGCACCTTTGGCTTCTGTTAGTCCAAACTGGTTTAGCAGTGTGGAAATTTTAGAACTTTGATTGAGAAGAAAACTCCCATCTTCCTCTCTCTGGATTAGGATTCCCAAATAATATGTCACATTTCCAAGGTCCTTAGTCTCAAAGTGCTGGTTGAGAATTTCACTTAGCTTTGTAATTTCTTTTTCATCTTGATACGACATGATTACATCGTCTACATATAGGAAAATATACATCCACTCCTTTGCTACAGTTTTCGTATACAAACACGGATCAGCTTGAGACCTTTTAAATCCTTCATCCATGAAAACTTTGTTCATTTTTGAGTTCCATGCTCTTGCTGACTGTTTAAGTCCATAGAGAGATTTTTGCATTCTACAAACAAGGTGCTCTTCACTCTTTATATATCCCTCGAGTTGGCTCATGTACAACTCTTCTTCAATATCACAATGTACGAAGGCTGTTTTGATGTGAAAATGTTTCACTGTTACCTGTTGAACTGAATGTGGTTTGCTTCGCAACTACAGAAAATATAGCATCATAATCTTCACCATACTTTTGCGAGTACCCTTTTGTGACCAATCTTGCCTTAAACTGGTGAACTTTCCCTTCTGAGTCATATTTGTTTTTGAAGACCTGTTACATCCGATAGCTCTTTTTCCTTGTGGTAGCTCCGTAAGCTCCCATGTCTGGAGTTGGTGAAGGGACTCCATCTCTTTATTAGTGGCATTTATCCACTTCTGCTTCTCATGGACAGGCAGGTTTTGCATCTCTTGCCATGACTGTGGCTCTGGTTCAGGAAGTGTTCTGACCCTATAAGAAAGTTGTCCAGCTGGGATACCTTTGTTTGGTCTTTCTGATCTCCTGACTTGCTTCTTCTGTTTCTTCCTCATTGGCTTCAGAGCTTATCCAGACTTCACTGTTTTCTTTTTCAGTGTCTGTTTCGCTCAAATTTCATGAAGAATCTTAGTCACCAAACTCAGAGTTCTCATTAATCACTACGTCTCTGCTGATTGTTACTGTGTTGGTCTCTAGGTGCAGGATTCTGTATCCCCTTTGAGTTTCGCTATAGCCCACTAGGGCTCCTTGCTTTGCATGTGATTCCCACTTGGAACATTTTTTCCTTGGGAACTTACACAAACATTTTTCTTCCAAATATCCTGAGGTGCTTCAGGTTAGGCTTCTCACAGTTCCATAGCTCACATGGAGTTTTATTTGTGGCTTTACCTGGCAGTCTGTTTTGAAGATGGCAAGCTGTCATGATGGCTTCTCCCCAATACGTTGTAGGTAGATTGGCATCAAACAACATACTTCTTCCACTTTTACAAAGAGTGCGGTTCTTTGTCTCTGCAATGCCATTCTGTTCTGGGTTGTATGGAATGGTACTCTGGAACACGATTCCATCCTTTTTCAAAATGGTTTGCACCTTACCCCTTGTATATTCAGTCCCATTATCTGCACACAGGGCTTTTAGCATTCTTCCAAATTTGTTAAACACTACGGCAAGATTTTCTTCATGTTTCTGTGGAACTTCATTCTTACTGTGAAGCAGGTAGGCAACTGTATATCTGGAGTAGTCATCAATAAATGTGAGAAAATATCTCTTCTTGCTCACTCATTGGACCGCAAACATCTGTGTGTATCAAATCCAGTGGCTATGCAGATCTAGTGCTGCTTACTTTAGGAAAGGATTTTCTGGACATTTTCCCTTTAAGACAGCTAGTGCACTTCATCATTTGACTACATTGCTTGATTTCAACACCATTTACTAGTTGACCTATCTTCCTTACTGATTCTGGGTCTCTGTGCCCAAGACGTCTGTGCCATACATGGATACAGTTCTTATGCAGATCTTGTCTAGCACTGTACACTCATTCTTTGCATTTTAGCTGATAAAGTTAATTTTGGACTTTTCCTTTTGCAAGAGTGTGACCCTCCTTTGACATAATGCAGATATTGTCTTTAAAAGTAACTACATTCCCCTTTTGCATAAGCTTCTTAACAGACATAAGATTGCTTTCAAAACTGGGAACATGGAGAACATCCTTTACTGGGATCTTTCTGCTTTGTGCTGACGAAACTAGACAGTGTAGGCAGCTGTCTCCTACTTCTGAAGTCATATATTGACCATTAGCTAAGATAACCTTTTCTGACTTGTTTTCATCAAGGTCAGTGAAGAAATCCTTATCATTTGTCATATGGCTACTGGCACCAGAATCTATACACCATATATGATTTGCAGATGAGCCTGTACTGGTATTAAATGCAGCTTAAACACGTGTAGATTTTTCTTTTACAGCTGTTTTCACATTTTGATCACTGTTCTGCTTTTTAAACTGACTCATTCTTGCTTTCCAAATTCTACAGTTTGCTTTAAGGTGGCTGGGCTTTTTACAGACAAAACATTCCAGAGTTTCCCTTAGATTGTTCTTATTTTTAGGAAAGTCTTGTGTCTTTAATGCTATCTCTGCTTTAGATTTATTATTGCTGCTTACATTCTGAGTCTTTCGCTTGAATTCATCTACAAGCTTGACTTTAACATACTCTAGTGTGAGTTTATCATCTGGCCGTGCATCTAATGCAGTGACAAGTACGTCATAACTTTCTGGAAGACCACTTAATAGAAGTGCTGCAACATTTAAGTCTTTAATTCCTTGTTCAATACCCCCGAGAAGCTCCACAACCTCTAGGGCGTTTCTTATATAGTCCTGCATATTCTGGCCATCACTTAGCAATAAGCTTTAGCTCATGAAAATGCTGTACCAGTCTAAGCTAAGATTTGATCTTTCATGCACTTTCTGTAACTCATCCCACATCTCCTTTGCAGTTGCACAATTGCATATATGCACAATCTGATCATCATCTACACTGAGGAAGATAGTGCTTTGCGCTTTCTGATCCTTTTCTACCCTGTCATCTGGTAATGGATGAGGCACTTGTTCTTATGTATATTTCCACATACCTTCTCTTATGAGCAGCATGTTCACCTTGAATTTCCAGGAGTGATAATCCTGATTGGTGAGACTTTGCAGTGATCCATGCTTGTGCACATCTTCTCTGTCACTCTGATGCTTTTGCTTCTGTTGCTGTATTAATCTTCCGTGTGACTCTGTGCTCTGTGTCACTCCTGGGGTTCTGTATCATGCTGGAGGTCTGTGTCACGCTGGAGTTCCGTGTCACGCTGGGCCCATAACCTGTTGGCAGCGGATCATTCAGGATACACTGAAAGCATGTTGACAACAGAACTTAGCTTTAAAGGAAACCTGACCCCTCCAAATCACCCCCAACCCTATGAACACCTGTCCCTGCATGGGAAAATAGCCGGTGACATAGGTCATTGTGACATCGGTACACCCTTTAGGTGTAAAACAAAAGCCGCGGATGCGCAGTGCGCATGGTGAGGTCGGCAGTACACCTAAAGAGTGTACCGACGTCACCATGACCGGATGTGACGCAAATAGCGTCACTCCGGCTATTACGCCCATACACCAGGGCGAGGAGGAGTAGGATTATTTATCACGTCCATTTGGGCATGATAATGAACGGCTCATGCGGGCTTAGGATCACACAGGGAACACCCTGTGCGACTTATTCAGGGAGAACAAGTCGCAGAATTGTAAGTGTGTAATGGTCTTTTAGTCAATGTTACCCCACTCATTTTTTACACAAAAGGACCGCTAGAAAGGATGTCTAAGGGTGCAGGGACAGGTATTCATAGGGTTGTGGGTGATTTGGAGGGGTCAGGTTCCCTTTAATTAGCAACAAACAGGTACAGATATGAAGGGCTTTGTGGAAACAGGAATATTCATATTAAATGTCCCTTTGCAGCATCAGCAAGCAGCTGTGCTTTTCTTCACATACACAGACACAGGAAACTAGTTACAGTCACATGATATTTCCTGTATGTGAGCCTCTGGAAGTGTTTTCTTTTCTTTTTTTAAAGGGATCCTGTCACCTCCAAAACGACTCCAAAGCTACCAAAACATGTCCCTGCAGCATATTATCACTAATCTCCTTTTGTCTCCTAAAAACATCCCGTGAAAGTGCATAAAAATGTTTTAATACTCACTCATTAGTGATTATAATTAGCAGGGGCTATATTCTTTAGCCCTTAGGGCATGTTGTTTTGCAGCCTGAATGATCCAGCCCTCTTTGTGCAGCTTCTGCTGTGATGTGGAGCTGAAGGCAGGACTAATGATTTGCATATTGTGAGTGACAGAAAGAGGGAGGGCAAAACCTGCACAAGCAGAGCAACACAGAGAGAGAGGGTGGATCATTCAGTTTGAGATTAGTGATAATATGCTGCAGGGACATGTTTTGGTAGTTTAGGAGGCGTTCTGGAGGTGACAGGATCCCTTTAAACTAACTTTACTGACAATGCACAAACCTAGCAATATAACACTTACACATCCAGGATTGGAGTTGTTGCACTAAACATATTCCAACATTTTTATACTGGGCTGATTCAGCCATGAGGAGCTAAAAACAGTAAGGTTTGCATCAAATATATGTAATCTTCATCAACACATCTCAGTGTCTCCACAGCATTGATGGCTTGCATGCAGACTTTGCTCATCACTGGGATCTGACAAAATGATTTTACTACAAAAACTAGTGGTATTCTGGATAGTTTCTAGCAGTGGCTTCCACTAATAGCGGCATACCACGCTGCTGCTATAGAGCCCAGTGCCTTTGCCAGCACGGGCCCCTCCTCCCCACCTGACTTTTCAATGTGTCTGCATCCTGTTACAGATACAGTTGAAAACAATGATTGAGGCGGGAGCGTCAGTTGACGCTCCCTCCTTAATCCCTTTCCTTGTGCGTCTGATGTCTTGGGTAGGATGATGTCATTACATCACGATCGCTGTGCCGAGTGGTGCAGATCACACACTGCAGAGACCAGAGCAGCATGGGTGTAGAGAGAGTATTTTTTTTTATTTTAATCAATGAGTACTTTGAAGAGAGACCATTATACTATCATGAGAGATATGCGGGGGCCATCATAGTATTTGGGGGGCTACTTGTGGGACCATCATAATATATGGAGGAATATGTTGGGGCCATCATAAAATTTGGGAAGATATTTGTGCGGCCATCATTCTATTTGAAGTCCTATGTGAGGGCATCATACTATTTGGAAGGCTATTTTTGGGGACATCATGCTATTTGTGAGGGTTTCAAGATTTTTGTAGGATGATTTGTGGGGCCATCATTCTAATTGGACTGCTATGTAGGGCAGTCATAATATTTTTGGGGCCATCATTGTATTTGGAGGCCTAATTGGGAACCATCATATTATTTGGAGTGCTATGTGGGGCCATTATAATATTTGGGGGGCTATTTGTGGGGCCATCATTCTAGTTGGAGTGCTATGTAGGGGCCATCATGCTACCTGGGGGGCCATCGTGCTATTGGAAAGGCTATTTGTGGGGCAATTGATGTAGGAGGGGGAAATACACGATGTTAAGAACTGGGGTATGTGAACTTTTGATCAGGGTCATTTGGATGTTTTTGGTTGTCATTATGATTTAAAAAGAGAAAACACAGTAGTCTGATAATCAATGGCTTCACCTAACCACTAACCAAGACTGTAAAAAACGTTTTTGTTTTATCATTCATATTCTCTGAAAAAAGCCAAGAAAGCGAAAAATCTGCAAACTTTTGAGCACAACTGTATGCCCTATATGATGCCTGCAGCTGCTTTATTTCATGGGGCTCTTATGTCCATAGGATACTGAAGCTCAACAAATCTTTTAAAGCATGCTGTGGAACTGAAGATTTTCCACAGCTTTCACTTTTTTCCTTGAATCTACGGCATAAAAATTCATTTCAATCTATGACATATATATATCTATATGTAAATATCTATTTATATATTCGCGCTGTTACGTCTGTCATCCACTTCCGATGTCCTCCTATCACGCGCATCAGACTTCCGGGACACAGCCATCGGAAGTGTATGACAGATGGGACGGCACTAGTGGTGCCGCTGCATGGCGAACGGAGAGCGGTGCATGCCCCCTCTCCCCCCCACACGATCACCCTCTCCTTCTCTCCTGCAGTGGGCTCCTGGGCGCTGTGTATTTGACCTCTGATAGGGGCCCCTGTGTAGTTGGCCCCTGACAGGAGACCCTTGAGTGCTCCCTTTTTCCCCACACCCCCTCTCTCCCTTCCAACCTGAGCCGCGGCAGCCCGCAGATCTGTTTCCTACACCATAGCGGTACAGGAAATAGCTGCCACTCACTACAGTCACACACAGTCATGCAGCGATCAGCGTCTGCCACGGCTCAGGTTAGGAGGGAGAGAGGGGGTGCGGGGAAACACATCGCTCAGGGGTCCCCTGTCAGTGGCCAATTACACGGGGGCCCCCAGTTAGGGGCCAATTACATAGCGGCCAGGGGCCGCCTGTCAGGAGCAAGACAAAACAGCGCTCACGGGGGAGACAAGTGCTGGGGGAGAGATACAGTGCATAGGGGGAGATAGCACACGGGGGGAGACAGGTGCAGGGGGGAGACAGCACTCAGGGGTAGACAGGTGCATGAGGAGACAAGCACTGGGGGAGAGATACAGTGCACAGAGGGGAGACAGGTGCAGAGGGAGACAGCGCACAGGGGGCAGTCAAGCGCTGGGGGAGAGATACAGTGCAAGGGGGAGACAGTGCATGGGGGGACAGGAGCTAAGGGGAGACAGCTCACGTATGGGAAGACAGGTGCAGGTGTGGCGCCCCAGGGTCCGGTTGCCACAATGTTGTGCTTGGAAGCAAGGGAAGGTACCCACACCAGGTGAACCACACAACACCTTCCCTTTTCCAGGTCAAAAGGGACAGCTTAAAACCCGAGTTCGGGGAGGTCCCCTATAAATTCTGGTCTGGGGGCGGGGTTAGGCAGTTCAGTTCCTGAAGGACTTTAGAAGACATCCTGCGGACTGGAGCGGTGAAAGGCTTGTCTGAGGATACTGGCTAACCAGTGTGAGAGAACCGTAGCTGAGGGTCTGAGGAGGTTGAACAGTGGGTCTGAGCTCTCCGTGAGGGCCAGCTTGCCCCAGGCCTGAGCACAGAAACGGACACTGGAGTCCGAGGTCGTGAGGGACTTTATGTCCAGCAACCAACACCGAAGGGCAGGTGATTCTAATTTGCTCGCCCACCGCAAGGCCAGGAGACACAGCAGCATCAGAGAGCTCAGGGAGATGCAGTCAGAAGAGAGTAACAAAAAAGGGCTCAAGCCACCTGTCATACGGGCCAGGAATGGAATGAGAGAAGAGAGGGTCACAGCATAGCTTCAAGCAGCCAGGGCCCACTGAGAGCAGCGCAGTAGGGAGGCCTCAGAACTCGCCAGGTGTGAACGACCTTGACTTGCTTCCAGGCTCCCAATTGCCTAACACTGCTTGTGGACAGTGCCCCGAAAATGCTACTTCCTTCAGTAAGGGTGAAGGAGACTGCTAACCCTGTGTCTGTCAGTTATTTTGTACACTTAAGTCCTGCACCCCCAACGAACCTATCACCGCCATAGACTTTACAGTTGCCCAGGGGACCTGCTCTTCCTGTGGAGAGTCAAACCATCACAGCTGTAACCCCCATCATCCCCAGAGGTCCCGTCTGCAGCAGCGGCTCTACCAGCCGCCTTCCACGGGAGGCGTCATGACACAAACTCTTTTATTTTAATTTTATTTTTCTTTTCATCCCTTTTTCAAACTTCCCCTTTTTACTGGCCGCCGTCTGACAAGGGGAGCACGGACTCGGTCACACCACCGTGACATCCCACAGCCCCGAAGACGACGTCGAGAGGGCCCGGTTCCAAGTATGCCATGGTCCCCGCTGGGGCAAGTCACAGGGGGGAGACAAGCGCTTGGGGGAGAGGTACAGGGCACAGTGGGGAGACAGGTACAGGAGGGAGACAAGCGCACATGGGGGTGACAAAAGCTTGGGGAGAGATACAGTGCACAGGGGAGACAGGTGCAGGAGAGGACAAGCACTGAGGGAGAGATATAGTGCACAGGGGGAGACAGCGCACATGGGGGAGACAAGCGCTGGGGGAGAGATACAGTGCACTGGGGGGAAACAGGCGTAGGGAGAGACAGTGCACAGGGGGGAGACAGGTGCAGGGGGGAACAGCACACAGGGGGACACAAGTGCTGGGGAAAGATTCAGTGCACAGGAGGGAGACGGGTGCAGGGGGGGGACAAGCACTGGGGGAGAGATAAAGTACACTGGGGGAGAGATACAGTGCACAGGAGCAAGACAAGTGCAGGGGGAATCAGCACACAGGGGGGAGACAGGTGCAGGGGAGACAGCACACAGGGGGGAGACAAGCACTGGGGGAGAGATACAGTGTGCTGGGGGAGAGAGACAGTGCACAGGGGGGAGATAGCACACAGGGAGGAGACAATTGCAGGAGGAGAAAGATACGGGGGGAGACAGATGCAGGGGAGAGATACAGTGCACAGGGGGGAGACAGATGCAGGGGGAGACACAAACCACAGACGGGAACAGGCACAGGGGAGAGATAGCAAACAGGGGAGAGAGACTGCGCACAGGGGAGACATACACAGAGAGCAGAGAGACAGTTCACACTGGTGACAGGCACAGAGAGGGCAATTATGTGAGCCTGAGTGTCACGTGACACCATGATATCACACAGGTCCTCCAGCATCCTCAGAGTGGCCACGGCCAGCGGTAACACCATGTGGGGGAGGGAGTGGTGATCCTATAGGGGGGAGCGTGATCCTGCAGGGGGGAGGGTTATCCTGTGGGGGGAGGGTAGCATACCAATGTGTGTATGTGTATAGTGTATATAATGTGGTTTGTATATGTATAGTGTGTGGTGTGTATGTGTATATTGTGTGTAATGTGTGTGTGGTACATACATCATACACAAACACAAACTATACACATACACACTATACCCACCACACAAATTATACACATACACACACTATATACACATTCACACCACACACACACATACCACACTCACTATACATATACACACAAACACACATCGGTCTGCCACCCTCCCCCAGCACGATCACTCTCCCATCCCTGCACGGTGTTACCGCTGGCCACTCTTAGGATACTGATGGACCTGAGTGACGTCATGGGGTCACGTGACGCATGTAACATAGTAACATAGTTTTTTTTTTAAGGTTGAAGGAAGACTTTAAGTCCATCTAGTTCAACCCATAGCCTAACATGTTGATCCAGAGGAAGGCAAAAAAAACCGAGGCAACACTAAGCTCCACATTGGGGGAAAAAATTCCTTCCTGACTCCAGATACGTCAATCAGACTAATTCCCTGGATCAACGCCCTATCAAAGAATCTAGTATATATAACTGGTAATATTATAGTTTTCAAGAAAGGCATCCAGGCCCTTCTTAAATGTTAGTAGTGACTCTCTGCCACATGATGTTGTAATGAGTGAGTTCCATAGTCTCACTGCTCATACAGTAAAGAATCCACGTCTGTGATTATGATTAAACCTTCTTTCCTCCAGACGTAGAGGATGCCCCCTTGTCCCAGTCTCAGGCCTAAGAGTAAAAAGATCATTAAAAAGTTCTCTGTACTGTCCCCTCATATATTTATACATTATTATAAGATCATCCCTAAGCCTTCGTTTTTCCAAGCTAAATAACCCCAAGTTTAATAACCTGTCTTGGTATTGCAGACCCCTTAGTGCTCTAATAACCTTGGTCGCTCTTCTCTGGACCCGCTCTAGTTCAACTATGTCTTTCTTATACACCGGAGACCAGAATTGTACACAGTATTCTAAGTGTGGTCGCACTAGTGACTTGTATAAAGGTAAAATTATGTTCTCCTCATGAGCATCTATGCCCCTTTTAATACATCCCATTATTTTATTTGCCTTTGCAGCAGCTGCCTGACACAAACTCACATTTAGTGGCCAGTCATCTACCCATACACCCAGGTCTTTTTCAGTGACAGTTTTGCCCAGTGTTTTACAATTAAGCACATAATTATACCTTTTGTTTCCTCTGCCCAAGTGCATGACCTTACATTTATCCCCATTAAAGCTCATTTGCCATTTATCAGCCCAAGCTTCTAGTTTACATAAATCTTCCTGTAATATAAAATTGTCCTCCTCTGTATTGATTACCCTGCAGAGTTTAGTGTCATCTGCAAATATTGAGATTCTACTCTGTATGCCCCCTACAAGGTCATTAATAAATATATTAAAAAGAAGCGGGCCCAACACTGACCCCTGTGGTACCCCAAACACACATCGGTGGTCACATGATCCCGCCGGCATCTCAAAAGCGGCCAGCGGTATCACCATGCTGGTGGGGGAGTGAGTGTGTGGGAGATTGGGAGTAAGACTGGGGGTACTGCTGGGAGCGGTCAGGGGGGAACGCGCACTGAGCTGCGTGTGCGGCACCTTATTTCCACAGCCATCACTTGGGTGTGGAAATATGGCTGTGCACTGGAAGGAGGACATCTGGACAGAAGTCCATGATGACAGACGGGACAGCGTGATTATTATATAGGATGATGCATGTGTATAGTGTGTGTGGTGTGTACATGTATAATGTGTGTTTATGTGTATAGTGTGTGTATATGTATATGTCAATGATGTGAGCTGTTGTGTCACATGACGTGGCGGGTCACATCATAGACATATGCATGCATACATATACACATACAAACACCATCATATACAAACGTGGCAAGTCACGTCATACACGTATACACACGTATACACACACACATAGCGGGTCACGACATATACATACTTGCACATATATACACACGCAGCAGGTCATGTGGTGAGCCATGTATACTTATACACACACGTAGTGGGTCACATCATAGACAGACACATATATATACGTATATACGTACACACACAGCAGCTCACATCATATACATACACACATACATACTCACGTATACGCCTCCACCTAATTATAATATATTGATCATATTGTTCTTCCATCCACGTATTTGCATTTATATCTTTAACTCAACTACTTAGTATTGATCTACCTGTATCAAAATAATGACTTCCACTTCTGAATAAGTTTATTTCTTCACAGAACAATGCTGCTTCCTGTTAGTGTTCTATTTTCCTTCATAATAAGTTCTTTACAAGTAGAAGATAATCAGATAACGTCACCTTGTTGTGGGACCCCTGGAATACCTGGGGTCCCTGGGACACCAGGCAGCACAGGATTCTCAGGAAGAGATGGTCGTGATGGTAGAGATGGAGCAGCAGGAATAAGTGGACCTAAAGGAGATCCTGGAGAGCCAGGTAAAGTAAACTATATGGCACTGCTATTTCATGTACTGTAAACTGTTTTCAAAGCACAATGACCAAAATAAAATGTTCAACTTAACATTATCTTTACATTACTCTAATCTGCTGGTGCCCAACCTTTCTGACCTTGCGAGCCATATTCAGCTCTGAGAAAAGGTTGTGAGCCACATTCAGTCTGAGAGAGGGTCGTGAGCCACATTCAACTCTGAGAGGATGTCGTGAGCTACATTCAGCTCTGAGAAAGGGAGACACATTCAGCTCATAGGTTAGGGTCACACCTGCGGGGTGGATGCAATTTTACATGCGATTTTCACACTTGGATTGTGATGTGACCCCTCCTGCACTGTGTAGAGGGGAGTTCCTCACTCAACCAATCCTGGCTCAGTGAGGGCCTCTGAAATGCTCTCCAGATGGATGATGGCTGCCGTGTGCAGCATCATCATCATCATCAGCAGACGAGGGACACAGTGGGCTCTGCACAAGGACCCAGGTACAAGGAAAGGGACCAAAGACAAGGCACAGGCTGAGGACAGACAGGGGGGGCAGGGGGGGGGGCTCCTCTGTACACTGCTTTTACAGGACCTGTGATGATGTCACATTGAGGGGAAGAGTCAGGGGTCACATGATCAGCTCCTCAGTGTATGCAGGACTCTGCTGTGCTGGTTGTCATGGTGCTGGATGAGGTGAAGTTTATGTCAGGGGGGATTTACAGTATGGATGTAGCAGAGCTGTGCGTGGACGAGGTGTACGGAGCGGAGCCGCGCGTGGACGAGGTGTACGGAGCGGAGCCACGCATGGACGAGGTACGGAGCGGAGCCGCGTGTGTACGAGGTGTGCGAAGCGGAGCCGCACGTGGACGAGGTGTACGGAGCGGAGCCGAGTGTGTACGAAGTGCACAGAGTGGAGCCACATGTGTACAAAGTGTACGGAGCGGAGCCAAGCGTGGACGAGGTACGGAGCGGAGCCGAGTGTGTACAAAGTGTATAGAGCGGAGCCGCTTGTGTACAAAGTGTACGGAGCGGAGCCACGCGTGGACGAGGTGTAATGAGGTGTACAATTCAGATTGTATTATTGAAATTGAAACTGCAATGAACTGTGCACAGTCCGCACTTGCCCACCAGGGGGCATCAGTGGACTGTACAATCACAGAGCTGGGAAACTCCCAGCCATCTCTGTTGTTTAACCAGGAAGTGAAAGCAGAGAAGGAGTGCAGTATAAATCGAGAGCTGAGGAGATCTGCCTGCGGATGCCTGTTTAAAGTGGACTACTTTGCAACACCTGGCCGGAAAAATCACCCCGCAGAAGCCCCTGTGACTGATCCTGGGCCACTGGACTTTGGTGCTGTGACTCTGGCCGCTCTGCAAAACCTTGCCCGCCGAGCACCCGGATTACATGTGCAGGGGCCGTGACCGACATAAGGGAGCCATTTGTGCTGCTGTGATCTCCCTTCTGCTGTTGCTCTGTGTGCCCTGAGACTGGGAGAGACAGACTGTTACCTGCAGAAGGAGACCAAAGAAGAAGAGTGAGGAGATCCCCAGGCCTGCTACGTGGGAGCGACATCTTCTTCTGTGATAGACTGGTACGTGATTTTAGGGAAAGTTAGGGAAAGATACCTTCATTGTTGTGTTTTCTTTTCTTGCTGCGTACCCGGCAGAAGTGAAGATCCAGAGACTCTAATATATACAAGTGCACATATAGTTCGTTGACTGTGATATAAACATGTTTGACAGTAAAGAAACGTTATTATCGGTTAAACCTGAGTATGGGGATTCTGTTGAGAAAGATCATACACACACACCCGCGGCCTTGCCACCGGTCGCTACATCTGGCGTAGTCGGCAGGATGTGTGATCAACAGAATCTCCTCCCGGTAGTACCTTATGACCAGACTTATACTACGGCCTGCAGGTCCATATCCGGTGCCAGCACTCCGAACAGTGACACGGAGGAATTGAAGCAGATAGTAGCAGAGTTGCAGAAACAGATACTGCAGCTACAGCTCAGGCTAGACCAACAGGCGGACAGGCAAGCGAGACAGCAACCCAGTCGGCCTATGGGAAGGTGCTGGACATGCGGCGACCCCCGCCATAGGGCAAACCGTTGTCCGAATCCTCCACCCGTGGTCCGATATACTAGAACCAGCAAGTCGTGCCCCACAACAGCCGCCACCTTTAAACTAGACGCCCCAGCCAAAGCGGCTCGCTCGGCAGGGGAGATCAGGGGAAAGGGTGTGAAGAGACAGAGCCAGACCGATAAGCAAGTGCTGGCCACTCGGGTCCAGGGGACGGTGAAGTGGTTTAATGTCCGCGATGGGTATGGCTTCATCAACAGGAATGACACAAAGGATGACGTGTTTGTACATCAGACTGCCATAAAGCGTAACAATCCTCGTAAGTGCCTCCGCAGCGTTGGTGATGGGGAGGTGGTACAGTTTGATGTTGTGAAGGGAGAGAGGGGTACAGAGGCCGCCGACATCACCGGTCCTGGGGGTGTTCCCGTTAATGGAAGCAGATTTGCCCCCAACCGGCGCCGCTACCGCCGGCGATCCTACTCTTCCCGGGTAGAAAACGTGACTGAGTTTATTGGAGATATTGTGAGCCCTGAACAAGGGAGCGAAGGTGAATGGGGGGATGACGGTTTCCCCCAACAGAGGTCCCTACTCCGCCGGAGATCAATCCCTGTGATATCAACGGCCATCACTGCCTTGGAGACGATGGTTGTTGACAGGGACTGTCAACCTTTAAGTGGGGGGGTATGTAATGAGGTGTACAATTCAGATTGTATTATTGAAATTGAAACTGCAATGAACTGTGCACAGTCCGCACTTGCCCACCAGGGGGCATCAGTGGACTGTACAATCACAGAGCTGGGAAACTCCCAGCCATCTCTGTTGTTTAACCAGGAAGTGAAAGCAGAGAAGGAGTGCAGTATAAATCGAGAGCTGAGGAGATCTGCCTGCGGATGCCTGTTTAAAGTGGACTACTTTGCAACACCTGGCCGGAAAAATCACCCCGCAGAAGCCCCTGTGACTGATCCTGGGCCACTGGACTTTGGTGCTGTGACTCTGGCCGCTCTGCAAAACCTTGCCCGCCGAGCACCCGGATTACATGTGCAGGGGCCGTGACCGACATAAGGGAGCCATTTGTGCTGCTGTGATCTCCCTTCTGCTGTTGCTCTGTGTGCCCTGAGACTGGGAGAGACAGACTGTTACCTGCAGAAGGAGACCAAAGAAGAAGAGTGAGGAGATCCCCAGGCCTGCTACGTGGGAGCGACATCTTCTTCTGTGATAGACTGGTACGTGATTTTAGGGAAAGTTAGGGAAAGATACCTTCATTGTTGTGTTTTCTTTTCTTGCTGCGTACCCGGCAGAAGTGAAGATCCAGAGACTCTAATATATACAAGTGCACATATAGTTCGTTGACTGTGATATAAACATGTTTGACAGTAAAGAAACGTTATTATCGGTTAAACCTGAGTATGGGGATTCTGTTGAGAAAGATCATACACACACACCCGCTGTCACGCTGGGGCGGGAGAGGCACTCAGCGTAGGACCACGACGGGGGGGGGGGGAATAAGGAGTCCCTAAAAACTATGGGCACAAGAAGGAGAGGGTGACCCCTGGTCTTACTGGGGCTGACCCTGTCTGCCCTAACGTCCCTATACAGTTTCCTCAACTGTCGCCGACCACGAACCTCGTCCCTCTCTGATCCTAGCACTACCTTAGCTAAGGATCAGATGGAGAGGTTCACTAGACCCCTCCACTAACAACTAAAGACAACACAAGGAAATAACAGACAATGGGGAAAGAAAACACTTATCTTGCAGCAGATCACAGCAACCTCCACCACCTCTGCTTCTGCTGGAGCAAGTATAATGAGAGCACAAGGAAATATCACCTGCACTGAGGGAGGGCAATGAAACTCCTTATAAAGGTGGGAAGAACCTGCTGGGTCCTAGAGACCCAGGATACTGGTGTAGAACCCAGACCGAGCACAAGACCTTCCCAGCCGTCTCCCCATGATAGGGAGATCTTATCATACCTTCTCTTCATCTACACAGAAGGTAAATGCCCCTGAAAGACGGACCGTCCTCAACTCTTATGGCTGATTGGCCAACCGCTGGGACCGTCTGCGCGTGGCCTCTACCCTGTCATCCGTGCCACCCGTGACACCCGCGGCCTTGCCACCGGTCGCTACAGAGGTACGGAGCAGAGCCGTGTGTATACAAAGTGTATGGAGCGGAGTCGCGCATGGACGAGGTGTACGGAGCGGAGCCACGCGTGGACGAGGTGTACGGAGCGGAGCCGCGTGTGAATGAGTTGTACGGAGCGGGGCCGCGCGTGTACGAGATGTACAGAGTGGAGCCGCATATGTACGAGGTGTACAGAGTGGAGCTGCGTATGTACGATGTGTACAGAGCAGAGCCGTGTGTGTACGAGGTGTACGGAGGTGAGCCGAGTGTGTACGAGGTGTACAGAGTGGAGCCGAGTGTGTTCATAGCAGACCCGAGAGTGTATGGGTTGTACGGAGCGGAGCCAAGCATGTACAAGGTGTACAGAGGGGAGCCGAGTGTGTACGAGGAGTATGTAGCAGAGCCGAGTGTGTATGATGTGTACGAAGCGAAGCAGAGCATGTACAAGGTGTACTGAGGAGAGCCGAGTGTGTACGAGGTGTACTGAGCGGAGCCGTGTGTGTGTGGAGCGGAGCTATGTGTGTATGGGACATATACACACGCGGCTCCGCTCCACATGTCCCATACACACATAGCTCCGCTCCACACACACACAGCTCCGCTCAGTACACCTCGTACACTCTTGGCCCCGCCCCATACTCATGCGGATCTGCACACACGCGGCTCCGCTCCGTACACCTTATACACACGCGGCTCCGCTCCACAAGGCGTACGGAGCGGAGCCGCGTGTGTGCAGATCCGCATTAGTATGGGGCGGGGCCAAGAGTGTACGATGTGTACAGAGCGGAGCCGAGTGTGTACGAGGTGTACGGAGCGGAGCCGAGTGTGTATGTAGCAGACCCAAGAGTGTGTGGGGTGTACGGAGCGGAGCCGAGCGTGTACAAGGTGTACAGAGGGGAGCCGAGTGTGTACGAGGCGTATGTAGCAAAGCCAAGTGTGTACGATGTGTACGAAGCGAACCAGAGCATGTACGAGGTGTACGGAGGAGAGCCGAGTGTGTACGAGGTGTACAGAGCGGAGCCGTGTGTGTGTGGAGCGGAGCCGCCTGTGTATAGGACATGTGGAGCGGGGCGTGTGGAGCGGAGCCGCGTGTGTATAAGGCGTACGGAGCGGAGCCGCGTTTGTGCAGAGCCGCGTGAGTATGGGGCGGGGCCACATGTGTGCGGGACGTATGGAGTAGAGCCGCAAGTGTACAGGGCATGTGGACCGGAGCCGCGTGTGTACGGAGCGTGTGGAGCCAAGTGTGTATGGGGTGGGGCGTCCAGTAGCGGAGCCACATGTGTACGGGGCGTACGGAGCGGGGGCATGTGCGCGGGGAGTGTGGAGCGGAGCCGCGTGTGTACAAAGCAGAGCAGTGTGTGTACAGGGCATGTGGAGCGGAGCCACGTGCGTACAAGGTGTGTGTGCCATTGGTAGCCCCCCGTGGATGCCCCTCTTGTTCCTATAGTCCGGGCTGCCTCTGCCGGCAGCATTCTTCACTCGAGTGATGGCTGAGCTGTCTGCCTTTTGCAGCTCAGCATGGCGGGGCACGATGGTGTCATCACTGAGTGCAACTATGCTAATACGTGCAGAGCAGATGCTGAGGAGACTGGAGTAGCGAGAAGAGAGGTGAGTATTTACCTTTTTTTTTAAATCAGTGAGTACAGTGATGGGAGACTATGTAATGTGCAATATAATATAGGAGGAGTATGGGGGTGCAATATACTATACGGAGGACTATGGGGGTGCATTATACTACTGTATAAGGAAGGCTATAGAGGATGCATTATGTTATATGGAGGACTATGGGAGTGCATTATACTATATGGAGGACTATGGGGGTGCATTATAATACATGGAGGGTTGTGGAATGCATTATAATATATTCAGGACTATGGATGATGTATTAAAATATATATAGCATATATATAGCCAATTATATTATACTAGCTGTGAGCCCGATGCAAATGCATCGGGATTCTAGAATGTGCATTAATTTGATTATAGTAGTTATAGCTGGTGTGAGGACTTTTCGGGGGGTGTGAATAGTTTTTGGGGAGTCCCATACTTTTTTTGGGGGGTCCCATACTTTTTTGGGGGGGGTCACATACTTTTTTGGGGGGGTCACATACTTTTTTGGGGGGGTCACATACTTTTTTTGGGGGGTCACATACTTTTTTTGGGGGGGGTCACATACTTTTTTTGGGGGGTCACATACTTTTTTTGGGGGGTCACATACTTTTTTTGGGGGGTCAGGTACTTTTTTGGGGGTCACATACTTTTTTTGGGGGGTCACATACTTTTTTTGGGGGGTCACATACTTTTTTTGGGGGGTCACATACTTTTTTGGGGGGGGGTCACATACTTTTTTGGGGGTCACATACTTTTTTTGGGGGTCACATACTTTTTTGGGGGGGTCACATACTTTTTTGGGGGGTCACATACTTTTTTGGGGGGGTCACATACTTTTTTGGGGGGGTCACATACTTTTTTGTTTTGTCACATACTTTTTTGGGGGGGTCACATACTTTTTTGGGGGGTCACATACTTTTTTTGGGGGGTCCAATACTTTTTTTTGGGGGGTCCAATACTTTTTTTTGGAGGTCACATAGTTTTTTGGGGGGTCACATACTTTTTTGGGGGGGTCACATACTTTTTTTGGGGGGTCACATACTTTTTTTTGGGGGGTCACATACTTTTTTGGGGGGTCACATACTTTTTTTGGGGGGTCACATACTTTTTTTGGGGGGGTCACATACTTTTTTTGGGTGGTCACATACTTTTTTTGGGGGGTCACATACTTTTTTGGGGGGGTCACATACTTTTTTTGGGGGGTCACATACTTTTTTTGGGGGGGTCACATACTTTTTTTGGGGGTGCAATACTTTTTTTGGGGGTCTAATACTTTTGGGTGGGGGGTCCAATACTTTTGGGGGGGGTCCAATACTTTTTGGGGCGCGTTCAATACTTATTGGGGCTGAGTGCTCGCAATGGCCGCTTATTATTAGCATTAATCTTATTATTAGCATTAATAGCATAATTATTAGCATTAATAGCATAATTATTAGCATTATTAGCATTATTATTAGCATTAATAGCATAATTATTAGCATTAATATCATTATTATTAGCAGTAATATAATTATTATTAGATTTTTTTTTTAATTATTATTTTTTGTAATATTTTATAATTTTTAATTTTTTTTTTTATTATTTTTTTTATAATTTTTTAATTATTTTTAAATAATTTTATTATAAAATTTATTATTTATTTTAAGTGAGACACAGTTCTCCTTCTGGTCCGCTAAAAGGGCTGGGCTGATTAGCATATATTTATTTTTTTTATTATTATTTTTATTTAATTTTTTATTATTTTTTTATTATTATTTTTTATTATTTTTTAATTCTTTTTAAATTCTTTTATTTATTATTTAATTTATTATTTATTTTAAGTGAGACACAGTTCTCATTGTGGTCCGCCAAAAGGGCTGAGCTGATTAGCATATATTTATTTTTTTATTATTATTTTTATTTAATTTTTTATTATTTTTTTATTATTATTTTTTATTATTTTTTAATTCTTTTTAAATTATTTTATTTATTATTTAATTTATTATTTATTTTAAGTGAGACACAGTTCTCATTGTGGTCCGCCAAAAGGGCTGAGCTGATTAGCATATATTTATTTTTTTTATTATTATTTTAATTTAATTTTTTATTATTTTTTTATTATTATTTTTTATTATTTTTTAATTCTTTTTAAATTATTTTATTTATTATTTAATTTATTATTTATTTTAAGTGAGACACAGTTCTCATTGTGGTCCGGCAAAAGGGCTGAGCTGATTAGCATATATTTATATTTTTTATTATTATTTTTATTTAATTTTTTATTATTTTTTTATTATTATTTTTTATTATTTTTTAATTCTTTTTAAATTATTTTATTTATTATTTAATTTATTATTTATTTTAAGTGAGACAGAGTTCTCATTGTGGTCCGCCAAAATGGCTGAGCTGATTAGCATATATTTTATTTTTTTATTATTATTTTTATTTAATTTTTTATTATTTTTTTATTATTATTTTTTATTATTTTTTAATTCTTTTTAAATTATTTTATTTATTATTTAATTTATTATTTATTTTAAGTGAGACAGTTCTCATTCAGGTCCGCTATTTTTCCCATTGACATACATTAGCGGTGTGTCGGCGATTTTATGGCCGGCCACCTGGTTCTATTTGTCGGCCGTAAAATCGCGGACACACCGCTAATACATGTCTATGGGCAGTGAGCCCGATTTCGGATTGGCCGCCGACCAATCAGAATTCGAGCTCAATGAGGGGCTCTTCTGATTGGCTGAGGGCAGTACACAGCGACCAATCAGAAGAGCCGCTCATATCTCATTGAGATACAATGGCGGATTTGTCGTCCATTGTACCTGAATGAGAAGAGAAGAGGACGTCGGAGCTGGAAGAAGACAGAAGATCCCCGGGGCCGGACGAAGAGGACGCCTGGCCGGACGAAGAGGACGCCTGGCCGGACGGACGATCAGATGACTAAGAAGACATGTAAGTATGTGCGGACATGGGGGGGGCTGTGTGGACATTAGTGGGGGTCGGCTGTGCGGACATGGGGGGTTTTTCGGACATTGATGGGGGCGGGCTGTGCGGGCATGGGGGTGGGCTGTGCGGGCATGGGGGTGGGCTGTGAGGACATGGGGGGGGCTGTGTGGACATTAGTGGGGGTCGGCTGTGCGGACATGGGGGGTTTTTCGGACATTGATGGGGGTCGGCTGTGCGGGCATGGGGGTGGGCTGTGCGGGCATGGGGGTCGGCTGTGCGGGCATGGGGGTCGGCTGTGCGGGCATGGGGGTGGGCTGTGCGGGCATGGGGGTCGGCTGTGCGGGCATGGGGGTCGGCTGTGCGGGCATGGGGGTCGGCTGTGCGGACATGGGGGTGGGCTGTGCGGACATGGGGGTCGGCTGTGCGGGCATGGGGGTCGGCTGTGCGGGCATGGGGGTCGGCTGTGCGGACATGGGGGTGGGCTGTGCGGACATGGGGGTGGGCTGTGCGGGCATGGGGGTCGGCTGTGCGGACATGGGGGTGGGCTGTGTGGACATTGATGGGGGCGGGCTGTGCAGACATGGGGGTGGGCTGTGCGGGCATGGGGGTGGGCTGTGCGGGCATGGGGGTCGGCTGTGCGGGCATGGGGGTCGGCTGTGCGGGCATGGGGGTCGGCTGTGCGGACAGGGGGGTGGGCTGTGCGGACATTGATGTGGGCGGGCTGTGCGGACATGGGGGTGAGCTGTGCGGACATTGCTGGGGGTGGGCTGTGCGGACATGGGGGTCGGCTGTGCGGACATGGGGGTCGGCTGTGGGGACATTGATGGGGGCGGGCTGTGCGGACATGGGGGGGGGGTGGCGAATTGTGTGTAGCGGGGAGCGGAGGCGGCAATGCCGCCTCGGCTCCATGGTCCCCGGGGAGCGAATTGCGGCTCAGGCAGCGACTCGCAATGGCCTCGCGGCCATTGCTCGCGCTACCTGAGCGGTAAATCGCTAAGGTTGTAGCCGGGGCTGTGGATGGATTTTGGGCCAGCGACTCGCAATGGCCTCGCGGCCATTGCTCGCGCAGCATTGGGCGCTTCGCGCCCAATGTTAAATTCGTATCCACATGACGACATCGGAAAGTGCGCGTGAAGGGGCGCTTTTCCGATTCGCGATTATATAATAGATGGAAGCAATTTTAATATATCTGGAGGGCTCTGTGGGGGCATGATAATATTTGTAAGTTCGTGAGGAAGCCTTTATACTTTATGCAGGGCTCTTTGAGGGCTGTGCTGGGGCCATTATACAGTCTGAAGAGGTTTAGGGGCCATTGTACTGTATGTAGGTCCATTATATTGTGTGGAGGGCTGTGTGGGGGTTACAGTTGGGGATCTTACTGGGGTAGTTGAGGGGGTACAGTAGGGTCATCATACTGTGTGTGTGGAGGAATTCATTGTGGGGGATCATGCAGTGTTTGTGGGGAACGTCTGTTGGCATAATACTTTATGGGGGCAATAAAAGAGGAATCTAGGGGCTTCAATAAGAGAATAATTACTTTGTAAGGGCTGCAAAGTTGTGAGATATGTATGTATCTATGTGACCCAGCCAAATATTCTTTTTTGGGGGGGTACAATTAGAACTTCTGTTATGGAGCCCCATGATTTCTCTGTACGCTCCTGGTGCAGGATGAACTGTCCCTCTGCCTCAGGACTGATTGGCCATATCTTACACACCAGGTCCGGTGCTGCCCCTTGGTACATACAGGCATCTAGCCATGTTTCTCCCGAGCGGCGGGTGGTTAGTGGTGCTCGTCCCCCTTCTCACTTCCACATCTTTTGTTCAACCTAATTGGAAGGCCCTGCTATTAGCTCCGGACAGCCCAGTGTGCGGCGCTTGTGATTGGCTAAGTGTTTCGGGACAAGGAGCCATGGTCTGTTGGAGGAGACGTGCCATTTTACCTGCTTAGTGCAGTGGCGGCTTGTTGATGCTCAGACTGCAGGTCATTGCATGTGGTGTGTGGACGGTGCAGCATGGTGGACAGGTCTGACTAGTCAGTGCCAGGCAACGGCCACATTGGAGCTGCCCAGAGTTTTGTAGGCATGTGCTTGAGATAATAGGTTGGTAAGAGAGAAGAGTCAAGGATTACCCCCACGCACTTGGCGTGGGGGACTGGGGAGAGTGAGAAGTCGTTGACGAGGATAGATAGGTGGGGTAATGGGGGAGAGTTGTTTGGGGCGAAGACGATGAACTTAGTTTTGTCCATGATCTGTTTAGGGAAGCGAGCAAAGAAGGATAAGATGACGGACAGGCATTGTGGAATTTTTGATAGTAGGGGAGGTGATGTCAGGTCCAGACAGGTAGATTTGGGTGTCGTCGGCGTAGAGGTTGTACTGAAGGCCGTGGGAGTTGCCCTAGGCCGAGAGTGTAGATGGAGAAGAGTAACGGTCCTAGAACCCAGGCTTGGGGGATGATATTAGTAATTAACAGTCCTGGGCATCTGTTCAATGTCTGTCACTTGTAAATGGGTGTGGCCTGGGTGTAGTTAGGGGGCATGGCTAAAATTTGCACGACGCGAATAGCGCGCCGCATCTTTTGCCCCTCTTTCTGTTCTTCTAAAGTTGGGAGGTATGGTCACGCATGCGAAAACACATGGCACTAAATGGTACCATGTGTTTTCACATGCGTTTTCCCATGCAAATTTTAAGGCTGCTCCTGACCTAACTGCAAAAACGCAGCCCAAAATCGCAGGCTGTCAGGAACAACCTTAAAAAACGCATGCAAGTGTGACCCTAGCCTTAGAGAAGGTCGTGTGCCACATTCAGCTCTGAGAGAGGGTCGCAAGCCATATTCAGCCCCACAGTAGTGACACCCAGAACCACCGATTATCGGTATCTGGTATAATGACAGCCAAAGCTTTTCACAGGAATCACACTGAGGTGGTATACCAAGATCCAGCGGTTCCCACAATAAATCCGTTCTCACATCAAGCGTTCCCACCACACTGGGAAACACCGAGATAAATATTTTGCATATTGATTCATCAGCCCAGAGCACCTGCTGCCATTTTTCTCCACCACTATCTAATTTTTTTGTGGATTATTGGGTCACTTGGACTTCCTTTCATGTCAAAGGCCTCAATTCGTCCATGACCATTTCTGGCCAGACTTCTCCGAATGGTAGATGGGCCTAACTGGGTCCCACCATTTGCTGCAAATTCTGAGCTGATGGCAATGCTGGACATCGTCCGATTTTGAAGGAAAGTGTCGAGCCCCAGGCTGTGGGGTTCTCGGGTATCAGGCGGCAAAAGGGTTAACGGTGTCATGGGGAATGGCGGCTGCGCCTGATCCCATGTCTTGGGGGACTATTCTTTTGAAAAGGGGTTTATGTACAGTGGATTATTTACAAAGTTAGTTGTCGTGACGCCACCTGCAGTTCCTGGTGAAGTAGCCCCAGCGCCGCCACAGTCCTTCGGAATTCGGTGGTATTGCGGCTGAGATGTTGTAGTCCTCCGCAGGCAGGACTGGGACCTCCTGGACAGCAATCCTGTGAAGGAAAAGGTTCATGGAAAGAAGATACAGCAGAGTCGAAGTCACTTTACTCCGGGTACTTTACTGGAACGTTAGCAGCAATGGTTACAGTTCAGTGCAGTAAGATGTTAAATGGCAAGTAGCTAACAGGTGGCTGCAAGCGGATCACAGGTAGCTGGATGGAACCCTCAGCGTGTGCCTTTTCTCTTTCAATTCGTCCCTGCTTCCCAGTAGTTGATGTGAAGTCTGACCTCCTGCTGTCTCTCACTCTCCTCGCTCCCGTCGGGTAACCTTCTCTTAACACTGCGGCTTTGCCCTGCTGTGTTTGGTTCCCTCTTTTGGTCGCTTAAGAGTCTGGGCAGTATATAGATATACCCCTAGTTCGTCGGATTTTCTGTGGTCCTTGGAGGATCCCACAGGTGCAGGCTCCGGTGCCCGGTAAGCTGCCGGGGTTGGACTCCTGAAGTCCCTCTCTTCCCCAGGCTGGCTGTCTGCGCCTGGGATTCTTTCTTAGCCTTTCCTGGGTCCTCAGCCGAGAGACCCTTGTTGCTCCCTCAGGCTCACTGCCTGGCTCCTAGCTGGCTCCAGCTCTACTACCTAGTTCCCCCCGGAGGTGGTTTTTATTCTCTCCTGGGTACCCCCCACATGTGATCTAGTGTGGGGGTGCTTGTGTGTAGGTTCCACCCATCAGCCTAAAATCCACTTGCAGCTGGAGTATCTGCACCGCTTTTATGGGTGCAGTAACCCTCTGTGAAGTCTGCAGTGCGAGCTACACAAGACACCTACAAAATCCCTGACTTTATGTAAGTGTACCTAGGAGAATTGATGGTGTTTTGAATGTAAAGGGTGATTGCACCAAATATTGATTTGATTTAGATTTCTCTTATATATATTCACTTTGCGTTTTCATAATTGATAAAATATTACCGTACCTTTTGGAGGCATTCTTTGCTTCATTCTACAAACCTCCCTAAAACCTTTACAAAATATAAATAAATATATAGTACTGTGTTGACTGTGAGCCTTCCTGAACAGGGTCCTCTCCCCTCCTGTATCTGTAAAACAGGATTGTTCAAATTTGCTGTATTTGTCAACACTCTCCCCCTTCACATGTAAAGCGCCATGGAATCTAATGGCACTATATAAATAAATAATAATAATACTATCGTTCAATGGTTGTCTGTGCCACAAACGTAGAGTGTATTCCTTCATTACAAGAAGAAGATATTTTGCACCACTCCTCCGAACTTGTCCGGCTTGCACTTTCCCATAACTCCTATTCTCTTTTTGCTTGGATGTGGCAGCCGACAGTAGAAAATGGAGGTTATCCAACCATACAGATGTGGAATCCAGAGATGGGACCCAGAAAAATCAAAAATGTATGTCATATCCAATGTATAGGTCATAAATAGCTCATTTGGGATCCCGCATTTTGGAACAGTTTCTTGAAAACAATTGCTTCGTCATAATGAACATAAAGTGTATATCTTACAAACATGTCTGATTCAAGTAAATAGCCAAAGTTTCAAAGTTTTACCAAGTAAAAAAATAGATGAATAGTAATATATGCAATGTCTTCCAAACAGGAATGTCCGGAGCCAAGGGACAGCCAGGTGATTCTGGGCCACCTGGTGCACCAGGAGAGCGTGGTGAGCAGGGAGAGTGTGCCGTTTCTCCCCGATCAGCTTTCAGTGCCAAGCTTTCTCAGTTGCGGAGCCCTCCGATACCCGGACAACCAGTCCCATTTGGGAATGTTCTTACTAATGAGCAAGCTCATTACAACCCAGAAACTGGTCTCTTCAAATGTGTCGTCCCTGGACTGTATTATTTCTCTCTCCATGGAACAGTATACCGTGGAAATCTTCATGTGCAGCTGATGAAGAATGGACACCCCCAAGCCTCATTTTTTCAGCCGGGTGATGCAGCAAAGCCAGGAGGGTTGTGTGGGGGAGCAGCATTTCACCTAGAACCTGGTGATGAGGTATGGGTGCAGCTCGGGGACTATCCAGGTCTGTACTCCAGTAGTGGTACAGACAGCATTTTCACTGGATTTCTCATCTATTCTGATTGGGAACCCAATCCTGTGTTCCGCACTCTGACTTCAGCTGATCATAAAACAGTGTAATATTTTAGCACGCATATGTTCTAGGTAACACATGTAAAGCTTCATACATACAATTATACATTACAAAATTAGGATGTTTTGAGTTCACAATTGGTTGAAAACAAAAAAAGTGTCATGCTGAACTCTGGGCTAATTTCTCCCTAGAAGTGAAGTTTGACAGATTTTACAGCAGTGAAAACATCAGCGCTCACAGGACTTCACACAAACGTAAATGATACTCAAACAGTACAGGTATTGAATACCAATAAGGAAAAATATGCAAATTCTCAAACATAAGGCACAATGTAGATCTTTACAAATGTGGCTTGCACACCTGTAGAAAGTGTTGATAATTCATACAATTGTGTGCTAGGTTAGGGTCACACTAGCGCTATTGCCTGCGTTCAGGGGGGTTCCATTTAAAAAATAGAATTTGGCAGCATTAGCACAGTGTTACTGTAAAGGAAAGGCTGCGTTAATGCTGCTAACTAATTCCTATGGCTGACGGAACTCTGAGGGCAGGTCAAACGCCAGCATGTAGGTGCCGGAGTTTGAAACCTCGCGATATTTCCAAGCGCATCACATGACGCGGAAGTGCGCGTCAGGTGAAGCACTTGGAAATAGCGTGAGATGCGCTTGGAAATAGTGTGAGACATTGAATCCGAGCGCAGGTCAAACGCCGGCGTCTGTCACCCATAGGAATTAATTAGCAGCATTAACGCATCCTTTCCTTTACGGCAGAGGTCCCCAACTCCAGTCCTCAAGGCCCACCAACAGTGCATGTTTTCAGGATTTCCTTGGCATTTGACAATTGGAATCACCACCTGTGCAGGAGATTGAATTACCAACTGTCAAATTTCTAAGGAAATAATGAAAACCTGGACCGTTGGAGGGCCTTGAGGATTGGAGTTGGGGACCTCTGCTTTACCGTAACACTGTGCTAATGCTGCCAAATTCTATCTTTTTAAACAGAACTCCCTGAACGCAGGCAATAGCGCTAGTGTGACCCTAGCCTAGCACACAATTGTATGAATTATCAGCCTTAGATCTGATTGTTAGAGTCCTAATCCAGATGACCCTTATATACTCCTGCACTATGAATGTTACAGGGTTTGTGTTTAAATATCGCAATAAAAATATGACATGGAATACATTGAAGAATTGATCTCACCTTCAATCTAAATGACAAAAAAGGAAGCAAATCACAAGATTACACTGAAGATGTATGTTCCTTGCACAATAAAACACAATGGTATCTTACATATTACATGTAACATGTAGAGCTGTGTCTCTAACCTCTTTTATTGTGGAAACTACCTGACAATAAACTTCTTGTGATAAAAACCAAATATGATAAATCCTTTATATGTTATGTACAGTACTATTGAAAAAGCCTGATTCGGGGGCACAGTCAAATGATCCACCAATCACATGCTTGAGGGAATTAATCAGTTAAACAGCAAAAGAAGCATGTATACACGACCGAGATCAGGGAAGTAAGAAAAACTCAGATGAGTACCGTATTTTCCGGTGTATGAGACGACTTTTTGACCCCTAAAATTCTCCTCCCAAGTCGGGGGTCGTCTTATACGCCGGGTACAGGTTGAGGCTGAGGAAAAAAATGCCGTCATCGGCCCGCCGTGCATAATATAAGGGCCCCCCCCGAAAATAAGCTGTGGCAGGTGGCAGGCAAGAAAAAAAAATGATACTCACCTGCCTCTGCCGTCCATGTCTTCCAGAGCTTCCCGCTGCCACCGCCGCCGTTTACATAGCCGCCGGGCGCCATAGATGTACGATAATAAGCCATCAGGCAATCAGGAGGCTGCTGGTGTCTGATTGGCTGAGGCATTACCGTACATCTCCTGAACGGAGGTAACTGCGCCGCTCAGTGTGTATGTACGGTAATGCCAGGGCCAATCAGACGCCAGCAGCCGCCTGATTGGCTGATGGCTTATTATCGTACATCTACGGTGCCCGGCTATGTACAGCGGCGGTGGCGGTGGTAAGCTCCGGCAGGGTCCGGTGGCACCGCAGTGGCACAGTGTGTCTGGCTGTGTGCATGTCTGACTGTGTGTGTGTGTCTTACTGTGTGTGTGTGACTGTGTGTGTCTGACTGTGTGTGTGTGTCTGTGTCTGACTGTGTGTGTGTGTGACTGTGTGTGTCTGTGTCTGACTGTGTGTGTGTATGTGTGTGCGTCTGTATCTGACTGTGTGTGACAGTGTGTGTCTGTGTCTGACTGTGTGTGTGTGTGTGTGTGTGACTGTGTGTGTCTGTGTCTGACTGTGTGTGTGACTGCAGAGGAATATTGGGGGTTGATGGAGGCTGTATTCCCCCACCACCACTGTAATACTATAATATATGGAGGACTACGGGGGTGCATTACACTATATGGAGCACAATGGGGTGCATTATATTATCTAGAGGACTATGGCGTGCATTGCACTATATGGAGGACTACAGGGTTGCATTACACTATATGGAGCACTATGGGGTGCATTATATTATCTAGGGGACTATGGCGTTCATTACACTATATGGAGGACTACGGGGTGCATTATAACATATGGAGGACTTTGATGATGCATTATAATTTATGGAGACAATTATACTATATGGAAGCCATTATAATACTTAGAGGGCTCTGTGGGAGCATGATAATACTTGAAGGGGTATGAGGGAGCCTCTATACTTTATGCAGGGCTATTTTAGGGCTGTGTGGTGGCCATAATACAGTGTGAAGAGATGTAGGGGTCATTATTCTATATGTGGGTCCATTATACTGTGTGGGGGTCATAGTGGGAATCATACCATAGAAGAGGGGGTAGTCTTATACGGCGAGTATATCCCAAACTCCATATTTTAAGTGGAAAAGTTGGGGGTCGTCTTATACGCCGGAAAATACGGTAATCAAAATTCACTTATTATACACCAAAGAGAAAGCAAAAAAAACTAACAGACATTTAAAAACAATTAAAAGGTGGAACAACCACCTGAAGAGACTGTAGTCTTGTAATAACACTCACATTAAACCACTCTTTGGTACAATGAAAATATCAACAAATAAGAGTGGGTGGATGATGGGGAACACAGTTGTAAATTAAGGGCAATACTGTAGAATAAACCTTGTCACACAAATACAAATTGCAATGAGACCGGTATCCAAGATGGAACAATACATAAACCTATCAATAGCAATGTAGAGAGAAACACACTTTGTATCAAAGAGATTATGGCTGTAACAACATGAATTGAACAAATGACCAAAATGGTCTATCAGTGCAATGCCAAAATTGCCCAAAAAGGGCTATATCTCAAAAAAGTTGCATACAGGTGAAAAAAGGATATATGTGTACCTGTGGACCAAAATATGACCACACTTTCCCTGAATGGTAGAACAAGTAGTATGTGTATTGCCTACATAAAATGCTAGAGGAGAAACAAAGTGCTGTAATTAATAAATTCCCTAAAAAAGGAATATTATCCAACTGTGATAAAAGGAATATGCCAGCATGCCCTAAAATGGAGAAAATGAAAAGAAAATCGATATATCAAAGGACTGCTGGTGCACAGTCAGTGCAGCAGCATCCAACATATAATTACCAATGTCCCCATCATCCTGAAGACCAGACGCACAAAGTGCCCTCTACTGACGTGTATCGCCGCCTAGGAGACGGCTTCCTAAGGGGAGGAAGCTGTTGCAATCCTGCTTTCCATCATAATTTATAGCCAAGTAATGCGGTATGATGCAGCCCACCTGTAACTCTATCTCAGTCTGCAGCCGCAAGACCGGATGCAGAGGGGCGGGATTGAGATGAGCGTGATGACGCAGGGTGTTGCGTCATCATGCAGCAAGAACTTGCTGTTTGTATATGCCATCGCTTAGCGACGGTAGTGCAGGCGCAGACCGGCCGGTCTTTCAGTGATGCACATGCGCACTTCAAGGAGGCTGTTTATAACATAGGTGGCGGTATTTTAGAAATTACGGTGGTATAATCAAAGGTTAAGGAAAGGAGGGGAATGAAAAAACAAAAAGGTAGACCCATCAGAGACCAACTGTTAGTATGTATTTTGTATATATCAATGTGAACCAAGGGTAAACCAGAAAAAAGGTAAAGGAGGTTAAAAAACAGGAAACAGGAGTACAGGGAACTCCACAAAAGACTCAAAACCTATAACCTATAAAAAAGTTGGAAAGGAAGAGGTTAATTATGGTACATACTATAATAACAAGGCATCCAAGAGGTCTTAAAGCACAGGACCTAGTGGGAAAAAGGGGGTAAGGGAAGGGCGACCAAACAAGTACGGGAAAACAGATTGGAGACTGTGTATAGAAAAGTTATGCACCTCCACAAACAGGCAGAACAATACAAGAATTGCAGAGAGAGGGGGAGCTACCCAAAGGAAGTATAATAAAAGGTCTACTCCCCCCACCTCCCCCCCCAAAGGCAATCGGACACAACTTATATGCACCATATGGTGCAAACGCCCGATCAGTTATAAAAGGCTCCCAGCTCAGGGAATATTCCCGGCCAGAAATGCCAATCCTTTATTCCCAATAGACCACACGTAAAAACCATCAAAGCTTAAGGAAAGTCCTTTCTTGGGCTTGATAAATAAGATCCAGGGTTTTCAAGCAACCGTGATGGGGTTCCACGTTCGGGATGATAATACTGGTACAGCAAACAGCACAGCTCCAGATACTTCCAATAATCCATACACATGTTGTCCAGATGTCAAAAAACTGCTCTGGATATAAGACACCTGTGGAAAAAAGATAATGTTAATGAGATGGACCACCAGTGTCCAAGGTATCCATCTGAAGGTCCAACGAGAGAATCCGTTTCCTTCCACCAATCGATACGTTCATGGACATCCTATCTTATATATAAAAGCCGGAGGGATTTGTGACGTAACATCCGTCACTTTGTCCCAACGTCTGGCAGAGCTACACCCGCTCAGGGTGAGCCAAGATGGCGGCCGTAAGCGGGAGCCGGGACTCATAGAGCCCACCATGCTTACGGCCGCCCCTAACACACACACCACACACACACCACACACACCACACACACACACAGTTGCCTATACTTACCACCTCTCCTCCGTCTTCTCCGCCGCCCCTGGAGAACTGGATCCAACATGGCGTCCGGGAAGTCTCGCGAGACTTCCCGGACGCCATATTGGATTCATGGCTCCAGGGGCGGCGACATACTTTCTCCAAGATGGCGTCCGGGAAGTCTCGCGAGACTTCCCGGACGCCATCTTGCAAAAAGTATGTCGCCGTCCCCCAGAGGACTGAATCCAATATGGCCTCCGGGAACTCTCGCGAGAGTTCCCGGACGCCATATTGGATCCAGTCCTGGGTGCGGCGACATGTCGGACTCAGGAAGACGCAGGCGGCAGGGAACAAGCAGGGACGGTGGTAAGTATATCGGAGTGTGTGTGTGTGTCTGTCCGTCCGCCCCACCGCTGACCACTCTGCCCACACAGTGCCGCTGCACTGACCACCCTGCCCACACAGCGCCGCTGCGCTCACCACCCTGCCCACACAGCGCCGCTGCGCTCACCACCCTGCCCACACAGAGCCGCTGCGCTGCCCACCCTGCCCACACAGCGCCGCTGCGTTGACCACCCTGCCCACACAGCGCCGCTGCGCTCACCACCCTGCCCACACAGCGGCGCTGCGCTCACCACACTGCCCACACTGCGCCACTGCGCTGACCACCCTGCCCACACAGCACCTCTCCACCCTGCCAACACAGCGCCGCTGCGCTCACCACACTGCCCACACTGCGCTGCTGCGCTGACCACCCTGCCCACTGCGCTGCTGCGCTGACCACCCTGCCCACCGCGCTGCTGCGCTGACCACTCTGCCCACCGCACTCGCTGCTAACCACTGAGCCACCGCGCAGTGCTAACCACTGAGCCACCGTGCAGTGCTAACCATTGAGCCACCGTGCAGTGCTAACCACTGAGCCACCGTGCAGTGCTAACCACTGAGCCACCGCGCAGTGCTAACCACTCAGCCACCGCGCAGTGCTAACCACTGAGCCACCACGCAGTGCTAACCACTGAGCCACCGCACAGTGCTAACCACTGAGCCACCGTATTCTCTGCTAACCACTGAGCCCCTGTATACTCTGCTAACCACTAAGCTGTCTTACAGTACTCCATCCTCCCTCACCCCGCCGCTTTGTCCTCCCTCCTCCTCCTCCCACCGCTCTGTGCTCCATCCTCCCCCACCCCTGGCGCTCTGTCCTCCCCCTGGCGCTCTGTCCTCCCCCTGCCACTCTGTCCTCCCCCTGACGCTCCGTCCTCCCCCAGCCTGTGCCGCTCCATCCTCCCCCACCGCTTCCTCCTCCTTCCTTTGTCCTCTTCACCTCCGCCACTCCATCCTCCGTCCTCCCCCTGCCCCTGCTGCTCCGTCCTCCCCCACCTCGCCGCTTCATCCTACATCCTCCTCCCCCCCGCTGCTCTGTGCTCCATCCTCCCCCTGCCGTTCCTTCCTCCCCCTGCCTGTGCTGCTACATCCTCCCACACCCCGCCGCTACCTCCTCTGTCCTCCATCCTCCTCCCCCCTACTGTTCTGTCCTCCCTCCTCCCCCCTGCCACGCCGTTCTTCCCCCACCGCTCCTTCTTCAAAGTTCCTCCCAATTGAGCCCTCACCGCCTTCCTCATGCAATTTCTATATTCTACAATACCCGATGCCTTAAAATCGGGCCACCGAGAGTTCCCGGACGCCATATTGGATCCAGTCCTGGGTGCGGCGACATGTCGGCAGAACGGAGGACTCAGGAAGACGCAGGCGGCAGGGAAGAAGCATGGATTGTGGTAAATATATCGTAGTGTGTGTGTGTGTGTGTCCGTCCGCCCCACCGCGACCACCCTGCCCACAGCGCTGCACTGACCACCCTGCCCACGGCACTGCGCTGACCACTCTGCCCACGCGCTCACTGCTAAGCACTGAGCCACCGCCCAGTGCTAACCACTGAGCCACCACGCAGTGCTAACCACTGAGCCACCGCGCAGTGCTAACCACTGAGCCACCGCGCAGTGCTAACCACTGAGCCACCGCGCAGTACTAACCACTGAGCCACCGCGCAGTGCTAACCAGTGAGCCACCACGCAGTGCTAACCACTGAGCCACCGTATACTCTGCTACTCACTGAGCCACCTGTATACACACAATTCATTTCACCCCACTCCCCTAACTATTAGTAAATAAACTATATATGGATTCTAGACTACCCGATTCTTTAGAATCGGGCTGCCATCTAGTTTCTTATAAAACCCATTGAAGAGCATTTCTTCATTTAAACCCTTGGGTAACATGCTCTGTAGATTATAAATCCAACGAGTTATCTTCCTAAGAAGTTCATCAGTCATATGTGATTTCCGGATAGAGGTATGAGCTCTATCCACCACAATGATTTTCAGACCCCTGGGGGAGCCATGATGGTTAGTATGGAAATGTTTTGCTACCGATGAGATCGGCTTACCGTTTTTCAAATGTGATTCCACACAAAGAATGTTAGGAACTACGAAAGAGGGTTCAAA
This sequence comes from Allobates femoralis, assembly GCA_033576535.1. Lineage (NCBI taxonomy): Eukaryota > Metazoa > Chordata > Amphibia > Anura > Aromobatidae > Allobates > Allobates femoralis. The sequence continues at coordinate 140,811,570 of JARQOC010000009.1, forward strand.
ATCATGTCTCTGAGTGGTCTCACCAACGTACAGTTTGGGACATGTGCAACATAACACATAGATGACATTGCGTGTTCGGCAGTTGGCATAATGTTTAGTGGTGATGCCTCCCGGGTGTGCCAAATAATCAAGCTGATTCAAGGCCACCATATATTGACAGACGGAGCAGTCACCACAGGGAAAAGTGCCAATCAGTCTGCTTCCTCTCCCTAAGGGCACAGTGGGTCTACAAAAATGGCTAGTAGACAAAGAATCTTTCAGATTCTTTGCCCTTTTGGCCACTAGACGAGGTCTGGGGTCAACGAACTGTTCAATCCTAGGGTCACTACAGAGTATTGGCCAATTCCGTTTGAGCGTTCCATAAACTTCACTCCAATGGTTGTTGAAGGTCGTGATCACGCTCAGGAACTAAGGGGCCATTCTCTGTTTAGGTCTCAGCAGGAGCTGTCTCTCGGTAGCTACAGTGGTTTTAAAGGCACCCAAAATTACCTTCTGCGGATAACCTGTCTTTTTAAATCTCAACGTAAGGTCACGAGCCTCGTTCTGAAAGGTTGCCTCGTTGGAACAATTCTTCTTAGTGTGGAAAAATTGGCCCTTCGGAATGGCATCTCTCATATATTGGGGATGAAAGCTCTGATAGTGAAGCAAACTGTTTGTCGCAGTGTCTTTCCTGTAAAGGGAAGTGATGATCTTACCCTCCTCTGTTGTATTTTTAAGTCCAGAAACACCACTTCAGTCCATGAGTGCTGTGACATTAATCTGATGTTCAGATTGTTGGAGTTCAATGTCCCAATGAAGTTAAGGCAGTCATCCAAGGTACCTGTCCAAAAGAATAGAATGTCGTCTATGAATCTGTACCAGATGCACAAACTTGGCAAAATCCGGATGGGTGCGAACGCAGATGTCTTCCCAACATCCCAAAAACAAATTAGCGTAGGATGGTGCGCATTTCGCACCCATCGCGGTACCGGATACCTGCCTGTAGAATGTTCTGTCAAAGGTGAAATAGCTGTTATCCAATATAATCCGGAGAAGGTCCAGCAAGAAAGAGTCATGCAAGCAGTTCCCAGTCATCTGTTTGTCTAGGAAGTAAGAGACAGCATGGACACCCAGATCATGTCCTATAGATGTATATAGACTTTCCACGTCCATTGTGATCATCAACATGTTACGTGGAAAATTCACTTCACTAAGTTGACAAATGAGGTGTGATGAATCCCTCACATAGGACTGGAGGGAGAGTACATATGTCTGTAGATAAAAATATACATACATACATGGTCTCTCGAAAAGCCCACCAATACCAGCCACAATAGGTCTACCAGGTGGCTTAGTCAAAGACTTGTGCACTTTAGGTAAAATGTACAGGGTGGGAACAATTGGATGTTTATTAATTAAGAAGTCCTTTTCTTTCTTAGTGATAATACCCATGTCAAGTCCTCGAAAAACTAGGTTCTCCAGTTTGCGTTTGAAAACATCTGTTGGATCTGATGGTAGTTTCAAATAGTTGAACGATGGATCATGTTGTCTTCCTACCTCCTCCAAGTAAAGGGAAACAGGCCACAAGACTACATTTCCCCCCTTATCCGCTTCCTTTATTAGGAAGTCCTTATGTTCTTTAAGGTTCATCAATGCTACACGTTCATCCCGTGAAAGGTTGTTACCCTGAAAGCTGTTGACCTTACAGTCCCTGATTTCCTTAGTCATAACATCAAAGAATAACTGTACTTAGTAACATAGTAACATAGTTTTTTAAGGTTGAAGGAAGACTTTAAGTCCATCTAGTTCAACCCATAGCCTAACATGTTGATCCAGAGGAAGGCAAAAAAAAACCCCATGTGGCAACACTAATCTCCACATTGGGGGAAAAAATTCCTTCCTGACTCCAGATACGGCAATCAGACTAATTCCCTGGATCAACGCCCTATCAAAGAATCTAGTATATATAACTGGTAATATTATAGTGTGGGAAGAGCGAAAAGGGAGGTGCAGCCTGAGAAGGAACCCTACCAGTGAAGGGTTTCTTGTTCGATATCATACCTGAGGTATTCTGTTCATCCACCAATTCCAAAAGATTTTGGAAGGCCTATCCTGTAGAGGCAGAGAGTCAATGACAGATGGACAGTTGTACATCAGTTTAAAGGTCAGTTGTCTGCAAAAAAGGTAGATGTCCTTAGTTAATTCAAATTTGTCCAATTGATGCATTGGAGAGAATGACAGACCCTTTTTAAGTATTAATCATTCAGACTCAGACAACTGATAATCCGACAAATTAATGATTTGGAGGTCCATACTCACATCACTATTAGTTGGTTCGCCCATCACCATCTCCTCCCCAGTCTTGCTCCCAACGGTAGTAGTGGAGACCATTTGCCTGTTCGAGGATTCCGGTTGCGAAGATTTGGCGGACTTACGCCTCCCTCTCCTGGTGGATGATCGAGCTCTGAATCCTCCCCGGATAAAAAATCCTCCCCTGTAGATGATGTTGATGGAGCTGATGCAGCTGAGGTGGACTCTTCCCTCTCTTCAAAGGGTCTGGAAGGTTTTTTGGGGGGTTGGCCAGATCTAGGAGGCCTATGCGGTCTATTAGGCCTATTAGGTTTGTTTGGTTTATTAGGTCTAGGGGGTCTAGGATTATCTCTATGCGTCCACTTGTAGACTTGTTCCTCCTCTAGATCCCTCTTATCCCGGCTGATCTTCTGTTGCTTACCCCTAATGATATAATCTTCATAACGGTCGATGATATCCTTGAGTTTAGTTCTAAAAGGTACCACCTCTTTAACTAGATCAAAATCCTTAAGCTTCCCTTCCAAATTTTTAATTTCTGTTTTAAGTTTATTCAGTAAAGCCTTATCATGCTCGATTAACATTTGTATCAGGATTTGGGAGCATTTGGACAGGCCGGACTTCCATATCTGTTTAAATCCAGCATCAACCTCCCAGGCTGGAAAAATCTGTGCCCGTAGCCCTCTGGGTGCTACCCCTAGTTTCTCATATTCCTCCAAAGCCTTAATATTCGAGTATGTTTTGCACATAAGCTTATGTAGTTTTATGAGACGAGTCGAGATGCCCTTGAAGGAGTGATCCTCCACCAAGGGTTCTCTTGCACTGAAAATACCACCAGTATAATTCCTCCAAGAAGCTTCTCTAGATTCTAAATCCATACCAAGGAGAGAAGAAGAAAGACAAATCAGATCAATATTCAGAGAATTCCACTTATCTGACGTGCTCACCCAGAAAAGGTGACAAAAGGGAACACCAAATAAATCGTATTGAAAAAGTGTGATTCGGGGGCACAGTCAAATGATCCACCAATCACATGCTTGAGGGATTAAATCAGTTAAATAGCAAAAGAAGCATGTATACACGACCGAGATCAGGGAAGTAAGAAAAACTCAGATGAGTAATCAAAAATTCACTTATTATACACCAAAGAGAAAGCAAAAAAACTAACAGACATTTAAAAACAATTAAAAGGTGGAACAACCACCTGAAGAGACAGTGGTCTTATAATAACACTCACATTAAACCACTCTTTAGTACAATGAAAATATCAACAAATAAGAGTGGGAGGATGATGGGGGACACAGTTGTAAATCAAGGGCAATACTGTAGAATAAACCTTGTCACACAAATACAAATTGCAATGAGACCGGTATCCAAGATGGAACAATATATAAACCTATCAATAGCAATGTAGAGAGAAACACACTTTGATTCAAAGAGATTATGGCTGTAGCAACATGAATTAAACAAATGACCAAAATGGTCGATTAGTGCAATGCCAAAATTGCCCAAAAAGGGCTATATCTCAAAAAAGTTGCATACAGGTGAAAAATCCCGCCCCTCTGCATCCGGTCTTGCGGTCTCATTGCAATTTGTATTTGTGTGACAAGGTTTATTCTACAGTATTGCCCTTGATTTACAACTGGGTCCCCATCATCCACCCACTCTTATTTGTTGATATTTTTATTGTACTAAAGAGTGGTTTAATGTGAGTGTTATTATAAGACCACAGTCTCTTCAGGTGGTTGTTCCAACTTTTAATTGTTTTTAAATGTCTGTTAGTTTTTTTGCTTTCTCTTTGGTGTATAATAAGTGAATTTTTGATTACTCATCTGAGTTTTTCTTACTTCCCTGATCCCGGTCGTGTATACATGCTTCTTTTGCTAATTAACTTATGTACAGTACTATGAAGAGATGAGCGGATGGAGGATCGAGTTTGAATGGAATTTCTTGAGTTTCAAGACATCATGTGAATTCAAACATTTTGTGATTCGATTTACAAAAAAAACACTTTCTTGCACTGCTGAAGTATCAAAGAGCAGGATAATGTCATTTTGCATTGCTGCATGGGCTTCCACAAAATGCACTGTAACTATGACATCTAATAGATTTACATTAAACAGGGGGGGTCATTTCTGGGGTCACCACAGATCAGCGGTTCACAGAAGTCCACAGTTTGCAGGCAGGGTCGGTTTCCATCTCTAGAGTCACTAATGAAGTCTTTCCCCTGTAGAGTGTAAGCTCTTAGGTTACGGTCACACTACCACCAAGTATCTGCCAAAAGGATGCATTCTTTTCATCTTTAAATTTCTGCAAACGGATGCCTTAATGCACCCATAGACTCCAATACAAAAAAAACGCATGGCCAAATTGCTATGCGTTTGGCACGTTTTTTGTAGTGCACATCAAAATGTGGTCTGCAGTGTTTTTTGAGCCATTTTGGGAAACGGATGAGTTAATTTAACATTGAAGTCTATGGAAACCGTATCCGTTAACGCATGGTACATACTATACATGTACCATGCGTTAACGCATGAGATAATGTATGTGTCAAAAAGGGATGAATGCTCTTCGTAGAAAAGAGACTGCTGTAAACAGTATTTTACATTATGAGGGCTGTCAGGTTCTTACCATCAAGTTGTTGTACCCTGAAATCCAAAAAGACCACTTCATCCAAGGAATGGTGGGAAGTCAACACGATGTTGAGTGAGTTTGAATTAAGATCCTTGATGAAATCCATGCAGTCCTCTGTAGACCCTGTCCAAAAAAATAGGATGTCATCGATGTATCTGTACCAATGAAGCACAGATACAGCAAATTTCGGATGGGCGCGCAAAAATAGGTTGGCGTAAGAAGGCTCGCATTTCACACCCATCGCAGTCCCAGCAATCTGCCTATAAAAGGCACGGTCAATGGTAAAATAATTGTTATGCAGGATCATTTGTAAAAGGTCCAAGATGAAGGAATCATGGAGTCGTGTCCCCGTAGATTTTTGATTCAAGAAGTGTGAGACATCACCCACTCCCAAAGACTGTCCAATGCAGGTATAAAGACCTTCAACATCCATTGTTATCCACACAACATAGGAGGATAACGTCACATGTTGACTATTCGATCACCTGTATGTATGCATGGTAATTAATTCACGCTCACAGAACACTATGCACGTTTTCATTTTTTGATCTTTAATAAAGATGTATCCCATTTCTTTAGAACCGCGATCACCATAGCGGAAAGCGAACATTCCAAAACAATGCACGCTATCTTTTGATTTTCCCTAGGTAACATCCCTAGTTGTGTGTATACATTGTTTGATTTTCAATATGTGTTATTTCTAATATAGCTCCAGGTGGAACTATGTTTAGATCAATAAGGCACAACAGTCTTATCTGAATTTTATGATGAATGATCATGTAAGCCTATGTTTATTGCATGTATTTTGATTTCTTACAGTATCAGTCGCATTGATAAAGGCCTCAGCCAAAAGGTTTGTTTTTTGGACTGATATAAATAAAAGACATTGCTTGCATCACAACAGTTTCAACCACTCATTTTTTCTCGAGTGCTGAAGTTATCTTATATACTTTGCGATTTTTTCTTCAGAGCACCGAATGAGTCGATGAGCCAGGATATACTGGACAATTGTGCATCCAGGAGGCCCAAGTCCTTGTTGTGTTGGTGGCAGCGACGCAACACTCACGCTTCCTTGCTCTGCCCTCTCCCCCCAACCTAGCACAACAGAAATGTGATCAAGATCTCCCTCATCTGCTGAATCTTCCATGACCATTGCCATTTCGTCCTCCATTTCTTCCTCGGTTCTACACCATCAACAGTTTGGCTGCTACCATGCGCCCTCATTGTTCCCTCTCCCCCACCCTCCCATGCCAGCCGCCTTGGTGCTGCCGATCATCTAGACCTTTGAGATCTTGTTATCCCTTCTGCATACACCTCCTCCTGTACTTTCTCCCCTTTCTCTTGGCCCACCACCTGACTTGAAATACTGGTTAAAGTGTGCTCCAGCATGTAGATGACCGAAATAGTCATGCTGATAATGGCATCGTCAGTGCTAAACATCTTAGTAGCCATTAGAGATAAGTGATGTTCAATTAGAATTGTTCTCCAATTTCAAATTTGTACTGTTTTGGGCTATGTTCGAGTCATTCGAACAATTTGCTAAAAATCCGGTGATTCGAGTTTCTGTTCGATAACGCTTCGTTCACCAAAAGCGTTACAGACTTTTCACAGTAATGCTTTTGGTGAATGTAATTATGAGTTTCAGTGTCTAGGAATAAATAACGGGCGGGAGGGGGCTGTGGAGACGTGTGTGCTGAAATAATGCAGATCTACATTTTTTTCTCTTTGTACCACCCACTGTAAGTAAGCGGCAGTGTGTCAGCCTATCAACACGCATAGAGGAAAGTGCATTTTTTTTTAACACAAGGATCTGTGTCATTAGCTGGGCATGTTACAAGCCCTTGCCATATAAAACCCGTCCATTTTACTCTGCTCGCCATTTTCTCAGTGCTGCAGCTCAGTGTCAGACAGCTCCGCTGCTGGTGCTGCTGTGTGAATACAGACCAAGCTAGATAGCGATTCAATTGCAATTTAGATAGAGAGATAGTTTATAGGTTTAGGGATCACCGCCTGTCTGTAATAGGCATTTTTTACTGCATCTAGCCCAGTCAATCTATATTGGCTAGTAGCAGTGTGACAGGCATTGGTGTAGCACTGTTGTGAAGAAAGCTGCACCGCCTGTCTGTAATAGCCACTTTTTACTGTATCTAGACCAGTCAATCTATATTGGCTAGTAACATTGTATGCCAGGCATTGGTGTAGCACTGTTGTGAAGAAAGCTACACCACCTGTCTGTAATTGCCATATTTTAGTGCATGTAGCCAAGCAAATCCTTTTGGGCTACTAACACAGTTTGGCTATGTAGCTGTACTTCAGTGTTCTTTTGAAAATTACTGCCACACAGCGCATAAAACATTTTTGTATTGCATCTGCCCAAAACTAGTTACCAAAACTATTTATGCTAGTACCACAGTTTGACTATGTAGCTGTACTTCAGTGTTCTTATGAAAAGTACCGCCACACAGCACAGAAAACCCTATTGTATTGCTTCTGCCAAAAACTAGTTACAAAAACTATTTACGCTAGTACCACTGTTTTACTACGTAGCTGTACTTCAGTGTTCTTTTGAAAAGTACCACCACGCAGTGGAGAAAACCCTATTGTATTGCATCTGCCAAAAACTAGTTACCAAAACGATATACGCTAGTACCACTCTTCGACTACATAGCAGTACTTCACTGTTCTTTTGAAAAGTATCGGCACACAGCACAGAAAACACTTTTGTATTGCATCTGCCCAAAATTAGTTACCAAACCTATTTACGCTAGTACCACTGTTTTACATCTGCAAAAAACTAATTACGAAAACCTATTTAGGTTAGTACCACTGTTTGGCTACTCAGCTCTGCTAGTTTTACATCCATTGTTTGTTGTGTCAACAACAGCAGAGTTGCCAATTACCCTCCAAAATGAGTGGTAAAAGGTCTGCTGATGGTGAAAAGAGGAATAGGTGTGTTAGAAAGTGTAAAAACCTTTGTGTCCATGGGGTAGGTGCTAAAGTAACAGAAACATCTGGTGAACAAATACCGTCTTCAAGCCAAAATAAAATGTCTACTTCTTTTCATGGATAATCCGATATCATCCCTCTCTTACGCAGCAGAGCATCGCTAAAACTTGTAGATGAGGCCCAAAAACAGCAGGTGCTTCAGTGGATATCAAGCGCTCCATTAAGTGGGCTCTCCTCCACCTCAACTTCAACATCACAAACCCTCCATTCCTCAGAGGTGTCACCCCAATTGCACTTGCTTCCTCACAGCTCACAAGTCTCCATCCGCCCTATTGACTATGGGTTAACACAGATGGGGGAGTCTGCAGAGCTGTTCACTCATACTATAGCCTGGGAATCAGAGGTCTGCTCCAAAGCTTTATTAAGTGAAGACAAGGAAAAGATCTGCACCGATGCCCAAAATCTTTGTGAGTCGGATCCAGGCCCAGATGAACAAGGGTCCGAGCATAATGTAGACCCTCATTCCCAAACTGTAACCCCTGTTGGAGACAATGAAGCAGATGATGATGAGACTCAGATACCTCATTGTACTGACAACGTGACTTTGTGCTCAGGGCAGGAAAAGGTTGGCTCTGAGGACGACGAGTGTGATAACACACAGGGTGATGATGAGGTTGGAGATCCCACTTACTATCAACCCATAGGCAGGCAGTTGATGAGCTCATGAGAGTAGATGGAGGAGGATGCTAGTGACGAGGTTAGGTTGCGGCTTCCTGGACAGAGACAGAGTTCTGGAAGCATGTCAACTACTGCGTCCTGAGCCACAACTCTGCCTCTGTGCAGAAGTTGTGATGGCTCTGCAGGTCTCATGGGCGCTAAGCCTTGCGTAGCCTGGGCCATTTTTCAGATCGCAAAGGATGACCCAAGTCACGTTATCTGCCAAATTTGTAAACAAAAACTGAGTAGAGGTAAAAAAAATCAATAGTTTGAGTACTTCATGCATGAACCGTCACATGGACATGAAGCATAAGTGACAGTGGGAAGCTCACTGTGCTACAATGCGGCCTAGTGGGCCTGGCCAACCACCGTCTGCCCCATCAAGTGCATCCGCGGCCTCTTCATCCTCTATGACTGTGGGGACAGCAGTCAGACAGGCTTTCGGCCGCAGAACTTCCACCTCTTTACTCGCAACAGCTAGTTTGATTGACAGGTTGTCAGCTGTTTTGGAAGTGGAAACACCTGCTGGTGTTGAGCGCTGTCAGACATCGACAGCACCACCTTTTCATGAATGCAACGTAAAAAGTCCGCCTGCACCTCTCTCACAGACCAGCAGTTTGTCTGGGACATCCTGCTCAACCCTGTCTCAGCACAGCAGCCAGACCTCGGTCCCTCAGATGTGGACAAAAGACCATTTCCTCCCACCCGTGCCAAAGCTAAGAGATTGAATTTCACCATCTGCAAGCTGTTGGCTACGGAACTGCTGCCTTTCCGTCTGGTGGATACAGAGAATTTTCGAGACCTTATGGCCATCGCAGTGCCCCAGTACCAGATGCCCAGTCGCTACTACTTCTCAAAGAAAGCTTTGCCTGCGCTACACCAGCATGTCACCTAGAAGACGGAGGTGGGGCGAGCCGGAAGACAGGTGAGTATCCTCACTGAGGATTTTTTTACTTTTACTGTGGAGGAGCGGGGGCCAGGAGGAGCGGGGGGCCGTGGGGAGCGGAATATCGCCATATACCATAGTGCTGCTATACATGTACTGTAGTGTACCGCCATATACTATAGTGCTGCTATACATGTACTATAATGTACCGCCATATACTATTGTGCTGCTATACATGTGCTATAAAATACCACCATATACTATAGAGCTGCTATACATGTACTGTAATGTACCGCCATATACCATAGCGCTGCTATACATGTACTATAATGTACCGCCATATACTATAGTGCTGTTATACATGTAGTGTAATGTACCGCCATATACCATAGCGCTGCTATACATGTATAACAGCAGTATAGTATATGGAGGTACATTATAGTACAAGTACTACAATGTACGGCCATATACCATAGTGCTGCTATACATGTTCTGTAATGTACCGCCATATACTATAGTGCTGCTATACATTTACTATAATGTACCGCCATATACTATAGTGCTGCTATGCATGTACTGTAATGTACCACCATATACCATAGCGCTGCTATATATATATATGTAGTTCACTCATGTTGACTGAACAAGTTCTGTCAGTCACAGTATGTCAACTGCATACATATTCTAGAATACCCGATGTGTTAGAATCGGGCCACCATCTAGTGTGACATAAAGTTAAAAGAGGTGCATGAAACTCACAGGAGCATAAGGTTGAAGTGTGTATATTACATACTAGCTGTGAGCCCGATGCAAATGCATCGGGATTCTAGAACGTGCATTAATTTGATTATAGTAGTTATAGCTGTTAGCCTGATGCAAATGCATCGGGTATCTAAAATATGTTTATTGTTTTTTTAAACATTTTTAAATAATAATCGCATCATCAATAGCAATAATATAAGCCATAGCATTATTATTAGCAGTATTAGCAGTATTAATAGCATTATTAGCAGTATTATGAGCATTAATAACAGTATTAATAGCATTAATAGCATTATTTATTAGCATTAATAGCATTATTAATAGCATTATTAGCATTAATAATAGCATTAATAACATTATTAATAGCATTAATAGCATTATTATTAGCATTAATAGCATTATTATTAGCATTAATAGCATTAATAATAACATTATTAGCATTAATAATAGCATTAATAACATTATTAATAGCATTATTAGTATTATTATTAGCATTAATAGCATTAATAATAGCATTATTAGCATTAATAATAGGATTAATAACATTATTAATAGCATTAATAGCATTATTATTAGCATTAATAGCATTAATAATAGCATTATTAGCATTAATAATAGCATTAATAACATTATTAATAGCATTAATAGCATTATTATTAGCATTAATAGCATTATTATTAGCATTAATAGCATTAATAATAGCATTAATAACATTATTAATAGCATTAATAGCATTATTATTAGCATTAATAGCATTATTATTAGCATTAATAGCATAAATAATGCCATTAATAGGATAAATATTAGCATTGATAGCATTAATAGCTTAATTAATCGCATTAATAGCATTATTAATAGCATTAATAGCATTATTATTAGCATTAATAGCATTAATAGGATAAATATTAGCATTAATAGCATTATTAATAGCATTATTATTGGCATTAATAGCATTAATAATAGCATTATTAGCATTAATAATAGCATTAATAACATTATTAATAGCATTAATAGCATTATTATTAGCATTAATAGCATTAATAATACCATGAATTAAATAAATATTAGCATTAATAGCAATAATAGCATAATTAATAGCATTAATAGCATTATTAATAGCATTAATATCATTAATAGGATAAATATTAGCATTAATAGCATTATTAATAGCATTAATAATACCATTAATAGGATAAATATTAGCATTAATAGCATTAATAGCATAATTAATAGCATTAATAGCATTATTAATAGCATTAATAGCATTATTATTAGCATTAATAGCATTAATAATAGCATTATTAGCATTAATAATAGCATTAATAACATTATTAATAGCATTATTATTAGCATTAATAGCATTAATAACATTATTATTAGCATGAATAGCATTATTAATAGCATTAATAGGATTAATAGCATTATTAATAGCATTATTAATAGCATTAATAGCATAAATAATAGAATTAATAGCATAAAAAATAGCATTAATAGCATTAGTATTAGCATAAAGAGCATTAATAGCAATATTATTAGCATGAATAGCATTATTAATAGCATTAATAGCATTAATAGGATAAATATTAGCATTAATAGCATTAATAGCATAATTAATAGCATTAATAGCATTATTAATAGCATTAATAGCATTATTATTAGCATTAATATTAATGCTAATAATGCTGCTATTATTAATGCTAATAGCATTAATAACATTATTAATAGCATTAATAGCATTAATAGCATTATTATTAGCATTAATAGCATTAATAATACCATTAATAGGATAAATATTAGCATTAATAGCATTAATAGCATAAATAATAGCATTAATAGCATTATTAATAGCATTAATAGCATTATTATTAGCATGAATAGCATTAATAATAGCATTATTAGCATTAATAATAGCATTAATAGCATTATTAATAGCATTAATAGCATTATTATTAGCATAAATAGCATTAATAATAGCATTATTAGCATTAATAATAGCATTAATAACAATTTTAATAGCATTAATAGCATTATTATTAGCATTAATAGCATTAATAATAGCATTATTAGCATTAATAATAGCATTAATAACATTATTAATAGCATTAATAGCATTATTATGAGCATTAATAGCATTAATAGTATTATTAATAGCATGAATAGCATTATTAATAGCATTAATAGGATTAATAGCATTATTAATAGCATTAACAGCATAAATAATAGAATTAATAGCATAAAAAATAGCATTAATAGCATTAGTATTAGCATAAAGAGCATTAATAGCAATATTATTAGCATGAATAGCATTATTAATAGCATTAATAGCATTAATAGGATAAATATTAGCATTAATAGCATTAATAGCATAATTAATAGCATTAATAGCATTATTAATAGCATTAATAGCATTATTATTAGCATTAATAGCATTAATAATAGCATTATTAGCATTAATAATAGCATTAATAACATTATTAATAGCATTAATAGCATTATTATTAGCATTAATAGCATTATTATTAGCATTAATAGCATTAATAATACCATTAATAGGATAAATATTAGCATTAATAGCATAAATAATAGCATTAATAGCATTATTAATAGCATTAATAGCATTATTATTAGCATTAATAGCATTAATAATAGCATTATTAGCATTAATAATAGCATTAATAACATTATTATTAGCATTAATAGCATTATTTGTATTGAATTATTTATTATTTTTTATTTTTTTTTTTATTATTTTTTAATTATTTTTTAATTATTTTTTTTATTATTAAATTTATTATTTAGGCTGAGACCCAGTTCTCATTCAGGTCCGCTGGAAGGGCTGATATAATTAGCATATATTTAATTTTTTTATTATTATTTTTATTGAATTATTTATTATTTTTTATTTATTTTTTTATTATTTTTTAATGATTTTTTAATTCTTTTTTTTATTATTAAATTTATTATTTAGGCTGAGACCCAGCTCTCATTCAGGTCCGCTGGAAGGGCTGATTTAATTAGCATATATTTAATTTTTTTATTATTATTTTTATTGAATTATTTATTATTTTTTATTTATTTTTTTATTATTTTTTAATTATTTTTTAATTATTTTTTTTATTATTAAATTTATTATTTAGGCTGAGACCCAGTTCTCATTCAGGTCCGCTGGAAGGGCTGATATAATTAGCATATATTTAATTTTTTTATTATTATTTTTATTGAATTATTTATTATTTTTTATTTATTTTTTTATTATTTTTTAATTATTTTTTTTATTATTAAATTTATTATTTAGACTGAGACACAGTTCTCATTCAGGTCCGCTGAAATTTTATTATTTTTTAATTATTTTTTAATTATTTTTTTTATTATTAAATTTATTATTTAGGCTGAGACACAGTTCTCATTCAGGTCCGCTGAAATTTTATTATTTTTAAATTATTTTTTAATTATATTTTTTATTATTAAATTTATTTGTTCCCATTGAAATACATTAGCGGTGTGTCCGGGATTTTATGGCCGCCGACCTGGTTCTATTTGTCGGCCCTAAAATCGCGGACACACCGCTAATGCATGTCTATGGGCAGTGAGCTCGAATTCTGATTGGTCGGCGACCAATCCGAAATCGGGCTGACTGCCCATAGAGATGCATTAGCGGTGTGTCGGCGATTTTAGGGCCGACAAATAGAACCAGGTGGCCGGCCATAAAATCGCCGACACACCGCTAATGTATTTGAATGGGAAAGGAGGGGCTCTTCTGATTGGCTGAGGGCAGTAGAGAGCGACCAATCAGAAGAGCCCCTCAGATGTCATTAAGATAGAATGGCGGATTTGTCGTCCATTCTATGTTAATGATAACTGAAGAGGACGTCGGAGCTGGAAGTTGGCGGAAAGAAGACAGAAGATCCCCGGGGCCGGACGAAGAGGCGGAGATGGCGGAAAGAAGAGAGAAGACCCCCGGGGCCGGATGAAGAGGACGCCTGGCCGGACGGAGGACTTGTGGATCGGACGGACGATCAGATGATTAAGAAGGCATGTAAGTGATCGACGGGGACGTTAGGGTTAGGGGACGGCGGGGGCTTCGGGTGTAGGGCTTTAGGTGTTAGCGACAGCGGCGGGGGAAAGCGGCGGGGGAAAGCGGCGGGAACTTAGGAGTCGGCGGGGCTTAGGGGGTAGGGGCATAGGTGTGGCGGGTCGGGGCTTAGGGTGTAGGGGTGCGGCGGACTTAGGGGTTAGGGGCATAGGTGCGGCGGGTCGGGGCTTAGGGTGTAGGGGTTTTGCGGACTTAGGGGGTAGGGGCTTAGGTGCGGCGGGTCGGGGCTTAGGGTGTAGAGGTGCGGCGGACTTAGGGGGTAGGGGCATAGGTGCGGCGGGTCGGGGCTTAGGGTGTAGGGGTTTTGCGGACTTAGGGGGTAGGGGCTTAGGTGTGCGGCGGGTCGGGGCTTAGGGTGTAGGGGTGCGGCGGACTTAGGGGGTAGGGGCATGTGTGCGGCGGGTCGGGGTTTAGGGTGTAGGGGTGCGGCGGACTTAGGGGGTAGGGGCATAGGTGCGGCGGGTCGGGGCTTAGGGTGTAGGGGTTTTGCGGACTTAGGGGGTAGGGGCTTAGGTGCGGCGGGTCGGGGCTTAGGGTGTAGAGGTGCGGCGGACTTAGGGGGTAGGGGCATAGGTGCGGCGGGTCGGGGCTTAGGGTGTAGGGGTTTTGCGGACTTAGGGGGTAGGGGCTTAGGTGTGCGGCGGGTCGGGGCTTAGGGTGTAGGGGTGCGGCGGACTTAGGGGGTAGGGGCATAGGTGCGGCGGGTCGGGGCTTAGGGTGTAGGGGTGCGGCGGACTTAGGGGGTAGGGGCATAGGTGCGGCGGGTCGGGGCTTAGGGTGTAGGGGTGCGGCGGACTTAGGGGGTAGGGGCATAGGTGCGGCGGGTCGGGGCTTAGGGTGTAGGGGTTTTGCGGACTTAGGGGGTAGGGGCTTAGGTGTGCGGCGGGTCGGGGCTTAGGGTGTAGGGGTGCGGCGGACTTAGGGGGTAGGGGCATAGGTGCGGCGGGTCGGGCAATTATATAATAGATAGGGGCACAGAGGCACTGAGGCAGAGGGGCACAGGGGCACTGCGGCACTGGGGCACTGGGGCACAGAGACACAGGGGCACAGGCTCCGGAGCACTGTGTCAGCATGTGCTGACAGCAGCTGCTCCGGAGCGGGCACAGGGGCACAGGGGCACAGGCTCCGGAGCAATGTGTCAGCATGTGCTGACAGCAGCTGCTCCGGAGCGGGATGACAGTGGCGAGGGGTCGCAATGCCCGCTACGCGGGCAATGCCTCGCACGACGTGGTGACGTCACATAGTGACAAAGCCACGGCGTGCCGGGGACCGACACAAACGTGCCTACGGCAATTATATAGTAGATACTGTATATCTCAAACACAGGACTAGGAAAAATGCATATATAGAAACACAAGAATAATAAAAAAAATAATAGTAGTGATAATAAATATAAGAAAACTGAGGAATAAGAAAAAAATAAATATTATTATTAGTACTGACAAATATTTTTCTTCTTTCTTGCTATTCAATCTATGGTGTCACTGTTTACAAGTGATAAAATAACCAGAGATGATTAATGGGTGTGAAAAGAGCAGGGACAAGTGATGAAGTGACAATGAGGTGAGCAAGGAAAAAAGAAGTGACAATACAAGTGATAATCAACACATTAATCTGAATATTATATGACAGAGGAAAGAAATAAAAATAACTAAACATGTTTTTATACACCTATACATGTAGATATACACACATGGAAATGATTTAAGACTAATCACAAGGAAATGAAAGCTGCAGATCAAACAAGAGCAATGTGTGTTATCATAGGAGACACACGGAATTACACAGAGGATTTGCTCACCTGTGGGGTAGTGAACACACAACTCTGATGAGACATGGATGATGTGGCAGCTGCTGCAGAGACTACGAGCCAAGGACGAATGTATGTAGCCGAAACGTGTGTCAGGAGGTGGCACTGCCGATCACAGACGGGTTCTTGACTCTGTTACTAGATATTTATGTTTTGGGCCTTTTTGTTACAATCTTTCCTTGCCGTTTTCTCCTTTTTGTGAGTTCAGTTTCCTACATGTTTTACTTTGGTCCTTTCAAGGTTTATACTATCCTCAATGCTGTAATCATGTCCAGATCCGACAATCTATCTGCTTAATCTACAGGTACGTCCTGTACATTCCTGGTTGCTAATCTCACAATACCTCTGAACTGAATTCACACCTGCATATGTGTTTTCTCTGGTGCATCATATTCCTGGTTCCAATACTCCTACCAACTGCATTCTAAACTACAAATATTCATATTCTTTTCTTCCATTCTGTGTATCTGCTCTCCTGCTGATTGTAATAATCTCACCATTTGGAAGTCAATCTGCTAATTCTCCTCTAGTGAGAATGTGTCCTGTCTCCCTCCTCTAATCCCTCCCTCCTACTCACCTGTTTTTTTCTCTGCGCATTTAAAGGGGAACACCAGTGAAAGAAAACTTTTTACTACAGTTCCTGCTCAGCTACATGATGAAGCAGAGCTGTGCACTACAGTTCTAGGTTCTATAGATATCTTGACTCACCCCCAGGGCCGTGATACTCAGTACTGGGCTGGTTCGGCCTCTCGGGGAACGCATGGGGGCTGAGACCTGGCTCCGTGGCCCTGCAGAGTCGCTAAAAATGCGAGGGAATTGATGTAGGGATAAAGGTCATGACGCCACCTGCGGTATTCGGCTATTTGGGCCGACGTTGCTAGACGGGACCACTGGGGTTGATGGATAGGCAGCTTTGGTGGTGTTGCTCCCCACGGGTGGAGCGTATCCCCAGGGCGACTAGGAAAGTGCAGTACGGAGGGCACAAAGTAACAGACAGACTCACAGTTGTTGTTTCCTCAGGTCCTTTACTGGTGCACTGACAGGTGATGTTACTTGGAGTCCGTGCAACCTGGGAACAAGTTGGGGTTCTCCTTACTCGGCAAGTTCAGAGGTCACCCTGCTGTGCTCTTTCAGTGGGTCCTTGCTGCTGCATAAGCTGAGCTGCAGCCCTCTCTCTATCTTCCTGCATGGTGCCGGTATGGCAGGCAGCTCGAGCCCTTCTCCAGCCCACTTCTGTCACTCTGCACTGGGGTGAGCTCGACACCGCTCCACTTCCCAAGCTCACCTCGATGTCCTCAGACCCTAGCCTACAGGTCCCTCAAGCTAGGTTTCAGCTATCCTATGACGAGCTTAGCACAGCTAATAATAATAATTCAATAATTCAATAAAATCATACTTGCTCCTCTGCTGTGACCCCCACCTCAGTGAATCCAGAATCTACAGCCTGGAAGCTTCATATAATATCAAAAACCAGAAGGTGTGTCGGGGACATGGATGCTGGGAGCTGCAGGATCAGCCTACATTCACGCCCCCTCACAATTCTGATTAGTGAGGGAACGTGTCACGGGGCGTGCAGAGATTTCGGTTCCATGAAGTTGGGGCCAGAACAGAGGAGCAGGTATGATTTTATTGATTTATAAGAGATCTATAGATCTTAGCACTGCAGTGTATGGATCTGCTTCATCATGTAGCAGGGCAGGAACTGTACTAAAAAGTTTTCTCTCACTGGAGTTCCCCTTTAAGAAGATAAATATTTTCTGAGCTAAGCCAGTGGCCATGGCCTTTGTGTGATTTCATTAAAGTGAGAAGCAGAACTATTACAGAATTAAATCAGAAGTACCAGAAGGTGCTAGCTATACCTTTCTACTGACTGTCTCTAATACTTTGCTTCCTCTTTAACACTTCCACCACGCTTACTTATATCCTAACAGTAATTGCTCCCCTAATCCTTACTCTCTTTCACTATCCCCACATCCAATCACTCCCAACACAAATATTTATCTCACCATCACTTTTACCTCCCCACCTGAGCTCCTCTGCTGATCTGCTTCTCAATTTCACACCTCTCACCTGCTGAAACATAAAACAAGCCAGCCACTCACACTCTCCCATTTGCTTGCTCTGTTTTTCCTTCTCCTATCAGCTGGTGACATATCTCCCAATCCTGGACCCATACAGCTAACACTCCCAAATTTTTCTCCCTCCGATCATCCCGCACCTTCTAGAAACCACTGCAATCTTTTAAACATAAAACCCATTCCCCTGATCCCCACTCCACCTCTCCCTCTCTCCAGAGCGCTTTGGAATGCCCATTCCACCTGCAATAAACTCCATTTCATTCATGACTAGTGATGAGCGAGTACCTTAATATTTGTTATCGATATGCTCGTTACAAGTACTTTGTAATAATCGCGTATTCGATCCGAATAGTGAGGACAATGTAAGTCAATGGGAAACACGAGTAGTTTTCTGTTAGACCCTACAAAGGAGTCTGGGGGTCTGAGGAAAAGGCTGAAATGGGTGGGAAAGTGATAAACTGAATGGAAAGAGCCTGGAGAATATGCTTATATGCATTTATGACTCACATATGGTTTGTGGGAATAGCTTTGTCGCAGGATTACGCCACTGTTCTAGATACACAAAAACAACTACCAAACCTAACCTAAATCTTATTTAACAGGTCAAAAAGGTTCTGACACAGTTTTTCCTTCATAATCACTTGTATACAAGGCTAAATAAACCAGAGAAACAAAAAAAATATCACTTTTAGCATTTGTTCACACCAACTGTTGTGGCTTTTTTTTGCCGTTTACAATTGGGAGGGCCCTGATTTTTTACATTTTGTAGGCCCCTCTGTCATACATCATATTTCCCATCACTTTACAAGGCCTGCTACAATGTACCAGTAGGTATGTTGATCTTTGACCTCAGAGGCCTCAGGTGGTCCTGTAACATATGTTTTGGAGGGACCGCTCTTACTTAGACATTTGGGCGGTCCCTCCCCCATTGAGACTCAGAAAGTAGAATACATATTCCATAGCAGGTTACAATGTGCCCATTGTAGCGTTGGGCAAAACCCTCCTCCTCCTCATCTACCTCCATGAAATTTTGCAGCCCTAAGTTCAAATGTCTATAGGGCCTGCAGTAGGCAGGAAACCTTAGTTTGCTGAGAGCCCAGAGGGGGACCTGTAACATACATTTTGGAGGGATCGCTCTTACTTAGACATTTGGCCGGTCCCTCCTCTATACTTTGGGAAGGGCCCTCCAACATTCATTTGGGAGGGCCCTCTATACATTAGAGAAACCTGTCCTTTATTCATTTGGGAGGGCCCTCTTTACATTTGGGAGGTTGGGAGTGTTGATGCAGAAGTATTTGAGGACCCACGACCAGAAGAATGTTACTTTGAGAAACCTGATTCACTGTCTCCAGATGTTTAGGACAATGATGATGCGACACAGTTGCCATCAGGTCAGCCTACAAACTCAATTGTGAAGGAGGATAAAAAGGAAGATGAGTTGGTGGACGATGAGTCCACTCATCCGACCTGGGATGTTGGCACGCATAGCGAGGACAGCAACACAGAGGTAGATAGATACGTAACACCAACACATTTGCCAAGGGGTACTGGTTTGACAAGACTGAGAACTGGGTCAACTGTATCCAAGAGCACCCCCATTGTGACCCAAGTCAGGCATGGGGGCATTCAGCTGCTGTCTGGAATTGTTTTGCTGAAAGTCCTTCAGAGAAAAACATTGTAATCTGTAGGATCTGCCATACCAAACTGAGCAGAAGTTAGGGCAAAGGCAACCTGAGCACCAGTATACGTAACCACATTCCAGCCAAGCCCTCCAGTAGTTGGGTGGCACACTAGAGTACCAAGTCTATGTTTTTGGGTCAAACCACTGCCATGATGCCTGTGCTTTGTCCTTGACAATCTGCTGTCTATCAAGCCAGCACTCATACCTTCTGCCCACAAGGTCTATTTGCAAAGAAAAAGCAAACATCAACCTCATCCACTTAGTTATCCAAGCGATGCATCAAGTTGACCAAAGCAAAGAGCTTGGAAAGGAAGCATAAATAACCAGCAACGTACCCACAGGTACAAACACTAAAATCTCACATTGCCAAATTGTTATCTGTTGACATATCGACATTTAGGCTTGTGGGAACAGAATTCTTACATGATCTCTTTCCTGTAGCTGCCCCACAATACTCGGTTTACAGCCGCCACTATTTTAGATGGTGTGCTGTCCAAAAGTGTGGAACAACATCAACCGTGCTGTCACCAACGCTGTAACTAGGAAGATCGACATAACAGACAAGTGAAGAAGTTGTTGTGGACAGTGAGGCATGAAACATTTTTGTGATGGTACCCTGGGTGAACTTGGTGGAGGGTGGGACAGAGTGACAGTTTGGGACGTCACATCACACACCCTACACATGCCAAGAGTAATTACTCCAACTTCCATCATGGTTTCCGTCTACTCGTATGCCAGTTACTGTTTATCCTCCTCATCCTCAGTCATTTTGCAGACCTTAAATCAATTGTTCACAGTGCCTGCAAACCTAAATTTGGTGAGGGCCCAGGAGTGGCCCTGTAACACATGTTTGGGAGGGCCCTGCTGTATTAATTTGGGAGGTCCCTTCTCTATTCATTTGGTGCTGAAACCACTGCCTTAAGAATAACACAGCATAAGTAAAGTCATGGTTGCTGGCACTGAAGGTTATCTCATCTGTGCATTAGGGGGGGGGCCTCCTCTATTCATTTATGAGGGCCATATAAACATTTGGGAGGGCCCTGCTCTAAACTTTTGGGAGAGCCCTTCTCTACACTTTTGGGGGTGAAACCGCTGCCTTAAGAATAACACAGCATAAGCAAAGCCATGGTTGCTAGCACTATAGGTCATCTCATCTGATAAGCTTCTATGAAGAAGTAAGTTCTGGACTGGACCAAAGAAATGCAGTGGACGTGGTGTATATGGACTTTTCAAAAGCTTTTGATACGGTGCCACACAAAAGGTTGATACATAAAATGAAAGCAATGGGGATAGGGGAAAATATGTGTAAGTGGGTTAAGAACTGGCTTAGTGATAGGAAACAAAGGGTGGCCATTAATGGAACACACTCAGAATGGGTCACAGTTAACAGTGGGGTACCACAGGGGTCAGTGTTGGGCCCGCTTCTTTTTAATATATTTATTAATGACCTTGTAGGGGGCATACAGAGTAGAATCTCAATATTTGCAGATGACACTAAACTCTGCAGGGTGATCAATACAGAGGAGGACAATTTTATATTACAGGAGGATTTATGTAATCTAGAAGCTTGGGCTGATAATTGGCAAATGAGCTTTAATGGGGATAAATGTAAAGTCATGCACTTGGGCAGAGGAAACAAAAGGTATAATTATGTGCTTAATTGTAAAACACTGGGCAAAACTGTCACTGAAAAAGACCTGGGTGTATGGGTAGATGACAAACTCACATTTAGTGGCCAGTGTCAGGCAGCTGCTGCAAAGGCAAATAAAATAATGGGATGCATTAAAAGAGGCATAGATGCTCATGAGGAGAACATAATTTTACCTCTATACAAGTCACTAGTGCGACCACACTTAGAATACTGTGTACAATTCTGGTCTCCGGTGTATAAGAAAGACATAGCTGAACTAGAGCGGGTCCAGAGAAGAGCGACCAAAGTCATTAGAGGACTGAGGTGTCTGCAATACCAAGACAAGTTATTAAATTTGGGGGTTATTTAGCTTGGAAAAACGAAGGCTTAGGGGTGATCTTATAATAATGTATAAGTATATGAGGGGACAGTACAGAGACCTTTCTAATGATCTTTTTACTCTTAGGCCTGAGACTGGGACAAGGGGGCATCCTCTACGTCTGGAGGAAAGAAGGTTTAATCATAATCACAGATGTGGATTCTTTACTGTAAGAGCAGTGAGACTATGGAACTCTCTGCCACATGATGTTGTAATGAGTGACTCACTACTAACATTTAAGAAGGGCCTAGATGCCTTTCTTGAAAACTATAATATTACCAGTTATATATACTAGATTCTTTGATAGGACGTTGAGCCAGGGAATTAGTCTGATTGCTGTATCTGGAGTCAGGAAGGAATTTTTTTTACCCAATTTGGAGTTTAGTGTTACCACATGGGTATTTTTTTCCTTCCTCTGGATCAACATGTTAGGCTATGGGTTGAACTAGATGGACTGAAAGTCTTCCTTCAACCTTAAAAACTATGTTACTATGTTACTATGCTACTATCTGTACATTAGGGAGTGCCCTCCTTTAGGGCCCTCTTGTATACAATGGGAAGGGCCCTCCTGTATTCATTTGGGAGGGCCCTCTATGCAATTTGGAAGGCCCTCCTTTATACAGTTGGGAGGGCCCTCCTTTATACAGTTGCAAGGGCCCTCATCAAGTGTACTCCCACTCATACAGAGGGGACTCTCAACCTGAGCTTGGATGGGCTGGAGAGGAGGTGTAGGAGGAGGAGCCGAGACAGCATGAGGAGAGGATGGTTATTGTTCCTCCTGTTGGTGAAACAGAACCTTTGCCTGTTTGAAGGTTGGCCCATATGGCACAGTACCTGTGTATCTGTTTTAAGACCCTCGAGTGTTACACATTTTCACCAACAACCTATACTGGTTAGCCACCTTTTTTGATTGACGCTACAAGGAGAAAATTTCTCTTTTGAGTTACATAAGGGTTGCACAATGGAATCCTTCAAGAGGTCGCTTTGTACCACACTTGCTGAAAACTTCAACTTCTGACAACGCTGGTGGCAGAGGTGCTAGCTCTTTTTAACAGCAAAGATTAATGGGGAGAGACACACACACCTGCTACAACAGAAGTGGGGGAGAGGAAATGTGCACAAACTGGGCCATTTTCAATAACCCAGCATACCAGCAAGGGCTATCTGTGCCTGTAACAATGCAAAGGAGATAGAAGTTGAACAAGATGCTAAAGGGATATTTAATTGACCATACCTGCGTAATTCATGATGATTCACTTCCTTTTAATTATTGTGTGTCCAAGCTGAACACTTGGCCTGACCTATTCTTATACGCCATAGAGGTGCTGACCTGCCCTGCTGCTAGTGTCATGTAAGAGCGTGTTTTCTGTTATGGTGGGGCAATCAATCATCACTGATAGGCGCACATGACTCTTCACGGAAAATTCAGGCAGATGTACTCTTATTAACTTCAAGAGGGGCTAGATTTATACCTAGTTTGTAATCGAATCCCTCCAAACACAACTTAAATTCCCCAAAACAGTTAACTTTTAAAATGATGTGAACTACAGATGACCAACCCTTGTAAAGTTTGTTCTTGTTTTGCTGAACGGGCATATGTTTGCCCACTATATCAGCAAAAATGTCAAATAAATACTCTACGGGGGGCGTGTCCTGGCCATGGTGGGAGACAGTCACTAGTCCGTGAGCTCTGTCTCCTCGGCCTTTTCAAAGCCTGATTCCAACTCCCCAGCTCGGGTGAGACTCACCATATGTCGGTGAGAAGGAAGAGCACCCGCCAACCAGTGACACCGGGCCCTCCTCGCCCGAAATTCGGAGGTATAACCCGGTTCCTGAGGAGTTTTTGCAGGCCTCCCGGGGATACAGCAGCACGCAAGATGGTGGATCCCGCTCCCTGCCAGCCAGAGCTGCACATGGTGAGGAGAGAGGCTTGCACATGCCTGAACGCCCGGGCAAGCCGGCGGTGACCCCCGCTCATGCCACACTGGAGGTCCTGGCATGAATCAGCTCCAGAGAGCGGAGGCCCCGCAGCAGATAGTGGCCACCGGGGGCGGTGACTTACCGGGAGGTTCCCCTAGAGCCTTCCGGCCTGTGTCCGCCGCGGAACTCCCGAGGGAGGTGATGGATGTCGAGGACAGACAGAGGCATCCGACACAAGTAGCAGTGGTAAGCAGAGGGACTCGGAATGAGGGCCACCGGGTGCTGCCTATTCAGCCTTCCAGCCCCAGCATGGTCCCTATCAATGTTATGCCCACATATAATGGACTGAGTGGAATGCCATACCAGTGGTGGCCATATTCAAAGGGGGCACTGTCCTGGCCACAGGTCTCCTCTGCCCCGGGTTTTGTGGGGAACTTAGGGGAAACCCCACACTCCTTTCACCAGAGAGAGCCCCCCTGTGGTCATCACGCTGGAGGATTAACCCCAACTGCTGCGGGTTCGTCTCTGGGTCAATCTGAAGTGCTTAAGGACACCCCCGCCCTGAGTGGGGACATGTGGGACTCTTTTAAGGCACGTATCCTTAACATCCCCACGAGGGAGGAATTGGTGGACTTGTTGTTAAAATGGAGGCCTCCCTTAGGGCCACAACCAGTGAGCTTAGGGGAGAGGTCCGGGGTATATCGGACAGAATGTCCCAGTCTGATGCTACAGTCGAGGCCCTAACTGACCGTGTTAAGAAGTTGGAGGACACTGTGACATTTCAAAATTCCCAACAGGAGATCTTTTTAGACTCATTGGAGGACCTTGAAAACCGTGAAAGGAGACAAAACATAAGGGTGAGGGGACTCCCAGAGTCGGTCGCCCCTGATGAACTGGGGATAACCCTACAAGGCCTGTTTAATTCCGTTAGGAATTCCGGCGGAGGGGGCGCTCTCACGTGATGTCATATGCTGACTACATAAATATCGAATTAAAGACGACATCCTTAACAAGGCAAGGAGATGTGAGGAGATCAGTTTTCAAGGATGAAGCATACAGCTGATGGCCGACTTGTCCATGAGAACCCTTCAGAAGCGGAGAGCCTTGAGGCCCCTCCTGGACCTCCTTCAGCAACATTATCTTGTATTCTCCTGGGGGTAACCTTCTCGTCTCCAGGTACGACAGGGGAATCGATTGGCATATTTGACCCATCCCATGGAGCTCCAGGGATTCCTTCAGGCCCTTGACATCCCGGATCCAGGCCTCCTGTTCCCCGAATGGCCGTCCTTCTTGCCTGACAATTTATATTTGGTAGCTCCCCGTCCTAAACACGCTCCACACCGCAGAGGGAATGGTAGGGGCAGAAACCGAAGGAGGCGGAGAGCCAGCGATGGAGATCAGGCTGATGGGGGTTTACTTCTTGACCCGTTATTAGTTTGGCCTCCTACCCTCTGGTAAACATTTTACGTTTGGACGCTCTTCCGAGCTCTCATCGTGTTTGGAAGATTTTTCTCGACTCTTGCATTACTGACTGGGGTCCTCGCCCCATACTGATGATAACAAAGTGCAACAAATTTTGTCCTCGTTTTTTTTTTTTTTCTCCATTTCCTTTTCCTATTCCTCCCATGTTTAAAGAAGCCAAAATGTTCTGTGTCCGCCTTGTGCGGTGTTGGGATGGGTGGGGATGACCCCTGGTTTCTTTCCTGTACCTCCTCCCCTGCCCTCCCCAAGTTCCTTATCTCCTTTCCCTTGCACCCTTCCTATACCCCCCCTCTACTCCCTTCTACCCTCCCATCCGTTGTAGAAGAGGCTTCTCAATCGCTACGCAGTTTTTATTTTTGCTCGCCCGCCCTGTGGAGTGGGCATCTTCTCAGCTTTATGGTGCTCTGGACTCTCCTCATTTTAAACTGTTTTAGTCTCCCGGGCTGGTGACATGTTGATGTGTTTATTGTTTTTCTTTCAGGCTTTAGACCGAAGGGACCTTACCTCTCGGATTGTATTATCATATATTTTTGTTAGTTTTTTCGATCTTTGGGAAGTTATCCCAACGTGGGATCAGAATTTATACTCTGTCCCACTTGGAAAGGTCGCTCCCCACGGGGGACATCGTACCATTCTTGGAGTACCGTACTTCTGGTTAAGAATTTACCCCATAAATTTGTAAGTGTTACACTTAACCCATCCAGGGTTCCCTTCCCTCTCTTTCTACTATCTTACCTTCTATTTCACTCTTTTCCCTTCCTAGGGGTTGGTGGCGACTTTTGGGTGTAGTGATGATGGGGTCCATGAAGATTGGGTCCATGAATGTGAGAGGCTTTAATATGCCTCAAAAGCGTCAGCATGTCATTCACGACATGCACAAAAGGGGCGGACAGGTGTTATTCCTCCAGGAGACACATTTTAAAGAGGGTCACGTCCCTAACATAGGAGGGAAACATTTCACAGACTGGGTCCATAGTACAAACCCCAAGGCCAGGACCAAGGAGGTGCCAGTTGCCTTGCATCGGGGATTGCCCTATACGTTACTGGATTCGGTAATTGACCCGTGAGGGCGTTATATTTTTCTTAAATTGAAGATAGTGGGTGTCCTTATGACCCTGGTGAACTGGAATCTATCTAACAGGGAGCAGACAATAGTTTGTAGAGCCCTCCTTTTAAAATTGGCAGACTTTGCTGAGGGCCAGGTCATAATTGGAGGAGATTTTAATTTTGTCTTTGATCCGACTATGGACTCTACATCGGGTAGAGGGGCAGCTCCACCTAAGAGGATACAGGCCCTCTGGGAACTCCTGTGCAAATTGCAGCTGGTAGACGTCTGGAGGATTCTCAACCCCACGGGTAGAGATTATTCTTACTTTTCGAGGGTCAATCATTCATACAGTAGGTTTGATCTATTTCTTGTCAGCCACGAGGTCCTCTCTTGGACTCCTGATGCCACCATAGGCAATATTGTCCTGTCGGACCACAGCCCTATCTTTCTGTCTTTGGCAATCCCGGGGCTGACTAAGAAGGAATGGACCTGGAGGCTAAACGGACACCTTTTGAAAGATGCCACCTGTTTAGCCGAATTGAAATCCGACATTGAGCTCTTTACTCACACGTACAAGATCCTACATCTCCAACTATTAAATGGGAGTATAATCAAATGTCCAACAACTTTCGTTTCAATAGATTCAATGTATACCCAAAATCATCTGTGTTGCCTCACCTGAGGTACACCTGATGACATATGAAACTGAATCAACTTTATTTTACAAATTATTTAATTTTATTATAAATATCAAATACATAGAATTTATATAGGTACCATTTACAAGCTTTTATTCATAAAAATTTGTTATATTATACTATCACAATATTTCATAATACTTGGGTTGTACTCTGTCTCTTTAAGATCAACAACAGACAAGGAATCTGCATAGGTTAATTGCACATAATGACCATAGTAAATTGACAGGTATCCTTCCCCTCACTCCTCTAACTCTGTGCAGGCATTTGTCTAACTCTGTGCAGGCATTTATCTATTAGGTATACAGCTATTTGGACCAGTAGTCCTCACAGGTTCCCCACAGTGTATAATCACTTGGCCCAATGCTGCATTGCTCACCTGTATAAATCTGCTTCCTATCAGGTCCACACTGTGCTGACTTGCAGAGAGATCCCCACCAGACCGCCTACGTACGTTTCAAAATAGAAATTCTTCCTCAGGGCGCCCAGGGCATGACCGGGTAAGATGCTGTTAAAAAAAAAATTCTCGTTTTCATTTAGGATACCATTGTCAAATGCTTCCCTTATGAATGAATTATATTCACTCTTTAATTTAGGAGTTAGATCTTCTTTGATTCTTGCAATTCTATTGGCAATAATGTCAAAACCTTTAGATCAAGTACTGATGAAACTTTCTTCATTGAACATACTTTAGATTGTACTTCCCAGTTTGTCATTTATCTAACTGAATGCCCCTGTGGAATCCATTATATAGGCAGAACTTCACAGCCTCTACACCTGCGTCTAAATAAACACCAATGTAATATCAAGAATAAATTCATGAAGCATGGAGTTTCTAAACACTTCACAATAGCCCATAATAGTGATCCCAGTACCTTGAAAATCACCCCGATAGATTTTATACCTTCTCATATATATAATAGGATCGATGATCTCAACAAAAGGGAGATGTTTTGGATATATAAATTGAAACACATTGAAACCTAATGGGGTAAATTTAATCACAGAATTGATTCAATGATGTATAACAGTGATTATGAATGGTTTAATTTTGGGTCTAATGTTTGAGTATCCTCTCATAAAAAAAACAGCTTTGAGTTTTCATTGATATCATGTTTCCTGTATATTAATGTAAGGATGTCACCTATTGTCAGATGCGTGACTTCATTCTGCAGAACTAATCTTTCTTCTTCCCCATCGTGATGATGATCAAAAACCATGAATGTGATTATGATCATCTTCTCCCACATGTTATTAATTTTAGACAGCGTTATCCTCCTTTTGGATTTTACACTCGGGTAAATGATCGGCCAATAGATCCTGTGGGGAAATGGGATACCGATTTTTCATCATTTATCTGCGCAGTAATGTCATGGCAATAAATAGTTAATAACTTATATAACCTATATAACTCTTATAGAAGTCATTCAGAAATTTTCCAGTGTACTAACAGCATGTTATGTTTATATAAACCTTTGCTCCTCTTTCTCTCCATATACTCCGCAATTTCAGAATTCCACTGTCTTAGAATTAGCTGCGCAGAAGCTCCTTATCAGCATGGACTGAATGTACTAACTAAGGCTAAACCGAAATGCTAACTAACACAGTTCTATAAACTATATGATTGAATGTTTTTTTTCAGAGTAAAATCTAGATTTAGCATAATATGATGCTAGCACCTACTAGAATCACCCCTACATAATATCCCTTTAAGGAGTCGTATAAAACTGGTTACCACTCCCTTAATAAAGGTCTTTTGTCATTAAGCTCTTCTTTGACTTGTTGTCAGCGTGGTTCTTATGGTGGCTTGCACACACTTAGACAAAGCATCAATTTGATGGCAGACAATTAAGAGGACAGCCCACCCGAAAGGTGTGAAGAGAATCCATTACAGTATCTATACAAGCTTGTCCGGTACCTGTTCTCTGATGCGTGTTCTTTTTCTAGTGCAACATCAGTATCCAGTTCCCTTTAGAGGTAACCACCTACAAACATTCTTCTCTCTGATGAGATCCTTGCTTTCAGTGTAGCATATGCATTTTATAGCCAATCCATTTTTTCTTTCTTGCTTTCTTTTTTTTTCTTTGTTCTTTATTAATTTTTCTTAGTTATTTATTAATTTTTTAGCAGCCGTTTTCATTGCTTGTTTCCTTCTTACTACTCTCATGTTGACAGCCTGGATAGCTACAAAATAAAGAACAATGCACATTACAATGGGATTGCATTCCGTGTAAGTTCTATTCCCTATGGAATCCCATCATTTTATTCTTCCAATTTTATAAAAAAAAATTGATTTGATATATTTTGATCTGATATATTTTGATCTGATATATTTTTATATGAATAAATAATTTTTAATTTTTAGTTTCTAAATTTTATATCAAATTTTATCACAAATATACACTACTCCACTTTCTAGAGCAAATTCCTTCCCCCATTTGGGTTTTCAAATAATTTAAATGAATCATATTATTTTCCCGATGAGTGGGAGTGGTTCCAGTGCATAATGAGGTCATGTATCCCTCCTCTTCCTGTGACGTGCTGATTTTGTTGTTTATTACTTACTATATATAAAATCAATTGTCATCATATGTAACATCACTACTCCCTGAGGAAGGAGACGGGACTGGCTCCGAAACGCATAGGAAGAATAAAAGGAAAACCTTGTGATGAATATTGTGTGATTGCCTTGATGTAAGCAGAGCGGGTCCGTGTACACAAGTCCTTCCTAGAATTTTGCACCACGTTGATCGTAAGAGTGTGAACCCTTCAGCAGCCATTGTTACCTGCTTTCATGCCGGTTGTGTGCCACACAACCTTTCCAGGTGAGTGTATGACTTTAGTTAGTCTCATCATCTAAAAAAGATTAGACCCTATTTGCGCTTCTTTCCTTTTCAGCAAATCTGTCAACAGACAACCCTGGCACACTGACACCATTAAAAAGCATCATCAAGTGTCTAGGGTTGCTGAGCGGTGCTGAGAGAAAACATATTCACAAGAAGACTTTACAGCATTCAAACAAGCAATTCTCACATTCAAGTCAGCACTTACAATACCTCTGCTAAACAGACTTACTTCAATACCCTTATATTTTCTTTGTCCCAAAACCCCAGGCAGTTATTCAACATGTTTAACTCCCTCCTCTGCCCCCACTGCCTCCTCACTGTTTCTTGTATCTCTGCAGAAGACTTTGCAACACACTTTACCAACAAGATCGATCAGTTCAAACAAGTATTTTCGGCCCATCCATCACACCCCCTGTACATACCGGACCACTTCCATCCCCAAATAACTCTCCTCCCCTCCATCACTGAAGGAGAAATTGCACATCTCTTCTCCAAATTGCAATTCACCACTTGTGCATTGGTCCCCATTACATCCCACCTCCTTCCCAACCTTACCACCACGCTTATCACGGCTCTAACTCACCTCTTCAACTCTTCAACTTATCACTAACTTCTGGTACATTTCCTTCCACTTTCAAACACGCCACAATAACACATATCTTAAAAAGCCATCCCTCATCCTGACCTCTACATCCAGCTATCTTCCATATCACTGCTCCCGTTCGCCTGCAAACTTCTCGAAACACATGTTCACATTGTACTTCCCATACACCTCTCATCTAACTCTCTCTTTAACAACCTTAAATCTGGCTTCTGCTCCCACCAGTCCACAGACACCACCTTAACCAAAATAACTAATGACTTACTTCCCTCCAAAGCTAACAGACATTTTTTATACTCCTCCTTCTAGACCTGTCCTCTGCATTCGAGACAGTTTACTACTCCCTCCTACTACAGATCTTCTCTTCCATTGGTATCACTGACCTTGCCCTCTCCTGGATCTCCTTATATCTTTCCAACCGCACATTTAGCATCTCCCACTCTCCCACTACCTGTTCACCCCATCCCCTCTTTGTTGGGGTCCCTCAAGACTCTGTCCTGAGACCCCTACTTTTTTCCATCTATACCCTTGACTTGGGACAACTCAAGTCCCAAGGCTTTCAGTACCATCTGTACGCTGATGACACTCAGATCTACCTCTCTGACCCAGATGTCAACTGTCCAGAATCCCAGCGTGACTGTCAGCCATATCCTCCTCCTTCTCCTCTTGTTTCCTTAAACTAACCATAGACAAAACTGAACTCATCAACTTTCTACCATCTCACGCATCTTCCCTACCCGATCTATCACAATAAATGACATCACACTTTGCCCTGTACCTGAAGTCCGCTGCCTTGGAGTAACCCTTGACTCTGCCCTGTCCTTCTAACCGCACATCCAAACCCTCACCACCTCCTGCTGCCTCCAACTCAAAAATATTTCCTGAATCTGTCCCTTCCTGAATCCTCAATTTACTAAACAGCTAGTGCATGCCCTCATCCTCTCCCACCTCGACTACTGCACCATCCTTCTCTGCAGCTTCTCTGCTAACACTCTCGCACCTCTCAAGTCTGTCCTGAACTCTGCTACTCGACTAATCCACCTCACTCTTCGGCATTCCTCCATTTCTCCCCTGTGCAAATGCCTTTACTTTCTCCCAATTCCCCAGAGCATCCAACTTACACTTCTAATATTGACTTACAAAGCCATCTACAATCTGTCTCCCTCATATAAGTCTGAACTAATCTTCAGATATCATCCAACTCGTAATCTTCGATCCTCCCAAAACCTCCTTCATTCCTCCACACTTGTATGTTCCTCATCCAACTTCCTGAAAGACTTCACCCAGCATCCCCCATCCTCTGGGATTCTGCTCACCAACACATCTGATTATTTCCGACGCTCAGAACTTTCAAGTAGAACCTGAAAACCCATCTCTTCAGAACAGATTCCAGCCTGCAATGACCCTACCACCCCCAGAGCGGGCGCTCTACCACCATCAGACCTTGCACTCCTCCACCACCGGCCCTGGCCCTCCACCACCACCGGACCTAGTGTTCCATGACCATTGGAGCTAGCGCTCCACCACCATCGGAGCTGACCTGACCTACTGTCTCCATCCTCACTGCCCTGTGGAATGTAAGCCCACAACAGCGGGGTCCTCTCTCCACTCTGTACTAGTCTGTCACTGTTAATTTGTTCGTTGTATTTTTAACTTGATTTGTAAGTAACCCTTTCACATGTACAGCACCATAGAATCAATGGTGCTCTATAAATCTAATATATAAAGCTGAATGTGTGTATGTGTGTATGTGTGTATGTATGTGTGTATATCCGGGATTGGCATCTACACCGTCGCTACTACAGCTACAAAATTTTGCACAGTCACACATCTGGACCCCAGGAGCGTCATAGGCTATATTGTGAGGCGAAATTTTAACCCCGCGCATTCCAATTCACCAAACAATTTTGCCCCTATCTATATAATGGGGAAAAAGTGACAGTTACCAGATGACAGTTGTGAATAAGAGGGGCTTAATGATAGCACCAAAGACTAACAGCACATACCAGCATATAGTCACTAAGATTGGGCCCCAACATGAGATATTCACCACACACGGCGACATGTATACACACCACATGCACACAAAGAGTAACAGCAAGTGTATAGTCGCTAAAGTGCAGCACCAACATTGGATACTCACCACGCACCCGAACAAACACACACACACCACAAAGAGACACACACAACACAGAGACACACACCTCCCCCAAGGGGACACACACACACTCTATAGCGACACATGCACTCACTCCACAGGGACACACACACGCCACAAAGAGACACACATAACACAGACACACACCACACAGACCCCCCCCACAGGAACACACACACATAGCCACCCTATAGGGACACATGCACTCTCCCACAGGGACACACACACACCACAAAGAGACACACACAACAGAGACACATACCACACAGACCCCATCCCACAGGGACACACACATACACACCCCAGGGACACACACACCACACAGACAGACACAGATGTGCACAAATCACCTCACACAACTCGCCTCATACGTGTGCTATCTTTATTTTCCAAACATAAACATCTGATTAAAAACAGCCAATGTGCAACACATGTGCCATATAGGAAATTAAGTCAGATGTCAGTCACATGAGCTATCTATTATGTGTATGTGTGAGGTAACATATACTGCCCGGCCAGGGGGAGGGTTTACTGTTGGCTGGAAATTTATTAGGCTGCCTATAGCAATCAATCACAGCTCAACTTCTATTTTCTTACAGGTCATTAATATGACATATTCAAATTCTATTTTGTTATAGCTAACATCAGTTATTTATTAACCCGGGCGTAGCCGGGTACTACAGCTAGTACTGTATATAAAATTATATGAAAATTACAAAACACAGAGTATGTGACAATAATAATCCAATACAAAGAAGCAAATGGCACTGAAGCACAAACAGGTAGTGCCAGACTAAGGCTACTTTCAGACACTAAATGAAACTGAACTAGCAGACTGGCAATGGCAAAGCTATGTGTAAAGCTAGTGCAAGTGAGAATGGGGCAAACAGGTATAGCAGGAACTGCTTTAGGTTACAGAGAAAAAATAGAGAGCTTAGCTGATGCACTGGCAAAAGCTTGTGAGCCGCATAACCAATGTCAAGGTGTTCTCATTTTATCGGGTCTTAACCTTATGCCTCTGTATGCCTCTGAACTGCGTGTATGGGTGTTATATGCCACTACATGCAATTCATTTCACTCAGTGGCCTATAACACCCATACACGCAATTCACACTGCAAGCAGAGACATAAGGTTAGGACCCGATAAAATGAGAACACCTTGACATTGGTTATCGGGCTCACATTCTTTGGCCTGTGCATCAGCTGAGTTCATTAGCCATTCTGCTAGTTCAGTTTCATTTAATGTCAGTGTGCAGCAGATCTCCTCATACATAATGTTTTTTTTTTCTAGCTAGCACCTTTCACATATAGGTGTCGCAGGTCAATTCTAACTACTGTATTAGTAAGGCTACATTCACACTGTGCGTTTTTGGTCTGTTTTTGCGCATCAGTTTTTGTAGCCAAAACCAGGAATGGAACAATCACAGGTAAAGTATAAGGCTGGAATCACACTGTCAGTGTGATATGCTAGTCTCTCGGACAAGTGTTGGATCAATAACCCTGAACAGTCTCACTCTCTGGACGGGGAGTGTGGAGCTGCATAGAAATACAAGCAGCTAAGGCTCCCGTTCTGATATATGGCACGTGTTGCACATTGGCTGTTTTTAATCAGATGTTTATGTTTGGAAAATAAAGATCGCACACATGTGAGGCGAGTTGTGTGAGGTGATTTGTGCACATCTGTATCTGTCTGTGTGGTGTGTGTATCACTGGGGTGTGTATGTGTGTGTCCCTCTGGGGGGGTCTGTGTGGTGTGTGTGTGTATCTGTGTTGTGTGTGTCTCTTTGTGGTGTGTGTCCCTGTGGGGTGAGTGCATGTGTCCCTATAGGGTGTGTATGTGTGTGTGTCCCTGTGGGGGGGTCTGTGTGGTGTGTGTGTGTCTCTTTGTGGTGTGTGTGTCCCTGTGGGGTGAGTGCATGTGTCCCTATAGGGTGGCTATGTGTGTGTGTCCCTGTGGGGGGGAATCTGTGTGGTGTGTGTGTCTGTGTCATGTGTGTCTCATTGTGGTGTGTGTGTGTGTCCCTGTGGGGTGAGTGCATGTGTCGCTATAGAGTGTGTGTGTGTCCCCTTGGGTGTGTGTGTGTGTCTCTGTGTTGTGTGTGTCTCTTTGTGGTGTGTGTGTGTTTGTTCGGGTGCGTGGTGAGTATCCAATGTTGGGGCTGCACCTTAGCGACTATACACTTGCTGTTACTCTTTGTGTGTGTGTGGTGTGTATACATGTCCCCGTGCGTGGTGAATATCTCATGTTGGGGCCCCACCTTAGTGACTATATGCTGGTATATGCTGTTAGTCTTTGGCGCTGTCATTAAGCCCCTCTCATTCACAACTGTCAACTGGTAACTGTCACTTTTTCCCCATTATGTAGATAGGGGCAAAATTGTTTGGTGAATTGGAATGCGCGGGGTTAAAATTTCGCCTCACAACATAGCCTATGACGCTCCTGGGGTCCAGACGTGGGACTGTGCAAAATTTTGTCTCTATAGCTGACAGCTGTCGATTTTGCTCCAACTCTTTTCCATTCACTTTTTCCCCATTATATAGATAGGGGCAACATTTTGTGGTGAACTGGAACGCGCAGGGTTAAAATTTCGGCTCACAACATAGACTATGACGCTCCCGGGGTGAAGACGTGTAACTGTACAAATTTTGTTAGCTGTAGTTGGCAGTTGTCGATTTTCCTCCACACGTTTCCTTTCCCTTTTTCCCCATTATGTAGATAGGGGCAAAATTGTTTGGTGAACTGGAACGCGCGGGGTTAAAATTTCGCCTCACAACATAAGCTATGA
The DNA here is from genome assembly GCA_033576535.1 of Allobates femoralis. NCBI lineage: Eukaryota > Metazoa > Chordata > Amphibia > Anura > Aromobatidae > Allobates > Allobates femoralis. Next base: position 140,847,011 of record JARQOC010000009.1, read on the forward strand.
CGCTCCCGGGGTCCAGACGTGTGACTGTGCAAAATTTTGTCTCTATAGCTGACAGCTGTCGATTTTCCTCCAATATTTTTCCATTCACTTTTCCCCCATTATGTAGATAGGGGCAAAATTGTTTGGTGAACTGGAATGCGCAGAGTTAAAATTTTGCCTCACAACATAGCCTATTACGCTCCCGGGGTCGAGACGTGTGACTGTGCAAAATTTTGTGGCTGTAGTTGCGACGGTGTAGATGCCAATCCCGGATATACACACATACACACACACATAGATACATACACACATTCAGCTTTATATATTAGACTAGCTGTAGTACCCGGCTACGCCCGGGTTAATAAATAACTGATGTTAGCTATAACAAAATAGAATTTGAATATGTCATATTAATGACCTGTAGGAAAATAGAAGCTGAGCTGTGATTGATTGCTATAGGCAGCCTAATAAATCTCCAGCCAACAGTAAACCCTCCCCCTGGCCGGGCAGTATATGTTACCTCACACATACACATAATAGATAGCTCATGTGACTGACATCTGCCTTAATTCCCTATATGGCACATGTGTTGCACATTGGCTGTTTTTAATCAGATGTTTATGTTTGGAAAATAAAGATAGCACACGTATGAGGCGAGTTGTGTGAGGTGATTTGTGCACATCTGTGTCTGTCTGTGTGGTGTGTGTGTCCCTTGGGTGTGTATGTGTGTGTCCCTGTGGGATGGGGTCTGCGTGGTGTGTGTCTCTGTTGTGTGTGTCTCTTTGTGGTGTGTGTGTGTGTCCTGTGGGGTGAGTGCATGTGCCCCTATAGGGTGTGTATGTGTGTGTCAATGTGGGGGAATCTGTGTGGTGTGTGTCTCTGTTGTGTGTGTCTCTTTGTGGTGTGTGTGTGTGTTTCCCTGTGGGGTGAGTGCATGTGTCCCTTTAGGATGTGTATGTGTGTGTGCCCCTGTGAGGGGGTCTGTGGTGTGTGTGTGTATCTGTGTTGTGTGTGTCTCTTTGTGGTGTGGGTGTGTGTGTCCCTGTGGGGTGAGTGCATGTGTCCCTATAGGGTGTGTATGTGTGTGTGTCCCTGTGGGGGGGTCTGTGTGTCTCTTTTTGGTGTGCGTGTCCCTGTGGGGTGAGTGCATGTGTCCCTATAGGGTGGCTATGTGTGTGTGTCCCTGTGGGGGGGGTCTGTGTGGTGTGTGTCTGTGTTATGTGTGTCTCTTTGTGGTGTGTGTGTCCCTGTGGGGTGAGTGCATGTGTCGCTATAGAGTGTGTGTGTGTCCCCTTGGGGGTGTGGGGGTGTCTCTGTGTTGTGTGTCTCTCTTTGTGGTGTGTGTTTGTTCGGGTGCGTGGTGAGTATCTAATGTTGGGGCTGCACTTTAGCGACTATACACTTGCTGTTACTCTTTGTGTGCGTGTGGTGTGTATACATGTCCCATGTGCGTGGTGAATATCTCATGTTGGGGCCCCACCTTAGTGACTATATGCTGGTATATGCTGTTAGTCTTTGGTGCTATCATTAAGCCCCTCTCATTCACAACTGTCAACTAGTAACTGGCACTTTTTCCCCATTATGTAGATAGGGGCAAAATTGTTTGGTGAATTGGAATGCGCGGGGTTAAAATTTCGCCTAACAACATAGGCTATGACGCTCCCGGGGTCCAGACGTGTGACTGTGCAAGATTTTGTCTCTATAGCTGATAGCTGTCGATTTTCCTCCCACACGTTTCCTTTCCCTTTTTTCCCATTATGTAGATAGGGGCAAAATTGTTTGGTGAACTGGAATGCGCAGGGTTAAAATTTCGCCTCACAACATAGCCTATGACGCTCCCGGGGTCCAGACGTGTGACTCTGCAAAATTTTGCGGCTGTAGCTGCGACGGTGTAGATGCCAATCCCGGATATACACACATACACACACACATACACACATACACACATACACACATTCAGCTTTATAAATTAGACTAGCTGTAGTACCCGGCTACGCCCGGGTTAATAAATAACTGCTGTTAGCTATAACAAAATAGAATTTGAATATATCATATTAGAAAATAGAAGCTGAGCTGTGATTGATTGCTATAGGCAGCCTAATAAATCTCCAGCCAACAGTAAACCCTCCCCCTGGCCGGGCAGTATATGTTACCTCACACATACACATAATAGACAGGTCATGTGACTGACATCTGCCTTAATTCCCTATATGGCACATGTGTTGCACATTGGCTGTTTTTAATCAGATGTTTATGTTTGGAAAATAAAGATAGCACACGTATGAGGCGAGTTGTGTGAGGTGATTTGTGCACATCTGTGTCTGTCTGTGTGGTGTGTGTGTCCCTGGGGTGTGTATGAGTGTGTCCCTGTGGGGGGAGCTATGTGTGGTGTGTGTCTCTGTTGTGTGTGTCTCTTTGTGGTGTGTGCGTGTGTCCCCCTGTGGGGTGGGTGCATGTGTCCCTATAGGGTGTGTATGTGTGTGTGTCCCTGTGGGGGGGTCTGTGTTTTGTGTGTGTGTATCTGTGTTGTGTGTGTCTCTTTGTGGCGTGTGTGTGTCCCTGAGGGGTGAGTGCATGTGTCCCTATAGGGTGTGTATGTGTGTGTGTCCCTGTGGGGGGGTCTGTGTGGTGTGTGTGTTTCTCTTTGTGGTGTGTGTGTCCCTGTGGGATGAGTGCATGTGTCCCTATAGGGTGGCTATGTGTGTGTGTCCCTGTGGGGGGGTCTGTGTGGTGTGTGTGTCTGTGTCATGTGTGTCTCATTGTGGTGTGTGTCCCTGTGGGGTGAGTGCATGTGTCGCTATAGAGTGTGTGTGTCCCCTTGGCGGGGTGTGTGTGTCTCTATGTTGTGTGTGTCTCTTTGTTGTGTGTGTGTGTGTGTGTTTGTTCGGGTGCGTGGTGAGTATCCAATGTTGGTGCTGCACCTTAGCGACTATACACTTGCTGTTACTCTTTGTGTGCGTGTGTTGTGTATACATGTCCCCATGCGTGGTGAATATCTCATGTTGGGGCCCCACCTTCCTGACTATATGCTGGTATGTGCTGTTAGTCTTTGGCGCTATCATTAAGCCCCTCTGATTCACAACTGTCAACTGGTAACTGTCACTTTTTCCCCATTTTGTAGATAGGGGCAAAATTGTTTGGTGAACTGGAACGCGCAGGGTTAAAATTTCGCCTCACAACATATACTATGATGCTCCCGGGGTCCAGACGTGTGACTGTGCAAAATTTTGTAGCTGTAGCTGGCAGCTGTCGATTTTCCTTCCACACGTTTCCTTTCCCTTTTTCCCCATTATGTAGATAGGGCCAAAATTGTTTGGTGAACTGGAACGTGCGGGGTTAAAATTTCGCCTCACAACATAGCCTATGACGCTCTCGGGGTCGAGACGTGTGACTGTGCAAAATTTTGTGGCTATAGTTGCGACGGTGTAGATGCCAATCCCGGATATACACACATACACACACACACACACACATACACACATTCAGCTTTATATATTAGATATATAAAGCTGAATGTGTGTATGTGTGTGTGTATGTGTATATCCGGGATTGACATCTACACCGTCGCAGCTACAGCCGCAAAATTTTGCAGAGTCACACGTCTGGACCCCGGGAGCGTCATAGGCTATGTTGTGAGGCAAAATTTTAACCCTGCGCGTTCCAGTTCACCAAACAATTTTGCCCCTATCTACATAATGGGAAAAAAGGGTAAGGAAACGTGTGGGAGGAAAATCGACAGCTATCAGCTATAGAGACAAGATTTTGCACAGTCACACGTCTGGACCCTGGGAGCGTCATAGGCTATGTTGTTAGGCAAAATATTAACCCCGCGCATTCCAATTCACCAAAAAATTTTGCCCCTATCTACATAATGGGGAAAAAGGGACAGTTACCAGTTGACAGTTGTGAATGAGAGGGGCTTAATGACAGCGCCAAAGACTAACAGCATATACCAGCATATAGTCACTAAGGTGGGGCATCAACATGAGATATTCACCACACACATGGGACATGTATACACACCACACGCACACAAAGAGTAACAGCAAGTGTACAGTCGCTAAAGTGCAGCCCCAACATTGGATACTCACCACGCACCCGAACAAACACACACCACAAAGAGACACACACAACACAGAGACACCCCCAAGGGGACACACACACACTCTATAGCGACACATGCACTCACCCCACAGGGACATACACACCACAAAGAGACACACACACCACACAGACCCCCCCACAGGGACACACACACATACACACCCTATAGGGACACATGCACTCACCCCACAGGGACACACGCACCACAAAGAGACACACAAACCACACAGACCCCCCCAGAGGGACACACACACATACACACCCTATAGGGACACATGCACTCACCCCTCAGGGACACACACACACCACAAAGGGACACACACAACACAGAGACACACACACCTCACACAGACACCCCCCCACAGGGACACACATACACAACCTTTAGGGACACATGCACTCACCCCACAGGGACACACACACACACACCACAAAGAGACACACACAACAGAGACACACACCACACAGACCCCCCCCACAGGGACACACACATACACACCCTATAGGGACACATGCACTCACCCCACAGGGACACACGCACCACAAAGAGACACACAAACCACACAGACCCCCCCAGAGGGACACACACACACATACACACCCTATAGGGACACATGCACTCACCCCTCAGGGAACACACACACACCACAAAGGGACACACACAACACAGAGACACACACACCTCACACAGACACCCCCCCACAGGGACACACATACACAACCTTTAGGGACACATGCACTCACCCCACAGGGACACACACACACACACCACAAAGAGACACACACAACAGAGACACACACCACACAGACCCCCTCCACAGGGACACACACATACACACCCTATAGGGGCACATGCACTCACCCCACAGGGACACACACACACACCACAAAGAGACACACACAACAGAGACACACACCACACAGACCCCCCCCACAGGGACACACACATAAACACCCTATAGGGGCACATGCACTCACCCCACAGGGACACACACACACACCACAAAGAGACACACACAACAGAGACACACACCACACAGACCCCCCCCACAGGGACACACACATACACACCCTATAGGGCACATGCACTCACCCCACAGGGACACACACACACACCACAAAGAGACACACACAACAGAGACACACACCACACAGACACCCCCACAGGGACACACACATACACACCCTATAGGGGCACATGCACCCACCCCACAGGGGGACACACGCACACACCACAAAGAGACACACACCACACAGACCTCATCCCACAGGGACACACACATACACACCCCAGGGACACACACACCACACAGACAGACACAGATGTGCACAAATCACCTCACACAACTCGCCTCATACGTGTGCTATCTTTATTTTCCAAACATAAACATCTGATTAAAAACAGCCAATGTGCAACACATGTGCCATATAGGGAATTAAGGCAGATGTCAGTCACATGAGCTGTCTATTATGTGTATGTGTGAGGTAACATATACTGCCCGGCCAGGGGGAGGGTTTACTGTTGGCTGGAGATTTATTAGGCTGCCTATAGTAATCAATCACAGCTCAGCTTCTATTTTCCTACAGGTCATTAATATGACATATTCAAATTCTATTTTGTTATAGCTAACAGCAGTTATTTATTAACCGGGGCGTAGCCGGGTACTACAGCTAGTATTAGATATATATAATAAATATTTATATTTTAACATGTGTCGTTACACTTTTTCTGTATATTATTGGAGTCCACAAGCTGTAAATCAGCTGGAAAAAGGGATCAAAGTACACAAATGCGGATTATGTGCGGTTGATTCAATGCATTTCGAAGTAATCAAATTCTTCAGGATATCACTAATGGTACCTTTACACGCCGCTACAGAAGGTTAGAAACAACCGGGTGTTGGAGACAAATGTATCTTGCACCGTCAAAACACCGCGAGGTAGCGGAGTGTAAATCAGGTTGTTGCCACCCGTCACTGTCGACACCTGTTTTTGAGCAGTGCTCAAAAACAGGTTGGTTTCCACCCAATGGTAGCGGCGTGTAAATGAGGAACAGGAAGGTTTTTGCAACACCTAGATAACTCCCTGGGGCGTGACACAGTCTCCGGGATACCGCCCCCCTTCAGCGATCATTGATGGAAGCTCCTGCGTTACGATTGGTTGTCCCTGCATAGGGCGGCATATTTAAGGAGCTGACCAGTCACACTACACAATTGCAATAGCATCATGTATTAGCCAGCCTTCCTGCGCTGGCTGGCCAATCATGATGCTATTGCTTTGTCCAATCACCGTACGAGCGTCTCGCAATCCACAATTCTGGCACGCCTATGTGTTGTCCCTGCTGCACCAGGTCCTCCCATATTACCTTCTGTAGCGGCGTGTAAATGAGGGAAGGTGCTCTACAGAAGGTAACCTGCGACACCTGTTGGTGCATCCAGGGATAGAAAAAACCTTCTGTAAAGCACCTTGTAGCGGCGTGTAAAGCCAGTATCGGATACCGTTAGCAACCGTTGGAACGTGCTCGTGCACGTGAGACACCCGGTTGTTTCTAACTTTCTGTAGCGGCATGTAAAGGTACCATAAGACATTTTTTTGCAGCAGCGCCTTATTTTCTGTCAGTATTCCTTTGGTGTCAGGTTTGAAGGCATAATAAATAAAAGTTTAAAAATTACAAATTCATTTGCAAATTTTCAAAAGTTTGATAAACGCAAAACATATCGATCAAAACTTACCACTAACATAAAATATACAGTAACATTTCACAAAAATAGAATCACTAAGATATATTGAAGCATCCAGAGTTATTACCACATAATTACATTAAATATCACATAAATAAATTCTCACACTGGGAAGAATTGAGAAAATTAACCTGGTCAGGTCAGGAAGGAGAAGACAGGCTCAGCGGTGAAGGGATAAGACTTTAGGTTGTAGCTGTTGTGTATATATTGACTTCAGCCACAAGATGGCGCAAAAGTCATAATATCCTCAACATTTTCATTAGGCTGCGTTCAGAAGTGGCGTATTTAGCCGTATAATGTGCAGCGGCCCTTTTTTGCATGCGTTCAATGCGCAAAAAAGCACAACTGTATGTAGATGCAAAAAAGTGCAAAGAATTGCCATGTCAATTCTTTTTGTGTGCTTTTGCAGTAAAAGCGCGTGCGCAAAAATACGAGGCTAAATGTGGCGTCTGCACGCCTTCCAGCAAAAGCCTTAGCTCATACAGCTTTCTTCGGCACTGCTTTTACGCGAGCGCTGAAAAGCACCAGCACCACGTAAAAGCAGAAATACACAGTAATTACATTGCGTCTGAACGCAGCCTTAGTTCCTTAACTTCAGACTTCTATAAAGTCTACAGTAAATCCAAACTCCCATCTTCAAAAAATGATATATATATCGGAATCCATAAAAAGTGTGATTCAGATGATCCCCTTAACTGAACCATTCACTATAATGCGGCAGGTGCAGTCTGGCCACTGTTCCTCTGTGGCGCCCCTGCGACTAGGAGGCCACATAGGGAACTGCAGCCAGGTAAGATAGGAAGACAGTTTATACAACACCCTCACAGACATCCCACACACCACTAGAGGGCAGCACCTAACCCGGAGCCCAGGACTCTAGGCGGGAAAGGGGTGGTGGGTTTAGAGAACAGTGGGTGGGACAGCAAGCAGGTCAGGTGACAGATGGTAGAAATAGAGAAGGGGAGGAGGACGGAGTCAGTGTAGGCCGAGGTAGGCTCAGCAGTACAGACCAGAAGCACACGTCCTGGGGAGTGGGGTGTAAGGAGCGCAGAATCTGAAGAGCCCGTGCAGCCAGCACCCCAGGAGTGTGAGGGAAAAGAGGACCAGTGATACTGGGTCCTAGAAACACCGCCAAAATAACCGACTGCAGGCGGAGTAGCCTTCTTATGGAACCAGAGTCACACGGAGAAGGGAGCCTGATAGAGCCTAGCACCGCAAAGACTATTGGAGGCTAGGCTAGTAGCAGAGTGTCAGCTCTGAAGGGGACCGACGATCCACCCAGTTTCCCCAGATTAACCGACGGGGAACTCTAGCTCCAAGTTGGAGTTCCTACCCCAAAGGACAGGCAGCTCAGTGGCGACAACGAGGACCCACAGGGGTCCGAGCCACTGCCATGCTGTCCGGAGACGCACACACAGTGAGAAAAGAGAGAGTAAAGCCTGGAAAGGACAGAGAATGAGTGAGGGGTCACATAGAGGAACAACCTGGCTGCAGGAAGTAAAGAGGAACCCGGAGGGGAAAGTTGTCACCCGTGTAAAGACCTGTACCTTGAACTGTAACGGAGCTGTTATGCTGAACAAACTGCTAAGTAAACACGGTGAACCCTGCCTCTGACTCCCTTGCATGATTCTCCATTGCCTGTGCATAATTCCCTCCAAGAGGATTGCAGAGAGATCCCAGCCTGCAGAGCCACAGCCTGTCAGCTCTGAACTCTGGAGAAAAGAAGGCTGCAGCAGCAGGATAGTAAGTGAACTGCACCTACTACAAGCCTACACCATACACCAACATCATTCACTGCCCCTAGAACTAAGTTCTACCCGTGGAGAACTATTCCATCTTCAGCTGCTTCAACATCATCCCCGGAGGTTCTGCAGCAGCGGTGGTCCCATTATTGACCACAAGCCGTGGGTGGCGTCACGACAAACTATTATCCCCTGTAAATATTCCCCTTTTACTTGCCAGGGCCCGGGACGCGGTCTGGACCAGGACCTCCGTGACATCCCCCAGTAGCAACCCGGTCCGGTACCGAGTACCCTGTCCCAGTGGGCTCGACACCTCTTATTAGGCACACACTGTGGTTAGCCTCACATTTGTGCACTTAAAAAAACACCTAAAACAATTGGACAGGGCTGGAACAGAGGCCAGACTAAGTCCAAAGTGGCTCCTCTGCCTCCTCATAGTGACTCGTTCCATCAGGGGTGTCAGAAGTATTATGTGTTTGAGGATTTACACTGAAAATCCAATGTAAGTGTTCAGCGTAAAACGCAGTATAAATGTGAACAAAGCCTTATCCTGATCTTTAGAGGCAAAATAAACAAATTAACAGCAGCACAAAAAGTGTTTCCAATATTTCTTTACATTGTTTACCATGTGGCATAAGAGATAATAGTTTTTTGTAATCAAAATCAGTTTTTTTCATCGTGATATTCTATGAACTATTAATTTTTTTTTTTTTTTTTGCCGACAGCTGAAGAATAAGGCCCCATATTGACCATTATAAAAAGAAGTATTGGTCATTAAGAGTTTATGTAAAAATACACATAAAAATCAGAACGAGCTGCTGTTATGTGTAAATAACTTTGACACTACAGGTAAAGAGTAGTCCAGTACATATAGTGCTGCATTATACTTCTGGGAGATGCTGCTAAAGAGCCAACCAGTGGACGCTCTTGGTCACAAAACATCCATCAATTACCCTTCCCCAATGTGATACACAGATACAGATGAAGTTTAGTGGTGACTAGGGATGGGCACTAGTGTTCGGGCACGGATCCCGAACATGGACTTCCCTGAGAAGTTTGTGTTACTGTTCGGGTTTGGGAGGGCTGTAAAAAGAAACAAAACATTGATTAAACATCAGCTCATACTTACCGGGGTCCGTGCACTTGTACTTCTGGACAGCTCAATAACTTCCTGATTATTCACTGCTAAGGGGCGCAACAGCCAATCACAGACGCAGTCACAGAGAGTGGGAGTCTGTGATTGGCTGTTGGAGAAACCTGGAAACAGACCATACATTCTACCATCTCCTGCTTGCATCTTTGCTGAAAGGCATGATCCTCTGAGGATAGGGATTTCCACCCCACAAGGATTACCTGAACTGACCGTACACTGCACATTGTGATGTCAGAGGTGTGTCATATCCAAGCTTGTGGATAGATTATCGTATTTCAGCATTTTTCAGGTTGTGATGTGACAACCGGTTATGTTGTAAATGGCCGGTATGTATTGCACAGGTGAGGGTCTGCTGCAATGTGAATCTGGAATGGTTTCTCTAGGACTTGCTGTTCCATGAGGCTTTTAGTATTTGCAGAGCCAGTTTTCACAGGATGGTAAGAAGTGATTGGAGGGACTGATCATCCACATAAATCCCATGGGTACGTCTCAGCAGATATCAGGTCCTGGTTCTCGGTCACATAGTCAATCTCCCAGATCCTGCAAGTATGCTGAACATGCTGAGAAGTCCATGTGTGTGTGGAGCATGCCCAGAGCCACAGACAAAGGAGAGGGTCCTGAAATCCCAATGTAAAGACTGACCAAGGCCAGTGGATACTCTGTATGGACACTGTTATGTTGCTGTAGAGCCTGAAAAAAGGTTAAAGCATATTTATTCTGTGCGATTTATGGAGATTGAATAAGGCCCCTTTCACATTAGTGTTTTTCGCTGATTGCGGCAGATGGGGCAGATTTATCGCATCTGCCGCCTAATGGCCGCACTTACAGCACACTTGCAGCAAGCCCCATGCATTGTCTATAGGGGTTCGCGGCAGGTGTGGTGTTGCGGCGATCCAGCACTTGCCGCACCTGCCGCAAGCCACATAGACAATGCCTTGGGGTTGCCGCAAGTGCGGCTGTTAGGTGGCAGATGCAGTAAATCTGCCAGATCTTCTTTTTTTATATATATTAATTTAAAATTTTTTTTGTTTACTATGGGTACTCATTGTGCACACGTTGGCGTTGCCAGCTAGTGTCCACTTATATCATATACATTCATTGTTTTGACTGTTTTTTGTTCAAATACATTTTCTATCTTTATTCTTTAATGTCTGGTCTTTGACCTGGACATGGTCTGGACTATAATATCTAGTGCATAATCTGAAGGATCTCCACCTTCACATAGAAGTCGACATTCTCCTGACTCTTTCCCTTGGAGGTTGACCACCACTTATATCTGCTCATTTTGTAACAATGGATAACTATCTAGACATTCTTAATTGATGTCTGGTCACCTGAAGGTCTAGGATGGTGTACATCTTGTAGCTACAAGCCACGGGTATTCATTACTTCTAGTGATCTAGTTTCTACGTACTTTACTTATTGCATTTCCTATAGACACTTGATCATTGCTTGGGGATGCACTATACGTGTCTTGGCTACTTTGCATTTGTATAACTATTGATGGTTGTTCCTCTAACAATATAGCACAGACCCATGGCTTTGGGGCGTTTTAATCTTACCATGTACAATGGCAAGTATTGCTATACACCCGCTGATGATTTATAATCATGACTTGTTTTTGTCTCCCATCTGTCTCCCCTCCCTCTCCACTCCCCCACACTGCCCCCCCACTGACGTGGGGGTTAGTAACAACTCAGCACCGTCCTCCGTTACTATGTACGAGGCGGTGGCCATTTTGGCTCACTCATTGAAGCTGAGTGCCCCTAGGAGCATGTGCACAAGATGCAGAGCGGTGCATCACCGCCTACATCACTGCTGGTCATCTGTGCTGCGATTGTGGCCATGATCAGTTTACTACAGGTGCTATCACTTGCTTAATTAACAGAGATGTGTATATAGACATTCACTGCAGCATTGTGCAGGATCCCCTTGATGAAGGCACTGCTGTGATGTGGCGCACCCAGGGGTCCTTTTCTGTTGGACCATAGGCCATAGGTAATTAGCCTCTATACACTTGAATGAGCTTGACCTTAGTATAAGTTTCTTTTCTCTCACTGAGTTTTCATTTTTCTTATCTCATTATTGGGTGCAGGATTGTGGAGTGAAGGTCTCTGAGCACAGGGTATGTAGCTTATATGAATCATAACTCTGATGAGCGTCTGGCTAATCAGAGCCGCACTTTTGCAACCAAAGCTGCGCCCTTATACATACAATACTATTGGATTAATACAAGCCTAGTTGCACTTTATATTTATGTGTACCTGGTGCAAAGTATGACTATAATGTATGTTGTGTAATTGACCTGCACTTTGTCATTAAGTACATCTTATGACCTTTTCCACTATTTGCACTATGTTGTGATTGTTAATGATTTTTGGAATTGTCTGGCTCATTGTGATTTTTTGAATCTTTGGTAAAAATACATTGGTCCCTACAGCAGGGGATTACTTCTCCCCCTTTAGCATGTAGGCTTTCAGCCTTTTTAAATGTTTTTATTGAATCTTGTATAATGTGTGCAGTGTTTTCTATGAATAAAATGTGATATTTATTAACCCAGAGGTGATCGCTCATTTATAACATCTCTCTTTCTCTCCTTGAAATGCTGTTTTTCAGATGTGTTGGAGCAGATCCCCTGCATTTATTTCCATAAAAATTTAGTGGTGCCCTCAGAATCTATATTTCTTAAATCTGCCAGATCTGCCGCAATAAGCGAAAAGCGCGGATGTGAAAGGGGCCTTAACCGAATGAACTTTTATAAGGAGAATCTTATTGCCGCTTTGCACGGCACGATATTGTCGTCCAACTTCGATAAAAAGTCACGTGGTTCGTACATTGGCGCCGATATCGTTCGTGCGTTGTGTGGTGTAAATGTCCAATACGATGCAAGAATGATGCCAAAATGATATCGGGGAAGAATTGTGCAGGCTCTCCAACTGCCCGATATTGGATGGACGATCTGGCAGGATCGTGCTGTGTGACAGCCCAACATGACTTGGAGAGCAACTTCCCCTATTCTCTCCCATGTTAAATGGTCGTTCCCTGGTTCGCTCATACGAGGGGGCGTATACATCACAGTTGTGTTGCCTGCCGATATCGCCCTGTGTAACATCTCCTATGCGATCTTGGATTTCAGCCAAAAAAGTGAGCGCTCCCGTGCCGTTGTATCCAATATCAAAATGATGTTGGGACGTGTAGAGTGGCCATTATCCTTTCACTACCTCTATGACCAGCAAAGCTAATGAGTAACCCATAATAGTGAATGATATATAAAGTGTTTATCACAATGATCATTGAAAATAGACATTTTCTCTTATTGTGAAATCCCAGCTGGATGCACATTATATAATGAGGTTGGTCATGATTAAATATGGTGCTGTTTTTTCACAGAGGTGAAAATTGAAATTTCGAACATGGAAAAAAGCATAAAAGAAGAATATAAAGTTTATTGATTTAAATAATCCTGGATCCATTTTTTTTCTTCATTTTAAACTATTAGCAATTTACAGGAATAGTTGCTTATTCAGCATTTGTGGGTGTTGTACATTTAGCCACTTTTTTACTACTTTTTTTGGCAGGCAATCATAGCACAACAATTATTATAATTTATACAGTAGATTTTTAGAAAACCTACAGACTCCGCATTCATGATCTGCATGTTTTTGAGTCTGTGTATTTGAATAACTAGTCAAAAGGGCATGTAATAGCAGTGTGGAGTTCAATTAGTGAGATGATTCACACCTGTCTTTTCACAGAATGATTGAAGTGGCACGCATTTAAGGGTGAAACCACCACATGTTGTACATGCATTTCTCTTTGAAAGCCTAAAGGCCACTTTACACACACAGATATCTGAGACCAACTTCTGAACAGATCTCTGGTTGCAGTGAAATCATGGACACATTGTTCCATTTGTACACGGCCACAAAATGGAACAATGTGTCCATGATTTCACTGCAACCAGAGATCTGTTCAGAAGTTGGTCATAGATACCTGTGTGTGTAAAGTGGCCTTAAGAAATATGGGTCGTTCAAGACATTGTTCAAAAGAACAGTGTACTTTGATTAAAAAGTTGCTTGGAGAGGGTTAAACTTATAAAGAAGTGCAGACAATGTTAGGCTGTTCAGCTACAATGATATCCATTGCTTTAAAATGGAAAGCAAAACTAGAGAGTCTTGGATGAATACAGAAGACTACCATTCAAATAGATGGAAGAATAGCCAGAATGACAATGGTTCAGCCATTGATCAGCTCCAGGATGATCAAAGACAGTCTCAAGTTACCTGTGAGGACTGTGACTGTTAGCTGATCTTCACATAGGAATCTACTATTAGCAAGAAGTCCCCACAAAGTCCCACTGTTAAAAAACAGACATGTACTGAAGGGGGAACTATTTGCCAAAGAACACATCAACTGGCCTTAAGGCTGCCTTCACACTTGCAGATGCATCTGCAGCGTTTTGCAGATGCATCTGCAAGTATCAGCATGCAGACCGCGGCCCCTATGTTTATAATAGGGCGCACCGCGGTCTGAAAGCTCTCATTCATTCTTGTATGTGAAGCGTCCGCAGGCGGATGCCTGCTTACAGATCACACTCTCCCGCCCGCACCATGGACGCGAGATGTCGCGTCCATGGTGCGGCCGGGAGAGTGTGATCTGTAAGCAGGCATCCGCCTGCGGACGCTTCACATACAAGAATGAATGAGAGCTTTCAGACCGCGGCCGCGGTCTGCATGCTGATACTTGCAGATGCATCTGCAAAACGCTGCAGATGCATCTGCAAGTGTGAAGCCAGCCTAAGAGAAACATTTTGTGGACTGATGAAAGTAAAATTGTTCTTTTTGGATTCAAGGGCTGCAGACAGTTCATCAGACGACCCCCAAACTCTAAATTTAAGCCAAATTACACTCTGAAGGCAGTGAAGCATGGTGGTGCAAGCATCATGATATGCATATGTTTCTCTTACTATGATGCTGGGCCTATTTACCGCATACCAGGGATCATGGACCAGTTTGCATTTATTAAAATACTTGAAGATATCATGTTTCCTTATGTTGAAGAGGAAATGCCTTTGAAATGAGTGTTTCAACAAGATAACGACCCTAAACACACCAATAAACAAGAAAAATCTTTGTTCCAGCTCAACAAAATTGAGGTTATGGAGTGGCCAACCCAATCCCCGGACCTTAATCCGATAGAATACTTGTGGGGTGACATAAAAAATATTGTTTCTGAGGCAAAGCCAACAAATGCAAATAAATTGTGGGATGTAGTCAAAGCATCCTGGGCTGGAATAACAATTAACAGGGCCAGAACTTGGTTGACTGTATGAATATAGATGTGAAGCAGTTCTAAAAAACTGTGGTTATGCAACTAAATAGCAGGCTAGTGATTAACAGGAATGCTAAATCCTAAAAAAAACGACATATTGAGTTTGTAAAGACAAATGCAGACACTGCTATTTTTTTGAACAGCCTAAGGGTACCTTTACACACCGCAAACGCGGCGAGGAATCTGACCGGCGATATGTCGCCCCGACACCATCGCTGTCAAATTGCCTCCTTATTGCGACATGTAATTGGGGAATTTGACGGCGATAAGAAAGGTTGCGCCTTGTTCCGATTTCACAGCATTGCTCCAAAATCAAAGGCAATCATGAAGGCGACATTCCCGGCTTTTGGCGTGTGAACGGGCTATAGGGATGGAATATGCGTCGCCTATTGATTTCCCATAAGCGTGCCACAGCATGCTGGAAACCGTGCCTCGTCAGCGATGATTGGTGGTGGCTACTGTGTTTCCATTGGCTGTCACTTCACAGGGCCCCATATTTGAAGAGCTGTCCAATCACCACCACACAATGGCAATGGCGTCATGTATTAGCCAGCCTTTCAGCGCAGGCTGACCAATCATAACGCTATTGCGTTGTCTAATCAGCATGCTTGGGGCACGGTATACACCAGTCTGTCACGCCTATGTTCTCGCCGCGCTGAACATGTACGCCCACATTCCTTTGGGGATTGCGGCGTGTGAAGCGGCGACAGGAGTCTAGCGGATGTTTCCCGCTGCTGGTGTGGCGATTTCCGGGGCTACACATCGCCTTAGGTTGAGGGCGAAATTGTGGTGTGTAAAGCGCCTTCGGCGATCAGAGGCGACCGAGTAAAACGTGCACCCGCACGTTAGATTGCCTCCTATCGCCGCCAATAATTGCAGCGTGTAAAGGTACCTTAATGTTAATGTTTTTTAACTACTTTACAGAAAATTGCAAATGTTATACATTTCCCAATGCTTGATAATAAAAACTATTATAAACATTTTGGGCTTAGCTCATGTTTTTGAACACACGGCTATTATTTTGAATGCGTCCCACTCATCTGACTCAAGAGTTCTGACTTCTGAGGAACTAAAAACATTTGCAACATGCGGATTATTACTAAGGTCATCAATTCCTCTTCCGATTTTCTCTCCGGACACTGCTGGTGATAGAACGATGTAGTGGTACAAGTTATGTGATGCTGGCAACAGACTCTTCTCAGCTAATTCACCTCACAGGGGATAATAATTCCTTCCTGACCCCACAGGGGCCGTTGTTTAAATTCCCTGGATCTGTCTAACATGTCCTCATTAATTATAACTTGTCAGGCTGCGGCTGGTCTGTGCACGCACACTGCTTGCCAACATCGTCACATACAGTAGCTCGTAACGCTATGCAGTAATGTTGGCAGAAGAGCCTAGCACAGACACCGCTGCCTGACATAGGAAAGCAGAACTAGGCTTCTTCATGTTAAATCACAAGTAAATGTGTTTAAATATATAATAATCTTCACAATCAGAAGAACTATTTCCTTCTCCAGTTGTTAATTGTCCGGATTTCCTACTTGTGAACGGCAGGATGTGATAGCACAAACTGCACAATCATGACCTTTATTGTTATAGAGAGGGGCATTGCTACCCTCTAAAATATGTCCCATCACACAGTAAATAAAGAATGCCTCTAACTAATATCACATCAACACGACCAAATGTTACAGCACAAATCAACTGGAAACAGAGAACATAACTGGTTTCTAAGGCTGGCTTCACACCATGGCTCAATCTGATCCGGGGCTGTCTGGGGTAAACCAGACAGCCCCGGACCGGTTTTTGGCCCCATAGTACCCTATGGCGCCGAATGGAGCCGGATGGCAGCTCTCTGCCATCCGGTTTCCATCTGTCTGGAAGAACCCGGGAGAATTCAGATTTTTCTCCCGGACACACAAATGCTGCTTGCAACGTTTTTGTGTCCAGGGAGAAAAATCTCCCCAAATTGCCATCTCTCGGATTCCCCCGGATCCGGGCCAATCCGGCGCTCCCTAACATGGGAGCCTATGGGGCCGGAAGGATCCGGGAACTGGACACCGGCGGCTGCATGCCGCTGTTACTTCAGGATTGCGGCTAGCTTCCCGCGAGCCACGGTCCTGATTCATCAGCAGCGGCAGCTGCGTCCGGCTGCACACCGGACTGGAGAGCATATTAGCCCTCCGGTTCTGTGTGCTGATCTAGTCCAGGGCTGTCAGGTTCATCCCTGACAGCCCCAGATCAGATCTTGCCGTCAGGTGAAGCCAGCCTAAGGCTAAGTCCACACTGGGCGTTTGTGATCCGTTTTATGTGCTGTGTTTTTTCACCAAAAAAGGATCAAGTTTTGTCATGCCAGCAAAGCCTATGAGACTTCTGAAATTCTGTGCCAACGTCTTGTGTTTTTACCTGATCAAATTCTGTTGCAAAAACCTGATCAGGGAAAGAAGTAACATGTCAATTAAGGGTTCCTTAACACTGCGGCACGATCCGGTCCGAGATGACCCAGACAGCCGCGGACTGGATCAGCACACAGGACTGAAGGGCTAAATCGCCCTCCGGTCCGGTGTGCAGCACATGCAGCTGCAGCCGCTGACAGGTCAGGACCGTGGCACCCGCAATGCCGACCTATCAGCAGCGGGAGCTGCGTGCGGCTGCACACCGGACCGAAGGGCAAATTAGCATTGCAGTTCTGTGTGCTGATCCAGTCCGCTGCTGTCTGGGGTCATACCGGACAGCCCCGGACCGAATCGTGCCGCAGTGTGAAGGCACCCTCAGTGATCCTCTTTCGTAGAAAAAACGCTCCAATACTCACCCTCCCTGTTGAGTGTGTAATGACCAAAGGTCTGAATGAGATCCAGTGAGTCACAAACTGAGACAGAGGCAGAAATAAGTAACACTTTCTTTACTGGAAAGGGGTTGAGGTAGAATTCAGGATATAATGCAATACTCGTAACTTCCCCTAGGACTACTATAAATACCTATATATATATACCTTAAAGTGAAGTTAGAATTTAATATGTGCATATGCACTTTTTGAACTACATGCTGACCATAGGCAGCGCTGACTTCTTGTTTTTTTTTTATTTATTATTCACATTCACCCAGCATAAAGCTGGGATCAGTGTGCAAATTCCAAAGTTTCCTGGTTATATATTTAGTTCACTGAGGAAAAGGAACAAATTTACCTAACAGGTACGCAAAACAATACTTCTATTTAGCTAAATACAAACAAGTATAAATCAGATAACAGTGTGCCATTCAAGGGGTTCCCAAAAAACACAGAGTATAATTTAATCAACACTTATTGATACAAATGCATGAAAATTCAAATGTATGCTCTTATATTCATTGAGATACCTGGGTATCTAAGCTCATGGTACTGTTAATGCAGATGAAAGTCTCGCACAGGCCTGAGGAAAACGATGGGCTGCAGTCGGACCAGAAATCTTCGGTGCCAGGAATCTTCAGTCTTGCCCACATGGAATCTTGCCTCCAGGAAAACAGTCTTTTCTTCTAGAAAGGAGGTTACTCCAGCACGGCTTGGATTGTTTGAATAGGCTCTCACAGGACAGAGGGTACACAATTCTGTCCACACCACTGTAGTTCAAATCCAGCTCAAATGGCACCTTTACACGCGGCAACATTTCTAGGGTTTCCACAGGTAACTTACTGGCTGCAGTGAAATCATGGAGACCTGTGGAAACCCTAGAAATGTTGCCGCGTAAAGGTACCAAAACAGTGTAATCAGCAGCTCTCTCTTCTGTTGATTCTATCCACACCACTGCAGTTCAAGTCAAGCTCAAACACTGTAACCAGCAGCTCTCTCTTCTGTTGATTCCATCTTGCATGCCCACTCCAGGGTCAGGGAAGACTCGGTACTGGGCAGTTACTAGTTGTTCTCACGTCTTCACTTCTCAGCTCTTTTCACGGGGACAGACGGAGGCCGAAACCTGGTCCGTGACCCTGGCGGTGTCATTTTAATAAAGTGGGTGATGTTAGGGAAAGTCTGAGGGAAAAGGGGCATTCATGACGCCACCTGCGGCATGTGGCCACTGTGGCTGCCGCTGCAGCAGAGCCTCTGGGGATGATGACAGCTTAGATAGTCCAGCTCCCCGCAGGCGGAGCGCAATCCCCAGGGCAGTGGAGTGGTTCCGCCGGCTCGTACCTCAGCAGTTGGTCTCTTGGTCAGCACTACCTCTAGTGTCATAGGCAGCCTGTGCGGCCAGTGGTCGCCGCAAATAAAAGTCTCTCACACTACAGCTGCAGTTCCGTTACTTTTACTTCAGTGTTAAACATGGCCACCGGGTACACTCTCTGCCAGTCTCCAGGTTAGTTCAACCTCTAAGCTGTAGGGCTCTAGACAAAGGGGGAGAGAGGAAAGAGAGGGCGCAGATTTAAGTGCAGAGGGTACAGTACATCATGTATGGGAAAAGTGCTTAATTGCTCACCTTTTCAATGTCTTTGTATATTGCGTATCACCCCTTCCAGGGTATCATGCTCCAGAACACGGCCCGTCTGGTTTGCTGCTTCATCCTGAATTAATCGGATCTCTCGGCCAAGAGTCCATCGGCAGTATTTTCCGAGTAGAATATCTGGTGCAGGAGCGAGCGTTCCCAGATTCAGATGGACCAGAAGCAATTTCGTTTTTGCATAGGGATTTATTACAAACAGTCTATATACAGTAACAAACATACAACGCGTTTCGGCTATAAAATTGCATATAGGATAGCCTTCCTCAGGTATAGTTACATATAGACAAATGATCATTATTATATAGACAGGTTAATTAGCTAATTATGTTAATTGTGTGTCTCCAGGTTTTTCCCAATAGCCTGCAGGTAAGTAATTGGATTTGTTTCCATTGTGTTTTTTTGAAACCTCCTGTAGTTATATTGCTAGTGAGGGTGTACTATAATGAAACTATAAATATGTTCCATTTATCAATATATGCCATTTGTTCTGTTCATCTCATATGTTGGTATATCAATTAGATATATAGGAAATAAAACATTTGAGAATAAAAGACTCAGATTAAAATGGTTAAAATTAGAGAAGGGCATTGGGTTGTCTTTGTCTGCTACACCCCCCCTCCTTCCGGGATTCCACCAAGGACACTAAGGACAACATCTGCAAGGAGTTTGTATGTTCTCCCAGTGTTTGCGTGGGTTTCCTCCGGGCACTCCGGTTTCCTCCCACATTGTAAAGACATACTGATAGGATGTTTAGATTGTGAGCTCCAAGAGAGACAGCATTACTCATGTATGTAAAGTGCTATGGAATTAATAGCGCTATATAAATGAATAAATATTATTATTATTATTATTATTATAGGAGGGTATGAACTGAACAGATGGTATGTCAGTGTCAGTTGATTTTACTTCTCCGTCTCCTATTACTGAACTAATGTGTCTAACACTGTCTCGTCCCCCTTTTGTGGCCAGGGTCCACCCATTGTCCCAGGGGCCCGTCACTACGTGTGTGTGTTGTGCTTTGGGCTCAATCATACCATCCCGACACCTGGAGAACAGGGGCACTACACTTTCTAGCCGCAGAAGGGCAGTACCTCTGGTGGCGGTTTACCCAGAGGGGCGTCACATATCCACACCACTGCAGTTCAAATCCAGCTCAAATAGTGTAATTAGCAGCTCTCTTTTCTGTTGATGCAGAAACACCACTTCTCCAGAACAGTAGCCACAGAATAGTTTTTTCAGCCTTTAGTCTTTACACTGCTGAGCAGTGATCTCCACCATGGTCTCCACATCAGACTCTTTACTCTCCCTTTACCCCCTTCCTTTCCTCCTGTACTTTTGCACTCTCAGCCAGACTGGGACTTCCCACCTGCCACTCAGTTTCTGTAGGACTTATGTTGCTGAGTCCTGGTGCCCTCAAGATATTGTCCACTTAGACAGGGCTGGGTGCAGTCAGAGACACACTATTTTATAGTAATATTGTGTCACTTATTGTGTCCACACTCTTACAAGCACCCAATGAGCCTATTCGGATATTCTCAGTGAGTTCTTCTTTCTGGGCACTGGCAGAAGCTGCGCAAAGTGACTTACAGGACCTGCACCCCATGTGACTGAGTCACATGGGGTGCAGATCCTGAAAGTATTGTACCCAGAAGGAAGAACTCACCAGAGCTCACCATGGGGCAATAAAGTGTGTGTCTGTCTGTCTGTGTATGTGTGTGTCATCTTTACCATCTACCCAGACAGAAATTGCTACCCTCAACGCTTCCACATCAGCCACAATTTCTTTCTTAGCAAACCTCTATGCCCAACATGATTGCCACAATGTCATCCAAATTCCAAGAAAAGATTCACTAAGCGTTTCCAAGTTGTGGGAGTCTCTTCTATGCAGATAAATATTTATATCTAATCAATATGGCACAACAGTTATTTCACGCAAACTAAAACTGTTTGCTGTTGGGTCACTTTCACAAGCAAGGCCTTATTCACATCACACTAGACCATGAAATGGTCAGTATACATGGACAGTATTCATATTCTCTGAAAAAAGCCAAGAAAGCAAAAACATACAATACCCATATGTTTCTTCACACTATAACAATCACAAAGCATATTCAGTGGTCAGGACACTCCTCTTGCCTCCACCCAGCTAAGCTGGAGCTTTGGAGAGTTTAGAGCAGGGGAGGGCAATTAATTTTCCCGAGCAGCTACATGAGAGACAAAGACTGGTGAGTGAGGACCAAATTAATAGACTATAATGAATATGTTAATAGTAAGCAGAATTAATTTCAATTATTATTTTATAGTAATATTGTGTCACTTAATATTGAGCAGAATTAAGTATGCACAGTATGAGCCTCCACACAGCTATCCACATACAGTATGAGTGCCCATAGTCCTCCTATATACAGTGTGAGACTCCACTTATCCCCCTGTATACAGTATGAGCCCCTACATAATCCCTTGTACATACAGTATGAGCCCCTACATACCCTCCTATATACAGAATGAGCCCCACATGGCCTCCTTTATACTGTATGAGCTTCCACAGTCCCCATATATACAGTATGAGCCTCCACAAAGTCCCCTATATACACAATATGAGCCCCACATAGACTTCTAAATACACTATGAGCCTCCACATTGCCCTCTACATTGAGTATCAGCCATCAAATAACACCCTATATACAGTATGAGAAGACACACATGAAAAAAAGAAGATGCCACATGCTCACCTTGCTCTTGTTCCCCATGCGCTATGCTACACTGATCCTCTGCACAGCAGAAAAGCTGATGTGATGTCATTGTATCTACTATCTCACATGCTGATTGGTGGAAGGAGGAGACAGTGGTTCCTCCTCCACCCATGTAAATCTCACTATACGCAATCTGAAGATGCATTCAGTGGTTGGTTCAGGCAAAAGACAGCAATGGCGGCCAGGTGGTGAGGGCATGGGCACTTTGACCAGCCCTGGTTTAGAGCCTACATCAATAGTTTTCTCATTGTACTTGCTCAACAAAAAATATATATATACACACAACTGTGCTAAAAAATGTACATACCCCGGCAGATTTTTTGCTTTCTTGCCTTTTTTCAGAGAATATGAATGCTAACACAAAAACATTTTTTCCACTCAGGGTTAGTGGTTGGGTGAAGTTTTTTATTGTCAAACTTCTGTGTTTTCTCTTTTTAAATCATAACATCCAAATGACCCTGACCAAAAGTTCACATACCCTGGTGATTTTGGCCTGAGGTTCATACAAATGGGTTTGAATGGCTGATAAAGGTAACATCCTGTGACCTGTTTGCTTGTAATCAGTGTGTGCATAAAAGCTGAGTAAGTTTCTGGGATCCAGACAGACTCTTGAATCTTTTATCCACTGCTACTGTCATTGATGTCAGAAGGAGCAATACACAGTATAAGGAACTAGGGTATGTGAACTTTTGATCAGGGTCATTTGGATGTTTTTGGTCATCATTATGATTTAAAAAGAGAAAATACAGTAGATTAACAATAAATGGCTTCACCCAACCACAAACCATGAGTGGAAAAAGTTTGTGTTTTCATTCATATTCTCTGAAAAAGGCCAAGAAAGCACAAAATCTGCCGGGGTATGAAAACTTATAAGCACAATAATATATGAAGAACACATTTTTATAGTGAAAGTAGCAGACAGAAGTAACCCTATTTATTAGCAAACATTAACATACATTTGTAGAGTATGTGCAAGAATCCGTGTAAAGAGAATAAATCAGCCAAAATTTCCAATTATGCCTTGTATATTTTATTTTATCTGTCTTCAAGAAAAAAAAGAAAAAAAATCTCTGCTAAAAAGTGGAAAAATAATCCTGTCTCACAGGGACAGAGAGATGATGAGCCTTTCCATTTTTCATATCCATAATTGTTATAATCATTAGTCATATAGGAAATGCACATCAGTGGAGACGTATTGTATACTTCCCAATGTTAAGTGTTTCTGAACCATTTCAGGATTCGCTCTGACAATATGATATGACTGCACTCAGACTTTGTAAATATTTCAAGTGTTTTGCAAGGACTTCATACATATAGATGAAAATCATTCTTTTTTATTCTTTCTTTTACAGCTTTCAAAGAGTTTGCATGAAGGTGATTTTTATTCTACGCGTTTCAAGGTTCACAGACCTCTTCATCAGGAAAACAACCGATGTACATCATTTTCCCACCATCTACAAGACATTTTTATAGACATTCTTACAAAATCTGTTCATTAGGGTGGGGCGTAGTTACCCTGTGTCAGCCATGCAAATACTCATCCTATTGAATATTATTGGAATGATTGGCAGCGCGGTTTAAAAAACACAACTTTTACATTTTTATGAAAATCGTTTTATTAAAAGGGGAGACTGCAGCAACCAAAGTAAAAGTATTGACGATTATAGTGGTTGTGACTTTCACAACCATACCAGGTGAGCATATTCCTTTAAACGGAAAAAGTTTAATTTGTGTTGGTAACGCCCTACGGTAGCGCCTGGTTTCTTTTTCAGATTTCTGCATTCTATCAGGTCTGAACAAACCACAGCCATGAAATGTTATATTGATATTTACTCCACTCAAGTGATCCAAAGGAGGGCAGAGACCAACCCAATGATAATCCAGAAGAACACGACGTATCCCAGTGATTCTGCTGGTAGAGTGATGGCACAGCTGACCCTCGTGAGCACAGCAGACAGGCTGCTACACCAACACACACACCATGATCCATTTCACCAAATTTGGCAGATAGCATCAAAGAGAGATTACGTTTCCATCAGTTCCACATTGTCACCACATTATTGTCAGCATCTTTGTATTTCTTGATAAATCGCAGCTTAATCACTGAGCAAAAAGAAGTGACATAAACAATGAACACGGACAGTCACATTCTGGAACAAGTGTACATAATGTATGAAAACATGGGCCAGACTTCATTGTACAATTATTACAAACTCGGATTTTTATTATCACCCTTAATTTTGAGCTTTATAATCCACACATAGCAATAGTTGTCAGTTAATTAAGTAAAATTAATCTGTCAGTATGATCAACCCTCCTTAGCCATCTATATGGTCATGTAGGTCATAGGAAGCTGAATAAAATGATACTTTGATATCTACGATCCGTTGTCTTATTCCAACGAAATCAACATTTTCTTTTTGTAAATGTGCTGTTAAGATCTATGGGCCAGACATACAGTTAGGGCCAGAAATATTTGGACAGTGACATAATGTTGGCGAGTTGGGCTCTGCATGCCACCACATTGGATTTGAAATGAAACCTCTACAACAGAATTCAAGTGCAGATTGTAACGTTTAATTTGAAGGGTTGAACAAAAATATCTGATTGTAAAGAAATGTGTACAATTCCTACATTTTCTAACACTCCACATTTTAGGAGGTCAAAAGTAATTGGACAAATAAACATAACAGAAGCAAAATATTTTTATTTTCAATATTTTGTTGTGAATCCTTTGGAGGCAATCACTGCCTTAAGTCTGGAACCCATGGACATCACCAAACGCTGGGTTTCCTCCTTCTTAATGCTTTGCCAGGCCTTTACAGTCGCAGCCTTCAGGTCTTGCTTGTTTGTGGGTCTTTCTGTCTTAAGTCTGGATTTCAGCAAGTGAAATGCATGCTCAATTGGGTTAAGATCTGGTGATTGACTTGGCCATTGCAGAATGTTCCACTTTTTTGCACTCATGAACTCCTGGGTAGCTTTGGCTGTATGCTTGGGGTCATTGTCCATCTGTACTATGAAGCGCCGTCCATTCAACTTTGCAGCATTTGGCTGAATCTGGGCTGAAAGTATATCCCGGTACACTTCAGAATTCATCCGGCTACTCTTGTCTGCTGTTATGTCATCAATAAACACAAGTGACCCAGTGCCATTGAAAGCCATGCATGCCCATGCCATCACGTTGCCTCCACCATGTTTTACAGAGGATGTGGTGTGCCTTGGATCATGTGCCGTTCCCTTTCTTCTCCAAACTTTTTTCTTCCCATCATTCTGGTACAGGTTGATCTTTGTCTCATCTGTCCATAGAATACTTTTCCAGAACTGAGCTGGCTTCTTGAGGTGTTTTTCAGCAAATTTAACTCTGGCCTGTCTATTTTTGGAATTGATGAATGATTTGCATCTAGATGTGAACCCTTTGTATTTACTGTCATGGAGTCTTCTCTTTACTGTTGACTTAGAGACAGATACACCTACTTCACTGAGAGTGTTCTGGACTTCAGTTGATGTTGTGAACGGGTTCTTCTTCACCAAATAAAGTATGCGGCGATCATCCACCACTGTTGTCATCCATGGACGCCCAGGCCTTTTAGAGTTCCCAAGCTCACCAGTCAATTCCTTTTTTCTCAGAATGTACCCAACTGTTGATTTTACTACTCCAAGCATGTCTGTTATCTCTCTGATGGATTTTTTCTTTTTTTTCAGCCTCAGGATGTTCTGCTTCACCTCAATTGAGAGTTCCTTTGACCGCATGTTGTCTGGTCACAGCAACAGCTTCCAAATGTAAAACCACACACCTGGAATCCACCCCTGACCTTTTAACTACTTCATTGATTACAGGTTAACGAGGGAGACGCCTTCAGAGTTAATTGCAGCCCTTAGAGTCCATTGTCCAATTACTTTTGGTCCCTTGAAAAAGAGGAGGCTATGCATTACAGAGCTATGATTCCTAAACCCTTTCTCCGATTTGGATGTGGAAATTCTCATATTGCAGCTGGGAGTGTGCACTTTCAGCCCATATTATATATATAATTGTATTTCTGAACATGTTTTTGTAAACAGCTAAAATAACAAAACTTGTGTCACTGTCCAAATATTTCTGGCCCTAACTGTAGATCTCCCCAGGAGCTCATTATACATGAAAAGGGTGTTAACAGTGTGAAACCTGTAGATCAGGAGATCAGACTGTCAATGATTACATGTCTCACACTGGTAACGTCCCCTTTCTAGGTTTTTGTTGTTAATTACTTAAATTGTAACTGCCGTTTAAATTTTTATTTAATAATACTGTAGAGCAAGGAATAAACTTTCAAACATACTTTAAAAGTGAAATCTGGAAGAAAACCATTCATAAACCTCCACAAGGTGTCCCCACTACACTGTGTCTGAAGCAGACATATATTCATTCTCAGTCAGATCCGTCTTCACTCTGAATGTGGTCACATAACCATAAAAGGGAGGGAGGGGGTGGGGCCTACACAGTGTGCAAGTTCCTGACTGCAGATGATGAGATGGCAATGTATCAGATTACCTCAGGTTACAGCACAGGGCTGAGCAACGTCAGAATGTCAGAATCAGTGCAAACTCCTCTGCCCTTTTCTTGTCACAAGCTTCTCTGATCTGTCATCAAACTTCTTCTCTGCTGACTCCCCACACAGCTAAAGATCTCTGATCTTGTCCTTGTTGTGCTGTCACATTGCACTGTTGACTGTTATCAACTGCTCGCCATGCCCACACAGCCCTAAAATGCAGTTTTTAAAAGCGCCGAAAAAGAGTTGAGAAAATCAGTCATATGGCACAAAAAATAATTATCTTACCTGCTATGTGAACCATCCTTAACAGCCAGTACAGTATTTTTTTTTGTTCGATGAAATGGCATTTACACTTAAAGGGTCAGCAGGTTTTTATTTATTCTGACAGCAGCATAATAAAGGGCACAATAGCCAGCTGGCTTAGAATGCACAGTGTACTCAGGAAGCTGCCAGTCAGTGGTGTGGCCAGGTTATACACAGCCCAGAAGTCTTAACTCTGCTACATCTACAACAGGCAAACAACCTGATCGAACCTGATCAGGAAAAAAAAACTGCAGCGTAAAACCAGCCTTACCTCTTTAGAGA
Source organism: Allobates femoralis (assembly GCA_033576535.1). Classification (NCBI taxonomy): domain Eukaryota; kingdom Metazoa; phylum Chordata; class Amphibia; order Anura; family Aromobatidae; genus Allobates; species Allobates femoralis. The sequence goes on from JARQOC010000009.1 coordinate 140,874,403, forward strand.
AGAAGAAGTCTTGATCTCTATAATCACCTATAGAAATAGCAATTATGGGTAAAATCTGTATTCAGTGACAATAGATTTTCCAATTACTGAAATCAAAGAATTTGACCAATGTAACACTTCACCTTAAGATACCTTTACACGCTTCAATATTGTTAAGATATCACCAACGATTTCATGGGTGTGCGATCATTAGGACATCTTTTTGACATCGTTGGTGAGATGTCACACGCCTAGATATCGTGGACGACGCACCAACCATCCAGCGCGCAGCTATCATTTGCACAACCCAGTGAACGATACTTGTTCACTGTTGTGAATAGGAGAAGTCATTAATGACATCGATATCGCGGTGTCACACACAATGATGCAGCAGGTTGGCTGATCATGGATTGTCTGATGCAATCAATGATCCAACAATTTATCATAGTCATATCTCGGTGTAACACGCAACGATATCCTAACGATGTCGTTTGAACGACTCCAAACCCGTGACGTTTGAGCAATATTGTTCACGATCTCGTACTGTGATATTTATTAGAACACAAAACAAGCAACGTGTTTCTACTGCAGTTAGCCTTCAGGTAAATATAAAGCAGATAAAAACGTCTAATGAACCCTATGAACTTTCTCCTATGAAGGGCTCAACCGCAATGATTCATTGTCTCCACAAAAATTCAGGATCCTCCTGAGGTGAAGCACCAAATTAGTCAGATTTTTTTTTCCCAATCTTTACCCAACATATGTATGTGGATCTAGGCACAGTGAGCTGCAGATCATGAGGACGCCAAGAAGAAAATGTTGGCAGCGGATATTCAGGATACTCTCTAAGCATGTGACAACAGAGCTTCTATAATTTAGCAACAAACAGGAACAGATGTGATAAGAGTTGTGGAGTCAGGAATAAAACATATCTTAAAGGGAACCAACCACCCCAAATGACCCCCCCGGACTGTTAATATGTGTCCTTACACCCAGCACACACATTTGGGGCAATCGTTTTTGCTAAAAAAACAGTTTAGTAGAAGCTAAGATATATGTTTATAAAGTGTAATCAATCGCGACGGATAGGTGTTACCTAGCTTTGTCCACATGCAGTGCTCGTGCCTGTGATCCTCCTCTCCCCCCTCCCCTCTCAATTTCTAAGAGCCCGGCCGCGTCATGAAAGGGGCGGGGCTAAATCGCGGTGAACCCCGCCTCCTTTCATGACGCGATTTAGCCCCGCCCCTTTCATGACGCGGCCAGGCTCTTAGAAATTGAGAGGGGAGGGGGGAGAGGAGGATCACAGGCACGAGCACTGCACGTGGACAAAGCTAGGTAACACCTATCCGTCGCGATTGATTACACTTTATAAACATGTATCTTAGCTTCTACTAAACAGTTTTTTTAGCAAAAACGATTGCCCCAAATGTGTGTGCTGGGTGTAGGGACACATATTAACAGTCCGGGGGGGTCATTTGGGGTGGTTGGTTCCCTTTAAGTGTCTCAGTCTCTGTGCAGCATTTGCAGCAGGCTGCTTCTTCCTCATACACAGACATGGGAAACTGGATACACATGCTTTCCTGTGTGAGCCTCAGGGAGTTTTTTTTACCTAACTTTATAGACAATACACACACCTAGCAATAGAACACTCACATATAGAGGAATGGAGTTGTTGCATTAAACATATTCCAATAAAAAGGCATCCAACTATTGATTCTGCTTGCATCATAACACTAGTTCACCATCTACAGCAGGTGAACAGATACATATACAAAAAATATAATTATTGGTAACAAGGATAACTGCACATAGAGGGTGCACTGTGCCTGTCTCTCTTTTTCACCCGGTTTCAGGGGACCTACTATGCCCCTTCACACTGCATGATTTCACTGATCAGTGTCCATCAGTGTTTGTGAGCCAAACCAGGAGTGTCTTCAAAACACAGAACAGGTGTCAATCTTTCAATTCTAGTTTTTCTCTGCAAGCTTCACTCCTGGTTTTGGCTCACAAACACTGATGAACACTGATCAGTGAAATCATGCAGTGTGAAGGGGCCTTAGTGAAATCATAGAATAGTAGAATTATAGAGATGAAAGAGACCGCAAGGGCCATCCAGTCCAAACCCCTGCGCAGGTTTTCTAAAATCATCCCAGTTATGTGTTGAGTTCTCCAATAATTCCGTTGTCCAGATCATTTATAAAGATACTAGTAAAAAGGCCCGATGCAATTGCATCTGGAGCGGGGTGAAATGAATTCTGTGTATACAGGCGGGTCAGTGAGTAGCAGAGTATGGAGGCGGCTCTGTGGGTAGCAGAGTATACAGGCGGCTCTGTGGGTAGCAGAGTATACAGGCGGCTCTGTGGGTAGCAGAGTATGGAGGTGGCTCAGTGTGTATCAGAGTATACAGGCGGGTCAGTGGGTATCAGAGTATCGAGGTGGCTCTGTGGGTAGCAGAGTATGGAGGCAGCTCTGTGAGTAGCAGAGTATCGAGGCGGCTCTGTGGGTAGAGGAGTATCGAGGTGGCTCTGTGGGTAGCAGAGTATCGAGGCGGCTCTGTGGGTAGCAGAGTATCGAGGTGGCTCTGTGGGTAGCAGAGTATGGAGGCGGCTCTGTGAGTAGCAGAGTATCGAGGCGGCTCTGTGGGTAGCAGAGTATCGAGGCGGCTCTGTGGGTAGCAGAGCATCGAGGCGGCTCTGTGGGTAGCAGAGTATCGAGGCGGCTCTGTGGGTAGCAGAGTATCGAGGAGGCTCTGTGAGTAGCAGAGTATCGAGGCGAGTCTGTGTGTACCAGAGGCTCTGTGGGTAGTACAGTATAGAGGCGGCTCTGTGGTGAAGGGGTGAGGAGAGATGCGGCTCTGTGGTGGAGCGGTGAGGAGAGATGCGGCTCTGTGGTGGAGGGGTGAGGAGAGAACCGGCTGTGGAGGAGGGGTGAGGAGAGATGCGGCTCAGTGGTGGAGGGGTTAGGGGAGAAGCGGCTTAGTGGTGGAGGGGTGAGGAGAGAAGCGGCTAAGGGGTGTACGGTTGAGGAGAGATGCGGCTCAGTGGTGGAGGGGTGAGGAGAGAAGCGCACAGTATATACATACATGAAACATTGTATAGACACACACTATGCAGAGATTACACACAGTATACACACATTACACAGAGTGTAGAGACATTACACACAGAGTGTAGAGACATTACACACAGAGTGGACAGAGAGACATTACACACAGAGTGGACAGAGACACATTACACACAGAGTGGACAGAGACACAGTACACACAGAGTGGACAGAGACAGATGAGACACAGTGGACAGAGACACATTACACACAGAGTGGACAGAGACACATTACACACAGAGTGGACAGAGACACATGAGACACAGGATGGACAGAGACACATGAGACATAGAGTTGACAGAGACACATGAGACACAGAGTGGACCGAGACACATGAGACACAGAGTGGACAGAGACACATTACACACAGAGTGGACAGAGACACATTACACACAGTGGACAGAGACATTAGACACAGAGTGGACAGAGACATTAGACACAGAGTGGACAGAGACACAGTACACACAGAGTGGACAGAGACAGATGAGACACAGTGGACAGAGCCACATTACACACAGAGTGGACAGAGACACATTACACATAGAGTGGACAGAGACACATGAGACACAGGATGGACAGAGACACATGAGACATAGAGTTGACAGAGACACATGAGACACAGAGTGGACCGAGACACATGAGACACAGAGTGGACAGAGACACATTACACACAGAGTGGACAGAGACACATTACACAAAGAGTGGACAGAGACACATTAGACACAGAGTGGACAGAGACACATTAGCCACAGAGTGGACAGAGACACATTAGACACAGAGTGGACAGAGACACATTAGACACAGAGTGGACAGAGACACATTAGACACAGAGTGGACAGAGACACATTATACACAGAGTGGACAGAGACACATTACACACAGAGTGGACAGAGACACATTACACACAGAGTGGACAGAGACACAGGAGACACAGAGTGGACAGAGACACATTACACACAGAGTGGACAGAGAAACATTACACACAGAGTGGACAGAGACACATTACACACAGAGTGGACAGAGACATTACACACAGAGTGGACAGAGACACATGAGACACAGAGTGGACAGAGACACATGAGACACAGAGTGGACAGAGACACATGAGACACAGAGTGGACAGAGACACAGTACACATAGAGTGGACAGAGACACAGTACACACAGAGTGGACAGAGACAGATGAGACACAGATTGGACAGAGACACATGAGACACAGAGTGGAAAGAGACACATGAGACACAGAGTGGACAGAGACACATGAGACACAGAGTGGACAGAGACATGAGACACAGAGTGGACAGAGACACATGACACACAGAGTGGACAGAGACATGAGGCGCACAGAGTGGACAGAGAAACATGAGACACAGAGTGGACAGAGACACAATACACACAGAGTGGACAGAGACACATTTCACACAGAGTGGACAGAGACACATAACACACAGAGTGGACAGAGACACATTACACACAGAGTGGACAGAGACACATTACACACAGAGTGGACAGAGACACATCAGACACAGAGTGGACAGAGACACATTAGCCACAGAGTGGACAGAGACACATTAGACACAGAGTGGACAGAGACACATTAGACACAGAGTGGACAGAGACACATTAGACACAGAGTGGACAGAGACACATTATACACAGAGTGGACAGAGACACATTACACACAGAGTGGACAGAGACACATTACACACAGAGTGGACAGAGACACATTACATACAGAGTGGACAGAGACACATTACACACAGAGTGGACAGAGACACATTACACACAGAGTGGACAGAGACACAGGAGACACAGAGTGGACAGAGACACATTACACAAAGAGTGGACAGAGAAACATTACACACAGAGTGGACAGAGACACATTACACACAGTGGACAGAGACACATGAGACACAGAGTGGACAGAGACACATGAGACACGGAGTGGACAGAGACACATGAGACACAGAGTGGACAGAGACACATGAGACACAGATTGGACAGAGACAAATTACACACAGAGTGGACAGAGACACATTACACACAGAGTGGACAGAGACACATTACACACAGAGTGGACAGAGACACATTACACACAGAGTGGACAGAGACACATGAGACACAGAGTGGACAGAGACACATTACACACAGAGTGGACAGAGACACATTACACACAGAGTGGACAGAGACACATTACACACAGAGTGGACAGAGACACATCAGACACAGAGTGGACAGAGACACATGAGACACAGAGTGGACAGAGACACAATACACACAGAGTGGACAGAGACACATTTCACACAGAGTGGACAGAGACACATAACACACAGAGTGGACAGAGACACATTACACACAGAGTGGACAGAGACACATTACACACAGAGTGGACAGAGACACATGAGACACAGAGTGGACAGAGACACATTAGCCACAGAGTGGACAGAGACACATTAGACACAGAGTGGACAGAGACACATTAGACACAGAGTGGACAGAGACACATTAGACACAGAGTGGACAGAGACACATTATACACAGAGTGGACAGAGACACATTACACACAGAGTGGACAGAGACACATTACACACAGAGTGGACAGAGACACATTACATACAGAGTGGACAGAGACACATTACACACAGAGTGGACAGAGACACATTACACACAGAGTGGACAGAGACACAGGAGACACAGAGTGGACAGAGACACATTACACAAAGAGTGGACAGAGAAACATTACACACAGAGTGGACAGAGACACATTACACACAGTGGACAGAGACACATGAGACACAGAGTGGACAGAGACACATGAGACACGGAGTGGACAGAGACACATGAGACACAGAGTGGACAGAGACACATGAGACACAGATTGGACAGAGACAAATTACACACAGAGTGGACAGAGACACATTACACACAGAGTGGACAGAGACACATTACACACAGAGTGGACAGAGACACATTACACACAGAGTGGACAGAGACACATGAGACACAGAGTGGACAGAGACACATTACACACAGAGTGGACAGAGACACATTACACACAGAGTGGACAGAGACACATTACACACAGAGTGGACAGAGACACATCAGACACAGAGTGGACAGAGACACATTAGCCACAGAGTGGACAGAGACACATTAGACACAGAGTGGACAGAGACACATTAGACACAGAGTGGACAGAGACACATTAGACACAGAGTGGACAGAGACACATTATACACAGAGTGGACAGAGACACATTACACACAGAGTGGACAGAGACACATTACACACAGAGTGGACAGAGACACATTACATACAGAGTGGACAGAGACACATTACACACAGAGTGGACAGAGACACATTACACACAGAGTGGACAGAGACACAGGAGACACAGAGTGGACAGAGACACATTACACAAAGAGTGGACAGAGAAACATTACACACAGAGTGGACAGAGACACATTACACACAGTGGACAGAGACACATGAGACACAGAGTGGACAGAGACACATGAGACACAGAGTGGACAGAGACACATGAGACACAGAGTGGACAGAGACACATGAGACACAGATTGGACAGAGACAAATTACACACAGAGTGGACAGAGACACATTACACACAGAGTGGACAGAGACACATTACACACAGAGTGGACAGAGACACATTACACACAGAGTGGACAGAGACACATGAGACACAGAGTGGACAGAGACACATTACACACAGAGTGGACAGAGACACATTACACACAAGAGTGGACAGAGACACATGAGACACAGAGTGGACAGAGACACATTACACACAGAGTGGACAGAGACACATGAGACACAGAGTGGACAGAGACACATGAGACACAGAGTGGACAGAGACACATTACACACAGAGTGGACAGAGACACATTAGAGACAGAGTGGACAGAGACACATTAGAGACAGAGTGGACGGAAACACATTACACACAGAGTGGACAAAGACACATTACACACAGAGTGGACAGAGACACATTACACACAGAGTGGACAGAGACACATTACACACAGAGTGGACAGAGACACATTACACACAGAGTGGACAGAGACATATTACACACAGAGTGGACAGAGACACATTACACACAGAGTGGACAGAGAAACATTACACACAGAGTGGACAGAGACACATTACACACAGAGTGGGCAGAGACATTACACACAGAGTGGACAGAGACACATGAGACACAGAGTGGACAGAGACACATGAGACACAGAGTGGACAGAGACACATGAGACACAGAGTGGACAGAGACACAGTACACATAGAGTGGACAGAGACACAGTACACACAGAGTGGACAGAGACAGATGAGACACAGATTGGACAGAGACACATGAGACACAGAGTGGACAGAGACACATTACACACAGAGTGGACAGAGACACATTACACACAGAGTGGACAGAGACACATTACACACAGAGTGGACAGAGACACATTAGACACAGAATGAACAGAGACACATTACACACAGAGTGGACAGAGACAGATGAGACACAGAGTGGACAGAGACACATTACACACAGAGTGGACAGAGACACATTACACACAGAGTGGACAGAGACACATGAGACACAGAGTGGACAGAGACACATGAGACACAGAGTGGACAGAGACACATTACACACAGAGTGGACAGAGACACATTAGAGACAGAGTGGACAGAGACACATTAGAGACAGAGTGGACGGAAACACATTACACACAGAGTGGACAAAGACACATTACACACAGAGTGGACAGAGACACATTACACACCGAGTGGACAGAGACACATTACACACAGAGTGGACAGAGACATATTACACACAGAGTGGACAGAGACACATTACACACAGAGTGGACAGAGACACATTATACACCAGAGTGGACAGAGACACATTACACACAGAGTGGACAGAGACACATTAGACACAGAGTGGACAGAGACACATTAGCCACAGAGTGGACAGAGACACATTAGACACAGAGTGGACAGAGACACATTATACACAGAGTGGACAGAGACAAATTACACACAGAGTGGACAGAGACACATTACACACAGAGTGGACAGAGACACATTACATACAGAGTGGACAGAGACACATTACACACAGAGTGGACAGAGACACATTACACACAGAGTGGACAGAGACACAGGAGACACAGAGTGGACAGAGACACATTACACACAGAGTGGACAGAGAAACATTACACACAGAGTGGACAGAGACACATTACACACAGAGTGGACAGAGACATTACACACAGAGTGGACAGAGACACATTAGACACAGAGTGGACAGAGACGCATGAGACACAGAGTGGACAGAGACACATGAGACACAGCGTGGACAGAGACACATGAGACACAGATTGGACAGAGACACATGAGACACAGAGTGGACAGAGACAAATTACACACAGAGTGGACAGAGACACATTACACACAGAGTGGACAGAGACACATTAGACACAGAATGAACAGAGACACATTACACACAGAGTGGACAGAGACAGATGAGACACAGAGTGGACAGAGACACATTACACACAGAGTGGACAGAGACACATTACACACAGAGTGGACAGAGACACATGAGACACAGAGTGGACAGAGACACATGAGACACAGAGTGGACAGAGACACACGAGACACAGAGTGGATAGAGACACATTACACACAGAGTGGACAGACACATTAGACACAGAGTGGACAGAGACACATTAGACACAGAGTGGACAGAGACACATTATACACAGAGTGGACAGAGACACATTACACACAGAGTGGACAGAGACACATTACACACAGAGTGGACAGAGACACATTACATACAGAGTGGACAGAGACACATTACACACAGAGTGGACAGAGACACATTACACACAGAGTGGACAGAGACACAGGAGACACAGAGTGGACAGAGACACATTACACAAAGAGTGGACAGAGAAACATTACACACAGAGTGGACAGAGACACATTACACACAGTGGACAGAGACACATGAGACACAGAGTGGACAGAGACACATGAGACACAGAGTGGACAGAGACACATGAGACACAGAGTGGACAGAGACATGAACACAGAGTGGACAGAGACACATGACACACAGAGTGGACAGAGACATGAGGCGCACAGAGTGGACAGAGACACATGAGACACAGAGTGGACAGAGACACAATACACACAGAGTGGACAGAGACACATTTCACACAGAGTGGACAGAGACACATAACACACAGAGTGGACAGAGACACATTACACACAGAGTGGACAGAGACACATTACACACAGAGTGGACAGAGACACATGAGACACAGAGTGGACAGAGACACATTAGCCACAGAGTGGACAGAGACACATTAGACACAGAGTGGACAGAGACACATTAGACACAGAGTGGACAGAGACACATTAGACACAGAGTGGACAGAGACACATTATACACAGAGTGGACAGAGACACATTACACACAGAGTGGACAGAGACACATTACACACAGAGTGGACAGAGACACATTACATACAGAGTGGACAGAGACACATTACACACAGAGTGGACAGAGACACATTACACACAGAGTGGACAGAGACACAGGAGACACAAGTGGACAGAGACACATTACACAAAGAGTGGACAGAGAAACATTACACACAGAGTGGACAGAGACACATTACACACAGTGGACAGAGACACATGAACACAGAGTGGACAGAGACACATGAGACACGGAGTGGACAGAGACACATGAGACACAGAGTGGACAGAGACACATGAGACACAGATTGGACAGAGACAAATTACACACAGAGTGGACAGAGACACATTACACACAGAGTGGACAGAGACACATTACACACAGAGTGGACAGAGACACATTACACACAGAGTGGACAGAGACACATGAGACACAGAGTGGACAGAGACACATTACACACAGAGTGGACAGAGACACATTACACACAGAGTGGACAGAGACACATTACACACAGAGTGGACAGAGACACATCAGACACAGAGTGGACAGAGACACATTAGCCACAGAGTGGACAGAGACACATTAGACACAGAGTGGACAGAGACACATTAGACACAGAGTGGACAGAGACACATTAGACACAGAGTGGACAGAGACACATTATACACAGAGTGGACAGAGACACATTACACACAGAGTGGACAGAGACACATTACACACAGAGTGGACAGAGACACATTACATACAGAGTGGACAGAGACACATTACACACAGAGTGGACAGAGACACATTACACACAGAGTGGACAGAGACACAGGAGACACAGAGTGGACAGAGACACATTACACAAAGAGTGGACAGAGAAACATTACACACAGAGTGGACAGAGAACACATTACACACAGTGGACAGAGACACATGAGACACAGAGTGGACAGAGACACATGAGACACAGAGTGGACAGAGACACATGAGACACAGAGTGGACAGAGACACATGAGACACAGATTGGACAGAGACAAATTACACACAGAGTGGACAGAGACACATTACACACAGAGTGGACAGAGACACATTACACACAGAGTGGACAGAGACACATTACACACAGAGTGGACAGAGACACATGAGACACAGAGTGGACAGAGACACATTACACACAGAGTGGACAGAGACACATTACACACAGAGTGGACAGAGACACATGAGACACAGAGTGGACAGAGACACATGAGACACAGAGTGGACAGAGACACATGAGACACAGAGTGGACAGAGACACATTACACACAGAGTGGACAGAGACACATGAGACACAGATTGGACAGAGACAAATTACACACAGAGTGGACAGAGACACATTACACACAGAGTGGACAGAGACACATTACACACAGAGTGGACAGAGACACATTACACACAGAGTGGACAGAGACACATTACACACAGAGTGGACAGAGACACATTACACACAGAGTGGACAGAGACACATTAGACACAGAATGAACAGAGACACATTACACACAGAGTGGACAGAGACAGATGAGACACAGAGTGGACAGAGACACATTACACACAGAGTGGACAGAGACACATTACACACAGAGTGGACAGAGACACATGAGACACAGAGTGGACAGAGACACATGAGACACAGAGTGGAAAGAGACACATGAGACACAGAGTGGACAGAGACACATGAGACACAGAGTGGACAGAGACACATTACACACAGAGTGGACAGAGACACATGAGACACAGAGTGGACAGAGACACATGAGACACAGAGTGGACAGAGACACATTACACACAGAGTGGACAGAGACACATTAGAGACAGAGTGGACAGAGACACATTAGAGACAGAGTGGACGGAAAACATTACACACAGAGTGGACAAAGACACATTACACACAGAGTGGACAGAGACACATTACACACAGAGTGGACAGAGACACATTACACACAGAGTGGACAGAGACACATTACACACAGAGTGGACAGAGACATATTACACACAGAGTGGACAGAGACACATTACACACAGAGTGGACAGAGAAACATTACACACAGAGTGGACAGAGACACATTACACACAGAGTGGGCAGAGACATTACACACAGAGTGGACAGAGACACATGAGACACAGAGTGGACAGAGACACATGAGACACAGAGTGGACAGAGACACATGAGACACAGAGTGGACAGAGACACAGTACACATAGAGTGGACAGAGACACAGTACACACAGAGTGGACAGAGACAGATGAGACACAGATTGGACAGAGACACATGAGACACAGAGTGGACAGAGACACATTACACACAGAGTGGACAGAGACACATTACACACAGAGTGGACAGAGACACATTAGACACAGAGTGGACAGAGACACATTATACACAGAGTGGACAGAGACAAATTACACACAGAGTGGACAGAGACACATTACACACAGAGTGGACAGAGACACATTACATACAGAGTGGACAGAGACACATTACACACAGAGTGGACAGAGACACATTACACACAGAGTGGACAGAGACACAGGAGACACAGAGTGGACAGAGACACATTACACACAGAGTGGACAGAGAAACATTACACACAGAGTGGACAGAGACACATTACACACAGAGTGGACAGAGACATTACACACAGAGTGGACAGAGACACATTAGACACAGAGTGGACAGAGACGCATGAGACACAGAGTGGACAGAGACACATGAGACACAGCGTGGACAGAGACACATGAGACACAGATTGGACAGAGACACATGAGACACAGAGTGGACAGAGACAAATTACACACAGAGTGGACAGAGACACATTACACACAGAGTGGACAGAGACACATTAGACACAGAATGAACAGAGACACATTACACACAGAGTGGACAGAGACAGATGAGACACAGAGTGGACAGAGACACATTACACACAGAGTGGACAGAGACACATTACACACAGAGTGGACAGAGACACATGAGACACAGAGTGGACAGAGACACATGAGACACAGAGTGGACAGAGACACACGAGACACAGAGTGGATAGAGACACATTACACACAGAGTGGACAGACACATTAGAGACAGAGTGGACAGAGACACATTAGAGACAGAGTGGACGGAAACACATTACACACAGAGTGGACAGAGACATATTACACACAGAGTGGACAGAGACACATTACACACAGAGTGGACAGAGACACATTACACACAGAGTGGACAGAGACACATTACACACAGAGTGGACAGAGACACATTACACACAGAGTGGACAGAGACAAATTACACACAGAGTGGACAGAGACACATTACACACAGAGTGGACAAAGACACATTACACACAGAGACACATTAGAGACAGAGTGGACAGAGAGACATGAGACACACATTGTATACATACATTGGTGCAGATGGGCGGGCGGTGACGTCATCAATGCAGTGCGCGGTTGTGGGCGGGCTGGGGTCGCACTGTGTTGTGTGTAGTGGGAGGTGGGCGGTAATTGTGGGTGGTGCCGCGTGTGCGCGAAGCCGCGGTCGGCGCTAGGCGGGAATTGCGGCGGATCGGGAGGATGTGGCGGGGAGCGGGGGAGCGAGAGGATGTGGCAGGTCAGCGGGTGAGCGGCGGGCGGGTGTGTGGCGCCAGGATTTTTGCACTTCCGGCCAGTGGCGGCGGCTCGCGATGGCGCATGCGCGCCATCGCTCGCGATAGCGGCACAGTGGCCGGAAGTGCAAAACTGCCGATTATGTATACAGATTAAACAGCACTGGGCCAAGGACACAGCCTTGCAGTACCCCACTTTCCTCCAGTTTGATGAGCAGCCATTTAATATTACTCATAGTTCCCAATCATTAAGCAACTTGTGAATCGATCAGATTTTTTCTTAATTGCATATCTAAACATTTTATCTAAGAGGGTGTTTTGTGATACTTTATCGAATGCCTTACTGAATTCAAGGTATCCTATATCCACAGCATTTTCCTGGTCAAACCATTCAGTGTCGTTGTAGAAGAAAATCAGGTTAGTCCGAGGAGATTTATTGGCCATAAAGCCATGCTGGCTGTGGTTAATTAAAGTGACTGTCCAGCCTTTTTGGATCATTTCTATTTGTATCCAGGCTGCAAAATGTTGACAGTTTGTAATTTACATCCTGTCAACATTTTGCATTGTCACCCAGATATCACCTATTTGCGGCTGCAAGAGAATGACCAGGGGGCGTGTTTGTGTTAGGGTACCTTTACACGCCGCTACGGCAGGATGGATGCATCCCGCTACTTCACGTGCACGAGCACGCTCAAACGGTTACAAACGCTCAACGCATCACCTTTACACGCCGCCATAAGGTGCGCTACGCTACGTGACATCTATAGCTAGATACATCGCCGGGTGTCTCAAGTAGCCATCTGTAGCTCATTTACACACCGCTATAACCAGCTACTATGGGCATACCTGGTGCAGCAGGGCCAGCACATAGGCGTGCCACAATTGTGGTTTACGAGCCGTCCGTACGCTGATAGGACAAAGCAATAACATCCTGATTGGGCAGGCAACGCAGGAGGCTGTAATACAGCACGCTCGAGCGATTGTGTAGTGTGAGTCGTCAGCTCCTTAAATATGCCTCCCTATGCAGCGACTACCAATCGTCATGCAGCAGCTTCCACCAATGATCGCACATGGGGCGTGGTAACACGGAGCCAGGGTCACGCCTTAGCTACAATTGCAGCTACATCGCAGGGTGTCCAGAGTTCCCTTCCGTAACGTCTTTACACGCCGATGCATCTTGCTACCATCGGCTTTGTAGCTCTCTGTTTTCGAGCAGAGGTCGTAAACAGATGTATCTGTTGCCGGCTGTATCGTCACGTCTTCAGACGCCGCTACGACGGGCTATATTGGCGCTACAAGCTATATTTGTAGCCTGTAGCGGGATGCATCCATCCTGTCGTAGCGGCGTGTAAAGGTACCCTCAGAGCCTGCATGTATATGCAAAACTGGACATTATGCTCAGACTCCTCCAAATACGCCCCCCTCATTCTCAGTATGCCCAGCCACCCCCAGGCTCCTACGGGCCCACCCCAAACCCTAATGTTACCACCCACCCCCACTGCACACAGCAGTCCCCTCCTCAACTGACACAATGTACCGAATCCGCAGCTGTGAAGGAGATTTGGAACACTGTGTCAGTGGAGGAGGGGACCACTGTATGCAATATAGTGTATGCTCACCCTGTGGCCCTGTATTATGTTGTGTGCGCTCACCCTGTGGCCCTGTATTATTGTGTGTGTGCAAACCTAGTCCGCTGTGGCCGCTGTCAGTGGAGCTGACGACTGCAGCTTCTGGGCCTCTGTGCATAGTGGAGCCAATGCTCCTCCTATCTTCTGCAGTACAGAGCGGGGCAGAGAGATGGTCCTCTCTATAACGCAGCTGACAGGTCTCTGTGCACAGTGGAGCCCGATGCTCCTCCTCTCTATACCTACTGTAGCACAGAGCCAGTGGCTGCGGTATAGAGAGGACCAGCTCCACCAGCTCTGTACTGCAGGAGATAGAAGTAGAATCGGCTTCACTGTGCACAGAGACCTGACAGCTGCAGTCCACGGCTCCACTGACAGCGGTCAGAGGGGACTAGCTGCAAATTGTGTCAGTGGAGGAGGGGACCGCTGTGTGTAATGGGTGGTAACATTAGGGGTTGGGGCGGGCCTGTAGCAGTCTGGCCGTGGCCGGGCATACTGTAGACTAGGGGAGGGGGCGTGTTTGGAGGACTTCTGGGCGTAACGTCCAGTTCTACATTTACATGCGGGGGTCCAACACAAACATACCCCATGGTCGTTCTTTTGCAGCCACAAATAGGTGACATCTGGGTGACAATGCAAAATGCTGATAGGATGTAAATTATAAACTGTCAACATTTTGCAGCCTGGATACACATAGAATTTATCCAAAAAGCCCGGACAACCCCTTTAATGTCTTCACATCGAAATACCTAAGTAAATGTTCCTTTACAATTTTCTTGAAGACTTTTCCTGCTATGGAGGTTAGGTTTACTGGACTGTCCTCCTTTTTCCTTTTTTTGTAGATAGGGACCACATTTGCCCTTTTCCAATTTACAGGGATCACTCCTGTTTCCCAACACTTATTGAAGATCATAGCAAGTGGTTCTCTTATTTCCTTTGCTTTCTCTTTCAGGACTCTAGGGTGTAAATCATCTGGTCCAGAGCACTGGGTTTCCTTTAGCTTGACTAAGTGTTCTCCTATCTATTCTTTACTTATTGTCAACTTGGATTCTTCCTCACTGTCATTTCTATCATGGTTAATGTTGATGCTTGCATTCGTTTTTGGGAGAAGGCAGATATGAAGTACTAATTTAGTAGCTACATCTGCTGTTCCACCTTGTTAACTGTCTCACCTTTTTTATTCTGCAGGACTCCAATGGTCTCCTTCACTTTCCTTCTGCTTTTAATATATCCCCAAAGTCCAAAAATAATTTATAGGAAAAGACGTTTCTGATGCTATTGCGCCCTTAATCAAAGAATGATTAAGGGCGCAGTAGCACCAGAAAAAGATATATTAAAAAAAAAAAATCCTAACTAAAGCAATGGCTTTAGTATCGTAGTATCTCAGAGTCTTCCTATTGTCAAACCCTTAAGGTAAATGGCATGATGGAAAAAATGGATATACTAGAATTGCTATTTTTCGGTCACTGCACATTTAAAAAAAAAGATAAAAAAAACTACATGAATTTGGTATTAGCATACTGTCCTGGATACTAATGTGAACAGGTCATTTTTACCATATAATAATCGCTGTGAAGACGAAACCCCAAAACAATGGCAGAATTGCATTTTTTTTACCATTTCGCTACATTTGGAATTTTATTTCTATTTTTCAATCAATTTTTTGGTAAATTGAATGGTGTCATTCTAAAGTACAACACAACACATCCTACAAAAAAGAAAAAAGATGAAGCCACTGGAGGGTGAGTATAACACTGGGGCAGGGGACTTAGAATTAAATCTCCTCTCTAGCCCTGAAACAAAATACTGGAGTGATGCTTTAAAGGGAATCAGCCACCAGGGTTTAACCACCTGTAAATCAGTGCAGCAGGTGATTGATGTGTGCAGCATGACATCACTATTTGGGTTGTTTCTTTTTTTTTTTTATTCTTCCCTTGTGGTCTTGCCTTTCTGCTGTAAGTCGCACCCCTCCCTCTCATCCAGACTCATCCATGGAGGACGTCGATTTACAGCAGAAAGACAAGCCCATGGGGGAGGGATAAAAGAAAAAACTTTAGTAGCGATGTCATGCTGCACACGTCAATCACCTGCTGCATTGATTTACATGTGGATAAATCCTGGTGGTTGGTTCCCTTTAAGGGAGAGTTTGGCTGATAACAGAGAGCAATAAATTAGCTTATCATCTGGTTTAGTTGTGATTGAGGCAGATCACTCTTGAGTCCATGTAGAATTAGTCCTGGACACCGTTTGGTATTTTTCACCAGCGCACAAGCAATGAGTCCAATAAAATGGATAGAATGCATCACTGTATATGGACTATGCTTCCAAAAAAGAAATGACAATTAAAAATGCTGGTAAATTAATGGAGAACATTAGTTTATTAAAAGCTCCCAAAGTGTTACGTGTTCTTCAGACACAGAGATAACCACCATTTTTTGGCCTAGTGCGTTGGCAGAGGTGCATGTTTGCATAAAGCCAGTGCATAGAAGGTTCATGGAGGAACGTACTGTTTGGGGCTCCAGTCTTATGGCACTTGGCCAATAACTGAAGGATACAGCATATCATTCCTTAGGAAGACACCAGGTCCTTCAGTCACTTTGTCAGTTTCCTATTATTGTCTACTGCTCAGTTTTGACCTCGGCTCATGAAAGGCGGACAGGCAACGCACTGCAACAGGAATTACTGTGACAAAGACCTGGAAATTGCAAATGAAACCTGTATATACAAAAGTGCCAAGAAGTTATTGTGATATTTCAGTGTATAATGTCATCTACATTTCCTGTGTTTGATGTGAAACTCTGAATTATGACAATTTAGATACATAGTCATCTTGAATTAATAACACGTATACTAACTGGCAGGGCTATGTTATAAATATTCATTGACTGCCACTATCAGGATAAAACTGGAAGCAGGAAAGAGAAGAGAAAAGAATAACACAAATGGGATTATTTTGTGACATTATTTGCCATATTGACACGTAGGAAGCTGTAGGAACCAATCCGATGTCTCTATGTATTGGAAAACTATGATACGTAATTATATTATGGTCTTCACATCGTCGGCCACAGGACAGGTTCTATGTCTCACTGTCCACAGACACTTATTGACCTTGACTTTCTGTGGTTAGTACAGCTGAAAAAAAAAATGTAATTTTTATTTCATAAATCTGTAGTACACAAGAAAAGAAACAACTGTGTCATATATTTTATTAGAGATATGTATCTTTCTCATCCTGAACAGATTTTTCACTGTAAATTCATGAGTAAAGTCTGTATTCAATGATGATACATTTTCCCAAAACTTATCAGTTGTTGCCCATAAGATTCTATGCAGAAGGGTGAGTGGTCCCCACACAATTAATCTGTAAAAATGAAAAAAAGAAAATTTTTATGGTAAAAAAAAGTACTTTTTCATTTTTACGGATGAATTTGTGAAGCACCTGGGGGTTCAAAATGCTCACCACCCATCTAGATAAGTTCCCTGGGGGGTCTAGTTTCCAAAATGGGGTCAATTGTGGGGGAGCTCCAATGTGTAGGCACACAGGGGCTCTCCAAACACGACATGGTGTCCGCTAACAATTTGACTGAAAAATTAGCTCCAATTGTTAGCGGACACCATGTCGCGTTTGGAGAGCCCCTGTGTGCCTACACATTGGAGCTCCCCCACAAGCGACCCCATTTTGGAAACTAGACCCCCCCAGGGAACTTATCTAGATGTGCGGTGAGCATTTTGAACACCCCGGTGCTTCACAAAATAATCTTTAAAAATGAAAAAAAAATATTTTTTGTGGAAAAAAAAGTACTTATTCAATTTTACAGATGAATTTGTGAAGCACCTGGGGGTTCAAAATGCTCACAACCTATCTAGATAAGTTCCCTGGGAGGTCTAGTTTCCAAAATGGGGTCACTTGTGGGGGAGCTCTAATGTTTAGGCACACAGGGGCTCTCCATACCCAACATGGTGTCCGCTAACAATTGGAATTATTAGCGGACACCATGTCGCGTATGGAGAGCCCCTGTGTGCCTAAACATTGGAGCTCCCCCACAAGTGACCCCATTTTGGAAACTAGACCCCCCAGGAAACGTATCTAGATGCATAGTGAGTACTTTGAACCCCCAGGTGCTGCACAAATTGATCCGTAAAAAGGAAAAAGTACTTTTTTTTCACACAAATTTTCTTTTTTCATTTTTACGGATCAATTTGTGAAGCACCTGGGTGTTCAAAGTGTTCACTATGCATCTAAATATAGCGAAGCCCATTTTTGTTTTTTTTCTAGGACTAATTCTAGAAAAAAATGGCATGGGGCTCCGCCATATTTTTGGTCCAGCCAGGTACAACTTGGCAGCTACGGATTGCCACCAACCCCCAGCTGCCTCATTGTACCTGGCTGGCAACCAAAAATACAGCAAAGCCCTTTTTTCATTTTTACGGATCAATTTGTGAAGCACCTGGGTGTTCAAAGTGTTCACTATGCATCTAAATACAGCGAAGCCCATTTTTATTTTTCTTCTAGAACTAATTCTAGAAAAAAAAATGACGTGGGCTCCGCCATATGTTTGGTCCAGCCAGGTATAACTAGGCAGCTGGGGGCTGGAATCCGCAGCATGGAGGCCAAAGCATTCTGGGCCCCCCATGCTGCGAATTGCAGCCCGCAGCCGCCACAGAAAATGGCGCATTCATTGAAGCGCCATTTTCTGGCACTGTGCCCAGACTCTTCCAGTTGCCCTGGTGGCGGTGGCAAACTGGGTAATAAAGGGGTTAATGCCAGCTTTTAATTGGCAGCTGGCACTAAGCCCGAGATTCATAATATAGGGCCAATGTTAGACCCGCTATTAGGAATCTCTGGTAAATAGTCAGAAAATACACACAGAGAAAAATCTTTTTATTTGAAAAAAATAACACAAACAAAATTCGGCCTCCATCTTTATTATAAAGATCCGACTTAGTCCACAACGAAGGTCCCACGACGCTCGATCTCCTCCAACGTAGTCCACAACGAAGGTCTCCCGACGCTCGATCGCCTCTGCTCAATCCACAGACTGTAGCAAGGGATCAAGTGTCCTCTTCCTACAGCCTCTGGGTCAGAGTTATGGTGCACTGTATGACAATGATCTGTCATACAGTGCACCATGACTATGATCCCAGAGACTACAACAAGAGGACACTTGATCCCTTGTTGCACCCATCCATCCATCTATGCACCCATCATCCATGCACACACACAACCACGCATGCGCATCCACGCACGCACATCCACATACATATCCACGCACGCACATCCACACACGCTGACATCCAAGCACACATCGATCTATGCACACACACGTCCACACAAGCACGTCTACGCATGCACCCCCCATCCATGCATACATACATACATACCTCCCTCTTGATCCACCGATGAGCAGGAGGCCGGGAGAGGAGGCGGGGTCCATCGACCGGCCAGGCAGAGGAGGCGCAGAGGCGGAGGCAGGGCGGGCGCAGCGACGTGTGCAGCCCGCCGCAGGAGGTGAGAGGGGGGCCAGGACACAGGGCGGAGGTGGGGGCTGCCTGGGGGGGGACCTGCAGGAGGGGACCAGGCAGTGTGACCGGGGAGCGTATACGCGGGTGCAGCCCGCTGGCATATACATAATAGAGGGGGGTGGGTGGTTGGGGGGGGGCCCTGTAAGTCCTGGTCCTGGAGGGGGCTGTGGAGGGGGAGGACACTTGCCGATCCGCCCCTCCAGATCTGATTGGAGGGGCGGATGCCCTCCGATCGGCAATTTCACTTTTAAACTGCCGATCGGAGGGGTCCTGGGCATGGGGGCGGGTTAATACACCCCCTTTGGGGTCAACTACAGGCTGTCACAGTGCAGCAGCATCTGTGAACCCTGAGTGACCCCACTCACAGGAGCTGCAGCACCTCAAATCTGCCAGGATGTTGTGCAACTTCCTGTGTCAGGAATGAGCAGAAACATAGGACGTTGTACAACGTCCTATGTCGGCATGGGGTTAATCTCTGAAATACATGATTCAGTCAAAATTCCTAAAGGAAAATTCACTGTAATGAGGCAGATGGAGCCACTTTGAACTCCCATCTAACCTGTGATCCGGTGGTGTCAATATTGTTGTGTGTTTTTTTTAGGTGTGCTCAAAAGTGCGGTCAACCACAGTTTTTTGCACCTTTGAAAAGAAGGATTCCACTGAACAGAGACCAGAGTCTGGTGAGTCTGGCCGGCAGGGAAGGAGTTACTCGGATACCAAGACGGTGGCTTCGGTGAAGATCACGGCTGGTCGGGTCCCGGTTCTGTGCCCAGGGCACTCAATGGCTGATGGGGATGATGATTGGGGATTTTACGTGACGCCACATGTGGTGTCAAGTGGTTACCAGCGCTGCAGCTGGGTGCTGAGGTGATGGTGCAGCAGAGGAAGTATAGCTCCTGACACCGCTAGCACCACACCAGCATGGGAGGAGAGTATAAGCTTTTATTTTAATGGAGCCAAACATGTGAAATGAAAATGGATTGAAGGTATTTTATATTTAAAAAAAAAAAAGATATATATATATATATATATATATATATAAATATTATTAAAAAAATAAAACCTGCCGCCCAACTGCAGTTTGTTTAAAGGGATCCTGTCACTTCCAAAACGCCTCCTAAGCTAGCAAAACATGTCCCTGCAGCATCCCATCACTAATCTCACACTCCTTTTGTCTCCTAAAAGCATCCGGTGAAAGTGCATAAAAACGTTTTAATACTTACTCAATGGTGATTATAATTAGCAGGGGCTATATTCTTTAGTCACCAAGGCGGGCTGTTTTGCAGCTCCAGGGATCCACCCTGTCTCTGTGTGTTCTGCTGTGATGTGCAGGCATTACCCTCCCCCCTCTCTATCACTCAAAGAATGCAAATCATTAGTCCTGCCTTCAGTTTCACTTAAGCACAGACAGAGAGAGGGCTGGATCCTGGAGCTGCTTAACAACACGCCCTGGTGACTAAAGAATATAGCCCCTGCTAATTATAATCTCTAATGAGTAAGTATTAAAACGTTTTTCTCCACTTTCACAGGATGCTTGTAGGAGACAAAAGAAGTGTGAGATTAGTGATAGGATGGTGCAGGGACATGTTTTGACAGATTAGGAGGCGTTTTGGAGGTGACAGGATGCCTTTAACAAGAAACAAATTCTTTTCTCCCCCCACCCTAGGACCAGTGTTGAGTCTCTGCTGCTGCTCCTGGTCTCTGTTAATTGTCATCATGAGGACAGCGCTGCAGCCAATCACTGAACTCTGCTTGAGTTGACATGAGTCGCTGAGATCACCGATTGGTTGAAACGCTACTGTCAACACTACAGGCTATAACAGACACTGGAAACAGCTGTGGAGACTTCACTCTGGTTTTGGGGGGGGGGGGGGGGAGGGTCGTTAAAGAACAAGTTGGCTTTTTGTTAAACTAACTGTAGCCAAAGAGCATGGATTTTCTGCACCAGCAAAGCACTTTTAAAGTGAACCTGTCAGGTGATTGTCTAGTACAATACTATTGACTTATTTAATTAGGGCTTAAGCAGCTCTTTCAGGATTAGTAACAATTAATGACTGTACCTTCTCCTGTTATCTTGTTTTAAGCTCCAGAGAAATCAGTGTGATGTAGTAACTGAACCATGTTCCAAATTATTATGCAAATTGCTTTTAAGTGTCAAGGTTTTTTCTTTTCAATGAAACCCATTGATGGGATTGTGTCTCAGAGTTCTTTGGATCACTGAAATCAATCTCAGATACCTGTGATAATTAGTTTGGCAGGTGAACCCAATAAAAGGAAAACTGTGTGTTCCACAATATTACGCAGGCCACAGTTTTCAAGTAACATGGGAAAGAAAAAGGATGTCTCTGCTGCCGAAAACCAACAAATAGTGCAATGCCTTGGACAAGGGGTGAAAATATTAGATATTGCATGAAAACGTAAGTGTGATAATCGTATTGTGAAGAGATTTGTGGCTGATTCTGAGCACAGGCGTGCTTGTACAGATAAAGGCAGAATGAGGAAGGTTTCTGCCAGGCAAGTTTATCAGATTAAGAGGGCAGCTGCAAAAAAGGCCTTACAAACCAACAAACAGATATTTGAAGCTGCTGGTGCATCTGGAGTCCCTCGAACCTCAAGGTGTAGGATCCTTCAAAGGCTTGCTGTGGTGCATAAACCTACTATTCGGCCACCCCTAAACAGTGCTCACAAGCAGAAATGGTTGCAGTGGGCCCAGACATACATGAAGACTAATTTTCAAACAATCTTGTTTACTGATGAGTGCCGAGCAAACCTGGATGGCCCAGATGGATGGAGTAGTGGATGGTTGCTGGATGGCCACCATGTCCAAACAAGGCTGCGATGTCAGCAAGGTGGTGGAGTCATGCATTGGGCCAGAATCATTGGGATTTCTGGTAGGCCCCTTTAAGGTTCCTGAGGTGTGAAAATGACCTCCACAAAAGTATATAGAGTTTCTGAATGAGAATTTTCTGCCTTGATACAAAAAGCAAAAACATGTCTTCAGGAGCAAAATCATCTTCATGCATGACAATGCACCATCTCATGCTGCAAAGAAATCCTCTGTGTCATTGGCAGCTAATGTAAAAGAAGATAAACTCATGGTGTGGCCACCATCTTCCTCTGACCTCAACCCTATAGAGAACCTTTGGAGTATTATCAAGCAAAAGATCTATGAGGGTGGGAGGCAGTTCACATCAAAACAGCAGCTCTGGGAGGCTATTCTGACATCATACAAAGAAGTACAAGCAGAAACTCTCCAGAAACTCACAAGTTCAATGGATGCAAGAATTGTGAAGGTGATATCAAAGAAGGGTTCCTATGTTAACATAAATATTGTGCTGAAAAGTGCCCCCTCGGCTTATACTAGAGTCAGTGACGGCTCAGTGTGGGGGGCGGTGTCCGGGGGCTGGAGGAGGCTGCAATAAGAGCGGCCGGTCACGTGGGGCCGCTCATTAGTGCAATGCAATATGCACTGCATCCATCTGTCAATCAGCACCAGGGGGAGCGGTGCATATTACATTGCACTGTCAGCGCTCCCCCCTCCAGTGATATATACAGACCCCACCTTGCTGCCGCACACCTGTAAAAGAATAGCTCATTCATACTTATCCTCCTCGCTCTTTCACCGCGCATCCTCCGGTCACCTTCCTGCTTGTATACACCACTAGGGGGGGCCTGTAAACACCATTGGGAAGGGGGGAGGGGATTTTGGGAGGCCTGTATACACCACTGGGGGACCTGTATATACCACTGATGGGGGCTGCAACCTCTGATGGGGGGCCTGTATATACCACTGATGGGGGCTGTAACCTCTGGTGGGGGGCCAGTATATACCACTGATGAGGGGGGCTGTATTCCACTGATGGGGGTTGTAACCTCTGATGGGGTGGGGGGAAACTGTATACCAGTGATGGGGGATTATATACCAGTGATGGGGGGCCATTTATCATGATGAGAGGGGCTGTATACCGTGATGGGAGTCTGCTTCATTTCCCCCCCTAGGCTTATACTCGAGTCAATAGGTTTCCCTAGTTTTGGAGGGTAAAATTAGGGGCCTCGGCTTATATTCAGGTCGGCTTATACTCGAGTATGTACGGTAAATAGCTTTTTATTTCAGTGAATGTGACCTGTTAATGCTGCAAATTCAACAAATGAGCATTTTCAGTTCTTTCAAACATATCAAATGTTTAGAAACTCTACTGTGCCTAATAATTTGGAACAATGCATTGAATTTTTTTTTTTAATTTTGAAGATTATACTGTTATCATTGGAAGATGCTTCAATAAAATTCAATGTATACTGTTAACGGGTGATGACTTATTACACTGTCTTTTGCACAGACCATTTAGGAAAATCAGAGAAAAAGAACATTAGCATAATAATTTGGAACATGGTGTAGTTAAGTGTAAGGCTGCAATCACACACAGTAATTTTCACTTCTTTTTACACGCGCTTTTCCCGGCAAAGTGAATGGAAATTCACTTTTGCCATTCAGACGCTGCACTTTTTTCAGCTGCGCTTTTGCAGGAGAAAGCGTGTGCGTAAAAAGAATCAACATGTTAATTCTTAGTGCAAATATGCACACGTTTTCTCCAATAGGTCCCATTATAAGCGCTGGAATATGCAATGTCATTCAGACAATGCCTATTCCAGCACCTATAATCGCGGGGCCCTGGGGGAAGTGATGTCACATGGGGGAGAAAGAATCTTGTGTTCCTTCCCCTTGTGACATGTCGGGCCTGGAGTGTATCTACATACACTGTGAAAGCAAAATAAAAGTTAACTAAAAGGTATTGAAAATAAAAAAATAAAAATACTTACCTCTCAGCCGGCTATCCCAGGACCCAAGTAGAAGATGTCTGATCGCTGCAGAACCTTAAAGATGTGATTGGCCAAAACCGATCAGCTGATGTCACGTGACATCATCAGCTGAACGGTTTCAAATGCCCGCCAAAATCGAACGGTTTTGGTGGGCGATATAAACCGATCAGCTGATGAGGTCACATCACCACCAGCTGATGAGGTCACATCACCACCAGCTGATGAGGTCACATCACCACCAGCTGATGAGGTCACATCACCACCAGCTGATGAGGTCACATCACAACCAGCTGATGAGGTCACATCACAACCAGCTGATGAGGTCACATCACAACCAGCTGATGAGGTCACATCACAACCAGCTGATTGGTTGGCACCGATCAGCTGATTAAGACCGGGTGGATATCTGGGCACACCAAATAAGAAGAAATTGTAACCAAAAGTTAGCTGGTGAAAAAAACATGCCCTCTTTATTGCCACACAGTATCAGTACACTGGTCCAAAGTTTCGGCCATCCTCTGACTTTCACTAGGTTCGTGTTAATTGTTAATACTGGGAACAAGGTCTTAGAAAGGTCTGTATAACTTGAGGTGCAGGATCATGCAAGAGATGGTAGTGTAGTAGATGGACTCCAAGGGATCGTACTGGTTGAGACCTATAGTGTCCACAGTAGTATGGAAGTATAGAATCTCAGCTTCAGAGATCCTCAAAGAGAATTTCTGATTTGTAGGAAGTATGTGGCTCGTGTTAATCAGTATCAAGGCTCAGGTTGCAATTTAGCCTGTTGGCTGGTGGTCTGCGCGTGCAGCATGCACACTACCACGAGCCACATACTTCCTATGAATCAAAAATTCTCTTTGAGGATCTCTGAACCTGAGATTGTATAGGTCCATACTACTGTGGACACTATAGGTGTTAACGATCCCTTGGAGTTCATCTTCTACTATACTAAGCTACCATCTCTTGCAGGATCTTGCACCTCAAGTTCTACAGACATCTCCAAGACCTTGTCCCCAGTATTAACACGAACCTTGTGAAAGTCAGAGGACAGCCGAAACATTGGACCAGTGTTCTGATACTGTGTGGCAATATAGAGGACATGTTTTTTCACCAACTAACTTGTGGTTGCAATTTTTCCTTATCTGGTCTGCCCAGATAACCCCCCCAATCTTCAATTTGTTTTAATGGAGCACCCAGCCAGGAGACACAGTGAGCCTGTCTCTACCCTTAACACTGGTCAGCTGATTAATGTCCTACAGCGATCGGACGTGGATGCCTTGCATCCCGGAACACTCGGCGAAGAGGTTTTTTTTTTTTTGTTTTGTTTTTTAACACCAATGTTCACTTTCGCAGTGTATGTAACTGTGAAAGTGAAAGTAGTGCACAGATGTCACATGGGAAAAGGATTATTCCTTCCCCCGGTGTCATCACTACCCCCTGCGCTCCTGGGGAATGAAATGCGGCTGTAAAAAAATAAAAAAATGCGGTGTGTGAATGCACCACATTTTTTTTTACCTGTGCTAAAAAGAGCAGCCGCTAAAGGCGGAGATAACGCCCAAGGAAAAAAAAAAAATGGTGGGACTTACGCCGTGTGTGAACATAGTCCTAGTACAAACTGCATTTGCACTGCTCCCCCCCCCTTCCCAGTGCTGGCATCAGTGATGGGAAATCTAAAACGGAATTAGCACTGCTGCACCCATACTCCCTCCTATTTCTGAGAAGTTATGGTAAATGCACTGAGGGAAAGAAATCAGGGCATGCACAGTTTATATGTACATACACTTGACTAGCCAACATGCGACACCATTCTCAGGAGCTTACAATAAGAACAGACGGTAGAGCAATCAACGTGCTGCTTAAGATCCATTTAAGGCTACCATTAGTATTGTACTAGACAATCACCTGACAGATTCCATTTGAGTTAACATATTAAGGGACATTCATCAAGGTAAAAAAAAAAAAAAAAACAAAAAAAAAAAAACTGACGCAATGTAATCGGAAAAATTGGGTTTTAGGACCTTGATTTATTGTGCTTTCTAGACATCTTCTGTGCCTCCTGACAAGCAGACAAGACTTTGCTAAAAAGTGGTGACATGGCAAGAAAGGGCATAAACCCCAATGTGAAGCACCACATGCCTACATTTTTTCACTAATTTCTAAAACATTTTTTTTTGTGAAAATCTTAGACAAGACAGAATAAAGATGCCCCAGGTCTATAAATCATCATGAAGCACTGCAATAAATCTGGAGTATTCACTGCTGTCCAGTCTGAGCGGATCAATACGTCCCATTCAGCATCTGCTGTCAAATTTTAGTTGTGAAATCCAAGCAAAAATTAGAACAATTCAGCAGCAGAGTTCAACACAATGTACAGAAACTGGCTTCTATCATACTGCTATAATCACCAAAAAACAAAACATGCAGCAGATACTCAGCTGAGGGTTCAACAATTTAGAAAATGTTATTTGTTACAAATTATCAGTTGATTTCATCAATTGCGATGTGAAAATGTAAAGGTGATGGTCGCACCTGCCTCGCTGCTGTCCATCTTCTTCCCAGGATTCAAATTCCCCGCCCATCGTGTCCTTGCAATGAGCGGGTCATGTGCTGCAGGCCCCGCGTCACTTCTGGCCACCGCGTCGCTGGGTCTATGACACGCCCAGGCCGGCTTCAGCATGCCATCTGCGCATGCTCAGAAGCCGGACTGGGTTTACCAGTGACGCGGCGGGCGGAAGTGACGCGGGGCCTGCAGCACGTGACCCCGCTCATTGCGAGGACGTGATGGGCGGGTAATTTGAATCCTGGGAGAAGATGCCGCCCTGGAAAGAAGATGGACAGCAGCGAAGAGACCCTCCTCGCTGACAAAGAGCCTGGAGGAACGCCCATCCAACAAGAATTTGGTAAGTATAAAAAGTGATTTAATGTGCCTGTAGTTAGTTAGATTTAGTCAGTCAGGGATGGTTAGAATAGTCATTTAGGGCTCCAGGGACAGATATTTAGAGGTTAGATAGTTATTTTTTGATGGTTGGTTCCCTTTAAAAGTAAAACAGCCTGTACTTGCTCCCTACTGTGCTGGAGCTGTTCCAGTGCTGTGGGTAACTGCGGTTCATCACTCATGTGACATCACGTGAACCCTGCTTCCAATTACTGCCAGCTTCTGTCTTCGGATTCTGCTGCTCTCTTCCCGTTGATGGTTCATTTAGACTGAAACAGGCAGAAGGAAGCCAGTGATGATTGCACGTGGGGCTTGTGTGAGGTCTCATGAGCTCTGAACCGTGGTTACAATGCTGGGAAGGCGGCAACACAGGAGGCGAGTATGGGCTCTTATTGTTAATGAGTGAAACAAGTGAAATCAGAAGGGGTTGTCCCAGTAGGGGACAACCCCTTTAAATCTGTCACTGGATCTATAATGAAATCCACAAAAAAATAAATTGATTTTGGAGCAAATTTCTAAACAAAATTGAAGAGCTTGCCCCATAAACAACACAGCACATATCCACAGGATAGGAATGCTAAAGGGTTGACAACTGGCACCCTGCCTAGTCATCATGAGAACAAGGGGTCCCAAAGTTCTGTGACCACTGCTCCATAGGGACGGTGGTTTCCGGGGACTTTAGGCCCTTTGTTCTCAGAATCAGTAGAGAACGCCACCACGGGGCCCAAGTAATCAGACATTACCTGTCCTGTGGATGGCTTTTTTGTGTGTACACTTGTTACAGCGGTCAGTTTATGGCTTACAATAAATTAAAAAAAAAAAAAAAAAAAAAGGAAATGTGTTGTTAACAGAGTAGGTTTAATCCTAGAGAACAGAATGTCAGATAACACAGTAACACTGCTGAGTCACACTGTGATATGAAAGGACAGTGTACGTGACTCTACAAAACTATATTGAAATGGGCGTCATCACAGCCAATTGTCAGAAATGCATGGAATGATCAGGAGACAGTGTGTAAACACCAGTCCTCACAGTAACAGTTAGGATGCCTTTCACAGCTTCACAGACACATGGACCTTCACAATGAGTAGAAAAATATTTCCCTTGCTCTTCACAATCTTAAAAACGATGGTCTAGTGTCTTAGCTATTAAAAACGTTTAAAAAGAAAAAAAAAAGGAAAACAATAGTGGGTGCCTGACTGGTTCCCCATATGATGGGGTGACACAGGCCCAGGCTGTCTGGTCACATGTAAACTGTGAGCGTCTGCAGGATCATCTTCCGACACAGAGGACAGTTCCGCTGAAGTATCGGCTGCTGCAGAAGGATCTCGGCGCACTGCGCGCACAGACACAGGTGGCGGCATGGAAGCAGGAGGACAGTTTTATTTTCATCCTGGCAGATCACACACTTCTTACTCTCTTCCTGCTGTTTCAGCAGCTTCCAGGGGTCTTCGGCAGCTGTCCTTGTCTCGTGTGAGGTTGAAGCATAGGGTGGGGGCACAGGTGGTGGTCTCGGTGAAGGTGCTGCATTCGGAGCTGAGCCATGTTGTACCCGTGCAGGTGGTGGATTGTGACCCTGTGTAGGTTGCGCCATTGGCACTCTTACTGGTGGTGCATTGTGCCCCCGTGTAGGTCCCGCTGTATTCTGCGCCATTGGCACCCTTACTGGTGTATTTTGTGCTCTGGTCCTCACCCGGTGCCGGTCTCTGTCCCAAGCGGCTCTGTACATTCTGACAAGCTGAAGACACCCGGCGGCCGCCCTCCTCCAGACCTCGGCATTAAGTAAATTATGGATAACAATCTGGACAACATGGCTGAGGCGGATGAGTCTTTCTTGGAATGAACGTAACATAGGCGAAGGCCTGAGAGCCAGACGGGAGGCCCAGATTAGGAGCAGCAGCAGGAGGACTTCATAGAGGTGCCTGAATAGGATGACGCCGATGCCCGCGCTGCAGCATACCAGCAGATCCACTGCCAGCTGGAATGGTGTCCAGAAGAGAATGACCACGGCCACCGCGGAGCTGGAGATCTGGGAGAGGAGCGCCGCGATCATGTCTTTCCCTATGAAGATGATGTTCACCACAGTGATCCACACCCCCAGGGCTGCGGAGAGCATGTTCTGCACCCCTATAAGGCACACGTTCACCATACTGTTCACAATGTATGCCACCAGGCTGCCGGCTATGCCCAGGGCCTCCCACACCTGGCGGTGAAGGTTCTGCCCAGACAGTGCCACGTTCAGGATTCCACGCTGCATCATCTCCTTGCTCCGCAGCAGCAGGTGACACATCAGGTTCCACACAAGCTGTAGACTGTCCAATCCGGACACCAGCCCTCGAACGCCATCCGCGAAGGCGTGTACAGTGCCCAGCACCAGGTTACCACACGTCTCACCCAGCAGGGCCAGCGACACCAGCCCATTCTCCCAGCAGCGGAACAAGCCCAGGACTATGGTGGCGGGGAGATTGAGCATGAAATGGACGGTCCAGAACAGGAAGGACACAATGGAGGACACAAGCCAGTAATTCAGGTCCAGCACGAAGAGCAGCAGGTCCAGGCCCCAGCCCAGCCCGCTGAGGAGCAGCAGGAGGCCCTGCATGGCCGAGGAGGGGAGTCGGCATCTACTCACAGCATGGAGGACGGGGCACCTCCAGCCTCAGTCCACCAGGACCACAGGCAGGAGGGCAGCTCAGGTACGGGAGCCCGGTGTGTGCAGGGAGCGCCTGAGGTCCATCCCCTGTCCGCCTCCTCCGCTATGTACCGGACAGGTCACTGCTCGCACAGGTCCTCAGGACGAAGAGCAGCCCTCAGCGCGCCGCCATGTTGCTCCTCCAGCAGCTGGTTCCAGGAAGTACAGCTAGCTCTGCTCAGGCAGAAACAACAGAGCGAAGATCGCATCGATTCTCTCAGTGATGCGATAGCGTCGTTAGCTTCCGCAACCGTCGTGGATAGAGTTAATACTGGAACGCTGCTGATTGGTGGAGCGCTGGCCAATGAAGTTCCTCTGAGCGATTCAAAGTTTTTTGCTGCGCATTTGAAGTATCGGGGATTTAAATAATGCGGGCGGTGCAGGGGGCGTGGCCAGGGAAGCCAAAACATCTGCGCTGTGGAGCGGTCGGGTGGAGTGCGCAGGCGCAGAAGTGACGGGACCCAGCGAGGTGTGCAGCTGAGTCACGTGGTGTCCGGTCACCGTGCGGTACCGCAGCTTCCGATCACATCAATCTGGATTATGGTTAACCCTTCAGTACCGGGCAGGTTTCCATTAGTTTTTTTCCTTCCCTTATTCCAGAAGCCATGCCTGTGTCTTGGAGTAGTGATGGGCACAGTCCGGCTCTATTTGAAATAAACCTATGCTCCACCCTGTGATGAATACGGCCCGCCCCAGGGTCGGGGTACTCGGAATCCGGGCGTTGATTACGGTTGCTGTCACTGGTCCCGGGGCCGTGTCCCTGGTGGTCACTCAAAAAGGGGTTTAACAAAATAAAAATTAATCAAATTGTATGTGACGCCACCTGCAATATCTGGTGATGACACCAGTGCTGCTGCAGACCTCGGGGGATGAAGGATAGGCACCAGATGATGTCACTCCCCACAGGTGGAGCTCACTCTCCAGGGCAGACCTCGGGGGATAATAGATAGCCAGAAGATGTCACTCCCCAAAGGTGGAGCGCACTCTTCAGGGCAGACCTCGGGGGATAATAGATAGCCAGAAGATGTCACTCCCCACAGGTGGAGCTCACTCTCCAGGGCAGACCTCGGGGGATAATAGGCAGCCAGATGATATCACTCCCCACAGGTGGAGCTCACTCTCCAGGGCAGACCTCGGAGGATAATAGATAGCCAGAAGATGTCACTCCCCACAGGTGGAGCTCACTCTCCAGGGCAGACCTCGGGGGATAATAGATAGCCAGATGATATCACTCCCCACAGGTGGAGCGCACTCTCCAGGGCAGACCTCTGGGGATAATAGGCAGCCAGATGATATCACTCCCCACAGGTGGAGCTCACTCTCCAGGGCAGACCTCGGGGGATAATAGATAGCCAGAAGATGTCACTCCCCACAGGTGGAGCTCACTCTCCAGGGCAGACCTCGGGGGATAATAGATAGCCAGATGATATCACTCCCCACAGGTGGAGCGCACTCTCCAGGGCAGACCTCTGGGGATAATAGGCAGCCAGATGATATCACTCCCCACAGGTGGAGCTCACTCTCCAGGGCAGACCTCGGGGGATAATAGATAGCCAGAAGATGTCACTCCCCACAGGTGGAGCTCACTCTCCAGGGCAGACCTCGGGGGATAATAGATAGCCAGAAGATGTCACTCCCCACAGGTGGAGCTCACTCTCCAGGGCAGACCTCGGGGGATAATAGATAGCCAGATGATATCACTCCCCACAGGTGGAGCGCACTCTCCAGGGCAGACCTCGGGGGATAATAGATAGCCAGAAGATGTCACTCCCCACAGGTGGAGCTCACTCTCCAGGGCAGACCTCGGGGGATAATAGGCAGCCAGATGATGTCACTCCCCACAGGTGGAGCTCACTCTCCAGGGCAGACCTCGGGGGATAATAGGCAGCCAGATGATGTCACTCCCCACAGGTGGAGCTCACTCTCCAGGGCAGACCTCTGGGGATAATAGATAGCCAGAAGATGTCACTCCCCACAGGTGGAGCTCACTCTCCAGGGCAGACCTCGGGGGATAATAGGCAGCCAGATGATGTCACTCCCCACAGGTGGAGCTCACTCTCCAGGGCAGACCTCGGGGGATAATAGATAGCCAGAAGATGTCACTCCCCACAGGTGGAGCTCACTCTCCAGGGCAGACCTCGGGGGATAATAGATAGCCAGAAGATGTCACTCCCCACAGGTGGAGCTCACTCTCCAGGGCAGACCTCGGGGGATAATAGATAGCCAGATGATATCACTCCCCACAGGTGGAGCGCACTCTCCAGGGCAGACCTCTGGGGATAATAGGCAGCCAGATGATATCACTCCCCACAGGTGGAGCTCACTCTCCAGGGCAGACCTCGGGGGATAATAGATAGCCAGAAGATGTCACTCCCCACAGGTGGAGCTCACTCTCCAGGGCAGACCTCGGGGGATAATAGATAGCCAGAAGATGTCACTCCCCACAGGTGGAGCTCACTCTCCAGGGCAGACCTCGGGGGATAATAGATAGCCAGATGATATCACTCCCCACAGGTGGAGCGCACTCTCCAGGGCAGACCTCGGGGGATAATAGATAGCCAGAAGATGTCACTCCCCACAGGTGGAGCTCACTCTCCAGGGCAGACCTCGGGGGATAATAGGCAGCCAGATGATGTCACTCCCCACAGGTGGAGCTCACTCTCCAGGGCAGACCTCGGGGGATAATAGGCAGCCAGATGATGTCACTCCCCACAGGTGGAGCTCACTCTCCAGGGCAGACCTCTGGGGATAATAGATAGCCAGAAGATGTCACTCCCCACAGGTGGAGCTCACTCTCCAGGGCAGACCTCGGGGGATAATAGGCAGCCAGATGATGTCACTCCCCACAGGTGGAGCTCACTCTCCAGGGCAGACCTCGGGGGATAATAGATAGCCAGAAGATGTCACTCCCCACAGGTGGAGCTCACTCTCCAGGGCAGACCTCGGGGGATAATAGATAGCCAGAAGATGTCACTCCCCACAGGTGGAGCTCACTCTCCAGGGCAGACCTCGGGGGATAATAGATAGCCAGAAGATGTCACTCCCCACAGGTGGAGCTCACTCTCCAGGGCAGACCTCTGGGGATAATAGATAGCCAGAAGATGTCACTCCCCACAGGTGGAGCTCACTCTCCAGGGCAGACCTCGGGGGATAATAGGCAGCCAGATGATGTCGCTCCCCACAGGTGGAGCTCACTCTCCAGGGCAGACCTCGGGGGATAATAGATAGCCAGAAGATGTCACTCCCCACAGGTGGAGCTCACTCTCCAGGGCAGACCTCGGGGGATAATAGATAGCCAGAAGATGTCACTCCCCACAGGTGGAGCTCACTCTCCAGGGCAGACCTCTGGGGATAATAGATAGCCAGAAGATGTCACTCCCCACAGGTGGAGCTCACTCTCCAGGGCAGACCTCGGGGGATAATAGGCAGCCAGATGATGTCACTCCCCACAGGTGGAGCTCACTCTCCAGGGCAGACCTCGGGGGATAATAGATAGCCAGAAGATGTCACTCCCCACAGGTGGAGCTCACTCTCCAGGGCAGACCTCGGGGGATAATAGATAGCCAGAAGATGTCACTCCCCACAGGTGGAGCTCACTCTCCAGGGCAGACCTCTGGGGATAATAGATAGCCAGAAGATGTCACTCCCCACAGGTGGAGCTCACTCTCCAGGGCAGACCTCTGGGGATAATAGATAGCCAGAAGATGTCACTCCCCACAGGTGGAGCTCACTCTCCAGGGCAGACCTCTGGGGATAATAGGCAGCCAGATGATGTCACTCCCCACAGGTGGAGCGCACTCTCCAGGGCAGACCTCTGGGGATAATAGGCAGCCAGATGATGTCACTCCCCACAGGTGGAGCGCACTCTCCAGGGCAGACCTCGGGGGATAATAGATAGCCAGAAGATGTCACTCCCCACAGGTGGAGCGCACTCTCCAGGGCAGACCTCGGGGGATAATAGATAGCCAGAAGATGTCACTCCCCACAGGTGGAGCGCACTCTCCAGGGCAGACCTCGGGGGATGAAGGATAGGCACCAGATGATGTCACTCCCCACAGGTGGAGCGCACTCTCCAGGGCAGACCTCGGGGGATAATAGCCAGAAGATGTCACTCCCCACAGGTGGAGCGCACTCTCCAGGGCAGACCTCTGTAAGGCCCCTTGCACATCAACCTTTTGCGCTGATTGTGGCAGTTGTGAAAAAAACGCAACTGCCGCGATTACCGCATAACGGCCGCACTTGCGGTTCACCTGCGGCAAGCCCCATGCAATATCGAAAAAAACGCGGCATACCTGCCGCAAGTGCCAAAACCGCACCTGCCGCAAGCCCGCCTATACATTGTATGGGGCTTGCCGCAACCTTGCCGCAAGTGCAGCCGGCATGCGGTAATCGCGGCAGATGCGCTTTTTTCACCGCATCTGCCACGATTTGAAAAAAAACGCTGATGTGAAAGGGGCCTAACAGCCGCACTTGCGGTTCACCTGCGGCAAGCCCCATGCAATGTCTATGGGGCTTGCAGCAAGTGCGGTTTCAGCACTTGCGGCAGATGCGGACGCAAAAAAAGCGGTCAGCCGCGTTTTTTTGCGGCCGCATCTGCCGCAAGTGTCGAAACCGCACCTTCCGCACACTCGCCGCAAGCCCCATAGACATTGCATGGGGCTTGCCGCAAGTGCGACCGTTATGCGGTAATTGCGGCAGTTGCGTTTTTTTCACCGCAACTGCCGCGATCAGCGATTACTGCTGATGTGAAAGGGGCCTAATACTAGTTGTCTTGGTTGTTCTCACAGCAGCAGCTCAGCAGGATCAGAGAATGGCACAGTCTCTACGCTGAGACTGGAGTGCAGTTTACCAGCTTAATGGAAATGAGATACAGGAGACCTTGCTCTGCATGGGTATTTACTGGCAACTTATCAAGGCAGTTCTCATCAGTACACAGTCACGGGTAGCTGGCCGGGTAGTCACCAAAGGATGCAAAGTCTCTCTGTGAGGCCCTCAATGATGTTCCTTCAGATCTCATTCTCAGTCCTTCTTTCTCACTGCGCTCTCCTTACTATCCGTGTGCTGCCCTGCACGGAGCCCTCTTCTTACCAGGCCCGTTGGGTTATGTAGAGGATACCCTTCTCTCTAAAGGTACCGTCACACGCCGCAATCTCGCCTAGAAATCTGAAAGGCAATATGTCACCCCGGTGGAATCGCTGTGAAATTGCCTCATGGTTGCAGCGTGTGATTGGGCGATTTTGCGGCGATAAATCACCCATTGGCCGTCGCCTGATTCCTGAACAGTTCTCAGTAATCAGGGGCAATCGTTAAGGCAATATTTACGTGTTGTGGCGTGTGACAGGGCGATAGTGATGGAACCAGCGTTGTCTATTATTTCCCGTAGGCGTGCCTCAGCGTGCTGTAGTCCATGCCCCGTCTGAGATGATTGGTCTGGCTACTGTGTTCCCATTGGCTGTCAGTTGACACCGTGCCATATTTGAAGAGCTGTCTGTCCAGCACCACACACATCTTCAGCTACACAACTGTCCGCAAACTCAGTGCAAACTCTGATAGACAATGGCGTGATGTATTTACCAGGCTCCCAGAGCAGGCTGACCAATCGTAACGCTGTTGCGTTGTCAAATAAGCGTGTATGAGGTGCGGTATACACCACTGTGGCACGCCTATCTCTTCGCCGCGCTGAACATGTACGCCCACATTGCCTTTGAGATTGCGGCGTGTGAAGCGGCGATGGAATGAGGCAAGATTGGTTACGCTGTGGGTGAGGCGATTTCTGGCGCGACACATCGCCTCAGGGTGAAATTGCGGCGCGTGATGCCGCCATCGGCGATCTGAGGCGACCACGAAAAATGTGAGCGCGCACGTTAGATCGCCACACATCGCCAGCCGAGAGTGCGGCATGTGACAGTAATTTAAGGGGCTCAACCCTTTTTGGAGCTCTTGGTGGGGACATGCGTGTTGGACCATGTCAGGGCTACATAAAAGACCTTCGACCCACCGGGTTTGACGGCTCAGAGCTGACCTTTCCTGCACCGCACTCGGAACTGGTTCTCCGTCTTGGACTGGGTTCCCTCCTGGACTGGCTATCGGTACAGTACGTCAAGGGCTTTCACAAGCCAGGGATCCCCCTTCTGTCTGGGTGGCCTTCCTTTTCCGGCACGCTCCACTGCGATCCTCGCAGGGTCCTCTCTCCTCGACTTCCCTCACAGTTCTTTACCTCAGTCCGAATGACTAAGCAATCTGTTTTTTTGATCGCTTAAGCGATATCGTTTGTGCGTCGCTGCTTGTAACTTAGTCATATTTAATTGAAAAATCGCTTGATTGTTTGATTGCAGATTTGTGAGCAGGAGCACATATCAAGCGATAATCGCTTGAGCGATCTACAGCATTGTGCTGTGTGACGCCGCTCTAACAATCTAGTGGACGAATTCGTCTATTCCTGACAATGGCTTTTGTAGATTGCAGGGTTGTGCGCTTGATCGCTGGCGCGTTGCCAAATTTGAAATCGCAATTGGGATCTATGCTTGTGACACCGCACAAGCAATATTGCAAAATTGTTCAAACAACCTCAATCACGTGACTTTTCTGACGATATTGTAATTGAAATTGTTCACACATGACCAATTACAACATATTTATAAAAAATCTCATGGCCCTACGCAATGCGTAAAGGCCCAGGAGAATTCTTTCAAGATTATAACGCGTTGGTATATTACTCCAAAACAGTCCTATAACTGGCGAATTGGGACTTCCTCTAGTTGCTGGAGATGTGAAGGTCCCAGTGGTGACTATTTACATATTTGGTGGTCATGTCCAAAAATCCGCCAATTTTGGAGTGAGGTGGAAACATTCATTCAAGAAGTGCTGAATAAGGTGCCCAATCTGACATTGATAAATTTCCCCCTCTGGCATGAGAATAAACGTGCATCTTTATTAGCGCAAAATTTCATTGCAGCTGCAAAGTTATTAATACCGACGTTATGGAAATCTACTGATATTCCTACCATTGAACAGTTGCACGGAAAACTTGATTCTCTGTATCGCGTGGCAGAAACTATAGCCACAGTAGAGAACAAGCAAAAAGTGTTCAGTGAGTTGTGGAATCTGTGGATACAATTCAGGGCTACTCACAGGATACATTACTTCATATGGTCCCAGCGGAACTATGAAACAAAATTACCTGATGATTTAGTCCTCAGAGCTCCTTTCCCCCCTCACCTTTCACCCTTTCTTTTTCTCTTCTCTCGCCCCCTCTTTTCTATCTTTTTCTTCTTTTACTTTTTACTCTGATGTTCTTTTATTTTGACTTGTTTGTTGCAATAAATTATTATATTGTCAGCTATTAATTAATCTGTTGAATGGACTGCCTAATATTTTCAGATGTCAGCTACAGAGACGTCTTGAAAGAGGCAATGGCAGGACGTTGAATTATTGAAGCTGAACTTACGCAAAGTTATGTCCTGATTAATGTGCTTTTGTATACATGTATTTATTGATTCAAATTTGATTTAATGTTATTCAAATGTTTTGGATTGTATGTTTATCTCATTTTCAATAAAAAGATAATTGAAAGAAAGAAAGAAAGAAAGTAATTGAAATTGAACCATGTGACGTTGCCATAACTGTCTGTCCTTCCCGCTCTTTTCTCTCCAATCAAGCTCCTCCCACCAGGACCGGTTACCCTGGTAACGGGTTTAGCCAATTGGTCCCCTAGCTCTAAGTGTATGAATGCGGGGATGAGGGCCTCAGGTTGAACATTACCATCCTCTGGTGACAGGGATACTATACACACTTATCTGGGTGCAGTACCGCTGTACCCCTTCTGTGGCGCACTGACCAGTGGAGCACCACAAATACAGAAACTCCCCTACAGTGAGAACCTCATTATACACCCTGTGATGAATACAGAACCTCCCCTGTATAGTGACCTCCTCATTATACACCCTGTGATGAATACAGAACCTCCCCTGTACAGTGACCTCCTCATTATACACCCTGTGATGAATACAGAACCTCCCCTGTACAGTGACCTCCTCATTATACACCCTGTGAGTAATACAGAACTTCCCCTGTACAGTGATCTCCTCATTATACACCCTGTGATGAATACAGAACCTCCCCTGTACAGTGACCTCCTCATTATACACCCTGTGATGAATACAGCACCTCCCCTGTACAATGAGAAGCTCATTATACACCCTGCGATGAATACAGAACCTCCCCTGTACAGTGACCTCCTCATTATACACCCTGTGATGAATACAGCACCTCCCCTGTACAGTGAGAACCTCATTATACACCCTGTGATGAATACAGAACCTCCCCTGTACAGTGACCTCCTCATTATACACCCTGTGAGTAATACAGAACTTCCCCTGTACAGTGATCTCCTCATTATACACCCTGTGATGAATACAGAACCTCCCCTGTACAGTGACCTCCTCATTATACACCCTGTGATGAATACAGAACCTCCCCTGTACAGTGACCTCCTCATTATACACCCTGTGATGAATACAGAACCTCCCCTGTACAGTGACCTCCTCATTATACACCCTGTGATGAATACAGAACCTCCCCTGTACAGTGATCTCCTCATTATACATCCTGTGATGAATACAGACCTCCCCTGTACAGTGACCTCCTCATTATACACCCTGTGGTAAATACAGACCCTCCCCTGTACAGTGATCCCCTCATTATACACCCTGTGATGAATACAGAACCTCCCCTGTACAGTGACCTCCTCATTATACACCCTGTGATGAATACAGAACCTCCCCTGTACAGTGACCTCCTCATTATACACCCTGTGAGTAATACAGAACTTCCCCTGTACAGTGATCTCCTCATTATACACCCTGTGATGAATACAGAACCTCCCCTGTACAGTGACCTCCTCATTATACACCCTGTGATGAATACAGAACCTCCCCTGTACAGTGATCTCCTCATTATACACCCTGTGATGAATACAGAACCTCCCCTGTACAGTGACCTCCTCATTATACACCCTGTGATGAATACAGAACCTCCCCTGTACAGTGAGAACCTCATTATACACCCTGTGATGTATACAAAACCTCCCCTGTACAGTGATCTCCTCATTATACACCCTGTGATGTATACAAAACCTCCCCTGTACAGTGATCTCCTCAATATACACCCTGGGGTAAATACAGACCCTCCCCTGTACAGTGATCCCCTCATTATACACCCTGTGATGAATACAGAACCTCCCCTGTACAGTGACCTCCTCATTATACACCCTGTGAGTAATACAGAACCTCCCCTGTACAGTGATCTCCTCATTATACACCCTGTGATGAATACAGAACCTCCCCTGTACAGTGACCTCCTCATTATACACCCTGTGATGAATACAGAACCTCCCCTGTACAGTGACCTCCTCATTATACACCCTGTGATGAATACAGAACCTCCCCTGTACAGTGATCTCCTCATTATACACCCTGTGAGTAATACAGAACCTCACCTGTACAGTGATCTCCTCATTATACACCCTGTGATGAATACAGAACCTCCCCTGTACAGTGACCTCCTCATTATACACCCTGTGATGAATACAGAACCTCCCCTGTACAGTGATCTCCTCATTATACACCCTGTGATGAATACAGAACCTCCCCTGTACAGTGACCTCCTCATTATACACCCTGTGATGAATACAGAACCTCCGCTGTACAGTGAGAACCTCATTATACACCCTGTGATGAATACAGAACCTCCGCTGTACAGTGAGAACCTAATTATACACCCTGTGATGTATACAAAACCTCCCCTGTACAGTGATCTCCTCATTATACACCCTGTGATGTATACAAAACCTCCCCTGTACAGTGATCTCCTCAATATACACCCTGGGGTAAATACAGACCCTTCCCTGTACAGTGATCCCCTCATTATACACCCTGTGATGAATACAGAACCTCCCCTGTACAGTGACCTCCTCATTATACACCCTGTGAGTAATACAGAACCTCCCCTGTACAGTGATCTCCTCATTATACACCCTGTGATGAATACAGAACCTCCCCTGTACAGTGACCTCCTCATTATACACCCTGTGATGAATACAGACCCTCCCCTGTACAGTGATCTCCTCATTATACACCCTGTGATGAATACAGACCTCCCCTGTACAGTGACCTCCTCATTATACACCCTGTGAAGAATACAGACCCTCTCCTGTACAGTGATCTCCTCATTATACACCCTGTGAAGAATACAGAACCTCCCCTGTACAGTGACCTCCTCATTATACACCCTGTGATGAATACAGAACCTCCCCTGTACAGTGACCTACTCATTATACACCCTATGATGAATATAGGACCTCCCCTGTACAGTGACCTCCTCATTATACACTCTGTGATGAATACAGAACCTCCCCTATACAGTGACCTCCTCATTATACATCCTGTGATGAATACAGAACCTCCCCTGTACAGTGACCTCCTCATTATACACCCTGTGAAGAATACATAACCTCCCCTGTACAGTGACCTCCTCATTATACACCCTGTGATGAATACAGACCCTCCCCTGTACAGTGAGAACCTCATTATACACCCTGCGATGAATACAAAACCTCCCCTGTACAGTGATCTCATTATACACCCTGTGATGAATACAGAATAGTGATGAGCGAGCATGCTCGCCACTACTCGGTACTCGCACGAGTATCACTGTACTCGGGCTACTCGGCGAGCACCGAGTAATCTCGCGATACTCGTGCTGTGCTCGTGGTCGTCATCTCTGCATGTTGGCGCTCTTTTGAGAGCCAGCCCACATGCAGGGATTGGCAGGGCTGTGGCATTGCAGTGGTCTGCCAGTTAGTTGTGGCATTGCAGTGATTGGCCGGCCTGCACAGCGTGACCGAGCCTTTATAAGACCCGGCCGCGCTGTGCTCTGCACACAGGCATCCAGACAGTGAGTGTAGGGACAGTGTCTGCTGCTGCTTAGGGACAGATTTGCGGCCCTCATAGGTAGATCCGGAGCAGGGCTGCAAACTGCTGCTGACCACAACAGTCCTTCTCAGGACTAATCTAGGAGGATATAGGCAGGGTGATACAGATCGGAATCCAAGCTTTTCTGTGACCATTACAGTCACCAGACTGGTGTACTTACTACCTTGATACAGGTTAGGGACTAAAATCCTAATAATCTGTGACCATTACAGTCACCAGACTGGTGTACGTACTACCTCAATACAGGTTAGGGACTACAATCCTACTCTCCTGTGACTATTACAGTCACCAGACTGGTGTACTTACTACCTTGATACAGGTTAGGGACTAAAATCCTAATCTCCTGTGACCATTACAGTCACCAGACTGGTGTACTTACTACCTTAATACAGGTTAGGGACTAAAATCCTAATCTCCTGTGACCATTACAGTCACCAGACTGGTGTACTTACTACCTTAATACAGGTTAGGGACTAAAATCCTAATCTCCTGTGACCATTACAGTCACCAGACTGGTGTACTTACTACCTTGATACAGGTTAGAGACTAAAATCCTAATCTCCTGTGACCATTACAGTCACCAGACTGGTGTACTTACTACCTTGATACAGGTTAGGGACTAAAATCCTAATCTCCTGTGACCATTACATTCACCAGACTGGTGTACTTACTAGCTTGATACAGGTTAGGGACTAAAATCCTACTCTTCTGTGACCATTACAGTCACCAGACTGGTGTACTTACTACCTTGATACAGGTTAGGGACTAAAATCCTACTCTTCTGTGACCATTACAGTCACCAGACTGGTGTACTTACTACCTTGATACAGGTTAGGGACTAAAATCCTAATCTCCTGTGACCATTACAGTCACCAGACTGGTGTACTTACTACCTTGATACAGGTTAGGGACTAAAATCCTACTCTTCTGTGACCATTACAGTCACCAGACTGGTGTACTTACTACCTTGATACAGGTTAGGGACTAAAATCCTAATCTCCTGTGACCATTACAGTCACCAGACTGGTGTACTTACTACCTTGATACAGGTTAGGGACTAAAATCCTAATCTCCTGTGACCATTACATTCACCAGACTGGTGTACGTACTACCTTGATACAGGTTAGGGACTAAAATCCTACTCTTCTGTGACTATTACAGTCACCAGACTGGTGTCGCTGTATACAAGCAAAATGCGCAAGGGCATTGGCAAGGAACAAGGAAGTGAACGTGATGGTGGTGCAGGCAGAGGCCGAGGTCGTGTGCAAGCACTAATTTCGTAACAAGAAAGGGGCACATCTACTCGCTCACACGTCCTGTCCCAAATTCTTGGGGCCCGCTGCAGTACACCGCTCTTGAACCAACACCAGTTTCAACAGGATGTTACTTGGATAGCGGATAATGCTTCAAGTCAGATTGGCACCTCCACAAACACCCTGTCTTCCACACGGTCAAGTGTCAGTAGCCGTGATACTGCACCGCACATTTCCCAACCTGATCCTCCTTCCTACCACCAGGCCGAGTACACGTCCACGGACATTACTGATCCCATACTTGGACACTCGGAAGTCCAGAAGTGTGTACCCATGGGTGAGTGGAGGTACATGGCAAATTCCCATA
The DNA here is from genome assembly GCA_033576535.1 of Allobates femoralis. Taxonomy (NCBI): domain Eukaryota; kingdom Metazoa; phylum Chordata; class Amphibia; order Anura; family Aromobatidae; genus Allobates; species Allobates femoralis. The sequence goes on from JARQOC010000009.1 coordinate 140,917,818, forward strand.
ACAAAATTTAAATTCAGTTGTCATTTGTTGGTGGTGTGGTGAAGTCTGGCCCAATCCAACCCTTGTTCATCTTGATCAGAGTCAGCCTGTCAGCATTTTCAGTTGACAGGCAGGTGCGTTTATCAGTAATGATTCCACCTGCGGCTCTGAAAACACGCTCTGACAAAACGCTAGCGGCAGGGCAGGCTAGGACTTCCAAGGCGTAGAGAGCCAATTCATGCCACGTGTCCAGCTTGGAGACACAATAATTGTAAGGCACAGAGGAATCTAGCAGTACAGTTGTTTGATCTGCAAGGTACTCCTTTAGCATCTGGCCAAACTTAGCATTTCTTGTGGCACTACCCCGCACCTCAGGGGCTGTGGTACGTGAGGGGCTGAGAAAACTGTCCCACGTCGTAAAGACTGTTCCCCTACCTCTGGTGGATTGGACTTGTGCCCCTCTCGACCGTATGCCTTGGTTGTCCACCGATTCCTGACCTATGCCGCTAGCGTTTTGTGAGGGGAATGATTTGCCTACTTCCGTGACTATGGCCTTCTGGAAATGCTGCATTTTGGCTGGCCTCTCCGCCTCAGGAATGAGAGACATAAAGTTCTCCTTGTAGCGTGGGTTTAACAGTGTTGCCAACCAGTACTGATTGTCGGCCAAGATGTTGTGAACGCGAGGGTCATGAGCCAGGCAGCTTACCATAAAGTCAGCCATGTGCGCCAGACTCTTAACAGCCATCACTTCAGTATCCAGACCAACACGATGACTGAACATGCTGTCCTCCTCCTCCTCCTCATCTCCACTGTCCTCTGGCCAGCCACCAGAATCGAGGGTATGACTGGTGTGCATGTCATATCCTCAATTTGGCCAGAGAGTTGCTCCATGTCTTCATCCTCCTCCTCCTCGTCATAGTCCTCCACTGCACGTTGTGTTTTCACCCACACCCACTACTGTTTCTTGCTCCAAGTCATCGCGCTCGGCCTGCAATGCATCCTCTTTGTTTTTCAACAGAGACCGTTTTAGAAGGCAGAGTAGTGGTATGGTGACGCTAATAATGGCGTCATCGCCGCTCACCATCTTGGTGAAGTCCTCAAAGTTTTGGAGTACAGTACATAGGTCGGACATCCATCTCCACTCCTCAGGTGTTATGTGTGGAGTTTGACCCATTTCCCGACGGCTTAGGTGGTCCACAACTGCCCTCTTCTGCTCACATATCCTGACCAACATGTGCAGAGTTGAATTCCAATGCGTGGGGACATCACACACCAGTCTGTGGGCCGGAAGACACAAACGGCGCTGAAAGCCGGCAAGGCCGGCTGAAGCAGCAGGTGACTTGCGAAAATGTGCAGACAGACGGCGAACTTTTACCAGCTGTTCAGACAGCTCTGGGTATGACTTTAGAAACCTCTGAACCACCAGGTTGAGCACATGGCCCACACATGGAACATGCGTCAGCTGGCCTCGCCTCAAAGCTGCCACCAGGTTCTGGACATTGTCACACACGACCTTTCCTGGCGCTGTTTCAGAGCTGTCCACACCTCTTCTGCATTGTGGGGTTTGTCACCTATGCAGACTAGCTTCAGCACAGCCTGTTGCCGCTTCGCAGAGGCAGTGCTGCAGTGCTTCCAGCTTGGGACTGGTGTGGAGGGTACAGTGGATGAGGATGCGCAGGAGGAGGCTGAAGAGCATGACATTCCGTAGCTGTAGAGTGTCGGTGAAACCCTAACAGAGGTAGGGCCTGCTATCCTTGCTGTGGGAAGGACGTGTTCCGTCCCTCCCTCAGACTGTGTCCCAGTTTCCACAATATTAACCCAGTGTTTTGTCAAGGAGATGTAGCGGCCTTTCCCACAAGCACTTGTCCACGTGTCTGTGGTTAGGTGGACTTTGGCTGAAACAGCGTTGTTCAGGGCACGTGTGATGCTGTTGGACACGTGGTTATGCAATGCGGGGACGGCATATCTGGAGAAATAGTGGCGGCTGGGGACCGAGTAACGTTGGACAGCAGCCGCCATCAGGTCGCGGAATGCTTCCGTCTCCACCAGCCGGAAAGGCAACATTTCTAACGCTATGAGTCGCGAAATGTGATAATTCAGGACTGTGGCATGTGGGGCGTTGGCAGCGTATTTGCGCCTGCGTTCAAAGGTTTGCTGAATGGATAATTGAACGCTGCGCTGGGACAAGGACGTGCTTGATGGTGGGGTTATTTGTGCGTGGGCAACTTCAGGTGCAGGGCCGGAGGCTTGTTCGCGGCCAGCATGTACAGGGGATTGGCTTGCACGCACAACACGCGAAGACGTAGCAGTGACATCAGCAAGCACCGCTCCTCGACTCTATTGTACTTCCCACAAAGTCGGGTGCTTGGCTGACATGTGCCTGATCATGCTGGTGGTGGTCAGGCTGCTAGTTTTCGTACCCCTGCTGCTGCTGGCATGGCAGGTGTTGCAAATGGCCTTTTTAGAGTAATCTGGAGCCAACTTAAAAAACTGCCAGACTCGGGAAGACCTAACATTTGCACAGGCACCTTGTGTCATGTTGTTGTTCCGGGGAACGGTTGCCTGCCTTCTGCCTGCGGACCCGACCCTGCTTCGTACTGCCTGTTGGGATGCTACGCCTCCCTCCCCCTGTGCACTGCTGTCCTCGCTCTGCATATCCTCCTGCCAGGTTGGGTCAGCTACTGGATCATCCACCACGTCGTCTTCCTCTTCCTTGGCTAATCGCTGGACTGCTCCTCCTTCTCCTCATGTGCCACCGTGATGACCGTTACAATAGTTAGGCTGTTGTTTCAGGTATACCCCCAGTGGTAAATTTTTACGCCCATTCTTTTTGAATAGGCATTACAACGACAGGATACCCGCTCCTTTTCAATGGGAAAAATGTTTTGAGGCCCTCATGCACGTCTCTATCCAGGGACAATGTGGAGCCTCCCAATTTTTGGCTGCCCTGGCCAAAGGGCTATACTACAATACACCCACTTGAGGTTTACAGGCCCTCCTGCATGTCTGTATGCATGGGTCATTGTTGAACCTCCCAATTTTTGGCTGCCCTGCCAAAGGGCTATACTACAATACACCCACTTGAGGTTTACAGGCCCTCCTGCATGTCTGTGTATGCCTGGGTTCCATTGTTGAACCCCTCCCAATTTTTGGCTGCCCTGGCCAAAGGGCTATACTACAATACACCCACTTGAGGTTTACAGGCCCTCCTGCACGTCTCTATCCTGGGACAATGTGGAGCCTCCCAATTTTTGGCTGCCCTGGCCAACAGGGCTATTACTACAATACACCCACTTCAAGTTTACAGGCCCTCATGCACGTCTCTATCCAGGGGCATTGGTGAACCTCCAAATTTTGGACTGCCCTGGCAAAGGAAATACTACAATAGACCCAGTTCCTCAAAATGGGCATATTATGTCAAGAGGCCTTCATGTACGTCTCTTCTCAGGGACATCGGAGTGCCGCACAATGTTTTCACGTAAAATCTTTCATGTAATCACAAAAAGTAACATACATCAGCTGTATCTCCTATTGGGTATGTGCCCTTAACATTTCACCTAAATATTCATTTTGGTATCATTTTGGAAGGTTTTCTGGTGACTCCGTAAAATTGGCGTGAAACTCGGACAAGATTGTTCACAGCTGTGACTTTTGAGTGAGAATGCTTCCAGGGGTCTTCCCCATGGTGTTGCCATGTCATTTGAGCACTCTTCTGAGACTTTTGTGACATTTTTAGGGTTTCTACATGCTGCCGGCAGTCATTTCATAAAAATACTCGGGTCTCCCATAGGATAACATTGGGCTCGGTACTCGGGCCGAGTACACGAGTATGTCAGGATGCTCGGCCCGAGCTTCGAGCAGCCGAGCATTTTAGTACTCGCTCATTACTAATACAGAACCTCCCCTGTGCAGTGACCTCCTCATTATACACCCTGTGAAGAATACATAACCTCCCCTGTACAGTGACCTCCTCATTATACACCCTGTGATGAATACAGAACCTCCCCTGTACAGTGACCTCCTCATTATATACCCTGTGATGAATACAGAACCTCCCCTGTACAGTGACCTCCTCATTATACACCCTATGATGAATATAGGACCTCCCCTGTACAGTGACCTCCTCATTATACACTTTGTGATGAATACAGAACCTCCCCTGTACAGTGACCTCCTCATTATACACACTGTGATGAATACAGAACCTCTCCTGTACAGTGACCTCCTCATTATACACCCTGTGATGAATACAGAACCTCCCCTGTACAGTGACCTCCTCATTATACACCCTATGATGAATATAGGACCTCCCCTGTACAGTGACCTCCTCATTATACACTCTGTGATGAATACAGAACCTCCCCTGTACAGTGACCTCCTCATTATACATCCTGTGATGAATACAGAACCTCCCCTGTACAGTGAGTGACCTCCTCATTATACACCCTGTGATGAATACAGAACCTCCCCTGTACAATAAGAAGATCATTATACACCCTGTGATGAATACAGAACCTCCCCTGTACAGTGAGAACCTCATTATACACCCTGTGATGAATACAGACCTCCCCTGTACAGTGACCTCCTCATTATACACCCTGTAATGAATACAGAACCTCCCCTGAACAGTGAGAACCTCATTATACACCCTGTGATGAATACAGAACCTCCCCTGTAGAGTGACCTCCTCATTATACACCCTGTGATGAATACAGACCTTCCCTGTACAGTGACCTTGTCATTATACATCCTGTGATGAATACAGAACCTCCCCTATACCGTGACCTCCTCATTATGCACCCTGTGGTGAATACAGAACCTCCCCTGTACAGTGACGTCCTCATTATACACCCTGTGATGAATACAGAACCTCCCCTGTACAGTGACCTCCTCATTATACACCCTGTGGTGAATCCAGAATCTCCCCTGTACAGTAAGAATCTCATTATACACCCTGTGATGATTTCGACGCACCCCAGGGCCGGGTACTCAGCTCTCAGGCGGTTTCGGTATGGGATGTCACAGGTGGCTGCCCGAGGCTGTGGCCCTGGCGGGTCAATGAATAAGGGGTTAAATAAAGTATATGCAAGTTGTGTTGTGACGCCACCTGCAGTGTCTGGTGAGGGATCACCAGTGCCGCTACAGTCCTCCGGAGGTCGGTGGAATTGCAGCAATGATAGTATGGTCCCCGCAGGCAGGACTGGGACCTCCGGCGCAGCTTTTCTGTAAAAAGAATAAGTTTGTGCAGGAAAGGATGCAGCAGAGTCGGTGACTCACTTCACCGGGTACTTTACTGGAAAACTTTCAATCATTACAGTCTTTCAGTAGCAATAGATGTTACTTGGCAAATGGCTACGGGTGCTGCAAGTGGAATTTCTGGCTGTTAAATGGATCCCTCACTGTGTAGCGTTCTTGTTCCTTTCTTTCCTTGCCTCCCAATGGCGGTGAAGTCTGATCTCTTAAAGATGAATCTGACCTCCTGCTGTTCTTCATTCTCCTCTCCCTTCTACCCGTCGGGTGAACCTTCTTTTGAGCTCCTTGCAGCTTTCTGCTACTCCTGGCTCCCTCTCTCTGGGCTATTCGGGAGTCAAAGGTGTACTTGTAGATAATCCTGGTCTTCAGATTTTCTGTGAGCCGTATAGGTTCTCACAGGTGCGGGCTCCGGTACCCGGTTTTCCCTTGGGGCAGACTCTCGGTTACTCTATTCCCCTCTGGAGTAAACTCCGGCCTTCGAGTTTCTCTCTACCTTCTTCTGTTCTGGGATCTTTGCTTTTCTCAGTTCTGTGGGCCCCTCAGCTGAGGAGGCCCTCCTTGCTCCCTCCAGGCCGGCTGCCTGGCTCCCTCCTTCTCCAACTCCTTTCCACTACTCACTAACTCACTAGTTCCCCCTAGAGGAGTGATAGTCTATGATGAGGCTTTGCAGGGGATTGTGATTCACAAAGTCACTTACTTTGTTGCAGTTCTCCACAGTGCTTGTTGTCTTGGTGCTGGATATGGTACAACTTCCTCTGCTGCTGCAGCTTCTTCCAGCCAGTGTGCAGGGCTGACAGGCTGTGGCTCTGTGGCGCCCCGCAACGAGTGCGTCACAAGGGAGTATTGCAGCCGCAATATTCTCTTGACAAAGCAGTGCAATAGTTAACTCTGAGATCCAACCCAACATACAACACCTAGAACAGAGGACCAATCCTAGGTCCTGGTGGGTGGAGTGTTAGGGTAGTGAAGAGAACACAGTAATCTAGAACACAGAGAATAGTCTAGAACTTGAAGAGAGCAGACTAGAACTTGGAGAGGAGCGGGGGCTCCGCACCCCGTGCGGGCCCCTGGGCCGTCACCGGTCGGGTGTCAGCACCTGAGGCCTTAACTACCGGGATTGGGCATTTCTACACGGGTTCCCAAAAGACTCCCGTGCCCACAACTCACAGCCGGTTCACTGGTACCGAAGCTGGCAGCAGTTCACCTCTGCCACGCGAACCAGCCCCGTGGAGGAGCAGCTTTATAGGAGCACCCCACCACCAGCCAGTTTCCAGTCGTCTAACCAGCGGTGTACCCACTGAGGGACCCAAGGCTCCCCAAAGAATCCAAAACGTACATCATGGATAGGGCATTGAAGCAGCCTCCCCGTACCCGACCTGGTATTCCTGGGCGACGCTGGCAAGAGAAGCTAAGGAGGTAGAAAGGAGGTACACTGCGGATCTCTGAGGAGCACTATCACTGCTAAGTCCACCCGGTCTTCTACTCAACCACTGTAAGCCATGTACTGCCTGCTGGTACAGTAAAGAACCGTTGCAGAGACTATATGTGTCCGTGTCTCCTTATGAACTGTCCGTCATGAACTAAAGGTAACCGCAGCTGCCGCACAACATCTTGAGCAGCTCCAGCCCCCGGGGATCACCGCTCAGCCTGTGGGGAGCGTAACATCTTGCTGCTGTCCATCACCCCGGGAGGTTCCGCAGCGTCGGTAGCCCTTACCGAATCTACTCATAGGTGGCGTCACGAAGAAAACAAATTAAAAACCCCTTTTAATCTGTTCCCGTAAGACGTCCTAAATTTTGATCTGCACTACACCGGGCCCCACTACCGGCAGGCGCGGTCCACCCGTGACAAGGAAGGAGAAGAATCGCCTGTATCAACCGGAGTCCGCCGGCCACGGTGAGTCAGAATTTGGCGTCACGAACAGGATACGAGCAGGCCCGTTACCAACGGGTATGTTGTGCTTAAACTGGACTTTATTGTCTACAATTGGACTTTGTTCGTCCCTAAAAGAACTTTCCCGCCTTTACACCATTGGGTCAAGATGGCGCCCAAGATGGCGTTCCCGCCACAAGAAGCCGCCACGTGAAGCCCAGGAGTGAGTCAACCCCCCCCTCACTGTGGGAGGGCTAAAGACAAAAGGCGCCAAACTCTTTGTCCGCCCTGATTGCTCGAATCAACCATGGGGGCGGATCCCAAAGACTTTTCCCACGATTGGACTACAAAAGCCCAGCGGAAATGGAAGTGTGATACATAGACACACCGACAGAGAGAAAAGACATCTTCACCAGCTCTACCAGAACGTCTTACCGGTTGATCGGGTGTGGTTTCCCTCCAAAGAAGAATGGCCAGCATGAGACTCCAAGACCTGATGCGGGAGGTCGAGGCGGAGGCCAGAGCAGCCATCAGCCAACCGGGTCCGGATCCTGCCTTTACCATAGACGGCAGTCCCGACTTCTGGCTAGAGGCTCTACAAGACCTCCGGGTGCGGTTACTAGAGACAGTGGAATGGACGATCCGTAGCTGGAGCGCGACCCTAGGCAGACGACTACACCATGCGATGCAGCAGAGCCGACCGGGTGCAGCTTCTCCAAGCCCAGACGACGTCACCAGCTTCTCGACCGCCTCACCCTCGCCTACCACCTGTCCTGCTCCGTCACCTGAGCCAATAGACTGTGTCATTCCGGTGGAGGCCGCAACTCGACCCGTTCCAGCGACCAACATCGCAACCGATTCCGTTCTTGAGCCGGAGCTCATAACACGCTCCATGGAAGAACTCGATCTCTACCAGGTTCCACCTGCGGAACCCGCGACTAGTTTCCACACTACCGAGACTGTCGCTTGTTTCTCCCTTGAACCGGAGGCCTCCTCTGCAACTACAGAGGCCTACCTGGTAACCGGGATTGAAACACCTTTACCTGCGGAAACAGATGAAGAGGCAGGCAGCCTGGAAGCCCTGCAGGACGTCCCTACGGAAGGATCCGCAGCACCATCGCCCTGTTGTACAACGGAACAAGCTTCAACATCTCTCATCATCGAGCAGCCTGATGTGATCATCGAGGAAGAGGTCGGAGAGGATGACGACGAGACCCACAGCACCGCTGAGGATTTCGACACCGGGTTCGCTTGGGGAGACAACAAAGAACTTCCTTCCGGGCACACAGCTCGGGTACACTGGTCGGGTGCACTGCCGACACCTTCCCCTGTGCCGTTCCACCGGGTTCCGATACAGACAGCCCGCCAAGTTCAAGCTTCCCGCCAAACCACCAGCTCCATTACTCATCTCTACACCCCGAGCCGTAACGACGGAGATGTACGCCAGAGACGACGAGAGGAGTGGCAAGCCCGAGAACGCGCCAACATGGAGGCCCGTGCCGAGGCTCGCCGCCAGCCGCCGCTGCCTGATGAACTCCGCCGTGAAGGTAGAATTTCCACCTTTAACTTACATACCGGGTGGGGGTTCGCTTGGGAGGTGGGTTTGAATGAGGAGGTGTTTGTGGGGCGCCGGGACGTGAGTCAAACTTGCCAAGAGGACATCCCGATCGCGACCTATACCGGGGCGATATTATCACCTACGAGCGCTATGCTTGTGCAGATGGGTGGTTCGCTATCCGGGTGCGCCATCACCCTCAGAGCCAGTGACTTTAAAACTTGAACTTCATCAATGACTCTGTTACCGTTAATCACTGACTGTGTGATCTCGCGGCTACAGCCTGGACTCTAGTTTAAAGTACAGCCGACCGCCCGCCGGGTCCGCACAAAGTGATTACCTGTTTCTTTGCTTATATCACCAAAGCATATCTTTACCTGTTTTTCTATTTTAATAAAAGTGTGTCATATATGTATAAAAATGTAAAAACCTCTGTAATGTGAGTAGTTTGACGCTTGGGGACAAGCTGATTTAACCAAGGGGGAGTGTGGCGCCCCGCAACGAGTGCGTCACAAGGGAGTATTGCAGCCGCAATATTCTCTTGACAAAGCAGTGCAATAGTTAACTCTGAGATCCAACCCAACATACAACACCTAGAACAGAGGACCAATCCTAGGTCCTGGTGGGTGGAGTGTTAGGGTAGTGAAGAGAACACAGTAATCTAGAACACAGAGAATAGTCTAGAACTTGAAGAGAGCAGACTAGAACTTGGAGAGGAGCGGGGGCTCCGCACCCCGTGCGGGCCCCTGGGCCGTCACCGGTCGGGTGTCAGCACCTGAGGCCTTAACTACCGGGATTGGGCATTTCTACACGGGTTCCCAAAAGACTCCCGTGCCCACAACTCACAGCCGGTTCACTGGTACCGAAGCTGGCAGCAGTTCACCTCTGCCACGCGAACCAGCCCCGTGGAGGAGCAGCTTTATAGGAGCACCCCACCACCAGCCAGTTTCCAGTCGTCTAACCAGCGGTGTACCCACTGAGGGACCCAAGGCTCCCCAAAGAATCCAGAACGTACATCATGGATAGGGCATTGAAGCAGCCTCACCGTACCCGACCTGGTATTCCTGGGCGACGCTGGCAAGAGAAGCTAAGGAGGTAGAAAGGAGGTACACTGCGGATCTCTGAGGAGCACTATCACTGCTAAGTCCACCCGGTCTTCTACTCAACCACTGTAAGCCATGTACTGCCTGCTGGTACAGTAAAGAACCGTTGCAGAGACTATATGTGTCCGTGTCTCCTTATGAACTGTCCGTCATGAACTAAAGGTAACCGCAGCTGCCGCACAACATCTTGAGCAGCTCCAGCCCCCGGGGATCACCGCTCAGCCTGTGGGGAGCGTAACATCTTGCTGCTGTCCATCACCCCGGGAGGTTCCGCAGCGTCGGTAGCCCTTACCGAATCTACTCATAGGTGGCGTCACGAAGAAAACAAATTAAAAACCCCTTTTAATCTGTTCCCGTAAGACGTCCTAAATTTTGATCTGCACTACACCGGGCCCCACTACCGGCAGGCGCGGTCCACCCGTGACAAGGAAGGAGAAGAATCGCCTGTATCAACCGGAGTCCGCCGGCCACGGTGAGTCAGCTCCTCAGGTGGAGGTCTCTTCTGTGGTGCTGGGAAGAAAGCAGTCTCTGGCTCTGCAGGTGGGATTCAGTTGTTAGGCACAGAGTAGTAGACGCAAATAACACACACAGACACCTGATAGCTGTTTCTAAGGGCCACGTCACACACACAGATAATTGTGCAGATATTGTTCGCAGATCTCTGGTTGCAATGAAATCATGGACATATTGTTCCATTTTGTGGCAGTATACAAATGGAGCAATGTGTCCATGATTTCACTGCAACCAGAGATTTTTGACCAATATCTGCACAATTATCTGTGTGTGTGACGTGGCCCTAAGTCTGTTTACTGGAAGTTAAGCAGATGGTATGAGCTGTCCTGGGCTGTTTAGAGAGCAGGTTTGGGGTAGTTCACACCCAGCCGGGTCGTATTGGCTTCCTCACTGCGCTGGCGTAGTGGCCCTGCAGCTGCCTCAGCTTAGGCTGCTGGCCTTGTCTCTGTCCTCTGTGCAATAGTATAACAGGCAACTCGAGTCCTTCACTTCTTACCCTGCAGCAGGGTGTGAGCGTTTCTGGAGTCTATATGTTGCTGTGTTCCTAGCACTATTTAGCTAGAGAATCTGGAGTTTCCCACTTTCCGGTGTTGAATGCCGGTGTGTTTTGACTCTGACTCTGGTGCCCGTGCTTATGCACTTCGTCTCCTGGGACGGCTCTATGCTGCTCAGCCTCCCTGTGTGTTGTTCTCTCTCCTTTCCTCAGACACTAGCCTTAGTCCTGGAACTAGTAAGTGATCCTGGTATGAGCTCAGAGCTTCCAATCCACCAGGATGTCTTCACAGTCCTCCCAGGAACTGCACTACTCTGTTGCTCCTCAGAACAGAATATATAGGGGAGCTCACCCTGAAGCCAGGCTTGGTCTCCCTATCTGGCTGGGAGGTGTTGGTGTTATTTGTGTGTTGCCTGAGTGGAACACCCTTTACTGCTCTCTGGTGACACCTAATGGCGGTGACACTGTGGCACGGTGGTACTGGGGTGCCACATACCCCGTTAGTGAAAGACAGTACTCCGGGACTGCGGCAATTTTTCAACAACAGAACATGAATAACATTTTTAAGCATGTACTAGGGATGAGCGAGTACCGCACTATTCGGACTCGCTATACTCGCAACGAGTAGGTCCCGATACTCGGTACTTGTTGCGAGTATAGCGAGTCCGATTACTTTCGCAGTGTATCTATAGATACACTGCCAAAGTACCCTAAAAGTGAATAAACGTTGTTAAAAATAATAAAATTTCATACTCACCTGTCCGACGCCTGCATCTGGACCGTCCCAGAAGACCTGCGATCACCGGACATGGACCTGTGCATTCCAGCCAATCAGAAGGCCGGTAGCGATCTGGCCAATCAGATGGTGACACGTCACAACCACGTGACCGCTAGCGGCCACATGATTGGCCAGATTGCAAGGTCCTAGCAGTACACCTAGGACCTTGCAATCTGGCCAATCAGGTGGCCGCTAGCGATCACGTGGTTGTGACATGTCACCATCTGATTGGCCAGATCGCTACCGGCCATCTGATTGGCTGGAAGGCACAGCTCCTTGTCCGGTGATCGCAGGTCTTCTGGGACGGGCCCGATGCAGGCGTCGGACAGGTGAGTATGCAATTTTATTATTTGTAACAACTTTTATTCACTTTTAGGGTACTTTCGCAGTGTATCTATAGATAGAATGCGAAAGTTATCGGACTACTCGCTACTTCCGAGTACTCATAAGATACTTGGAGAGTAGCGAGTACCCGAATACCGCTACTATTCGGCGAGTTCCGTATAGTAGCGAGTATACTCGCTCATCCCTAGTATGTACAAGGTCTTAAAAATAAAAATGACAAAAAACAATAAATTCAAAAAGAGTCCAAAAACAGTCTCTCCAGAGGTTAGTCCATTTCCCTCAGGGGCTGGTAAATGTTTATTTACAAGAAAGTCTTTACCACAACCAGTCCAGTGGTATATAATTGTCCATTATTTTAAATGAATAGAGTTCATACAGGAAAGTCTCTGTAGGTACTGGGCTTTATGGTTTCAACGTTGCACATATAAACAAATAAATAAGGTCTCTACAGGTGTCTCTGCTTAGGAGGCCTGGCTTCACTTATACCTCCCCCAGGCACTTTCTTTACCCAACTTGGCATGCATGGGGGTTAATCCAGTTCCTCCACCTTTCTGTACAGTAGGTTTACCGGGTTCTATTCACACTTCTTTACACTAAAACATATCTACATTACTGGTATTCACATTTTAATCTTTATAACGTGCTGGTAACTGACCCTGTGTACTGCGTAGTGACCGTCTTACTACAAGTGTACCGGGTGTACTCACTGTTAGGCTATGTGCAGAACTATATTTTTCTTGTGCTTCTAGTTCTGAGGATGCGGATCTACTAATAGGACTGGCAAGTTCACTGGGCTCAGGAATCTGTTCTTCCTGTTCTTCCTCTACGGGTTCAACTTCCAGTTCTTCTAATCTTGGGATTTCTTCTTCTTGTTGCTACACGGGTTCAGGTGGTAGTGCAGGCACTGGTTTGGGTTCTGCCACTTGATGAAATGCGAGCATTGGGACTAATACGGGTCCATGATAGTTCATACAGGTTTTTGGAAAATCTCCTAAGACTGTATGGAACACATCTTCTTTCTTAGGTTCATCTGTTTTGATTACAGGATCCGCTGGTGTCTTCAGTGTTTCAGGACACAAGTTCAAGTGATCTCTGGATACTGCTGGGGATGTCTTGCCTCCATCTTTGCTAATTAAACATACTTTAGTATTATCAAAGTTTGATGGGAGAACGGTGTATGGTGTTGGTTCCCATTGATCATCCAATTTATGGGTTCTTCTGTTTCTTTTCAAGACTTGTTCACCAGGTTGCAAAGGAGCTGCGGAAGCATGTTGATTGAAAGTTTTCTCTTGCTTCTCTCTTGCTTGCTGGAGACTCTTTTGAACACATTCTTGAACTTGAAGGTACTTCTGTTTACGCAGAGTATCCCAATTGGTTGAATCTGAATGTTCTGCTTCTGGTTCGACAATTCCCATATCCAAATCAATTGGTAGCTCAGCAGGTCTTGATCTCATAAGATAAGCTGGTGTACAATTGGTTGAACTCAGCGTAATATGGTTGTACAAGTCTATCAAGTCGGGTAACTTCTCTGGCCATTGATTTCTTTCCGATGCTGGCAATGTCTTCAAAAGGTCAATCACTATGTGGTTCATCTTCTCACATAAGCCATTTGTCTGTGGATGATATACTGTTGTCCGAATCTTCTTACATCCATACATGTTACAGAATTCTTTAAACACCTCTGCTTCAAAAGCTGGATCTTGATCTGCTAAGACCTGTTCAGGGTAGCCATGAGGTCTGCAAAAGTATGTCTGGAACGCATTCACTGCTGTTCTTGCTGTAACATCCTTTACTAGCACCACCACGAGAAAACGGGAACAGTGGTTCACGATTGTCAAGGCATAGACATAGCCAGATATGCTTGGTGTTAGTTTGACGTGGTCGAGTGCTACTAACTCTAGTGGCTGCTTGGTGATTATGGACTTGAGCTGAACTCTCTGACTCTCTTGATCCTTCCTCCTTAGGTTGCACGGGCCACACTTTCTACAATAGTCTTCAATTGATCTTCTCATGACAACCCAGTAGAATCTTCCTCTTAAGAGCACTTCCAACTTCTTCCATCCAAAATGTCCTGCACCGCCATGGTAAGCTGTAAGACCATCTTGGGGTCTTTCTTGGGAACTATGATCTGCCAGACCAACTCATGCGTCTTGGGATTCACATGTCTTCTGCATAACTTCTCTTTACACAGGAACAATCTACCTCTTTCCTTCCAGAGCTGTTGAGCTTCAGCTGGAGCGTTCTGATCAGGGTATGCACCTTCCTGCTTCAGCAATCTCTTGACTAGTTCCACTGCCAGGTCACTGTCTTGTACATCAGCCCATCTGTGATGTGATAAGGGGTTGAGTGTCGCATGTTGGTTCTTCTGGTGCACACTTGTTACTTTAGGGCAGTGAAAGGCCGGTAGCTCTATTTCTTCCAACTCCTCTGGTTCCTCTTCCACATCTCCCAAATGTGGCATCCGGGATAAAGCATCTGCATTCCCATTCTTGCGACCTGCTCTGTACTTGATGGTGAAGTCGTAATTAGACAGCCGGGCCATCCATCTCTGTTCCAACGCACCTAATTTTGCTGACTCCAGGTGTGTTAACGGATTGTTGTCAGTGTAGATGGTAAACTTCGCAGCTGCCAGGTAGTGTTTGAAACGTTCTGTTACAGCCCAAACTACTGCCAGTAGTTCTAACTTGAAGGAACTGTAATTTTCAGGGTTTCTTTCCGTAGGCTAGAGCTTCCTGCTTGCATAGGCGATAACTCTTTCTTTGGCTTTTTGCATCTGCGACAACACTGCTCCCAGCCCCACGTTGCTGGCATCCGTGTACAGAATGAAGGGTTGATGGTAGTCAGGATATGCCAGGATCTCTTCTCCCATCAAGGCTAACTTCAGCTTCCTGAAGGATTCTTCTCTTTCTTCACTCCACTGGAAAGGAGGACTTCGGGCTAAGGACGTCTTAGACTGCCTTACCAGGACGTCTTGTAGAGAAGCTGCTAGCTTGGTGAAGCCTTTGATAAACTTTCTATAGTAGCCTACCAGTCCCAGGAACTGCCTCACTTCTTTCACGCTGGTGGGTCTTGGCCAATCCCTTATCACTGTAACCTTCTCAGGATCTGATGCTACGCCTTCGGAGCTCACCACATGTCCCAGGTACTGCACCTTTGGTTTCAGCAGGTGACACTTAGATGGCTTGATCTTCATGCCGTACCCGGACAAGGCTTCAAACACTTCAGCTAGATGTTGTAGATGTTCTTCATACGTCTTAGAATAGACTATGACGCCATCCAGGTACAGGAGGACAGTTTCGAAGTTCTTGTGTCCTAAGCAGCACTCCATCAGTCTCTGGAATGTACCGGGTGCGTTGCAGAGTTCAAACGGCATACAATTGAACTCACAGAGGCCCATGGGCGTAGTGAACGCAGTCTTTTTCACGGTCAGCCTTTGCCACAGGAACTTGCCAATACCCACTAGTCAGATTTAAGGTGGAAAAGTAGTTAGCAGATTTTAATGCAGCTAATGATTCTTCTATTCTGGGTAATGGGTATGCATCCTTGTGTGTAATGCGGTTGATGTGCCGGTAATCTACGCACATCCTCATGGTCCCATCCTTCTTTTTAACTAGCACTAAAGGTGCTGCCCAGGGGCTACAACTGTCTCTTATTACCCCTGCTTCTTTCATCTCTTTAAGCATGTCTTTAGCACATTGATAGTGAGCGGGCGTACGGGTCTATACCTCTCCTTTATGGGTGTATAATTACCTGTGGGTATGTTGTGTTCTACCCCTTTGATCTGCCCAAAGTCTAGAGGATGTTTGCTGAAGATCTGCTCGTACTCCCTCACTACCCGGTATACTCCATGCTTCTGGTGGTAGGATGTAGAACTGGTACCTACATGTAATTTTTGCCACCAATCCTCCAATTTCCCCTCTGAGCCATTACAATCCGCCTGACTTGACGGGTTCAATGGTTCAACTGTGGTGATGGCATTGTTATCCACATTATACAACTTAGCCATGGTAGCATACTTTGGTAGGATCACCTCATCCTCTCCGCAATTTTAGAAGGCGTATTGGCACTCTACCCCTGTGTACCTCAACTACTCCTCTGGCCGTCAGTACAGTGGGCCTACTGTCTGAGTACAGGGGTTCTACCAGGGCTTGATAGTCTCGCCCTCTGATGCATATTGCGGCTCTACACCAGACCATCATTTCAGTTTTGGGAGGTATTACAATGGGTATTGGATCACTTACCCTTGCACTGCCAATCCCTCCACCTGACGACTCTACCTGCTGCTTCAACATCAGAGCCTTTATATTCTTCCGCAGGACTCGCTATTGCCCGGAACTGACAGTACCGGCCATGCACTGTAAAACTCCAATAATTTCTGCAAGACAATGTTCCATCACATTCATACCTATCAAAATAGTTGGGTCATGCTTATGCCGGTCAACATCAACAATTATTATACCCTGATCTTTTACTTCTACCTTCCCAATATTAATGGTCATCTCTTTAAAACCAATTTGTGGTACCAGTTTACCATTACTAGCCCATATATTCAAGTCATCATGTGGACCACAGGTAATGTCTGAATCAGCCCAGTACTGCTTAAAAAGGATATAGGGTATGGAGGAGATCCAGATACAGAAACTCCCCTGTGCAGTGACCTCCTCATTATACACCCTATGATGAATACAGAACCTCCCCTGTACAGTGACCTCCTCATTATACACCCTGTGAATGATACAGAACCACCCCTGTACAGTGAGAACCTCATTATACACCCTGTGATGAATACAGAACCTCCCCTGTACAGTGACCTCCTCATATACACCCTGTGATGAATACAGAACCTCCCCTGTACAGTGACCTCCTCATTATACACCCTGTGATGATACAGACCCTCCCCTGTATAGTGATCTCCTCATTATACACCCTGTGATGAATACAGCACCTCCCCTGTACAGTGAGAACCACATTATACACCCTGTGATGAATACATAACCTCCCCTGTACAGTGACCTCCTCATTATACACCCTGTGATGAATACAGAACCTCCCCTGTACAGTGACCTCCTCATTATACACCCTGTGATGAATACAGCACCTCCCCTGTACAATGAGAAGCTCATTATACACCCTGCGATGAATACAGAACCTCCCCTGTACAGTGACCTCCTCATTATACACCCTGTGATGAATACAGCACCTCCCCTGTACAGTGACCTCCTCATTATACACCCTGTGATGAATACAGCACCTCCCCTGTACAGTGAGAACCTCATTATACACCCTGTGATTAATACAGATCTCCCTGTACAGTGACCTCCTCATTATACACCCTGTGATGAATACAGAACCTCCCCTGTACAGTGAGAACCTCATTATACACCCTGTGATGATACAGACCCTCCCTGTACAGTGACCTCCTCATTATACACCCTGTGATGATACAGACCCTCCCCATGTACAGTGATCTCCTCATTATACACCCTGTGAAGAATACAGCACCTCCCCTGTACAGTGAGAACCTCATTATACAACCTGTGATGAATATAGAACCTCCCCTGTACAGTGAGAACCTCATTATACATCCTGTGATGAATGCAGAATCCCCTTGTACAGTGACCCTCTCATTACACACCCTGTGATGAATACAGAACCTCCCCTGTACAGTGAGAACCTCATTATACACCATGTGATGAAAGATCTGGCATTTCTGAATGCGGCAATACCAAATATGTGTATTTTTTTAAACAGTTTTATTTATGATGAGGCAAAAGGGGGGTGATTTCAACTTTTGTTTTTTTTTTGTTTTTCTAATAGTATTTTAAACTTTTTTTTTTAACTTTTCCTTAATTTTACATGGCTCCTTAGTGTCGTGGCTTGTATTATGAAGAGAGACACTTCACCATCCTTCAGCACAGCACAAATGTTTGCATTCTGCCAGTGATGCCGCTCGGGCATCGCTGGCAGGAAATGGGTCATGATAGCATCCGGGGTCATCAGTTGCCCCTGCACTGTCATGGCAACACATCGAAGCCCTATGATCACATCACGGGACCGCCGTTGTCGGCGGGGAAAAGCGCGTTCCCCACTGTGTCAGTGATTGACAACGTGATCTAAAGGGTTAACAGTGCCGATTGGATCACTGACCAGTCCTATTAGCTGCACATGTCAGCTGATCATCCATGGGGGATGATGTGAGCTCAGTGCGTTAGCTCGCATCAGAGGGAGGGAGGGCCAGGGGCAATTTCTTTTGCAACTTGCTTGTCACGGTACTATTGGGTCGCAATACCAATCTTAGTCATGGCCAAAGATGCCATGTAGCTATAGTCTATTCGTCAAGCCCTAGGGTCTATAGACTCCATGTTGAGTCTCTACCTGAAACTATTACATTAATATACGATTACACCCAAGGGGCATTGTTATCATTTTTTAAAGAGGTTGTATATATCCTCCCCATTGACAATTGTTGCTATAAGTATTTCAGGAAGTAACTTTTAAATCCCTTTTTCTATTGGCCGATTAATGTATGCAATAAATATTGACTGTACCTTGTAAGACTAAATATGTTTATTTTTCAATTTTTAGTTTTTTTTATTTACCGTATATACTCGTGTATAAGCCGAGGGGGAGACTTTTCAGCCCAAATTTTGGGCTGAAAAGTCCCCCCCTCGGCTTATACACGAGTCAATACGGGGGGGGCTGTGTCCGGGGCTGTGGAGGCTGCAGGAGGCGGGGGGGGGGCTGCTGTATGAGCGGCCCCGTCACGTGGGGCCGCTCATTAAATATGCACTGCGTCCCCCTGTCAATCAGCGGCAGGGGAAGCAGTGCATATAGCCCCCAAATGCTGGCACTCGCCCCCCCTTGTAAGGGCCCCCCCCCCGATGGTTATATTACCATTCCGGACTTCTGATCCGCGCCGCTCCTCGGTGCTTCATCCTCGCTGCTCCGTCCGTCTTCTACATCCGGGATCTCCGGCCGTCGCAGGCATATGACGTCATCGCGACGGCTGGGGATCCCGGATGTAGAAGACGGACGGACGGGGGCAGCGAGGAGCACCGAGGAGCGGCGCGGATCAGAAGTCCGGAATGGTAAGAGAAGCGGGGGGGGGGCCCTTGCAAGGGGGGGCGAGTGCCAGCATTTGGGGGCTGCTGGGGACCCCCAGGGGGCTGCTGGGGACCCCCTGGGGGCTGCTGTGTACCCCCTGGGGGCTGCTGGGGGCCGCTGTGTACCCCCAGGGGGCTGCTGTGTACCCCCAGGGGGCTGCTGGGTACCCCCTGGGGGCTGCTGGGGACCCCCAGGGGGTTGCTGTGTACCCCCTGGGGGCTGCTGCGGACCCCCAGGGGGCTGCTGTGTACCCCCTGGGGGCTGCTGTGTACCACCACTGGGGCTGCTGTATACTACCACTGGGGCTGCTGTATACTACCACTGGGGCTGCTGTATACTACCACTGGGGCTGCTGTATACTACCACTGGGGCTGCTGTATACTACCACTGGGGCTGCTATATACTACCACGGGGGCTGCTGTATACTACCACTGGGGCTGCTGTATACTACCACTGGGGCTGTTGTATACTACCACTGGGGCTGCTATATACTACCACTGGGGCTGCTGTATACTACCACTGGGGCTGCTGTATACTACCACTGGGGAGGCCTGTATACCACTGTGGGGGGGCCTGTATACCACACTGCTGGGGGCTGTATACCTGTGCTGGGGTCCACCCTCGGCTTATACACGAGTCAATAGGTTTTTCCAGATTTTTGGGGCAAAAGTAGGGGGGTCGGCTTATACACGGGTCGGCTTATACACGAGTATATACGGTAATTATTATTGTGAAAAGGAGGGTAGTTGATCAAATGGTAAAAAGACTATGTGCTCGGGTCCACGCTGCTGAATAAAAGATGAAGACCACAATGGATCTTCGATCAATGGTGCTGTTTATTCCTACGAGTTACGGAGCCAGCCATGCTCCTTCATTCCTGATGACCTGATAGATTTCCAATAATACCCAAGCATTGGCATTTAGTCATGTGATGAATTCCTCCAAGTAAAAAGAAAATTGTGTATAAATATATATATGTAGAAAGTGAATTTCTCTCCCAAATTTCTTTCTAGATTTTCTAGATGATAATGAAGCAGAACTAGTGGTGTAACTAGAGTGTGGCGGGCCCAGGTGCGAAACATAGACCTGGACCCCCCCCCCCCCCGCATGTTGCTTAAATGTACGGGCCTCATGTAACGTTCTAAATCCTTTAAGGAATCACAAATTGACCCCTCTCCCCCTTCATTATGTATCAATGTCCCTCATCCTGCTATATATGGTCCTCCTCCAGAAATATGGCCATTATCGTGGTATATATGTCCCCCTCCTGGTTTATATTGTCCGCCTCCTCCCATCAACATAGTCGTCCAATTATTATAATGCATCCCCATATTCCTCAATATATTACAATGTATCCCCATAGTCCTCTATGTACTATAATGCATCATATAGTCCCCCATTCATAAGGTAGCCACTATAGTCGTTCAATTATAATGAACCCCCATTTACCTCCATATAATATAATACAGCCTCACATCCCTCCATGTATCATAATGCAGCCTCATAGCCTTCCTTATAGCAAAATGCAGCCTCATAGCCCTCCTTATAGCATAATACAGCCTCATATTCTCTCCATATAGTATAATACAGCCTCATAGCCTCTCCATGTAGTATAATACAGCCTTATAGCCCTCCATACAGCATAATACAGCCTCATACCTCTCCATATGGTGCAGCATTATATATGCAGCCTCATATCTCTCCATACAGTGCAGTATTATATATCCAGCCATATATCTCCCATATAGTGCAGTATTATATATCCAGCCTTATATCTCCCATATAGTACAGTATAATATATTCAGCCTTATATCTCCTATATAGTGCAGTATTAAATATCCAGCCTTATATCTCCATACAGTGCAGCATTGTATATGCAGCCTTATATATGACCCCCCCTAATCCTCTTACCAAGTAAAAGCAGACGCTTTCCAAGCACTAAAGTGACACTTTTTTTAGGACATGTAGGCTACAAAAATGAGCAGGATCGCCCAAAGAAGGGTAAAGTTGCCAAGCAAGCAAGAGGTGCTGTAAAGCACTGTGTGCACATAGCCTGATGGCCGCTTTACACATCCCGATATCGTCCCGAATATTGATACAACGGCACAGGAGCGCGCACATTTTTGGCAGTAATCCAAGATCGCATAGGAGATGTTACGCAGGGAGATATCGACAGGCAACACAACTGCGATGTATACGCCCCCTCGTACGAGCGACCCAGGGAACGACCATTTAACAAAGTTGTGCTCCAAATCATTGTTGGGCTTTCACACAGCACGATCCTGCCAGAGTGTCCATCCAATATCGGGCAGTTGCAGAGCCTGCACAATTCCCGAACGATATCGTTTAGGCATCGTTCTTGCATCGAATTGAACATTTACACCACACAATGCACGAACGATATCGGGCCAACGCACGAACCACGTGACTTTTTATCGGAGTTGGACGACGATATCGGGACGTGTAAAGCGGCCATAAGGGAATGTAGACTGTGAGTCCCAATGGGGACAGATATGATGTCTGTAAAGTGCTGTGTGCACATAGCCTAAGGGAATGTAGACTGTGAACCCCAATGGGACAGAGATGATGTCTGTAAAGTGCTGTGTGCACATAGTCTAAGGGAATATAGACTGTGAGCCCCAATGGGGACAGAGATGATGTCTGTAAAGTGCTGTGTGCACATAGCCTAAGGGAATGTAGACTGTGAGCCCCAATGGGGACAGAGATGATGTCTGTAAAGTGCTGTGCACATAGCCTAAGGGAATGTAGACTGTGAGCCCCAATTGGGACAGAGATGATGTCTGTAAAGTGCTGTGTGCACATAGCCTAAGCGAATGTAAACTGTGAGCCCCAATGGGGACAGAGATGACGTCTTTAAAGTGCTGTGTGCACATAGCCTAAGGGAATGTAGACTGTGAGCCCCAATGGGGACAGAGATTATGTCTGTAAAGTGCTGTGTGCACATAGCCTAAGGGAATATAGACTGTGAGCCCCAATGGGGACAGAGATTATGTCTGTAAAGTGCTGTGTGCACATAGCCTAAGGGAATGTAGACTGTGAGCCCCAATGAGCACAGAGATGATGTCTGTAAAGCGCTGTGTGCACATAGCCTAAGGGAATATAGACTGTGAGCCCCAATGGGGATAGAGATTATGTCTGTAAAGTGCTGTGTGCACATAGCCTAAGCGAATGTAAACTGTGAGCCCCAATGGGGACAGAGATGATGTCTGTAAAGTGCTGTGTGCACATAGCCTAAGGGAATGTAGACTGTGAGCCCCAATGAGGACAGAGATGATGTCTGTAAAGTGCTGTGTGCACATAGCCTAAGCGAATGTAAACTGTGAGCCCCAATGCTGACAGAGATGATGTCTTTAAAGTGCTGTATGCACATAGCCTAAGGGAATGTAGACTGTGAGCCCCAATGAGCACAGAGATGATGTCTGTAAAGTGCTGTGTGCACATAGCCTAAGGGAATATAGACTGTGAGCCCGAATGGGGACAGAGATGATGATGTATGTAAAGTGCTGTGGCCATATTGCACTCACTTATAAAAAAAAAAACCTCTTCTAGTTCCCTCGCTGCTCCGGCATCTCCTGCAGATTCCAAACGAAGAAGGAGGAGATGCCAGCCTGTTGTATGCGGTCCCCAGTGGAGCACAGGCCAGGAAGCCAGCATGTCAGATGAGGGGAGGGGCGGGAGCAGCAGCAGGAAGTAGGAGGTTTACTCCTCTCTTCTCCCTGACACACGAAGCTTGTGCTGCCGCGCTCCTGCATGGATGCGTGTCCTCCGGGACGCACATCCATGTGACGCGAGCACCTGGCACTGTGATCAGCGGGTGCAGGGGGCGGCTGGCAGCGCGGGACCCTTATAGGTCAGGGCCCTGTCTCAGCCGCATCCCCTGCGACCGTGATCGTTACGCCACTGAGGAGAACATATTGCCAAAGGTAAGTAGTTAATTAAGCAAAGAAGAGATGATGTCTAATGACACAAACATAAAGGAATCTTAACCCCTTAGTGACCAAGCTATTTTTGGATATGTGACCAGTGTCAGTTTATGTGGTAATGACTCTGGAACATTTCAGGAAATCCCAGTGATTCTGAGATTGTCTTTCATGACACATTTTACTTTATTTTAGTGGTAAATCTAGGTCAATATTTTTTGCGTTTATTTGTGTAAATTTCAGAATTTTGCCAACATTTTTAAAAATTTTGCATAATTCAAACTTTCATTTTTTATATCCTTAAACCAGTTATTCACGCTGTACAAAATAACTAATAAAAAACTTTTCCCACGTCTACTTTTCATCTGCATCATTTTTAACATGTCATTTTGTTAGTAAGCTAAAAGGGTTAAAAGATCAGCAGCAAGAAACTTCTATTTGGGTAAACAGGAGGGTCCGGAAGGGAAGGAGCTCTATATGAATTTTGGAACACAAATTTGCCTGTACTTGCAGGGCCCGTGAGGTACCTAAACAGCAGAAACCCCCCACAAGTGACCCCATTTTAGAAACTAGACCAATCAAGGAATTCATTTAGGCGTGTGTTCAGCATTTTGTTGACATGGGTGCTTCACAGAATTTTTTTTAAATGGGGGTGTGAAAACGAAAGCTACATTTTTTTCTGCTAAAATTTTTTCTTTGCTCCAAATTTGTAATTTTCACAATGGAGAAAATGGACCCCATATTTTTTTTTCTTTACGCAGTAATACCTTATATGTGGTCAAATACTACTGTTTGGGCACATGGCAGGGCTCAGAAAAGAAAGAGCGCTATTTGATTTTTGGAGCGTAAATTTGTTTTAATTAGATTGTGAATGCCATGTCACTTTTGCAGGGCCCCTGACATGCCAAAACTGCAGAAACTCCCCCAAGTGCCCCAATTTGAAAACTAGATTCGTCAAGGAATTCCTATAAAACATTTAGATGGGAAACCAGAACATTTAACTTTTTTCCACTAAAATACTATTTTAGCACCAAATTTATAATTTACCCGAGGGGTAATTGGAATAAATTAAAACTATAATTTATTAAGCATTTTCTCCCGTACATAGTGATACCCTATATAAAGTCAAAAAATAATATTTAGGCATACAACAAAACTCAGAAAGCAAAGGGCACCAGTTCATTTTTGCTATGAAAACCTACACACTGTGTTTAGTGATGGGTGAACCCACCGATGTTCAGGTTCGGCTGACACAGCCAGACTTTATTTAAAGTCCGGGTTTTGGACTGGACTTGACCTGAACTTAAGTGTAACCCCTAATAAAGTTATGAAATTGGGGCTGTAAATTGAACAGAACATTGATTAAACATCAGCTCATACTTACCAGGTCCTAGTGCTTGTACGTCCAGCGCCATTCATTAACGTCCTGGTTATTCACTACAGAGTAGATGCTAGAATGTATGGACTGCTTCCTGATTACTGCATTGGCTCCAATAGCCAATCACAGATTCCCACTCTCTGTGACAGCATCTGTGATTGGCTGTTGTGCCCTCACCCAGTGTGCCAGTGTCTGTGATTGTTTGCAATAGAAACAAACCTGATGTCATAGTACTGGTAAAATAAATCAATAATAAAAAAAATGACGTACAGCTTTGCTGTATTTTTTATTTTCAGCACAGGTAAAGGGAGCTATGGCTGCCAACCCGAGCTGCCTGGAATTACATTGGCTGGAAATTGAAATTGAGGGGAGCCCATTATGTTTTTTTAATTATTTAAATAAATGATTAAAAAATGTGTGTGCTTCGCCTTATTTTTGGATTCTCAGTCAAGGTAAAACCCAGGCAGCTGGGGGCTTGGGTTCTCAGCATAGTGAGGCCCATGGTTATGGCCCCCTCCAGCTAAAAAATTATGCTACACACACATAGTTGCTCACTGAGGTTTAAGGACAGGGGGCTCAGAAAGAGGGGGCATTTGCATTTGGGAGTGCAGATTTCACTGAAATTTATTTGAGGGGTGGGAGCTTGCGCTTTTCAAGAGCCTGTGTTCTACCAGTAAGTGGGGACCCTTGACATTTCCAGTGACAGATGATAGACCTGAGTGGGGGCTGCTTTTTTGTGGGATAAGTTAGGGTTTATCTGTACTATTTTGGGGCACGGGACATTTTTTGATCGCTTTCACATTTTTGTGTTCAATTCCCCCAAAATGTGATTCAAACAAAACTCTCAACGGAACAACTAACTACAGGGTGGGCCATTTATATGGATGCACCTAAATAAAGTGGGAATGGTTGGTGATATCAACTTCCTGCTTGTGGCACATTAGTATATGGGAGGGGGGAAACTTTTCCAGATGGGTGGTGACCATGGCGGCCATTTTGAAGTCAGCCTTTTTGGATCCAACTTTTTTCAATGGGAAGAGGGTCATGTGACACAAGAAACTTATTAAGAATTTCATAAGAAAAGGCAAACTTTTTTGTAAATGGTGAAGTTAACAAACAAAACCAGCGCTATTGGTCTGACACAAACCCACAGTGGATAGATCCCTCCAAGACTGTTGGAACACAAAAATTGGTGGTATGTTGTAGTACATGGGGTACAAAGATAGGGGGCCATTCTTCATCAATGGAAATCTTAGTGACCACTGGATATCTGAAATTGCTACATCATTCAGATATCCAGTGGCATGAAGGTTTCCATTGATAGAGAATGGCCCCATAACCATTGTACCCCATATACCACACCATACCATTAATTTTTGTGTTCCGACAGTCTTGGAGGGATCTATCCACTGTGGGTTGGTGTCAGACCAATAGCCATGGTTTTGTTTGTTAACTTCACCATTCACAAAAAAGTTTGCCTCATCACTCATCTGAAGGCAATTGTCTATGCTGTGAAGATACGAGATGTGCAGCATCTGAAATAACGGATACTGGAAGCCTGTGCTAGCATTTCTTCTGCGGTGTTGCTCTCAGTGTGGGAGAAAAGGTTTGCATTGACAATCCAACACAATGAGCAGCAAGTTGAACACATTTTATAAGTGGTCTAAATAACTCATGAAAGAATAAAGTTACTTAAAACCAAGCACATCATTGTTTTTCTTATGAAATTCTCAATAAGTTTATTGTGTCACATGCCCTCTTCCTATTGAAAAAAAATAAAGTTGAATCCAAAATGGCCGACTTCAAATGGGCCGCCATGGTCACCATTTATCTGGAAAAGTTTTCCCCCTCCCATAATCTAATGTGCCACAAACAGGAAGTTGATATCACCAACCATTCCCTTTTCATTTAGGCGCATCCATATAAATGGCCCAACCTGTATAATGAGGCAGGTGGAAACACTTTGGACTCCATTTAGAGTTTGTTTAGCTAGTGTCCATCTTTTTAGGAGTTCACAAAACTGTGGTTGTCCACCAGTGTGTGCTATAGATGCCTAAAATGAGGACACAACCAAAACAGAGACTAGACGGAGTCCAAAGTGGCTCCATTGGCTTCATTATAGTGAGTGGCTCAGTTGGAGTTTTGTCTGAATTGCATTTTTTGTGATTTACACGGAAACCCTGATGTAAGTATTCAGCTAAAAGTGCAGGATAAATGTGAACTGAGCCTTGTTCTGAATTTTTTGAAGGTAGAAACATAAATAGACAGCAGTGCAGGAATAGTTCTTATTTTTATCTTTGTGCTGCTCACGGTATAGTATAAGTGACAAGACAGCTTTATTCTTCAAGTTAGAAAAATTATGACAATCCAGATTTATAGAGCTTCTTTATGTTTTGCCGCTTTTACACAGTAAAAATGCTTTTTCAAAATAATTTTTTTTAATTGCCATATTGTGAGTGTTGTAACTTTTTTATATTTTGGTGAACAGACCTGTATTGTTTGTGGGATGATTGAATATTTTGTTGTACAAATTTGCGATATATGAGATTTTTTGATCGCCTTTTTATTTGGATTCATCAGGCGCAGAAGTAATAAAAACCAGCAGTTCGGTTATTGTTTTACTTCTTTTTTTGCACACTTTACCATGCGGCTAAAAGTGATAACCCAATTTATTCTTCAGGTCAGTACGGTTACAGCGATACTCGATCTATATCATTTTTTATGCTTTGCTACTTTTACACACTAAAAACAGTATTTTTAAAAATCTATTTGCTTTATATCTCCATAGTCTGAGAGCTGTAACTTTTTTACTTTTTTGCCAAATGGGGTTGTTGTTTGTGGGACAATTTGGTATTTTCATTTATACAATTTTTTTAATATATGACATTTTGATTACTTTTTATCTAATTTTTTAAGTCTCAGTATGATGAAAAGGTGTAATTTTTGGCATTTGTTTTTATGGTGTTGGCACTATGGAATAAATAACATGACAGTTTTATAGTTTAAGATATTCTGGACATGGCAATACCAATAACGTGTACTTTCTTTCTTTATTTTTGTTTTAACACAAAGTCTGCATTTTTAGTGGTTGAAACGGGTTGTGATGATGTGTGTGCATTTTTTGTGTGCTTTTTTCGCTTCTTTACATATTTTATTTACCTTTTTTTTACTTTTTCACTGAGGCACATTAATATTTTTTAGTTCCATCACTAGTCTCATGACATATGCAGCTATCACCCATGGGATTTTTGGCCACAGGAGCCCTATTCACTTATTGCTATTATTAAAAAGTGATGGAATAAGGCTCCTTAACTGCAGCTATTTTGATGCAATTTCCATTTTCTGTTTTTCCTCCTCTTCTTCCAAGAGCAATAACTTATTTTTCCATCAATATAGACATATAAGGACTTGCTTTTTTGCGGAACGAGTTGTACTTTCGAATTACATCATTTCTTTCTTTTACCATCTAGTGTACTGGAAAATGGGCAAAAAATTCCAGTGCGGTGAAATTACAAAAAAAAAGTGCAAGTACATGTTTGTTTTTGGGTTTTGTATTCATCATTTTCACTACATGGTAATACTGACATGTTGGTATGATTCTTCGTACATGTACATACCAAACATGTGTACTTTTTTTTTTTTTTAAATAAGCTCTTTTGTCACCGTTTTCTGTGACCCGTAGAGTTCTTATTTTTCGGGATCTGGGGCTGTGTGACAGCTTATTTTTTGTGTTTCTTGAGCTGACGTTTCTAATTATACCATTTTGGGGTAGATGCGCTGTTTTGGTTGTCTGTTGTTGCATTTTATTAATGTTGTGGCTCAAAAAAATAATTTTGGTGCTTGAGCTTTTTTTCCATTATGCAGTTTACAGATCTTATTAATGTACCAAATATGTGTTGGTATTTTTTTTTAAGTTTTATTTTCAATAGGGCAAAAGGGAGGTGATTTGAAATGTTATGTTTTCTTTTTTTTCATATTTTTTACATTTTTTTTTTATTAATTTAATCTAATTTTTCCTTCATTTAACCTGGCCCCTTTGGGCACCTCAACACTGCAGTGTGGGATCACTTGTTTTATGCAGAGAGATGCTTCAGAATCCCCTTGTACAGCACAAATAATCGCTTTCTGTCGGCAACGAGCATCTCTGGCAAGAAGCGAGTCATGACAGCATCCATCAATCATCAGCTGACCCTACACTGTCATGTCATAACAACGCATTGAAGATAGAAAAAGACTAATGACTTCTGGTTCCGGCACCGAGATGAGCTGTAGGAGTTGATCTAACTCCGCAACCCACTGCAAAGAACCAGTTATAAAGCACAGACTAGTCAACTCTTATACCTCGCAATAACTCACCCGAGGTGCAGGAGAAGACCGGACATACAGTTAGGGCCAGAAATATGTGACACAATTTTCGCGAGTTGGGCTCTGCATCCCACCACATTGGATTTGAAATGAAACCTCTACAACAGAATTCAAGTGCAGATTGTAACGTTTAATTTGAAGGGTTGAACAAAAATATCTGATAGAAAATGTAGGAATTGTACACATTTCTTTACAAACACTCCACATTTTAGGAGGTCAAAAGTAATTGGACAAATAAACATAACCCAAACAAAATATTTTTATTTTCAATATTTTGTTGCGAATCCTTTGGAGGCAATCACTGCCTTAAGTCTGGAACCCATGGACATCACCAAACGCTGGGTTTCCTCCTTCTTAATGCTTTGCCAGGCCTTTTCAGCCGCAGTCTTCAGGTCTTGCTTGTTTGTGGGTCTTTCCGTCTTAAGTCTGGATTTCAGCAAGTGAAATGCATGCTCAATTGGGTTAAGATCTGGTGATTGACTTGGCCATTGCAGAATGTTCCACTTTTTTGCACTCATGAACTCCTGGGTAGCTTTGGCTGTATGCTTGGGGTCATTGTCCATCTGTACTATGAAGCGCCGTCCAATCAACTTTGCAGCATTTGGCTGAATCTGGGCTGAAAGTATATCCCGGTACACTTCAGAATTCATCCGGCTACTCTTGTCTGCTGTTATGTCATCAATAAACACAAGTGACCCAGTGCCATTGAAAGCCATGCATGCCCATGCCATCACGTTGCCTCCACCATGTTTTACAGAGGATGTGGTGTGCCTTGGATCATGTGCCGTTCCCTTTCTTCTCCAAACTTTTTTCTTCCCATCATTCTGGTACAGGTTGATCTTTGTCTCATCTGTCCATAGAATACTTTTCCAGAACTAGCTGGCTTCTTGAGGTGTTTTTCAGCAAATTTAACTCTGGCCTGTCTATTTTTGGAATTGATGAATGGTTTGCATCTAGATGTGAACCCTTTGTATTTACTGTCATGGAGTCTTCTCTTTACTGTTGACTTAGAGACAGATACACCTACTTCACTGAGAGTGTTCTGGACTTCAGTTGATGTTGTGAACGGGTTCTTCTTCACCAAATAAAGTATGCGGCGATCATCCACCACTGTTGTCATCCGTGGACGCCCAGGGCTTTTAGAGTTTCCAAGCTCAGCAGTCAATTCCTTTTTTCTCAGAATGTACCCAACTGTTGATTTTGCTACTCCAAGCATGTCTGCTATCTCTCTGATGGATTTTTTCTTTTTTTTGAGCCTCAGGATGCTCTGCTTCACCTCAATTGAGAGTTCCTTTGACCGCATGTTGTCTGGTCACAGCAACAGCTTCCAAATGTAAAACCACACACCTGGAATCAACCCCTGACCTTTTAACTACTTCATTGATTACAGGTTAACGAGGGAGACGCCTTCAGAGTTAATTGCAGCCCTTAGAGTCCATTGTCCAATTACTTTTGGTCCCTTGAAAAAGAGGAGGCTATGCATTACAGAGCTATAATTCCTAAACCCTTTCTCCGATTTGGATGTGGAAACTCTCATATTGCAGCTGGGAGTGTGCACTTTCAGCCCATATTATATATATAATTGTATTTCTGAACATGTTTTTGTAAACAGCTAAAATAACAAAACTTGTGTCACTGTCCAAATATTTCTGGCCCTAACTGTAGATCGATATGCCCTGAGAAGTGCGGGGAAATATGACGCCCCACTGGTCGGGACGCCACGTAGGGGTACTGCACACAGATAAGAGTGTGTGGTATTCTTGTGACTAGGGAACTGGGATGGTGAATAAAGGCTCTCACAACACCCATTCTCACACACCCTAGAGTAGGGGACCGTGGGTGAACCCACTGTAGGGAGGACCCAGTCCCATGGGAGGAGTGACAGGGTAGAAAAGTGTGTGATTGGGAGGAGAGTTAGGCAGTTGAGTTCAGTGAGAGAGACAGTCAGCTAGAGACTGTGGCAGAGGGAGACCCCAGGGGCACCAGGCATTGTGGTGCACCAGAATCCAGACTCGGTACGATTACCGACCGGAGGGGTTTGGTCCCGGAACAGAGGACTGGCTTTGAGAACGGTGTGCGAGTCTATCCCCAAACCGGAGGCCCCGAGCTTCTGAACGAAGTCGCGGCCAAAGACCCAGCACATCCCTGAAAAGGCATACCGAACTAGGATCAGGGAGACCTGAAGGGAAGTCCTCCATTGAAGATCCGTGGGAGCCAGCTCAGCTCAAGGCTCTGCACACGGGGGGCACTGTACTGTAGAGGGAGAAGAGAGAGCGCTAGGAGAGACCGGAGAGGAACAGTAGGGACACCACCAAGACTCCTGAGTAAAATATCCCGGTTCTCTAGTGTCTACCCAGGCCAGGGAGCGACCCAAAAGACTGTACCATCTGTCTGCTGTCTTGAGAACCTGAAGTAAACCCGTTCAGAGTTAAAGACTGTGTTGCGTATTTCATTTCTCTTGCCTGATGAGCCGCACACTTGCTGCAGTGAAAAGGACAAGTGGCTGTGCCGTGTGGTAAGCTGCCTCTCTGTGTGAAAAACAACTGCTACAACTGCCCCGGGGTTCCCGCTGCACCTACGGGGAACATAACCATCTTGCTGCCCAAACATACCTTGGAGGACTGAACCGCAATACCGGTGACCATACTAAAACTGTAGGTTGCGTCATGAATCACTTTTATTTTTATTATTATTTTCCCATTGGCTCTTAAGGGACCACCAGGGCCACGTGACCTGGCACAGGCCTCAGTGACATCCCCCGTGAATCAATGCCCGGGACTGGATACCCCATGGGCGTTACAAACAGGATCCCGTGCCTGGTAGAACCGGGTACTGTGCACCTTGAACTGTGTTTAAAAAGACTTTAACTGCTGGACTCCAAAACGGCGGTGTCAGAGACTTAATGCCATGTGCAGGCCTGGGGGCGTGCCTTGGCACCCTGTCATGGGAGGCGGGTCTGAACTTTGCGCTCTTGCAGGGTCCTGAGTTGCCAAGGAAAAAGCAAGGGGGCGGGCCTGATATTAAAGTGCTCCTGCCAGAAACTATAAATGGTGGCAGGAAGGGTGAGGCCAAAAAGAGACAAGGAGAAGGCTGCTGCAAGCACTCGGTGTGGTCAACAGGTCAGTGACAATGGCGTCAAGGAACCAGAGAAACCTGTCCTGTGAGGTGGAGGAAGCAAGCAGCCCTGAAGCCGCTGAGGAGGGTGCTGCTTCGCTCCTGAGCGGGGACCATGATGCCGAGTTCTGGGAGGCAGCCCTGAAAGACTTGAGGACTCAAGTAAATGAGACATTAGACTAGGTCTTCAGGCACTGGAGCGCTGATACGTACTACGCTTTGACCCAACGTGCTGCTCAGAGGGAGCCCGGTGACCCGGGGCTCGCAAAGACTTTGGTCCTGGAACCGAGACCAGTTCCAGGGTGAGCCCGAGGTTGCCAGAGATGACCAGCAGCCGGATCCACAGCCAGCCCTTGCATAGGGAACGATGCCTGCAGTCGAGCCAGAGGATTCAGATGAGCCTGATGAGCCCGAGGGAGGGGTCCTAGAGATTCCCGTACAGGTGCCCGATGTGGTGGTGGAGGCCGAGACGAAAGAGCCAGCCAGCCATCTGGACCCCATAGAGGAGAACAAACCAGAGGGAGACGCCACCGACCTGTCACAGTAAGTCGGGGCATCCGAGCCCTGCGCGGATGGTGGGAGCACCAGCAGCACCGGCCGAAAGGATGGGTTGGTGCAGCTGCCATGATCGGAGTGCAGGGCTGTACGTCAGTTCCGTCCGCCATACTGTGGGTGGGGCATCATACTTTGTGTGCAGGAGAAGCTGTGGAGGGGCCATCATACTGTGTGGGGGAGGAGCTGTGGGGGGCCATCATACTATGAGAGGTCACTGTTGGGCCTTCCATTATGTGTGTTGGGGCATGATACTGTAGGGGGACTGTGTGGGTGGTGGTATCTTGGGGGAAATCACTGTGGGGTTATGATACTGTGTTTAGGTGCAATTATGGAATTTTAGCAACACAGTCTTAGGGTTTGTTCCCACAATAAGCATTTAGAGAGTTTTTGATTTTTCTGCGCCTATTAGGTTACTTGGGTTTGTTCCAAGCATTTTTGAGTGACTTTTTTACAGTGCTTTTATTGCGTTTTTAGTGCTGCAGTTTATGTCTCGTCTTAGTATGTCATATTTTAAATGAAGCTGCTTTGTTTTTACACTTACTGGTATTTTTCATTTACAAAAGTTTCATACGGTTATCTGTGGATTACATTAGTTTTTAGTGTGTTACTGCATGTGTGGTTTTTATCTGTGGATTTTCTGCATTTAAAGCAATTTTATGGGTAAAATCTGCAAAGAAAACTCAGCACATCGGATAAAGAAATTGATGTTGTGGATTTGAAATGTGCACCGCAGGTCAATTTACACTGAGTGAAAAAGAAGCACAGTGGGCAGGAGATTTGTATAATTCCATCTATTTTGCTGGAGCTGTTAGATGCTGCGGTTTTGATGCACAGTTTGAAAAACTTCATAGGCACACATTAGATCTCATGGACATAAGCAATATGGGATGCATATTATTGAAAAGTAAGGCAAACGGGGCACTAGGCGTTACCTCTGTCAGGTCCGGATAGTCTTCCAGTTATGGCATGTTCCCAACCGGCAGTGCACAGCCAAAGCACCAGCATTTGAAAAGCAAAAAAAGAGAGAGGGCAGCACTCACCGGCGTCGTAGTCTGTTGGCCCTTCGTGCCCCCTCCCTGCACCCTGTTTTTCCACGAGTTCTTGGAATAAAGGACCATCCTGTATACTCCGGTGAGTGCCGCCCTCTCTCTTTTTTGCTTTTGGGATGCATATTATGTATACAGCTTGCATTGCTTTGGCCATCCAGGGACCTCCAGTTGCCCTTATAGAAGATTACAGTGTCTGATAGAGACAGTATGGCTCACTGAGTACAACACAGGGCATGCCTGGACCTATAGTGCATTTAGGGTACCGCAATATGCTGAGTTGATGTGAAATTGCTGAGTGCAAGATATATCCACATTTACATCTTGTTTGCACGTTCTCTTTCAGGTTCCCGTCAAAGTTTTCACCACTTCCAATGGCAAGAATAGTAGAGCAGTTGGGCAAAGGTTAAGGATGCTTATTTATGGCTTATGTTAATCATCCACACATGCCTAGCTTATTATAGGACCAAAGTATGCCCTGTCATCTGCTTTACCCCCAAAACATACAGCTTGTATTATGCACTGAGAGCATGACATGTCTGTAGTAGAAAAACTTTCCTATTCTGAAAATATATCCAAAAGACTCTGTGTGCACAAACTTTTAGAATCTCCAATAGTGTATACTTTTTAAAGTCTGTCTCATTAACAATTTTTTCCTCAGTTGGGCTTGGTCTGAGGAAAAAAATCAGATGTCTGCACGGCCCTACAGAAAAACATTGTTCTGAGTGTGAGCCGATGTTTTGACTGATTGCTCTTAAGGCCCCGTCACACCTGGGGACGGGGCTGGGGATGTCGGTGGCAACTGGCGGGTGTGCGCACGTTTTCGGTGCCTTGCCAGCGTCGCCATCCCCCATTTACATGGGGCGACACCTCCAGCCCCGCACCGGTGAGCTGACAGGCGGCATTGCCACCGGGGTGTCTGCAAACACCAGCGGCGAAGCAGTACAATGGGAGCCTATGGCTCCCATCGCCTGTCAGCTCACCGGCGGCCGGTTATATGGGGCGATGTGTCCACATCGCCCCAGATTGGTCGCCTGATTTCAGAGCACTGCTCTGAAACCAGGCGACCTCCCTGCGGCGGCGACATTGCCCCTTTACATGAGGCGACGTAGGGGCGATGTCGCCGCCGATAGGCCACGCCCCTACATCGCCTATGTAATCGGCAGCGATGTCGCCCCGTGTGACGGGCCCTTTAGACCGATAATATGGTCATCTGCTCTGTACAAGCCCTTAAGGTGTACAACCTTACATACAACCTTATTTTCTCCATCTGAGAAAAATGTTCCAGCTTATGCTAATCATACTATTTTATATACATCACATAGGAGACACTGACACTGCTCTATATGCATCTCACAGGAGACATTGTTGTATATACTGTACAGTCATGGCCAAAAGTTTTGAGAATTACACCAAAATTATATTTTCACATGATCTGCTGCCCTCTGATTTTTATTTGTGTTTGTCTGATGTTTATATCACATACAGAAATATAATTGCAATCATATTATGAGTACCAAAAGGTTATAATTGACAGTCAATATTTGCAGTGTTGACCCTTCTTCTTCAGGACCTCTGCAATTCTCCCTGGCTGCTCTCAATCTGGACCAAATCCTGACTGATAGCAGTCCATTCTTGCATAATCAATGCTTGTATTTTGGCAGAATTTGTTGTTTTTTGTTTGTCCACCTGTCTCTTGATGGTTGACCACTAGTTCTCAATGGGATTAAGATCTGGGGAGTTTCCAGGCCTTGGACCCAAAATCTCTATGTTTTGTTCCCTGAGCCATTTAGTTATCACCTTTGCTTTATGGCTAGGTGCTCCATCATGCTGGAAAAGGCATTGTTGGGCGCCAAACTGCTCTTGGACGGTTGGGAGAAGTTGCTCTTGGAGGACATTCTGGTACCATTCTTTATTCATGGCTGTGTTTTTAGGCAAGACTGTGAGTGAGCCGATTCCCTTGGCTGAGAAGCAACCCCACACATGAATGGTTTCAGGATGCTTTACAGTTGGCATGAGACAAGACTGGTGGTAGCGCTCACCTCTTCTTCTCCAAAAAAGCTGTTTTCCAGATGTCCCAAACAATCGAAAAGGAGATTCATCAGAGAAAATGACTTTACCCCAGTCCTCAGCAGTCCACTCCCTGTACCTTTTGCAGAATATCAGTCGGTCCCTGATGTTTTTTCTGGAGAGAAGTGGCTTCTTTGCTGCCCTCCTTGAAACCAGGCCTTGCTCAAAGAGTCTCCGCCTCACAGTGCGTGCAGAAGCACTCACACCAGCCTGCTGCCATTCCTGAGCAAGCTCGGCACTGATGGTAGTCCGATCCCGCAGCTGAAACAGTTTAAGATACGGTCCTGGCGCTTGCTGGTCTTTCTTGGGTGCCCTGGAGCCTTTTTGACAACAATGGAAGCTCTCTCCTTGAAGTTCTTGATGATGCAATAGACTGTTGACTGATGTGGAATCTTTCTAGCTGCGATACTCTTCCCTGTTAGGCCATTTTTGTGCAGTGCAATGATGGCTGTATGTGTTTCTTTAGAGATAACCATGGTTAACTGAAGAGAAACTTACTTAATCATGACTGATTTTTCGCCAGCCCTTTCCTCATCAACACCCACACCTGTGTTAATGGAACAATCACTAAAACGAGGTTAGCTGCTCCTTTTAAGGCAGGACTGCAATGATGTTGAAATGTGTTTTGAGGGTTAAAGTTCATTTTCTAGGCAAATATTGACTTTGCAAGTAATTGCTGTTAAGCTGATCACTCTTTATGACATTCTGGAGTACATGCAAATTGCCATTAGAAAAACTGAAGCAGTAGACTTTGTTAAAATTAATATTTGTATCATTTGTATCATTCACGGTTTTTTCGTGGCCGCACCTGCCGCAAGTGCCAAAACCGCACTTGCCGCACCTGCCGCAAGCCCGCATATACATTGTATGGGGCTTGCCGCAACTGTGCTGCAACTGTGCCGCAAGTGCAGCGGTTATGCGGTAATCGCGGCAGATGCGTTTTTTTCACCGCATCTGCCGCAATTTCAAAAAAACGCTGATGTGAAAGTACCCTAAGTCCATGCCTCAGAGACTGCAAGCTGTTATAAAAGCCAGAGGTGGTGAACCAAAATAGTAGTAATGTATTTGAGTGTTGTTTTGTTTGTTTGTCATGTTTCCATAATTTTTTCCTCAGAATTGAGGGATTCCCTAATTTTTCCCCCTGCTTGGTCTACAAAAGTAACCGTTACTGGCTAGCACATTTTTTTTCAAGATTTCTTTTAGTGTTTCTTCAAGGCAGAGAGTTGCCATTAGAAATGACTTTAGTTTTGTGCCATGTCTGTGATCTGCTTTTTTTCTACAAAATTAAACAACTGAATGGGCTTCCTCTGAGCCAAGTGATTCTATAATATTTGCCAGCGGTTGTATACATCGTAGGAGATGCCGAGGGCATATACAAAGGTGGGGGCTTGTACAGCACCGGGGAGCACTGGTGGCATATACAGAGCTGGGAAAGCAGGGAGCCTATACATCACTGGGGATGGTGAGGGAATATTCAGTGCTGGGGGCATGTATAGCACTGGAGATTATTATTATAGCGCCATTATTTATTATTTATCCATGGGGCTTCACATGTGAAAAAGGGCATACATAGACAACTACAATATTTATGGACAATACAAGGCATACACAGGTACAGGAGAAGTGAGGACCCTTCCCGTGAGTGCTTACAGTCTATAGGGGATGGGTCAGGATAGAATAGGAGATGGTAGAGCTGGTCGTGCGTCAGTTTAGTGGACTGAGGCTAACTGCAGGTTGTAGGCTTGACAGAATAGCTGGATCTTCAGGTTCATTTTAAAGGTTTCCATGGTAGGTGAGATGCTGATGTGTTCAGGCAGTTTTAGTATGGGTGATGCACCTGAGAAGTCTTGTTTGCGATTGTGGAAAGACGAGATAAGAGGGGAGGAAAGAAAGAGATCTTGAAAGGATTACAGGTTGCGTAAAGGTGAGTACTGGGAGACCATTTCACAGATGTATGGAGGAGACCGATTGTGCATGACTTTGTATGTCATAGTTAGGTTTTTTAACCGAGTCCTCTGAGAAATGGGGTGTCAGTAAAGGGCTTGACAGAGAAGAGAGGATAGGAAATATCTGCTAGACAAGTGGATTAGTCAGGCAGCAGAGTTTAGGATAGATTGGGGGTGCAAGAGTGGTAGAGAGGAGGCCAGAGAACAGGAGGTGGCAGTAGTCAAGACTGGAGATGTTAATGGCATTAATTGAGTGTTTTTGCAGTTTCTTCGTATAGGATTGTATGGATCTGGGAAATATTTTTGAGTTGGAGTCAACAGCATGTGGCAAGGGCTTGTATGTGTGGCTTGAAGGAGAGGGCAGAATCGACGATCACCCTGAGAAACCGAGCTTGTGGGTTTGGGACAAGTAAGCAGCCATTGACTTTGATGGTTAGGTCTGGTGGAGGGGTAGAGTGAGATGGGGAAAATGATGAATTCAGTTTTGTCAATATTCAGTTTTAGATATCGAGAAGCATAGAAAGATGAAATAGCGGACAGACATCGTGGGATTTTAGTAAGTAAGGAGGTGATATCAGGTCCAGAGATGTAGATCTGTGTGTCATCAGTGTAGAGATGATACTGAAAGCCATGGGACTCTGAGCTGTCCCAGGCCGAGGGTGTAGATAGAGAAAAGCAGTGATCCTAGATTTGAACCTTGAGGGACACTGACAGATAGTGGGTGAGGTGAGAAGGTGTTGGAGAGGGAGACGCTGAATGTCCGGTTTGTTAGCTATGAAGAGATCCAGGAAAGGGCCAAGTCTGTAATACCAACAGAAGAGAGAATCCGTAACAGGTGGGAATGGTCTACAGTTTTGAAGGCATAGGACAGGTCTAGAAGAAGGAGGATAGAGTAGTATCAGTTGCTTTTGGCAGTTAGTAGATAATTGGTAACTTTAGGGCAGTTTTAGTTAGGTGATGCAGTCAGGAGCCAGATTGTAACCGGTCAAAAAGGGAGCAGGAGGAGAGGTGAGAGGACAGTTCAAGATCAACATCCTGTTCCAGTAGTTTTGAGGCATAAGGGAGAAATGATATAGAGTGATAGTTAGACACGGGATGAGTCGAGGGATGGCCTCTTGAGGATGGGTAGATCGATGCATATTTGAAGGATGAGGGGAAAACACTAGTTGTTAGTGATATGTTGAAAAGGTGGGTTAGGGTTGGGATAAAGACTGTGGCAAGATTGAGGATGAGTTGGGACAGGAGCGAGTCAAGTGTGTAAATGGTGAGATGTGATTTTGACAGAAGAGAGGAGATCTTCTGTCATGGTGGAGAAGATGGTTTTGGGTAGGGGTTAAAAATGACTGTGGTGATGTGCTGAGGAGTGCCAGGATTTGTGGGTATGTCACCAGCAATGAGGAGAAGCAGAGAGAGTGTTAGAAGGTTGAAGCAGGAGAGGGCATGAGATGGTGGTGGGTGCATGTCTGGAGACAGAGGATTGTATGTGGAGGAACAGTTTTGAGGAGGAGGTGATATGGGTCAGGATGATGTAGGGAGAAATTACTACCGTAGTTCCTTACTAGGTGGAGGGATTAGAGGCATTAGTAAGAAATGAAGCAGTATGGGGGTGAGAGTGAAAAGAAACTGAAACTTTGTTTATAGTAACTTTATATTCTATTATCTTTCTGGTCTAATTCTGGTCTAATTCATTATAATTATATTGCTCTTGTGATGCAGCAATTTGGATGTGGAATTGATCAGACATGGCATCAGAGGTGGGGGCATATACCGCACTGGGGTTTGTGGGTGCATATAGATCACTGGGGAGGGCTGGGTGCATATACATCACTGTGGACGGTAGGGGCATATACATCACTGGGGACTGTTGGGGCATATACAGCAGTGTTGGCAGGGGGGAATATTCAATACTGGGAACATTGAGGGCCTATATATCACTACAGAGGCTGAGTGTATGTGTGCACTAGAGGCACATACAGTACTGGGGGGCACATAAAGTACTGGTCACACTGGGGCAGCCACTCCTCTCCATTTGTGAGATGGGATGGGAGCGCATTGTGTGCTAACTGCACGCACAAACTACATCCTCATGATGGCATTGGCTAAAGTGACGATGTGATCCTTTAGTGCATTTGCACGCAGCGTTCAGTAGTGAACACTGCATGTGTGTCCTCACAGGGTAAGTGCTGATTTAAAAGGCCAGTGGCTACCGACTCAAGCCCCGGGGACCTTTTCTACAGCCCTCTCCTGCCGTACACAAAAAGCTCTTCACAGTTCTGCATCACCCTATATCTCCTCTCTCATCTCTGTCTATCACTCTACCCATTTGCTCTGCTCCGTCAGTAACTTAAGACTTAACATCCTCCATAATCCAAACCTTCCAATCATGTCTCCAGGACTTTTGCCATGCTCCACCATTTAACCCAGACAATCCAGTTATTTCCCAGTGTCCACAGTATTTCAAGATGCCCTCAAAACACATTACTGTAGACTGGCCTGTCGCCTCACCTCATTAATCTGTTCTCTGTTCTCCTTTTCATGCACTCAATAGCACTTTATACAGAACCTCGCTGATGAAGCATTATTTGAAAACCTGTATCTAAAGCTGAGTGTATGTATGTATATATGTGTGTGTATGTATGTGCACTATATACCCATATACAGTTATATTATGCCCATATATGGTCATTGTGGAGACACGAAGGTCAGTGGGTGCTCTTGTCCGCTGCCCCAGCTGCCTTTAGAAAGACCACAGGGACCAGGGTTCATCCCAACTGAACGCCCAAACTCCTTAACTGTGAGTGGAACACTACTCAGATGACAAAGGATGAGCGAACCACAATAGAAAGACTTTATTGCATCCCTAACAGCTAAAGGCATTTAACATATAACCAAGTCCAACACAAAACGTAACAGGCAACAGAGTCTCACCCTTCCGCTTGCTCACCAGGGATTAGAATGTTCTTGCTTAGGGACTTCCAGGGCCACTTACTCTAATCCAGCAGCACCCCGCTTTCAGTGGGCACCTACCGAGAAAGGAATAGTGACAAGCTTAGGAGTCTGACCGAGCATAGCAAAGTCTATAGCCAGGTGACCAAATTGTCCCAACCTGGGTATCTTCCTTAGGTAGTCTCTGATATTTCAACTGAATCCTAGAAGTTGATGCTGATCTTCTGCAGAATATAATCCAGTTTAAGTGCTCCTCCAATTGGACCCGCAGCTCCTAGATTGAGGTCACGCAATGTATGAAACATGATGTCCTGGCAGCCGGAATTGAAATTCCTAGACTGCGGTTATGGCCTTCCAACCGGGTCTGCAGACCCTTGAGGCCTAGATTGAAGCTATCTAGCATATGAATTTTGGTTAATGAACAGGCCCCCTTATAAAGGGTGAACCATTTTATATGGATGCACCTAAATAAAATGGGAATGGTTGGTTAATATCAATTTTCTGTTTGTGGCACATTAGTATATGGGAGGGGGAAAACTTTTCCAGATGGGTGGTGACAATGGCGGCCATTTTGAAGTCGGTCATTTTGGATCCAACTTTATTTTTTTTAATGGGAAGAGGGTCATGTGACACATCAAACATATTGAGAATTTCATAAGAAAAACAATGGTGTGCTTGGTTTTAATGTAACTTTATTCTTTCATGAGTTTTACAAGTTTATGACCACTTAGAAAATGTGTTCAAAGTGCTGCCCATTGTGTTGGATTGTCAATGCAACCCTCTTCTCCCACTCTTGACACACTGATAGCAATACCACAAAAGAAATGCTAGTACAGGCTTCCAGTATCGATTGTTTCAGATGCTGCACATCTCGTATCTTCAGAGCATAGACAATTGCCTTCAGATAAGTGATGAGGCAAACTTTTTTGTGACTTGTGAAGTTAACAAACAAAACCACCGCTATTGGTCTGACACCAACCCACAGTGAATAGATCCCTCCAAGACTGTTGGAACAAAAAAAATTGATGGTATAGTGTGGTATCTGGGTTACAAAGATAGCGGGGCCATTCTTCTTCAATGGAAACCTTAATGCCACTGGATATTTGAAATTGCTACATGATTCAGATATCCAGTGGCATTGAGGTTTCCATTGATGAAGAATGGTCCCACTATCTTTGTACCCCATATACCACACTATACCATCAGTTTTTGTGTTCCAACAGTCTTGGAGGGATCTATCCACTGTGGGTTAGTGTCAGACCAATAGCGGTGGCTTTGTTTGTTTACTTCACCATTCACAAATAAGTTTGCCTCATCCCTCATCTGAAGGCAATTGTCTATGCTGTGAAGATATGAGATGTGCAGCATCTGAAACAACGGATACTGGAAGCCTTTAGCTAGCATTTCTTCTGCAGTGTTGCTATCGGCAACATTTGAATGAAATGAAACACTATGGCAGAAGATTCTGATACAGAGACATACAAAAGCTAAGTATGTGTATCTTGTGTATAGATGAGACCAAGATAGAGCTTTTTGGTAAAGCACATCATTCTGTTTACTGAAAATGGAATGAAGCCTACGAAGAAAACAACACAGGACCTACAGTCATATATGGTGGAGGCTCAGAGATGTCTTGGGGTTGATTTGCTGCCTCTGGCTGATTGTGTGCAAGGCATCATGAAATCTGATTTTTGGTGGCAATGTAGTGCCCAGTGTCAGAAAGCTAGGTGTGCATCCTAGGTCATGGGTCTTCCTGCAGGGCAATGACCCCAAGCATACATCAAGAAGCCCCCAGATATGAAACAAAGCAAAGCTCTGAAGAGTTATGAAGTCTCCAGCAATGTGTTCGGATGTAAATCCCATTGGTCATTTGTGAGTGAGATCTTAAAATTATTGTTGGAAGATGGCGCCTTCATATATGAGAGACCTGGAGCAGTTTGTAAAACAAGAGTCCAAAATTCCAGGTGAGAAGCTTGTTCATGGCTATAGGAAGTGATGGGATGAGCAACCAAATACTAAGTTGATTGTGCTAACAATTGCAATAATTTTCTTGGAAAAATACTCTGAAATCTCTCTGAAATCGAAACCAGGTGACATTGGTTTTATCGCTGCCAAATTCCCGATTTACACGCCGCAATAAGGAGGCAATTTGGCGGTGATCCTTCCAGCGAGAAATATCGCCGCCAAAAATGTCTCCCGCGGTTGTGGCGCTTGAAAAGTACCTTAAAACAATCCAAAGTCATTCAAAGGCCACGAGGATCAATTTGACTCTACGTCTGTCCTGCTGCAGTACTATCCTTCAATACGACCCAGTCCTCAAAGTTATTAACAGGGCCCACAATATGGTGTCCAGATGGAGGGTTTGTCACCCAGTAGTTTATCTACACCCTCTAAGGTACCACACAGACCAGCAGGAGGCAAAGGCCCAGGTCACCTGAGAACTCCATATTTGATCAGCGTGGTCTACGGCTTGACCACAGAGGTCTGTCGGAAGATCTTGACCAGTTGAGTCTGTGGCTTGACCACTAAGGTCTGTCGGGGGGCCTATGGTGGCCTGCATGCTGGAGAGAGCACTGGTTCCTGGCAGATGGTATCTCCAATTGGTTCACAGGACTTAGTCTCTTTCTCTCTCTGTAAGGGCGGGCGAGCACTGGCGCTGTGTATGAGTTTGCTGCTTCCGACATCTTGGCGCCAACTCTCCTGTTCTGTTGGCGACTCGTCCTTTTATACCATTTGACTGCACTGCCGTTGCCCCCTTTGACCTTGATCCCTGCTTAGACTCTTCCCCCACGGAAACTATAGACTTCTCCTTTGGTTCTGAGTGGCATTCTGCACATAATGGACGCAATGTCTTCTTGTTAATCTCATGAGGCCCACCAGAGGGTGCTGACTGTCTCTCTACACACATAAGATCTCATTCAGATGTTTATCATGTACATGTATTATCTATTTCGGCAATGCTCAATGTGTCGTGTGTGTGTGTGTGTGTGTGTGTGTGTGTGTGTTGTGTGTGTGTGTGTGCACCAACTGAGGAGAATGATCACATTATTCTTGATTGCTGTAACTTACATTATGATAACTCTATCACTAAGTATGATAAATTTTCTGTATTGAAAAATGAGCAGTTGCAGGGAGGGAGGGGGCATGGGGTA
The DNA here is from genome assembly GCA_033576535.1 of Allobates femoralis. Taxonomy (NCBI): domain Eukaryota; kingdom Metazoa; phylum Chordata; class Amphibia; order Anura; family Aromobatidae; genus Allobates; species Allobates femoralis. The sequence goes on from JARQOC010000009.1 coordinate 140,961,326, forward strand.
CTGTGTCTGGTGAGGAGTTAGAAGCCCAAATTTAGAAGCACAGAACTATTTCTGCCACATGCAGATCACAGTGAGGAATGTAGGAGGGGGGAGTATGGCTGGTATGTGCTGCGGCTGGTCATGAAGAAGCCTGGCATGAGTCTGTTGATGGAGATGAATCTTGCAGTGGCAGATACAGATGCGTATACTGAGGGAGACGAAGAAAGAAGTAAGCGGATGTGTGTATAAAGGAATATTGTAGTATACCGTAATTAGATTGGGATCATGGTAGGCGCCTTGGAGAATTAGAGACCTACTGTTTTATTACAGAAGCTACTGCAATAAAATATCCTGTTCTGCAAACTGTTCTCATCAAGATCCTCTAAAATACATTTCTTGGCCTTTTTTACGATTTTCTTGCAAATTAGCAAAAGCAGTATGCTGACTTGATATGAATCACACATGTTTCTGATCTAGTTCAGACCTGCTGGATTATTACGGACAGATTTTTACCAGAGATGAGTGATTTCAGCCAAAACTAATCAAGTTTGTTACCAAATTTTTGAAAATGGACGATGCTTGCAAATCTGAAATTTTGGAGAGATGTGATTCACACAAGTCCAGCAAAATGGCAGCCAGTCAAAGGCAGTTTTGCTGAATTCTTTTGAGAGAGTTAACAAAAAAATAAAAAAATGCATTTTATTCAGGTCATCATGTGACTCCTCATGCTGCGTCTGCTCTATGGTAGTCAATGCTGGAAGAAACAAAGTGCCCGATGCAGAGGATCAGTGATCCATGGCGGCATAAAGAGTCAGGCCCCAGACAGGGGAGTATTTCCTACCCTTTCCTACCCTCTGGTTATAATACATAGTAACATAGTTTTTAAGGTTGAAGGAAGACTTTAAGTCCATCTAGTTGAACCCATAGCCTAACATGTTGATCCAGAGGAAGGCAAAAAAAAACCATGTGGCAACACTAAGCTCCACATTGGGGAAAAAAATTCCTTCCTGACTCCACATATGGCAATCAGACTAGTTCCCTGGATCAACGCCCTATCAAAGAATCTAATAGATATAACCGGTAATATTATAGTTTTCAAGAAAGACATCCAGGCCCTTCTTAAATGTTAGTAGTGACGTCACTCATTACAACAGCATGTGGCAGAGAGTTCCATAGTCTCACTGCTCTTACAGTAAAGAATCCACGTCTGTGATTATGATTAAACCTTCTTTCCTCTAGACGTAGAGGATGCCCCCTTGTCCCTGTCTCAGGCCTAAGAGTAAAAAGATCATTAAAAAGGTCTCTGTACTGTCCTCTCTTATATTTATACATTATTATAAGATCACCCTAAGCCTTTGTTTTTCCAAGCTAAATAACCCCAAGTTTAATAACCTGTCTTGGTATTGCAGACCCCTCAGTCCTCTGAATAACATTGGTCGCTCTTCTCTGGACCCCTCTAGCTCAGCTATGTCTTTCTTATACACGGAGACCAGAATTGTACACAGTATTCTAAGTGTGGTCGCACTAGTGACTTCTATAGAGGTAAAATTATGTTCTCCTCATGAGCATCTATGCCTCTTTTAATCATCCCATTATTTTATTTGCCTTTGCAGCAGCTGCCTGAACTGGCCACTAAATGTGAGTTTGTCATCTACCCATACACCCAGGTCTTTTTCAGTGACAGTTTTGCCCAGTGTTTTACAATTAAGCACATAATTATACCTTTTGTTTTCTCTGCTCAAGTGCATGACCTTACATTTATCCCCATTAAAGCTCATTTGCCATTTATCACCCAAGCTTCTAGATTTACATAAATCCTCCTGTAATATAAAATTGTCCTCCTCTGTATTGATTACCCGCAGAGTTTAGTGTCATCTGCAAATATTGAGATTCTACTCTGTATGCCCCCTACAAGGTCATTAATAAATATATTAAAAGAAGGGGCCCAATACTGACCCTGTGGTACCCACTGTTAACTGTGACCCATTCTGAGTGTGTTCCATTAATGACCACCCTTTGTTTCCTATCACTAAGCCAGTTCTTAACCCACTTACACACTAGTCTGATTGCCGTACCTGGAGTCAGGAAGGAATTTTTTCCCCCAATGTGGAGCTTAGTGTTGCCACATGGTTTTTTTTTGCCTTCCTCTGGATCAACATGTTAGGCTATGGGTTGAACTAGATGGACTTAAAGTCTTCCTTCAACCTTAAAAACTATGTTACTATATTTTCCCCTATCCCCATTGCTCTCATTTTATGTATCAACCTTTTGTGTGGCACTGTGTCAAAAGCTTATTAAAAGTCCATATACACCACTGCATTTCTTTGGTCCAGTCCAGAACTTACCTCTTCATAGAAGCTTAACAGATTAGTTTGACAGGAACGTCTTTCGTAAACCCATGTTGATATTGGGTCATGAGGTTATTTTTCTTCAGATACTCCAGTATAGCATCTCTTTGAAAATCCTCTAGGATTTTACCCACAGTAGAGGTTAATCTTACTGGTCTATAATTTCCAAGTTCAGTTTTTGTCCCCTTTTTGAATATTGGCACCACATTTGCTATACGCCAGTCATGTGGTACAGACCCTGTTATTATGGAATCTTTAAAGATTAAAAATAATGTCCTATCATGACAGTACTTAATAATGCTTTGTATTTTGAAAAAAAAAAGATTTTGACTGAATTTCCCAGATTTGCTCATCTCTAGTCTTGATCTTGATAAATGAATGCTGCCATGGTTATGAGAAGTACGGAAATGTTTACAGCTGCCAAAATGCTTCACTGTCACTACCTCAGGTGTTTTATAAAGACAGTGAAGGTAATTTATGAAAAATAAAAAACACGGGAACATGGCCACACTTCACGAAGGACCCCTGAGGGAAAGCAGCCATTGTTTTGTCAAGGGAGACTTTTGGTCTATTAATCCTCACTGGCAAGTAGGTTTTCAAGCCAGCTCTTCTCCAAGGCGATAAAAACTGTCTATTATTATCCATTAGATGTAGCTCCTCCAGATGTCAATGCCTGACCCCATATAAAGCTTTGCCCCATAACCAATCTTCAGACAGTTGTTTTGGGCTTTCTGCAGAGTAGGATATGCAAATAGAGTCTGTGGAGCCTCAGTTAGGAGTCTCAAACACAGGACTAGCCAGATATCCCTCCAGGGAAGGACCCAGCCAAGGGGTGGCTCCTTGCGGAGAACACCATAACCACCATGTTAAGTGGCCCTTTTAGTCAATATCCAGCTCTTTTACAAGCTTAGTGATATGACAAGGGAATACCAAGGCCAGGTATTCATCCACAGACAGCTGTTTCAGGGTGTTGCCCCTCATCAGTGTGAAGTAGGATTCTGGCTAGGTGGAAGCAAGGCCTAGTAGTGTGGAGTAGGATTTTGGCTAGGTGGACTGGCTAGTCCGTGGATGGATACCTGGCCTTGGTATTCCTACAGACTCTATTTGCATATTCATAATTCCCAGGAGGCAATGCGCCTAGGAATTCACTGTGTTGAGCGCTTTAGCCAGCTGCCCGCAGTGTTTTCTTGGATTGGTCTCCCTGAGATCAGAGAATCCTTTGCAGAGTAGGATAGCAGTTGACTTGGTTGGAGGTGAGTCAGTCCACAGGGTAGGGGGTACTCGGAATACGGGACAGGGGGTTACTTCGGTGGGGATCACGGCTGGTCGATTCCCAGTTCCGTGCCCTTGACCCTCAATGGCGGGGGTGGGGGTGATGATGATGGGGGAATGGTAATGTGTCGCCACCTGTGTTACCTGGTAATAGGGTTACCAGCGCTGTGGCCGGCCGCTGAGGTGATATAAATGCAGCATTGGTAGTACAGCTCCCCACAGGTGGAGCTTTACCTCAGGGCAGCGGGTTGGATGAGGGGAGTAGTAGTAGCGGTTCTGCTGTGAACGCTGCAGGCGGCAGTGAAGCAGGCACTCACACACACAAGTCTCTGTTTCGGTACCTTTTACTAATGTAACAGGCATGGTCCAGGAGGGTAACCAGGTTTCGGTGCAGCTTGGGACATTCACCTTGGAGAGTTGTGAGGCCTCCTCTGTTAGTGTGTGCGGTGATTGGGGTAAGTTCTGCCTGTAACTAAACTTGCCGCTCTTTCTCCCTCTCAGGGTACTTCTCCACAACCGACAATGAGGACCTTGCTGTGGGGATCCCTATTCTTCTCCTGGGCCCTGGTCCTATGCTTGATCAGGATTGGTGTCTCACTTGGTGTAACTTCAGGGGGACTAGATCCTCCTGATTGGTCTGGGCTTTCTCTGCTACACTTTAGATGAATAGCAGCTTCGGACTCCGGTGTCCGGGTGGGCTAAAGGGATACAGATATGTTCCCTTCTTCTTTCTTCCTACTTCTTCTGCTGGCCTGCGCTCCTCTCCCTAGGGCGTTGCACAGCTGGGTCAAGCTTCCTGGTTCTGGGCCTGGCTTGGTCCCAGCAACCAGCTCCTTCACTAACTGTTCTCATCTCTGCAAACTGTCTACTGGCTAACTGCCTTGAACTAACTAACTGACTCTTCCCCTCAGGACTGGATCTTTATAGGGCATCTGGCTTAGGAGCAGCAAGTGGGGCTCCCCCTCCAGGTCTATGGTGGAAGGTGTTGGTCATGTGTGTACCAAGGTGTATATCCCTCCCTGCAGGGATGCCACAGCGGCCTTTCAGAGAGGTCTAATGATAAGTCTGGCACGGAAATAGCGCAAAAAGGGTTTTACCTGTACGTACAGTGTACGTAAAAATAATTCAAGGTAATGCTCACCTTTAAGGGATGTGTACATCACAACCACACTGAACAACAAATGGACATTAATCCTGATAGCAGTATACAGCCGTTCCCCCAAGCAATCCTTACTGGCAAGTAGGTTTTCAAGTCAGCTCTTCTCCAAGGTGATGAAAACTGTCTATTACCATTCATTGGATGTAGCTCCTCCATATGTCAATGCCTGACTCTTTAGAAAGCTTTGCCCCATAACTAATCTGCAGATAGTTGTTTTGGACTTGGTGCAGAGTAGGATAGCGGTTGACTTGGTTTGAAGCCTTTCAGAGAGATCTAATGTTAAGTTCCTATGAGAGATGATATTGGTGAAAAAAGGTTGGTTTATTAACCCAACGATTGTTTCTGCTACTGGAAGTGTTAGACAAGGAATGCTCCCACACACCAACCAGGCACCGGGTACCAAGTACCAGGCATTTACGGTTCTCACTTATCTCCCCGGTCTTCTCTTGAAATAGGCACAAATAATTTTCTCTGCTTTCATTATCCCACAGGAGTGCTACATTGAGAAAGATGTGCCCCAGGATGTCATACTAACCCCTATCTATTCCTTGTCTAACACTTCCAGTAGCAGTATCCAGGTGTGTAACACTGACTTTAGCTTGCAGCCCACTGCAGCCCACAAGACAGGGGCTTGTATCAGTCACTTGTCCCTATTTTCACTTAGGCACAGACACCCTGATCGCAGGGCTCCAAATACTGGACACCTCATACATAATTGGTAAACCTGCATGAAGGTATGGACAATAATACTGTTTTTGTGTGGCGCCCCTATGGCTAGGCGCCACAGAGAGGTATTGCACTCTGACAACAAATGTGGTATCTCTGTAAGTTGTCAGTTCAGGGTTTAACCTGGGAGACTGTTTTTACACACACACACCTAAGACTAGGTCACCTAGAGTAGGAAAAGGGGGGTGACTGGTAAGTTAGTAGGTCTCAAAAGGGGATAGAGCCTATGTTAGAGTAGTGAGAGAGAGTGACAGTTTGCAAACAGACAGTGCTGGGAAGGCAGTCAGGAAGGACGAGCCTGACAGTACCACTGAAAGGAGGGATCCCCATCTTTAAGTGGGGCCCAGGACAGAGGGCCAAGGATCAGAACTGTTTGGAGCCGGCTGGTCATGTTGGGGAAGCACCGGCAGCACGGAAAGCCAAGGCTGCCAGTAGTTTACCTCTGGTCGCAAACCGATGAGCTGCGGGCCCATAGTAATCAGGTTGCCGTTAGCGCCACAAAGGCATCTCACCTCTCAGGGCTAAGAACCAGTTCAGGACACCAGAGGTTACGGGCCGAATTCCGGTGGCGGGAGACTGTGCTTTCCTGCTGCTCCCGTCCGTAAGCGGTTAGGAACCAACCTTACCTACTGGCTACAGACCGTAGGACTGGCGGGAGAGCTCTGTGAGGGTGGTAAAGACTGAGAAGGACAAATTAGACCCCGGAAAGACAGGTGAAGGAACATCTAGAGACTCCAAAAGGGGGACCCTGAACTGGCAACAGACACACGGTAAACCAGACTGTACCGTGTTCCATTTTAACATCTGCCAGCACCCAGTAAAGTGGAGTTTGAGTTGAATTGGTCTCTGTTCTCTGGTCATCCAATACCATCAGCAGCATATTACCGGAGGGGTAAGAAAGAGCAACAACTACTCCCCTCATCCCCCTCATCAACCTCCATCACTGCTGCTCTGAGGTTAAAAGCTCCTTCTGTGGGGAGCTGTACCACTCTCTGCTGCACCCATCACCACCTCAGCGGCTGACTTGCAGTGCCAGTACCTATATTACCGGGATCTACAGATGGCGTCATGTTCCTTGTAAATATTCCCTCAACACCATCTAACAAATGACAGCCAGGGGACGGAATCGGGAACCCGACCACCCGTGATTCCCCAGTTAAACCATCAAACTCAGGCCCGGTATCCGAGTACCCCTTGCTCTGGGCTCATCATTTGCATATGCCCAGATATGGTTGTCTCATATTTTGTGTTATAGGAGAAGAAAAAGAAGTCGCACTCAGAGCTTCTATGAACAGCGGTTCTTTATTGTGCTTCAGTGCACACAGCAGGTGGTGGCATGCGGGTGGGAGGACGGGGGGCACGACGTTTCGCGCCGTATAAGGCGCTTCAGCAGGTTAACCTGCTGAAGCGCCTTATACGGCGCGAAACGTCGTGCCCCCCGTCCTCCCACCCGCATGCCACCACCTGCTGTGTGACCTCTGAAGATCCCAAATAACAGACACCGCTGTTTCATAAGAAGACTCTACTTGAGTGCGACTTCTTTTTCTTCTCCTATAACACAAAACTGGATGTGACGTATCGACTTTGGGAGTGAGCACCAGAGCGTGCAGTGGGTGCAGCAGGGAGGACCCTCCTCATCATCCTCCATAGCCAAGGGCTGAAAGCTTGCATGTGGCGGTGAAATCTCCCCAGGCTGTATGGGAGACGCTGCAAGGTGGTGCTGACCCCATCCTAATCTTCAAAACCGTGATGGTTGTCTCATATGATATCTTGTATCATACATTATATCATGTAATATTCTCATCCCTAGTTACCTGGGGGCTGACCTCACGATCAGCCTAGTCATAGCCATTGAACATGAGACTACATTTAAACTGGTCTTAATACATATAATTCTTTCTAATGTAGATGAATATGATCCCTTGTATTGCTCTATTTTTCCCTTTGAGTGTGACACTCTTAACTAACTTTGTACTCATTTAGACTCACACTAGATTGCTATAAGTAATCCCTAAAGGCCCAGTTATACACACAGATAATTGTGCAGAGATTGTTCGCAGATCTCTAGTTGCAGTGAAACCATGGACACATTGCTCCATTTTGTGGCTGTGTACAATGGACAATGTGTCCATGATTTCACTGCAACCAGAGATCTGTTCAGAAGTTAGACACAGAAGTTGGTGTGTGTAAAGTGGCCATAAGACAAGAGTCCTACCCTGTCTTGTGTGAATTTTAAACCATTTCAAGCTTCCCACTAGGAATCAGTCATCTGACAGTTTACTAATTCTACTTTTACACCTATAACTTAGATTTGAGTGTCATTAATGCTTCTTATTCCACAAAGGCTAGGGTCACACATGCCAATCAATTTTTCCCTCTGGTTTCAATAACAGATCCATTATTTTCAAGGCTGGTTTTTGACCTCCTGTGCAGCTATGCGTTTTTTGGACTTTGTCATTTTTTGCCAAAAAATGCTAGTAAAATCGGATCCATTAAAGGATGGTCCCTATAGGCACATCTTTAACGGATCCGTTTTCCATAGGGTCCAATGTTAAAAAAAGGGACCCCTTTTTGTTACTGCACCCAAAAAACGCTGCTTGCAGCATTTTTTGGGTCCAGTTAAAAAATGCATAGCAGAGCAGTCACACTGGAGTCCTGGATCCGTTAAACAGGATCAGTTTTTGGACTTAGAATTCTAAAGTTGAAAAACTGATGTAAATAACAGATCCAGGGCTTATGTGTGACCCAAGGCATACAAACGTTATTTGTTTGTGCACTCAACTGACCTAGTTCTCAGAAACTATCCTTTCAGGACCCAGTCCTTGCTGCACTATCCGTCCCACTCGGGCACTTTTAGCACCAATGCTGCTCTCTTCCTTTAAGCGAGGTAAATATAGGAAGCTATATATGCGATATATGACATACAGTATAAGATATTGCAGTACTTTGTTTTGTGAATCGTTTTATTATTGGGAATTTCATTCTCACAATTTGGTTTTTCATTGTGTAATATGCTATGGTTTATTGTTTCTTTTTTTTCTGTATCACCATGAATCATTTTGTAACTTGGCTGGGGTCACAAATGCGGTTACATTTTGAAATCCTGATCCGGTTTTGAGCTGTCAAAAAGCAGGAACCGCTCCTCATAGGAGCCCATTATGGTAACCGGATTGTTCTACATGCAATCCGGTTACCGGCTCCGGATCTGCAGCCTGTGGTACAAAATCATGCAGGCTGCAGTTTTCTGAGCAGTTCTATCATCCGCAATGCGGTAACCGGATTGCTCAGGATGTGTAATCCTGAGCCATGTGGTTACCGCCTACTTTGTTCATCCCTGCTGACACAGGGATGAACAAAGTATTAAATGTGTATTAAAACATTAAATATTAATATTAGCTGTAGACAACATGTCTCTAGAGGGTGACCCCACCCTCCCTAGAGACATGCTGTCCACTTTTCTCAGCATGTTAGGGGTTAATAAGCCCTTTACACTATAGCCGGCTAATGTCGGCTTTGTACACATTTCTGAATGAAGCCGCGGCTCCTGACAGTAGAGCAGATACTGTACTAATGTATGTATAGTATCAGCCGCTGTCCCTGGTCCTGTAACATTAACATTAGGTCTATGGCGGTGCGCTGCCCATAGACCTAATGTTAATGGTTACAGGACCCTGGACAGCGACTGATACTATACGTACATTACGTATCTCCTGTACTGTGAGGGGTGCCGCGGCTTCATTCTGCAATGTGTACAAAGCCGGCATTAGCCGGCTATAATGTAAAGGGCTTAAATGCTGAGAGGAGTGGACAGCATGTCTCTAGGGGGGGTGGGCACCCTCTAGAGACATGTTGCCTACAGCTAATATTAATATTTAATGCTTTAAACACATTTAACACTTTGTTCATCCCTGCGGCAGCAGGGATGAACAAAGTAGACGGTAACCGCATGGCTGAGGATTACACATCCTGAGCAATACGGTTACCGCATTGCGGTTGCCACAACACATTTTTGCTAAATATGGATCCAGATATGGATGCGGTCAACGCAATTACCTTAACAAGTGTGACCCCAGCCTTTGTATATTATGATGATTGTAGATCCATCCTCTGATGAAAGTCCTGATCGGATTGAAACAATCGTCGGGTAAATAAACAGATCTTTTTTCACCAACATCATCATCTCTCACATGACCACGAGCGGCCAATCAGCGCCAGGAACGCCCCTCTGACATCACGGCAGGCTCTTGCAGGACACACTTCACCTGGCCTTTCGCCACGGACACCGGAAAAGGCATCGGAGAGGTAAGTATTTATTCTTTTTTATCTTACATACATTTGGCTTTGTTTAATTTAGATTTCGCAGTGTATATTAATTCACTGAAAATCTAATGGGCTGTCACAGCTGTCACAGAGGGGAGGAGGAAGCAGGATTCTTCCTCCCCTCGGTGACATCACCTGGCTTTCTGGGGTAAAGAAGGCGCAGAGTGTGACAGCCCCTGCGTATTTTGTTCCGCTTTTTTGCACGGCCGAAAATCGCAGCAAAAAGCACGCGCAAAAAGGCTCAACAAAATACGCAAATGTGTGAACGTAGCCTAAAAAATGCATGCGAAGTGTGACCCTAGCCATAGAGGGGTTGTGGTAAAAGTCCTACATTGCACTTTGCTAGGATCTTACGATGTTATCGGTGAGAGTTGGTTGTTCCGTGATTGCAGTATACATGTGCAGACTAGACATGCTTGGCCTCACTCAATTCACTTATATTGAGCAAGGCCAAGCATGCCATGCTAGAATGTGGCTGGAAGAATGGAAACACATGGCAAATCACACAGTCACATGGCTGCCCGCCCACACTGGTAATACCTGGGAATCCTGACATTGTGCACTGTCCATGCTACGAGGGTCCAGAAGTCTGCAGTCACATAGAGTGAATTCAGACTGTTATCACATCCTCTATAAGTACCAGGCAATGGAACCCATGTAAAAATGTATTAAAATTCAATTAACTTGTATGATCAATGTACATCCTTTTAAAGGGTACCTGTCATGTAAAAAAAATTCTAATAACCTGGAGGTAAGGGGGTAATCTGCTATAGCATTATGGTTCACTGCAGTTGAGAGCCCCACTGCCGGGAGGAAAGTAACTTTATTCTTCTGGGCAGCCTCAGGTTATCATCAGTCATGGGGGTGCTGCTGGTGCAGCGTCAGTCATTGCTCTGTGGATAGTGAGTGATGACTGTAACCACTCAGCACTGACTGACAGCTGGCTCAAAATTGCATCAGTACAGAACCAGCTGTCAGTCAGAACGGGGCGTGGTTACAGCCCCGCTCACTATAACAGAAGCTTTCCTGGCTGCATCTGTAGGAACAAAAGCCTAGGCGTCCGTGGAAGAATAAAGTTAATTCCCCCCTGGCAACTGGGATCTTTGTGCGGCAGCCAAGGAGCATCAGAACACAAATTAACCTCATATCTGCAGGTTAACAGCATTTTTTTTAAATTACAGGTTCCCTTTAAAGATCTTTGCCACATGACTAAGCCTAATACATCGCACTTCGGACATTCTCGGCATTTGGCCTTGGCATGACTTCAACAAGGTTTCACAGCTTTAATATTTAAACATTTCCACTTTAGACTCAGATTTCTTTGAAGTGCCATTGTGATGTCTTTCCTCCTGACATTGTTTCACGAATGTGCCATCAGATGAAACCTTGGCACAAAGTGGCAGACTGTCAATCATGTTCCTGGAATCCTTCTGGGATTGATATAGCCCTTGGAATGGTGTTAAAATCATCTCCACCATGAGGATCAATTGATCATTTACCAACATCAGACCCAGATTATGTTCTGTTACATTGGCATTGACTACATCAGAAGAAACATCTACATTATTCATGTAAATGAAATTCACACTAAGTCACCATGGCTCGAGATCGAGCTGAAGGCCGATAAATAAATACTATGTGTTTACAGGACAGAGGAGCTTCAGCTTTGATATCCAGAGCCTAAATAATAACCTATAAATAATTAGGAGTAATTAAGACACTTACAAGATTTACCTATTAGGTTCGGTCTAGATGGTGTCTTTGGCCACAGAAAGCACAGAGGGTTGATTCCTATAAGTCTCATCCACTTTGACAATGAAAATATAAAGTGTCAAAAACTCATTGTGGGAACGTAACCTAATGGGTGCTTGTTCTATTAATGAAAAGCATGGATACATGGACACATCTGAATGATGCTTACCACTATACGGTATGTAACCAGTGTGGTCTGGTGCAGTTTTACTTGCAAAAATTGTGCAAACACAAAAATATATGACAGAATCATGACTGTTCGCTGTAAAAATGCTTGATTTAGTGTTTTCAGCACATATATCAGCAGACCTCGTCTTTTCAGAGGGGCTGTACTATAAAGCCTCTCAGATATCACTCTGATTGTAAAAATGAACGCATGGAACAAAACTCAGTTTTAGCACAATGATGAAAAATTGTCTTTTATTCCCTGTCCTATGCAAAACAAAAACCTGGCAGATGAGGCCCTAGAGAATGTGAACATGTCTATTTTATGTGGGCTAACCTGCTGAATTGTCCAAGAGGAAGATCCTTCAGGAAACACCAGCGTTCTTTTTTCCTGAAGCATCTTTTAGATAAGCTTTTTTTATGATTGTTTCCTGAACGCTTTTTCAATGGACCCATCTGAAAAAAAATCATCATATGCACATATTCCTAGGGTTTCTAAGGAAAGTGAAGACATTCCTCCTGCTCCTTAATACATTTGTCACATATCTGTTGAATTTTGCACCATAAATCTTGTTCATCTATGGTCTGACTTGTTTTAGATGTTATTAATTCCGTTCTACAGTGCCTACAAGTAGTATTCAACCCCCTGCAGATTTAGCTGGTTTGATAAGATGCCAATAAGTTAGAGCCTTCAAACTGTAAACGAGAGTAGGATTTATTAACAGAAGCATAAATCTTACAAACCAAAAAGTTATGTTGCTCAGTTGAATTTTTATAAATTTTAAACATAAAAGTGTGGGTCAATTATTATTCAACCCCTAGGTTTAATATTTTGTGGAATAACCCTTGTTTGCAATTACAGCTAATAATCGTCTTTTATAAGACCTGATCAGGCGGCACATGTCTCTGGAGTTATCTTGGCCCACACCTCCATGCAGATCTTCTCCAAGTTATCTAGGTTCTTTGGGTGTCTCATGTGGACTTTAATCTTGAGCTCCTTCCACAAGTTTTCAATTGGGTTAAGGTCAGGAGACTGACTAGGCCACTCCAACACCTTGATTTTTTCCGTCTTGAACCAGGCCTTTGTTTTCTTGGCTGTGTGCTTTGGGTCGTTGTCTTGTTGGAAGATGAAATTACGACCCATCTTAAGATCCTTGATGGAGGAGCGGAGGTTCTTGGCCAAAATCTCCAGGTAGGCCGTGCTATCCATCTTCCCATGGATGCGGACCAGATGGCCAGGCCCCTTGGCTGAGAAACAGCCCCACAGCATGATGCTGCCACCACCATGCTTGACTGTACGGATGGTATTCTTGGGGTCGTATGCAGTGCCATCCAGTCTCCAAACGTCACGTGTGTGGTTGGCACCAAAGATCTCGATCTTGGTCTCATCAGACCATAGAACCTTGAACCAGTCTGTCTCAGAGTCCTCCAAGTGATCATGAGCAAACTGTAGACGAGCCTTGACATGACGCTTTGAAAGTAAAGGTACCTTACGGGCTCGTCTGGAATGAAGACCATTGCGGTGGAGTACGTTACTTATGGTATTGACTGAAACCAATGTCCCCACTGCCATGAGATCTTCCCGGAGCTCCTTCCTTGTTGTCCTTGGGTTAGCCTTGACTCTTCGGACAAGCCTGGCCTCGGCACGGGAGGAAGCTTTCAAAGGCTGTCCAGGTCGTGGAAGGCTAACAGTAGTTCCATAAACCTTCCACTTCCGGATGATGCTCCCAACAGTGGAGACAAGTAGGCCCAACTCCTTGGAAACTAGAAAAGAAGGGAGATACAAGAGGCGCAGATTGTGCCTATCAAACAGACACTATAGTTCTTATGTGGATTATAAGTGTATCCACTCACCTTTTATGGTTGTGAGACTCACAACCAGTTTAAAAGCATAAGGCAGCTGCTGCAGAACCTCCACCAACGCCACAAAACCGCGGGAAATCAGAAGATAAAACTGGAATGGTATCCACAGTCCGCGCTGCTGCTCTTAACCTCTTGTGGATTCCTTGGATAAAGAGCAGCAGCGCGGACGTGGATACCATTCCAGTTTTATCAACTCCTTGGAAAGGGTTTTGTACCCCTTGCCAGCCTTGTGACCCTCCACGATCTTGTCTCTGATGGCCTTGGAATGCTCCTTTGTCTTTCCCATGTTGACCATATATGAGTGCTGTTCACAAGTTTGGGGAGGGTCTTAAATAGTCAGAAAAGGCTGGCAAAAGAGATAATTAATCCACACATGTGAAGCTCATTGTTATTTGTGCCTGAACTACTTCTTAATACTTTAGGGGGACCAAACAGAATGCTGGTGGTTTGAGGGGTTGAATAATAAATGACCCTCTGAATTAACTTTTTACGCTTTAAAAAAAAAAAAAAAAAAAAAAAATTTGTGGCACTCATTTCCCACTTCCAGGTTGATCTACAGTCCAAATGTCACAATGCCAAGTTAATTCCGCATGTGTCAACCAGCTAAATCTGCAGGGGGTTGAATACTACTTGTAGGCACTGTATATCACTCTTTGGTGAAATGCATTTTTTGTAATTTGTTAGTTTTTTTTTGCCAAACTTGCTGAGGCCAAATGTTAGCATTATTTCTACATCAAAATCTAAATTGTACTATAAACAATGATCTCTTTGTGTGTGGCGTTTGGTGTGCCTTTTGGGTGTGTCTTTTTCTATCAAAAACAGCATGTTTTAATTATGTTATATCCAAAATCTCATACATTTGTTGTACTTCAGGGACTGAGAATAAGGACAATGAAACATGCGTCGGGGCTGAGGGACAAGGGACAATGAAACATGATAATAAGGACAATGAAACATGCGTCGGGGCTGAGGGACAAGGGACAATGAAACATGATAATAAGGACAATGAAGCATGCATCAGGGCTGAGGGACAATGAAACATGACGATAAGGACAATGAAACATGCGTCAGGGCTGAGGGACAAGGGACAATGAAACATGATAATAAGGACAATGAAGCATGCGTCAGGGCTGAGGGACAATGAAACATGACGATAAGGACAATGAAACATGCGTCAGGGCTGAGGGACAAGGGACAATGAAACATGATAATAAGGACAATGAAAAAAGCGTCAGGGCTGAGGGACAATGAAACATGACAATAAAGACAATGAAACATGCGTCAGGGCTGAGGGACAAGGGACAATGAAACATTACAATAAGGACAATGAAACAAGTGTTGGCGCTGAGGGACAATGAAACATGACAATAAGGACAATGAAACATGCGTCAGGGCTGAGGGACAAGGGACAATGAAACATGATAATAAGGACAATGAAACATGCGTCAGGGCTGAGGGACAAGGGACAATGAAACATGATAATAAGGACAATGAAACATGTTTCATTGTCCCTCAGCCCTGACGCATGACAATAAGGACAATGAAAAATGCGTCAGGGCTGAGGGACAAGGGACAATGAAACATGACAATAAGGACAATGAAACAAGTGTTGGCGCTGAGGGACAATGAAACATGACAATAAGGACAATGAAACATGCGTCAGGGCTGAGGGACAAGGGACAATGAAACATGATAATAAGGACAGCCGCGCTGTTACATGGGTGTGTGTCCTCGGGGACGCACATCCATGTGAAGCAGGAGCTGTGATCGTGGTCGAGGGGGCGGCTGGAGGCGTGGGCCCCGTACAGGTCCGGACCGTGTCTCAGCCGCAACCCCTGCGACCGTGATGCTTACGCCACTGCTCTGGGGGTATTGATACCATAAAGCGAGTAATTTCTGACAAGTCTCCTGTTTACTACGGTAATACCTGTTGTTTTTTTTCTAATATTACTAATATTATTTACAAAAAAAAACTGGTGCTAAACTACATTTCAAAGAAAAAATAATAATTTTCATTCATTCATTCCACTTTGTTAAGAATTCAGGTGCATGACATGATCTAATTCAAACTTGTTTTGAATGTCATGCATTATTTAAAATTGTATTTGTGTGTGTGGGTAGGGAGGAAGGTGTTAATAAATTGGCCTTAAAAGCACTTGAGGAATGAATCTATGAGTCAGCAGAAATCAAACTGCATTTGGATGTCATCTGATGCAGTCCGATGACTTGAATGGGTGCTTACCATCTGATCCATGCTGCCACCCTTTTTAACTCAAATTTTTTATTCTCATGCCAATTCAACATGAGTAGCACTGCCCAATAGAAAAACAGCAGTTAGCACTCCAAAGAAGGAGGCAATAGTTTTTTTCTGCTTTACAAAAAGTGATGAAATTTATTACGGTACATAGTGCAACCCAATTTAAAATAGATGCAAAATAGCTGAATTAATACAATGGATACACTTTAGCATAGCAATATATCATCACAATGGGCACCAGAACATATTGCACATATTCCCAACAAAAAGATAACCACCATATACAGCAGCATTCACATGTCAACATAATACATTATTAATCACAATCGCTATGCATGGAGGGAGGAAATCACACTTAAGGGCAGTGCATTACCTAGTGGTCACTGTTTAGCATATGCTAGGACTGGGGGTAGAGAACCCCTCCAGTGAGTACCTCTATGTACGTTTTGCGTGGCGTATTTTAGGCTTTATTAGGGGAATATCACCCCCACAGTGTCTACAGTGCCTTATACCTAGGCGTCGAGCGGTTCATATGTAGCGTGATCCGCCGCCGACATAACTAATGGCGCTCACCTACCCGCCACCGCATCCAGTTTACCCCCTTGGAAGTGCATCACCGCGTTTATCATGGCACCCGAACTGCGTAGTGATTGGACACACCCCTGGGACAGCTGGAGGAAAATAGCAGGGATGGAAGTGCATGTCATATCGGAGTAAATTAGAAAAGCATGCACAACATCCTCATGTGATAAGTCTTCACTTCTGTCGTATTGTTGACGGTTCATAATAGATCGAGCGGCATGAATTTTCAGAGGCACTGTGGACACAGAGGAGACAGGAAATAAAATTTTGCACATAAGAAACCAAAATAAAAACAATAAAAACAAATCATACATTTCAACATATGTACAAGTATGCATTTAGAAAACTGGAGGGAGAAGGAAAAAGGGAAAGGTACAAGAGGGATGGATAAGAGGAAAAAGGGAGGGACAAGGGATAAAGGGGAAAGACAGAAAAAGTACAGAATTCTGTCCAAGGAAGAGAAAAGGGAAACAGAAACTGGAAAATCCGGAACTTGGAAAAGGCTGCAACTAGAGGAATGGAGAAAAACGAACGGTTTTGTTCAATACTTTTGACACTAAGTTCTCAAGAACAGCAGGGCTCACTGGAGCGCCTCGGTGCCTTTATGGATGGCTTCAATCAAAACAATCTAAACATCAAACTCACATTCAAGTATGGGGGTTGATGAACAGGGCTTTTTACAAACCTATGTAAGAAGACATCTGTAAACTCTTTACTTCATGTCTCGTTGGCCTACAATGCTTACACCACAAAGGCTATCCCACTTGGCCAATATCTCCAAATAAGGCGAGTCTGTTCCACTAAGGCAAATTTTCAAAAACAGGCAGAAGATTTGGTGGAGTGGTTTAGGTCAAGAGGTTACAGTGAGCGTGTTATAAAAGCTGGTTACAACAGAGCCAAAAACCTCTCGTGATGATCTACTCCACTCATCCGGGAGAAAAGATGTGGGGAAGGATGGACCAATTCGGTTCATTTGGTTTATAATCATGAGTGGGGCAACATGTGGAGAATCCTGCAAAAACATTGGCCGATCCTTCAAACTGATGCCACCCTGAGCGAGTCCATCTCAATTATCCAAGAATCACAAGTAGGAGGACGAAAAATCTTAAGGATCTCCTAGTTAGGAGCCATTATGCCCCTAAAACCACCGGTATTTTTTGGTAGTACCAGAATGACCCACGGGTGTTTCCCATGTGGACACTGAATTGCGTGCCGGAACATTTCCTGTGGCTTTAAGTTTCATTCAAGTGATGGGAAGTCCATGTACACAATAAATAACTATATCCCGTGTGGCAGTACTCACATGGTATATTATGCCACGTGCGGCTGCCCAAAGATTACATTGGATTAACATCTAGAGAGTTGAAAGTGCGCACATGTGAGCATGTCAGAGATATTGAGGGGTCAAGGGAGTGCGAGGATCTGAGTTGTCTAAGAACATTGCCTCGACACTTCAACTCTCGTCGGCCCACAATGCTTCCACCACAAAGGCTATCCCAGTTGGCCAATATCTCCAAATAAGGCGAGTCTGTTCCACTAAGGCAAATCCACAACAGCAACACAAGCACACTTAAAATCCTGGGAATTGATATTGTACACGGTGGGATTAGAAGGGCAACATAAAGAAACTATTGGCACAAAAGGAATCAAGATGGATTTCCGTTCTTGAGACCTTAGTGCCAAAAGGATTAAACAAAACCATTAGTTTTGCTCCATTCCTCTAGTTGCAGCCTTTTCCAAGTTCCGATTTTCCGGTTTCTGTTTCCCTTTTCTCTTCCCTGGACAGAATTCTGTCCTTTTCCTTTGTTTCCCCTTTATCCATTGTCCTTCCTTTTTTCCTCTTATCCATCCCTCTTTTACCTTTCCCTTTTTCCTTCCCCTCCAGTTTTCTAAATGCATACTTGTACATATGTTGATATGATTTGTTTTTATTGTGTTTTTCTATTGGTTTGTTATGTGCAAAATTTTATTTCCTGTCTCCTCTGTGTCCACAGTGCCTCTGAAAATTCATGCCGCTCCATCTATGATGAACAGTCAACAATATGACAGAAGTGAAGACTTAACACTTGAGGATGTTGTGCATGCTTTTCTAACTTACTCCGGTATGACGTGCGCTCTCATCCCTGCTATTTTCCTTCAGTCGTCCCAGGGGCATCTCCAATCGCCGGACAGTCCGGGTGCCTTGGTAACTACTGAGCATCCGGATGTGAGTAGCGATGCTGCACTTCCGGGGCAGAGACTGGATGCAGCGGCGGGGAGGTGAGCGCCGTTAGTCATGCCGGCGGGCAGATCACGCTACATGTGACCCGCCCGATGCCTAGATATAAGGCACTGTGGACACTGTGGGGGTCATTTCTCCTTAATAAAGCCTAAAATATGCCACGTGCAACATACATAGAGGTCCTCACTGGAGGGGTTCCCTACCCCTGGTCCTAGCATATGCTAAACAGTGACCACTAGGTAATGCACTGCCTTAAGTGTGATTTGTGATTTCCTCCCTCCATACATAGTGATTGTGATTGATAATGTATTATGTTGACATGTTAAATGCTGCTGTATATGAGGGGTTATCTGTTTGTTGGGAATATGTGCAATATGTTCTGGTGCCCATTGTGATATATTGCTATGCTAATGTGTATCCATTGGTATCAATTCAGCGATTTGCACCTATTTAAAATTGGTTGCACTGTGTAATAAATTTCATCACTCTAAAAAACTCTATTGCCTCCTTGTTTGTATTGTCACTTGAGTTTGCTGCTGTCTAATTTTGAGGTTATTACCTCAGCCCATGGGATAAATTTGTAAGGTTACATGGAACTTTATTCATTATCAGATAGCACTCGTCCAAGTAAGGCTGGATTCACACTACCGGGTTTTGAATCTGGCGGGGATACGGAGAAAAACTACACACACGCACACACACCTCCCTTGCAATTGTAAAACCTGATGCAACTGGATACTCCCACATCGGTGTTATCACTGATCAGGCTGACAGATCCCGAATAATACCGGTGCGGTAGCATCCAGTGTCATCAGGTTGTGTACGTTTTTTGACAGATCCGGTGAAAAATGACACCGGTGTGTCATATGAAACTGGCTACTGGCATGCTCAGTCAAAAAGCCTGAACCCGGTATCCGGATCTGGGTTCCATAGACCACCTTTTGATTTTAGGCCACATTGCCCCGGATACGGCTGTTCACGTTTTTAAACAATCACCAAAAATGTTACACACTGCATTTTTGGTTTCAGTGAAAAACCGTTGACACCCGGATCCGGCTAGTACCGTATACAACCGCATGCCGCCGCATGTTTCTGCATCCCCATTGAAAGTCAAAAAGGGAGAAAACGGATGTGGATGCATATGGTTTGGATTCTAAAAACCGGTAGTGTGAAACCAGCTTAATACACTGTGTGAGTGAACCCTGAAACTTTAAAAGATGCAAAATTTTAGTTTATATTTATTTAGATTTTTAATTTAATAAATTGAAAACATATTGACATAAATGTATTAGTAAGATAAAGTACACTTTCAAAACCAAGTTGTTGCAGCACAAGTTGACACAAGACAGATTTCCAATGTAAAAACAGAATTTTGGTCTTTCCAGTGTTCACGATTTATATAAAATGTAGCTCAAAAAAGGAATATCCAGAGCACCTCATGAAACTGGAGCTCACCGAACCCCAAACAACGAGACGCACGTACTCGGCCAGGGAGGCCCACCTGGACACCAACACGTAGAAACAGAAAGAACAGCGCCTCTCAAGCTGATATATTTTCCATTGCTTTCAATGCTTTATTCCGTCCATCCCCATACACAACATTTCGGTACGCAAACCTTTAAAGGTCTGCGTACCGAAACGTTGTGTATGGGGATGGACGGAATAAAGCATTGAAAGCATTATATAAAATGTAGTCTCAGATGTGAGCTGTGTATGGACACTGTACATGTTAAACTTTTATTTTCACAGTACTTTCCAAGATGTCTGAAAAATGTAAAAATAAAAAAAAAAATTTTATATCCATAATAACAGTACTCATTTATGTGAATAAAAATAATTTTACCTTGCTGCCATTTCCTTTGTCTACTTCATTCTTCAGCTTGTTACTGGATTTCCTTTCTATTCATAAAATACTATCCACAATTGTTTTTTGATTGCTCCCACAATCCGGAGACAGTGTGTCCTGGACTTAGTGTCTGATGTGAGTGATCTTCCCAGGAGAATGCACTGTCCGTGCCCACGATCAGGACTCTGGGAGCAGCAGATTTTCACTGTGATCTCCTGCCTAGAACACTAGCAGTGCCACAGGAATAAATTGACATGCTGCGGCTTGGGAAGTTACCCTGCATCTCAGCTTACGCTGTGGAGCAAACAAGCACTTAGGGCTGGAGATTTCTATAAATCATCCACTGTCCTTGTACAGTACAATGCAGCGTTTTGGATATAGCAATAACACGCTACATCCAAACCGCAGCAAACACTAATTGTGGCACTCCACGATTCAGTTGCCACAGAAACACCTGGAGCAGGGAAGGATTTCCACATCAGGTAAGCTTACACACAACACCTTCTACCCAGACCTGAAGGGAGAGTACTACTTGCCGACTTCAGGCAAGGTCCCCTATAAATTCAGGTCTGGGGGCAGAGTTAGGCAGTTCAGTATGGTGCAGCACTGAGGAAGACGTCCTGTTGAACGGAGCCGCGCTAGGCCCGTGCCAGTTAGACAGCCTAACTAGCAAGAGGGACCCAAGAGTGAGGGTCGGGGGCGAGGCGAGTTAACCAGTGTGAGTGGAGCCATACCGGTTCGCCCCAGTAAAGTAACATCGTCAAACCGAACACCGTAGTCCAAGACTGCACGGGTCCAGTCAGCCCAGCAGTAAAGGCCGGAGGCCAGGGAGACTTCAAGTCTCTTGGCACAGCAGCACTTGAGGCACAGCCACCCAACAGAGCCGGTGATTGCAGTGAATATAGCGGTGCCCCGCAGCAGGGCTCTCACCACCTGCTATACAAATGAGGACACAGGAGAGGGTCAGGGCCTAGCTTCAGACAGCCCAGGACTAAAGCACACACACAGCATAAAAGGGAGGCCTCATAAGTCATCAGATGTGGAGATCCTGAACTGCTCCCAGACCACCCGGACTGTACCCTGGACTTCACCTTGCTCATCACATCAGGTACGGAAACAACAACCCTGTGTGTGATTGTTATTGTGGCCCCAGATCCTGCTCCCTTCATAGACTGTCCGCAAGCCTTAACTTCCACTACTGCCCCGGGAAACCTGCTTCACCCATGGGGAGCGTAACCAACTTGCTGCTCCACCATCACCCCGGAGGTCTGTACTTCAGCGCTGGTAACATTACTGGAACTGTAGGTGGCATCACAAATTATTTCTATCATTTTTATTATTTTTATTGACTCCTTTCTGCAACTTCCAGGGCCACTGGACCGGGCACAAGGCCCAGTGACATTCCCCGTGAGTCAATGCCCGGGAACGGGTAGCCCACGAACGTGGGGCTGGTCATAATCATGGGCATGTACCGTAAGGCTGTGTGCACATGATGAGCTTTTAGTGATGCTTTTGATGCTGTGTATTTTCAAAGTTTCAATAACGCATCTACCAGGCATTACTCCCACCTAGCCAGAATCCTACTCCACACTGATGAGGGGCAAAACCCGAAACAGCTATCTGTGGATGGATACCTGGGTTCGATAATTCCCTTGTCATATCTTTAAACTCGAAAAGAGTTGGATATTGACTGAAACGGCCACTTAATATGGTGGTTATGGTGATTTCCTCAAGGAGTCACCCCAGGGCGGTCCTTTCCTGGAGGGATATCTGGCTAGTTCTGTGTTTGAGACTCATTAATGAGGCTCCATGGACTCTATTTGCATATTTGTAATTCCCAGGGGACAATGCAACTAGGATTTCACTGTGTTTGAGTGCTTTTGCTGGCTGCCCGCAGTGTTTTCCTTGACTGGTCTCCCTGAGATCAGTGAGTGCTTTGTGATGTTGGTCTACCAGGCATTGCTCCCACCTAGCCAGAATCCTACTCCACACTGATGAGGGGCAAAACCCTGAAACAGCTGTCTGTGGATGGACACCTGGCTTCGATAATTCCCTTGTCATATCTTTAAACTCGTAAAGAGTTGGATATTGACTGAAAGGGCCACTTAATATGGTGGCTATGGTGGTTTCCGCAAGCAGCCACCCCAAGGCTAGGTCCTTCCGTGGAGGGATGTCTGGCTAGTTTCTATGTTTGAGACTCCTAAACGAGGCTCCATGGACTCTATTTGCATATTTGTAATTCCCAGGGGGCAATGCAACTAGGATTTCACTGTGTTTGAGCGCTTTTGCTGGCCGCCCACAGTGTTTTCCTTGACTGATCTCCCTGACATCAGTGAATGCTCCATTATTATTTTACTCAGTGTATACAGACCTGTGCTGCGTGCTTCAAATCTGCAACATGTCAATTTCTCCTGCAGGTATGTTGAATTTAATGTGCAGAGTTTTTTCATAAACGTGCATTAGATGCGGAGAATCTGCAGGTAATATACCCACATGCGTTTTTAGTGCATATGGCACACAGCATTTTGCTCAATACTCGCAGTGTTCTCAGCTGTGTTCTCAGTAGTGATTGAGCTAGCAGGAGTTAATCTCTGTATGACTCCTGGTTACCTCTAGGATAACATGTTCTGGGAAACCTATCACAGTTGCTCCCTGCCTTTTTAAAGATAGTGGAAGCTGTTTTCTCATGCTGACTATGGCTGTCCTCAGCGTTGCTCCAGCATTACCGGTCCTTTCCTTGATATTCCAATAATCTGGTATCAGTTGCAACTTGTTTGGTGAAAACTTCTTTGTTGTATTTTTACTCCTGCTTGTACTTGTTTTCTCCCTTACTACTTATTGTATTCTCCCTGTCTGTGAGTGCTGTGAGCTTGTGTTCTGGTTCTCCCCTGTCTGTCTTTATCTGTGGGTTCCTTAACTTTCCAGCTTCGGGGGGAGGGGGGGTAAGAAATAGCTTAGGGCTGTACTGGAGCAGGGCCAGGGCAGAGATTCAGACCTCTCTACCATCTGGAGTACCCGAGTTAGGGATAGTTCAGGGCTCCCTAGATTGAGGGGCAGATCAGGCACCCCGATTTCCATTTTCCACACAGTCCTTGTGACAGTAGTCCACACATGACTACATCAATAAAATGTTATCAAAGACAAACTTCAGGAAGTATCAAAAACAAAGCAGCTTTATTTAAAGCATGATACACCAAAGACAAAATCCACAGCATTAAAAACTCAATAAAAATGCATGTATAAAAATGCAGGTAGCCTAATTTACATAATAGGTACTGAAATTCTGAACATCAAAAGTCACAAAAAAATTATCATGGGCGCACAGCCTAAGGGGTAAAGTTTCTTTCGGAGAGTGCCAAGTCAGCATAAGGAAACTTATAGGCTGTACAGTGCTCCTCTGGGAGTTTAAATATGCAAAATAACCTATACTGAGATGAAGAGGACAGAAACTGTAGTACCACCTATGGCAGTGGCGCACCCAAGGGGGGGGACCTACGTGTCTGGACCCCCCCTTGGACGGCCCTGAGAGCACTGTCCCGCAGAGCACTGAGAACTGAAGAAGCCGACACATTGTGCCCCGGGAGTAACATGTCCCTGTCGGCTTTCTTCCTCCCCCTCCCCTTGCTGTACTCTCCTCCCCAGTTTCCAGACTGCGTGGGTCCATGAATATTCATGAGCCGGCAGAGGCCTGTGACGTCAGCTGCGGGGCGGTGCTGATCCCCTGCAGTGAAGTCTGTCATGGGGCAGCTCAGCGTCAGGAAGACGACACCACAGCACATGGGTGAGACAACAGAGGGGGGAGGAGGCCACAAGGGGGAAGACATTGCTGGAAGGGAATATAGAGCTTGTATGTGTATGTATATGTGTGTGTGTGTGTGTGTGTGGGAGTGTGTGTTTGTGTGTTTATGTGTCTGTGTGTGTTTATGTGTCTGTGTGTGTCTGTGTGTTTGTGTGTTTGTGTGTGTGTATTTGTGTGTTTATGTGTGTGTGTTTGTGAGTTTATGTCTATGTGTGTGTTTATGTGTGTGTTTGTGTGTGTGTATGTATATATGTGTTTATGTTTGTGTGTGTGTGTTTGGGGGGGTGTATAGAGTTCTTTACATCTCCGTTTCTCCATCCTATACTTGCCGGGGAGGGGTGTGTGTGTGTGACTGCTTGTGAGAGGAGGGCTGGGGCTATTGGGCCGGTTTCACATTTGCATACAGAATGCAGTGTAACCAAACACATGCACATTGCATTCCTATGTATAATATGGGAACGCATAGTATGTGCGTATGGCTGCGTTTGGTTACATTTGCGTTCAGATGCATTTTTTAATAGCACCCTCCGAACACAACATGTTGCATTTTCTGTGCATTCACGGGGCTTATTTTATCAGCAAGTGACCGCAAGTGCACAAAGAATGCATGGAGCTCAATGGATCCGCAGTGTCCTCCGCGTGACAACGCAGGCAGATGCTGCGGATCCATTGAAATCTTCACAGAAATCAGAGGCAGCCACCGGGAGATCAGTGGCGGCCGCCGCTGATCTCCTGGCGGCCGCCTCTGATCTCCAGGCCACCGCCAAGACCAACCGCTGATTGGGTGACCAGGCACCATACTATGTGAAGGCATGCGGAGAATCTCCGCTGCGTTGACATCAGTATGACTACGTTTGCACCTGCATGTCAGACGCATGCAGACATAAACACTAGTGTGAAATCAGCCTTAGACCCCTTTCACATCAGCGTTTTTCGCTGATTGCAGCAGATTTACCGCATCTGCTGCCTAACGGACGCACTTGCAGTACACTTGTGGCAAGCCCCATGCATTGTCTAAGGGGCTTGCGGCAGGTCCGGCATGTGCGGTAAGCCGCGATTGCGGCAGATGCGGTTTTTGTCCGGATTCACCGGATCTGAACAAAAACGCTGATGTGAAAAAGGCCTTACATTGACTGGGCCAGTGCCTGCTGGTTGTGCTGTAAGTGACACGTCCATCATATAGCCAAGGGAAGAAAGTGATAGCAGCAAAGAAGAGGATAAGTAAACTGTCTGCTGAGGGGAAGAAGCTCTATTCCTCAGCACCCAGCTTTCCCATGCTCTCCTATCCTCTATTCCTCAGCTTTCCCATGTTCTGATTTCCATCAGCCCCCAACTTTCCCATGTTCTGCTATCATGGGAGAGCTGGGTGCTGAGGGAAATCAGAACATGGGAAAGCTGGGTGCTGAGGAAAAGAGGATTAGAAGAGCATGGTAAAGTTGGGTGCTGAGGGAAAGAAGGATAGAAGAGCATGAGAAAGCTGGGACTGAGGAAAGAAGATAGAAGAGCATGGAAAAGCTGGGTGCTGAGGGAAAGAGAATAGAGGAGTATGGGAAAGCTGGGACTGAGGAAAGAAGATAGAAGAGCATGGAAAAGCTGGGTGCTGAGGGAAAGAGAATAGAGGAGTATGGGAAAGCTGGGACTGAGGAAAGAAGATAGAGGAGCATGGGAAAGCTGAGTGCTGAGGGAAAGAAGGAGGAGCATGGGAAAGCTGAGTGCTGAGGGAAAGAGGATAGAGGAGCATGGGAAAGCTGGATGCTGAGGGAAAGAAGATAGAGGAGCATGGGAAAGCTGAGTGCTGAGGGAAAGAGGATAGAGGAGCATGGGAAAGCTGGATGCTGAGGGAAAGAAGATGGAGGAGCATGGGAAAGCTGAGTGCTGAGGGAAAGAGGGTAGAGGAGCATGGGAAAGCTGGATGCTGAGGGAAAGAAGATGGAGGAGCATGGGAAAGCTGAGTGCTGAGGGAAAGAGGATGGAGGAGCATGGGAAAGCTGGATGCTGAGGGAAAGAAGATAGAGGAGCATGGGAAAGCTGAGTGCTGAGGGAAAGAGGATAGAGGAGCATGGGAAAGCTGGATGCTGAGGGAAAGAAGATGGAGGAGCATGGGAAAGCTGAGTGCTGAGGGAAAGAGGATAGAGGAGCATGGGAAAGCTGGATGCTGAGGGAAAGAAGATAGAGGAGCATGGGAAAGCTGAGTGCTGAGGGAAAGAGGATAGAGGAGCATGGGAAAGCTGGATGCTGAGGGAAAGAAGATAGAGGAGCATGGGAAAGCTGGATGCTGAGGGAAAGAAGATAGAGGAGCATGGGAAAGCTGAGTGCTGAGGGAGAGGATAGATGAGCCTGGGAAAGCTGAATGCTGAGGGATAGAAGAGCATGGGAAAGCTGAGTGCTGAGGGATAGAAGAGCATGGGAAAGCTGAATGCTGAGGGATAAAGGATACAAGAGCATAGGAAAGCTGAGTGCTGGGGAAAAGGTGTATAGCAGAGCAGGGGGTGGAAAAGGTAGGAGTGCTGAGGGAAACAAGCTCTTTCCCATCCCCTGCTGTGCTATACACCTTTTCCTGTGCACCCAGCTTTCCCATTATATCAGAACAAGTGTCAGCATCATTATCCTGTACCCCAGTGTCAGCGTCATTGTCCTGTACCCTCAGCGTCATTATCCTGTACCCCATCGTCATTGTCCTGTACCCCCATCGTCATTGTCCTGTACCCCAGCGTCATTGTCCTGTACCCCAGCGTCAGCGTCATTGTCCTGTACCCCAAGCATCAGCGTTATTGTCCTGTACCCCCAGTGTCCGTGTCATTGTCCTGTACCCCAGTGTCATTGTCCTGTACCCCCCAGTGTCATTATCCTGTACCCCAGTGTCATTATCCTGTGCCCCCAGTGTCATTATCCTGTGCCCCCAGTGTCATTATCCTGTACCCCAGTGTCATTATCCTGTACTCCAGTGTCATTGTCCTGTACCCCCCAGTGTCATTATCCTGTGCCCCCAGTGTCATTATCCTGTACCCCCAGTGTCATTATCCTGTACCCCCAGTGTCATTATCCTGTACCCCCAGTGTCATTATCCTGTACCCCAGTGTCATTATCCTGTGCCCCCAGTGTCATTATCCTGTACCCTCAGCGTCATTGTCCTGTACCCCCAGTGTCCGTGTTCATTGTCCTGTACCCCCCAGTGTCATTATCCTGTGCCCCCAGTGTCATTATCCTGTGCCCCCAGTGTCATTATCCTGTACCCCCAGTGTCATTATCCTGTACCCCCAGTGTCATTATCCTGTACCCCCAGTGTCATTGTCCTGTACCCCCAGTGTCATTGTCCTTTACCCCAGTGTCAGTGTTACTGTTTGGCAAGGGGCCAGGATGGGGGAGATATTTACTGTATGCCATAACGAAAATAAAAAAGCGGAACTGCTGAGCAACCGAGACCGACTGCGCAGCGTCATTACAAATAAGACCGTTTTCGTGCAGTATTAAGCATTAATTAGGTATTCAAATTTACAAAAATCGCTTGGCTTTTAGGGGAGCTTCGCTCCCCCAAAACCCCCCGCCGGGGGTTGTGCCCCTCGGAACCCCGCTGGGGGGTGACACCCCCCTTTCAGGGCCGGTGTGTTTCTTGGACCCCTACCTTGGGAAATTTCTGGGTGCGCCACTGACCTATGGTATGTAGTAATAATGTAAACCCTTTAAAGAGCTTTGCCACATGACCTAACATAAGAAGTCAAAGGAGAAACTATTTGCAGACTCGCATTTCAGATTGCTTAACCCTCATCAGTACAAAGCAGGAGGACTGGCTTGGCTGGGTGAGATGCCTTTAACAGGGAATCTAAAGGTACCGTCACACACGGCAATTTTGCTAGCAATTTCACTGGCAATTTGCAATTTGTTGCTGTGTACAAATAGAACAATGTGTCCATGATTTCACTGCAACCAGCAAATTGCCAGTGAAATTTCTAGCAAAATTGCCGTGTGTGACGGTACCTTAAGGTACCTTCACACGCCGCAATCTCGCCTGGCAATCATAAAGGCGATATGTCGTCCTGGAGTAATCACCATGAAATTGCCTCACAGTAGCGGCGTGTGATTGGGGAATTTCACGGCAATAAATCGCCTCTCGGCCATCGCCTGATTCCTGAGCACTGCACAGAAATCAGCCGCAATCCTGAAGGCGATATTTCTGTGTTGTGGCGTGTGACAGGGCGATAGTGATGGAAGCAGCGTTGCCTAGGATTTCCCGTAGGCGTGCCTCAGCATGCTAGAGTCCGCGCCCCATCTGAACTGATTGGTGTTGGCTACTGTGTTCCCATTGGCTGTCAGTTGACACCGCCCCATATTTGAAGAGCTGTCCGTTCAGCACCACACACATCTTCAGCTACACAACCGTCCGCAAACTCAGTGCAGAGCAGGCTGACCAATCGTAACACTGTTGCGCTTTCCAATGAGAGCGTATGGGGCGCGGTGTAAACCACTGTGGCACGCCCATCTCCTCGCCGCGCTGAACATGTACACCCACATTGCCTGTGGAATAGCGGCGTGTGAAGCGGCGACGAAATGAGGCAAGATTGTTTCCGCTATAGATAAGGCGATTTCCGGAGCGACACATCGCCTTACTTTCAGGGCGAGATTGCGACGTGTGATGCTGCCATCGGCGATCTGAGGTGACCATGAAAAACGGTCACGCGCACTGTAGATCGCCTCATATCGCCAGGCGAGATTGCGGCGTGTGATGGTACCTTTAGAAGTAATGTTTCTCCTTGTGGGGAATGCCAAGTCAGCGAAAGGTACAGTGTTGGCCATAAGTATTGACACCCCTGCAATTCTGTCAGATAATACTCAGTTTCTTCCTGAAAATGATTGCAATCACAAATTCTTTGGTATTATTATTTTCATTTAATTTGTCTTCAATGAAAAAACACAAAAGAGAATGAAGCAAAAAGCAAAACATTGATCATTTCACACAAAACTCCAAAAATGGGCCAGACAAAAGTACTGGCACCCTCAGCCTAATATTTGGTTGCGCAACCTTTAGCCAAAATAACTGCGATCAACCGCTTCCGGTAACCATCAATGAGTTTCTTACAATCCTCTGCCAAAGAAGAATGGTCTAAAATTCCAGCAAACTGTTCCAGGTCCTTGATATTTGAAGGGTGCCTTCTCCAAACTGCCATTTTTAGATCTCTCCACAGGTGTTATATGGGATTCAGGTCTGGACTCATTGCTGGCCACCTTAGAAGTCTCCAGTGCTTTCTCTCAAACCATTTTCTAGTGCTTTTTGAAGTGTGTTTTGGGTCATTGTCCTGCTGGAAGACCCATGACCTCTGAGGGAGACCCAGCTTTCTCACACTGGGCCCTACATTATTCGGCAAAATTTGATCGTAGTCTTCAGACTTTATAATGCCATGCACACGGTCAAGCAGTCCAGTGCCAGAGGCAGCAAAGCAACACCCAAACATCAGGGAACCTCCGCCATGTTTGACTGTAGGGACCGTGTTCTTTTCTTTGAATGCCTCTTTTTTTCTCCTGTAAACTCTATGTTGATGCCTTTGCCCAAAAAGAGAGGACATTCTTTGAAAACGTTTTAGTCTTTCTCAGGTAAGTTTTGGCAAACTCCAGCCTGGCTTTTTTATGTTTCGGGGTAAGAAGTGGGGTCTTCCTGGGTCTCCTACCATACAGTCCCTTTTCATTCAGACGCCGATGGATAGTACGGGTTGACACTGTTGTACCCTTGGACTGCAGGGCAGCTTGAACTTGTTTGGATGTTAGTCAAGGTTCTTTATCCACCATCCGCACAATCTTGCATTGAAATCTCTTGTCAATTTTTCTTTTCCGTCCACATCTAGGGAGATTAGCCACAGTGCCATGGGCTTTAAACTTCTTGATGACACTGCGCACGGTAGACACAGGAACATTCAGGTCTTTGGAGATGGACTTGTAGCCTTGAGATTGCTCATGCTTCCTCACAATTTGGTTTCTCAAGTCCTCAGACAGTTCTTTGGTCTTTTTTCTTTTCTCCATGCTCAATGTGGTACACACAAGGACACAGGACAGAGGTTGAGTCAACTTTAATCCATGTCAACTGGCTGCAAGGGTGATTTAGTTATTGCCAACACCTGTTAGGTGCCACAGGTGAGCTACAGGTGCTGTTAATTACACAAATTAGAGAAGCAGCACATGATTTTTCTAACAGTGCCAATACTTTTGTCCACCCCCTTTTTATGTTTGGTGTGGAATTATATCCAATTTGGCTTTAGAACAATTTTTTTTGTGTTTTTTTCATTGAAGACAAATTAAATGAAGATAATAATACCAAAGAATTTGTGATTGCAATCATTTTCAGGAAGAAACTGAGTATTATCTGACAGAATTGCAGGGGTGTCAATACTTTTGGCCAACACTATAGCCTGATAGGAAATGCAATACTCTCCTGGGAATTTGTATATGCAAATTGCCTTCTTATCGAGGCTGTGTGCAACTAGTGTTTGTAGGTTGCCTTATTAACCTAAAGCCCCCATCACACCTATTGCTGTTTCTCACAGGTTTTGTGACCCAACAGCGACCTTGCCAGCGATCTCGCTGTTTGACACGTAGTAGTGACCAGGCCCCTGCTGTGGCATCGCTGATTGTGTCGAAATGACCTGGACCATTTTTTGATTGTCGGGCTCCTGCTGGGCAGCATGCATCGCTGTGTTTGATGCCTTAACAACGACCTCGTTGGCGACTCAGAACTCAGCCACTTAGGTCTGAGTCGTCAGATAGCTGCTGTGTGACAGGGTCCCAATGACCGCCGAAGTCGTTATACGAGTCGCTGTATCGTTGCTGCGTCATTCAGTAGATCTGACTGTTTGACATCTCACCAGTGACCACGCAGCGACGCTCAATGATTCTTACTAGGTTGTATCGTTGTCGGGATCGCTGGAAAGTTGCCAAGTGTGACGGGGCCCTAAGTTGTGTGACAAGACCTTTTAAAAGGTCAATATTGACTTTTCAGATTGCTACCTCCAATAGTTGATACTAGAGCTTGTATCCTGTCAGTTTATTTGCAAGTTATTGAGCATCATTTTGGAGGACTTGTGTCAGCTGCGCCATTTCCCAAGGAGTGGAACAATCAGACAAAATGTATAATAGAAACACGTCACCACTTCTGTATTTATCACCCACTCCTGGTTTTGTCTTACAAATACAGAGATAAAAACTCACCAAATACTCAATGTGTGCCCAAGGCTTAAAGAAGACGTGGTGCGCCTAATTTTTTGTTTGGGACACAATTGCAATATTACAGCATACAGTATAGCAGCATGGAGCCCCTCTTAGTTGGGGGTGATGTTTTTTTTATTTTTTGACAAAAGTCTCTAGCATGAATACAATGATACCAAACGTATATACATTTTTATTATATTTAAGTGGTTATTGTTTAGCACGTTCTAAAAAACAACATTTTGGCTTGTGTCTCCATTTTATGAGAACTTTAACTTTCGTAAGTTTTTTTTTAAATTTCCTGCTTAGGGCACATTTTTGTACATGGGCTAATATGGTGTTATAAATTTGATTTCCCACTATTGCCATGAGGGACACACTGTCCTATTACCATATATAGGCATAGGGGGCACTATTACCATGAGGTACACATTCCTATTACCATATATGGGCAGAGGGGGCACTATTACCATGAGGGAACTAGAGTACTATCACCATATATGGGTGATACGGGGACAACCGGACACAGGAGCGATGACAGACACCACAAGGCAATTATATATAGAGACTAGATGGTGGCCCGATTCTAACGCATCGGGTATTCTAGAATCAGGCCCGCCGTCAGCACCCGGCGCACCCGGGCAAGTGCCGGGGTCCGACTGCTTGGAGGGGGCCCACCGGGCCCCTGAGGGCTAGGGTCACACTTGCATTGTGACCCTAGCCTGACGCAAGTATTGTCTGCTGCAGCGCAGAGCGTTTAATGCTGTGCGCTGCCAGCAACGGAGCCCATAGAAACCCGATGTTTACATTGCCAACCAGTTGTTGGCAAGGTAAACATTGGGTTTCTATGGGCTCCAGCGCAGAGCATTAAAAGCTATGTGCTGCAGCCGAAAATACTTGCATCAGGCTAGGGTCCAATGCAAGTGTGACCCTAGCCTCAGGCGCCCCTGAGCACACTGCCCCCACAGCCAGGGCCATATCCAGGGGGCAGCTGGGGGGGTCATTTGCAGGGAGGGCGCACTCAGCCTCCTGCAGCTGCGGAGATCTCCCTCCGTGGGAGCTGACAGAGCTGCACACTCTGGGCTGACAGGACCTGTGATGATGTCAATGGAGGGTGGAGTCAGGGGTCACATGACCAGCTCCTCAGTGTATGTAGGACTCTGAGCATCATGATGGCCAGCATAGCAATTAGGTGAAGTTTATGTGTGGGGTCAGGAGGGATTTACAGTGTAAATGTAGCAGAGGTGAGTGTGTACTAGGGGTATGGCAATTTGGTGAAGTTTATGTGTGGGGTCAGGAGGGATTTACAGTGTGAATGTAGCAGAGGAGAGTGTGTACTAGGTGTATGGAACGGAGCCGAGTGTGTACGAGGTGAATGGAACGGAGCCGAGTGGGTACTAGGTGTATGGAGCGGAGCCGAGTGTGAACGAGGTGTATGGAGCAGAGACGAGTGTGTACGAGGTGTATGGAACAGAGCCGCGTGCGTACGAGGTGTATGGAGCAGAGCCGCGTGCGTACGAGGTGTATGGAGCAGAGCCGCGTGCGTACGACTAGAATATGTATATATGACTGAAGAACAGCACACTATGACTGACAGCCTTATAGACAGGAATGAACTTCGTCACACTGACTGACATCCTTGTAGAAAGGAGTGAAGGACGTCACACTGACTGACAGCCTTATAGACAGGAATGAACTTCGTCACACTGACTGACATCCTTGTAGAAAGGAGTGAAGGACGTCACACTGACTGACAGCCTTATAGACAGGAGTGAACTTCGTGACACTGACTGACAGCCTTGTAGACAGGAGTGAAGTTCGTGACACTGACTTACAGCCTTGTAGACAGGAGTGAACTGTGTCAAACTGACTGACAGCCTTGTAGACAGGTATAAAGTTTGTGACACTGACTGACAGGCTTGTAGACAGGAGTGAAGTTCGTCACACTGACTGATAGACCTTGTAGACAGGAGAGAAGTTCGTCACACTGACTGACAGCCTTGTAGACAGGATTGAACTGCGTTCAGCGCCGACCAATCAGAGAAGTGGCGCATGCCATGGTGCCATATTTAAAATACACTGTGCGCCGCTCAGTGTATTTTAAATGTGACACTAGGGCGCACTCCGCTTCTCTGATTGGTCGGCGCTAAGTGCGGCTACCAATCAGATTGAGCTTGGCGAGCAGTTTGAATGCCACACCGCTGATTGGTCGCATTCAAAACCACGCGCCAAGACGAGCCGCTTCGCTGATTGGTCACCACAGCCGTGGTGACCAGTCAGGGACATAGCGCGGCTTGGCGGGGAATTTGAATCCCGCTCGGGATACTACCACAGCGAGCAGCCGGGAGATGACCGGCTGACGCCGGTCATCTCCCGGCTGGCTCGCCGCGGACCTGCATGCGCAGCTCATTTGCATATGCGCCGCTCATTGGCTGCCGCAGCTGCCGGCAACCAGTGAGCGCTGGCGCACGATTTCGGCCTCAGACGGAAGTGGCCGCTAGGCAATTATATAATAGATAATATTAATTTGTATGCATTTCTATTACAAGAATTTCTCTGTGATGCAAAGTGGCATGAAGTTACTAGTGTTTATGAAGTACTGAGTGTACTTTTAACTATGTAACAAGTGCCTATCTCCCGAACATATGTAGTATTAGGGGTTAATATCAATTTATCTAGTCATTTAGGTTTAAATTGTACATGTCAAAAGTCAAAAATTGTCTTGGCTACCAGGGATGTGAAGTCGGTCAGGCAAACATCCGACTCAGTTTCCATGAATCCAACTCCAACAAAATGGACACAGACTCCACAACTCCGACTCTACAACTATGGCTGTGAAGTCAGTAAGCCAAACGTCCAACTCTGACTCCATAATTTCCCTGAATTCAACTCCGACTCCACCCTAAATACATATTGTCTCTGACTCCAGAGCCCCGCTGACTACCAGAGGCACCTACTGTCAATAGACCCTTGTAACAAAAGTGTTAAACCAAAACTTAAACTTTTCTTTTTTGTGTTCCATTTTTTTTGAGTCAGTACAAACCAATGGTAGTTGAAAGGGTTAACGACCATTCTCCCAGGCTTCAGAAGACATCAGAATTCGGGAGACATGAAAAGATGAAATACAACATTTCAATGTTGGAAGTCTCCCGAATTCTGATGTCTTCTGAAGCCCGGCAGCATGGTCGTTAACCCTTTCAACTACCATTGGTTCATATTTTCCTTGCTGGGGACTGCTGAGGCTGTGATTTGCTTTTACAGTGCTTGTGACTCCTCACAACTATTAAATATGAGCCTTGATACCTCTAATTTGTCAGACTTATCGCTCAGATAAGACCCTATCTGCACTTTTTGCTCCCGCTCTTTTAGTTTGGTTTCATCTTTTTTGAGTCAGTGGCATTTTGTAAGATGAAACATGCTTTGAGTTTGTCTTTTTTTAATGTTTTTATTAAATGAACATATAATGTACCATAAAAAAATCATTGTGTAATTGTAAAAAAATAAAAAGGGTAAAAAAATATAATAAAAAAAATTCATGGCAAAACAAGAAGAATGTGTGAAGAAGATCTAAAAGGAGCTGAAGAAATGCTATATTGTACTAATGAGCAAATCGTGATGCCTGCTCCTCGCACTCGTCCTCTTATGCCCCTCTCTGCATTTCTTATGTTATTGCTATCACGTCTAATTATCTTTCACCTGCTCCTCTCCAACTGGATGAGGGAGGACAGCTGAGAGGATTTCATACTGCGTAGCCAACAAGAAATCAATAGTAGATTAGCAGAAGCTATCCGCTTACAGAATACATCTTATATGGTGACACCTTTGTGATACTGCAGACATCAATGATAACAATAGTTATATAGGGTGGGCCATTTATATGGATGCACCTAAATAAAATGGGAATGGTTGGTGATATCAACTTCCTGTTTGTGGCACATTAGTATATGGCCTTCAGATGACCCCAAAGATAAAAGTCTAAAAGGGTCAGATCAGACCTTGGTGGCCATTCAATCATGTAACAATTTCAGATATCCAGTGGCATTGAGGTTTCCATTGATGAATAATGGTCCCACTATCTTTGTACCCCATATACCACACCATACCATCAATTTTTGTGTTCCAACAGTCTTGGAGGGATCTATCCACTGTGGGTTAGTGTCAGACCAACAGAGGTGGTTTTGTCTGTTAACTTCATCATTCACAAGAAAGTTTTCCTCATCACTCATCTGAAGGCAATTGTCTATGCTGTGAAGATACGAGATGTGCAGCATCTGAAACAACGGATACTGGAAACCTGTGCAGCATTTCTTCTACGGTGTTGCTATCAGTGTGTCAAGAGTGGGAGAAGAGGGTTGCATTCACAATGCAACACAATGGGCAGCACTTTGAACACATTTTATTAGTGCTCATAAACTTGTAAAGAACTCATGAAAGAATAAAGTTACGTTAAAACCAAGCACACCATTGTTTTTCTTATGAAATTCTCAATAAGTTTGATGTGACCCATGAACCTCTTCCCATTGAAAAAAATAAAGTTGGATCCAAAATGGCCAACTTCAAAGGGGCCGCCATGGTCACCACCCATCTGGAAAAGTTTCCCCCCTCCCATATACTAATGTGCCACAAACAGAAGTTGATATCACCAACCATTACCATTTTATTTAGGTGCATCCATATAAATAGCCACATTGTATAATGCTTCTTAAAAAATAGCAATAGTGTGTTATTATAGGAACCAGTTCCACCCTGACCCAAAAGGAAGAGCAATATTATTAACCAGTTCAAGGCCTTTACCCCTTTGCCTGATCAGGCACATTTTCAGTTTTTTTCATTCATGTAGTTTAGAGATGAATTTTTTCTTGTTCTGATTCCCAAATAATTTTTACATTTTTTTTCCTTAAATTCTTAATTTTTATATTATTTGCATACACTTTTTTGTTTTTTAATGGTTTTGCCTATGTCGGGTGATATCTGTTGTAAAATAAAGGAAAAACAGTAGAGGAAATAAGTATTGAACACGTCACCAATTTTCTAAGTAAATATTTTTCTAAAGGTGCTATTGATATGAATTTCTCACCAGGTGTCGATATCAACCATTCCAATCCACAAAGATATCAAACCATACATATCCATAAATCTGCTAGATACGGTATCTTTCAGATTATAAAATGCACTTTTGTTCCCCAAAATTGGGGGAAAGTGGGAGGTGCATTTTATAATCCTAATCTGCGGCTTCTGTACGGTAGGGGAGGGAGGGGCGGCTCAGGAGCTGTATCTGGGGGCTGGAGAGGGCTGGCACTAGCTGCACAGGCAGCCTGTGGTCACATGCCCTCGCTCATTAATTATGCACATATAATATACACTGTATACTGTCCAATTCTCAGTGCTGAAGCCACGCTGAGAGATGTACAGGGGGAGCGGAGCATATTATATGAGCCTGCCCTCACACACCTATCCTGCACTCACCCCGTCCATTCTGGATGTGTGGCGCCCCGCAATGAGTGCGTCACAAGAGGGTATTGCAGCCATAAAAGCAGCCGCAATATTCTCTGACTCAGCAATGATCCGGTTAATTTAGAAATCCAACCCTACATGCATCACCTAGAACAGAGGGCCAATCATAGGTCCTGGTGGGTGGAGTGTTAGGGAAGTGTAGTAGAACACACAATAGTCTAGAAAGGAGAACCTAGGAGACTAGAGCCTAGAACAGAGTCTGAGGACTTGAACTTGGAGAGGAGCGGGGGCTCCGCACCCCGTGCAGCCCCCGGGCCGTCACCGGTCGGGTGTCAGCACCTGAGGCCTTACTAACGGGGATTGGGCATTACTCACACGGGTTCCCAAAAGACTCCCGTGCCCACAATCAAAGCCGGTTCACTGGTACCGAAGCTGGCAGCAGTTCACCTCTGCTACGCGAACCAGAAAAGCGTGGAGGAGCAGCTTCAAAGGAGCACCCCACCACCAGCCAACTTCCAGTCGTCTAACCAGCGGTGTACCCACCGAGGGATCCAAGGCTCCCCAAAATATCCAGAACGTACATCATGGATAGGGCATTGAAGCAGCCTCCCCGTACCCGACCTGGTATTCCTGGGCGACACTGGCAACCAATTAGTTAGAATGGAGGAACACTGCGGATTTCTAAGGGACACCATCACTGCTGAGTCCACCCGGTCTACTACCCAACCACTGTATGCCATGTACTGCCTGCTGGTTACAGTAAAGACCCGTTGCAGAGACTTTCTGTGTCCGTGCTTCCTTATGAACTGTCCGTCCGCACTACAAGGTAACCGCAGCTGCCGCACAACATCTTGAGCAGCTCCAGCCTCCGGGGATCACCGCTCAGCCTGTGGGGAGCGTAACATCTTGCTGCTGTCCATCCCCCGGAGGTTCCGCAGCATCGGTAGTCCTTACCGAATCTACTCATAGGTGGCGTCACGAATAAATTAAAACCCCTTCAATCTGTTCCTATAAGACGTCTTCACTTTTGATCTGCACTACACCGGGCCCCACTACCGGCAGGCGCGGTCCACCCGTGACAAGGAGGAAGGAAGCATCACCTGTCTAAACCGGAGTCCCGGCCACGGTGAGTCAGAAAATGGCGTCACGAACAGGATACGAGCAGGCCCGTTACCCAACGGGTATGATGTGCTTAAAATGGACTTTATTGTCTACAATTTGGACTTTGTTCGTCCCTAAAAGAACTTTCCCGCCTTTTCACCATTGGGCCAAGATGGCGTTCCCGCCACAAGAATCCGCCACGTGCAAGCCCAGGAGTGAGTCAACCCCCCCCCTCATCGTGGGAGGGCTAAAGACAAAAGGCGCCAAACTCTTTGTCCGCCCTGATTGCTCGAATCAACCATGGGGCGGACCCCAAAGACTTTTCCCACGATTGGACTACAAAAGCCCAGAGGAAATGGGAGTGTCACAGACCTTCTTCACCAGCTCTACCAGAACGCTTACCGGTTGAACGGGTGTGGTTTCCCTCCATGAAGAGAATGGCCAGCATGAGACTCCAAGACCTGATGCGGGAGGTCGAGGCGGAGGCCAGACCAGCCATAGGCCAACCGGGTCCGGGTCCTGCCCATACCATAGACGGCAGCCCCGACTTCTGGCTAGAGGCTCTACAAGACCTCCGGGTGCGACTAATTGAGACTGTGGAATGGACGATTCGCAGCTGGAGTGCGACCCTAGGCAGAAGACTACACCATGCGATGCAGCAGAGCCGACCGGGTACAGCTTCTCCAAGCCCAGACGACATCGCCAGCTTCTCAACCGCCTCACCGTCGCCCACCACCTGTCCTGCTTCGTCACCGGAGCCCATAGACTGTGTCATTCCAGTGAGAGTTACCCCTCGACCCGTTCCAGCGGTTGAACCCGCAGCCGACCTTGTTCCAGAGCCGGAGCTTCCAATATGCTCCCACGAAGAAGCTGACACCTACCTGGTTCCACCTGTGGAACCAGCGACTAGTTTCCACACTACCGAGACTGTCGCCTGTTTCTCCCTTGAACCGGAGGCCTCCTCTGCAACTACAGAGGCTTACCTGGTGACCGGGATCGAAACACCACTTCCCGCTGCTACAGAAGAAGAGGCAGGCAGCCTGGAAGTCCTGCACAACGACCCTGAGGAGAACTTTGCAGCACAGCCACCCACCGACCCAGAGGATTTCATCCCATCGTCTTCGTCAGCCGAGCAGCCCGACGTAGTCATCGAAGGAGAAGTCGAGGAGGATGACGACGAGATCTACAGCCCAGCTGAGGACCTCTACACCGGGTTCGCCTGGGGAGACACAAAGAATCCTTCTGCCGGGCGATCCGCTCGGGTGCACTGGTCGGGTGCCGCCGCAACAACATCTTCTCCGGTTCCGTTGAACCGGGCTCCACTACAGACTGCCCACCAGACTCAAGCGGTTCAACAACCAGCACGCCGTAGTGACTTTATCCGCATGCCGCACCACTCCGACGAAGAGGTACGTCGTATCCGAAGGGAGGAGTGGCACACTCGACTGCAAGCTAACATGCAGGCTCGCGCCGAGGCCCGCCGCCAATCTCCATTGCCTGAACAATTCCGTAAAACCGGGCGGGTAAGCACCTTTAACTTGTCCACCGGGTGGGGATTCGTAAGGGAGGAGGGTGTGAGTACCGAAGTATTTGTGGGGCGTCGTGATGTGGAATCGCACCTACCGCGAGGGCATCCTAACCGAGACTTGTATAGAGGGGACATAGTAACCTATGAGCGATATGTATGCTGTGACGGGTGGTTCGCCATACGAGTCCGGAACACTGCCCTCCATCAGTGACTTTCGTTGTTTGAACTTTTCTGCTAAAGAGACTTCTTCCTGTTTGCTCAATAACACCGCGACTTGGCGACTACAGCCTGAACTTTTATTCTAAGGACAGCCGACCGCCCGCCGGGTCTGCGCAATGTGTTAACCTGTTTATTTACCTTTTCCACTTTTATGCATACAAT
Source organism: Allobates femoralis (assembly GCA_033576535.1). Taxonomy (NCBI): domain Eukaryota; kingdom Metazoa; phylum Chordata; class Amphibia; order Anura; family Aromobatidae; genus Allobates; species Allobates femoralis. The sequence continues at coordinate 141,001,267 of JARQOC010000009.1, forward strand.
GACCTGTCATTAATAAAAGTGTATCACCTGTTATAAAATATAAAAACCTCTGTAATGTGGGTAGTGTGACGCTTGGGGACAAGCGTATTCAACCAAGGGGGAGTGTGGCGCCCCGCAACGAGTGCGTCACAAGAGGGTATTGCAGCCATAAAAGCAGCCGCAATATTCTCTGACTCAGCAATGATCTGGTTAATTTAGAAATCCAACCCTACATGCATCACCTAGAACAGAGGGCCAATCATAGGTCCTGGTGGGTGGAGTGTTAGGGAAGTGTAGTAGAACACACAATAGTCTAGAAAGGAGAACCTAGGAGACTAGAGCCTAGAACAGAGTCTGAGGACTTGAACTTGGAGAGGAGCGGGGGCTCCGCACCCCGTGCAGCCCCCGGGCCATCACCGGTCGGGTGTCAGCACCTGAGGCCTTACTAACCGGGATTGGGCATTACTCACACGGGTTCCCAAAAGACTCCCGTGCCCACAATCACAGCCGGTTCACTAGTACCGAAGCTGGCAGCAGTTCACCTCTGCTACGCGAACCAGAAAAGCGTGGAGGAGCAGCTTCAAAGGAGCACCCCACCACCAGCCAACTTCCAGTCGTCTAACCAGCGGTGTACCCACCGAGGGATCCAAGGCTCCCCAAAACATCCAGAACGTACATCATGGATAGGGCATTGAAGCAGCCTCCCCGTACCCGACCTGATATTCCTGGGCGACACTGGCAACCAATTAGTTAGAATGGAGGAACACTGCGGATTTCTAAGGGACACCATCACTGCTGAGTCCACCCGGTCTACTACCCAACCACTGTATGCCATGTACTGCCTGCTGGTTACAGTAAAGACCCGTTGCAGAGACTTTCTGTGTCCGTGCTTCCTTATGAACTGTCCGTCCGCACTACAAGGTAACCGCAGCTGCCGCACAACATCTTGAGCAGCTCCAGCCTCCGGGGATCACCGCTCAGCCTGTGGGGAGCGTAACATCTTGCTGCTGTCCATCCCCCGGAGGTTCCGCAGCGTCGGTAGTCCTTACCGAATCTACACATAGGTGGCGTCACGAATAAATTAAAACCCCTTTAATCTGTTCCTACAAGACGTCTTCACTTTTGATCTGCACTACACCGGGCCCCACTACCGGCAGGCGCGGTCCACCCGTGACAAGGAGGAAGGAAGCATCGCCTGTCTAAACCGGAGTCCCGACCACGGTGAGTCAGATATGCCCCCACCCCCATCACTCTATATGCCCCCATGCTGGCAGACACATTAAAATAATATACGCTGTAACTTACCCTCTGCTGCTCTCTGCTTGCAACTCGCCACTGTCTTCCTGTCTCTGTGCTGATCATATGACCAGGGCATACAGCGATAAGGTCATCACTGTGGGCCCCGGTCACATGATTGGATGCTGGGCACAGAGACAGGAAGAAGGTGGTGAGCTGCAGGCAGGGAGCAGCAGAGGGTAAGTTACAGGGTATATTATTTTAATGTGTGTGCCAGTATGGGGGCATATAGAGTGATGGGGGTGGGGCATATCCAGAATGGAGGGGGTGATATCAGGATGGGGGATTGACAGAAGGACAGGGAGGCCATATCCTAGAAGGGGGTCTATGTACCATCATGGGGGGTCATATCCAGGTTTGGGGACTGTGTACCCTCGCTGGGGGATATGTACCATCACAGGGGGCTATGTACTGAATACGGGGCCATATTCATCATTAGGGGGCCTTGTATCAGAATGGGGTATATATATTACATGATGGGGGGGGTCATGTATCAGGATGGGGGGTATATATACCAGGATGAGGGGGCATATATACTGATTGTAAGATAAACACTGACATTATAAGATGTACCATTTAACATTGAAACATTATTTTTCTCTTTTCTTTCACCAAATTTGGGGGTGCGTCTTCAACCCTGTACGTCTTATAAAGTGAAAAATACTGTATTTCTGCTAGAAATATTTGTATATTTTTACTCCTTCAATGCAAACTCTGAGTGCACATAGCCTAGTAGAGGTAGGACTTAGTTGCAGATACTCTACCACTTGAGTTTATTCACATTTGTCAATAATGGTGGAACATTAATACTTGTATATTAACACATATACTTTGTTAAAGAGGAGACCCAACATTTGCCCATGTGTTTATGAAACACTTATGAACTTAAAATCATGCAGCCAATGCCCCCCTTCCCACTGACTGTAGTTTTGGCTGTGGGTGGTCATCAGCACTGTGTGGTCTCACCCAGAGGCTACAAAATACGCTGCATTTTTGCCTGGTGGATATGTAAAGTGTCAGTGACATTTAAGAATTATCATGCACATTGCAAAAAATATCTGCAGAGTAAACTGACAAAGAGCGGCAGATTCCAAATCTCCTGGATATCAATCTATGCAGCAGATGTCAGAGCAAACTTCATCAATTCCAAAAAAGGGCATATTTTTATTGAGTTTTTTTGTATTTATTTAGGAAAAAGTTACTTCAAATCTAGGAAAAAAGAAACTTATGTCTTGCACATTTATGGGAGAGACAATAGTGCAATAAGGTCTTATGGTAATTGCAGAGAGAGTATGGGGATCAGAACATAGGCTTGCTCTTCTGGTAGGGTTATGTGAGACACAACCACTTGGAGACCATGATAACGGCTGCAGCAGCCCAAAAAACGTAGGAAAAGCTGGCAGTGGAAAATGAGGGGTAAATCCACGCTGATGTTAAATAAAGACTGAAGACAAACCCTGGAAAGTGATTTCATTTCTCGTGTTGCGGATTGTTATTGTCCTGAAGAAGGAGATTCCACTCTGAAACACCTCAAATTAAATCACTTTCCAGAATCTGTCTTCATATAACAGCAGTGTGGATTTACCCTTATTTTCCACTGACAGCATTTTCATTTGTGGCATTTTCATACTTACGGTAGGACACTTTTTTTTATTTTTCCTATAACCTTCTCTGTGCTAAGACTTGGAAAAAGTCATAAAAAACACAAATAAAATGTTAATGTGATGACAAAAGTACTTGGATTAAGGGTTCGTTCAGATGAGTGTATTATACAGACGTTTACTGTCTGAGGAATAAACAGTGAGTACTCTGACCAATGTAATGCACTCAGATGACATGTACTGGTATTTACAGTGGCCGAGTGTTGTGCGAAAAATTCCCATTCAGATCTGATACAGATCATCTGTGCAACATCTGATTTTTAAGGATATATTGCCATTATTAACATCAGAAACTGTGTTGTATCATTTTACGGGGAATATAAAAGGGTTTTTTATTGTATAAATGTTATGTTTTAATCCAAGTTCCTCAATCACTTATCAATATTCCTCAAGATTTAGGATTTCATTTTGTGTCACAAAACTCATGCAATGGTCAAGACCAAGGTGCATTTAGTTGGTAGATTAATACTGGCTCATCTCCCTCTACTCAAGCTGCTGCTCCTGTGAAAAGTCTGATAAAAGCTCATTAAATATTTAACTCAGGTTCCTGCTCTTTGTCTATAGGAGAGAGGGATGAGAGACTATATGGAAATTGTACAAATGGTTAGCCCACTGGATGGTGAGGCCATGAGAAGACCTGGTAGTGTCTGTTTAAACCTCTTTGTTGTTTAATTATCACAATAAAGTGGTTAATCAATAGAGTAATACATAAATTTATCATAAAAACGGGAATATCAATCAGTTGGTGGTATGTCATTAGCGAGATACACATAACAGAAAAAAAAGGGGGAGGAGAGGAAAGATAAAGAATAAGTATCAAAGGAGAGGAAAGGAGAAGGTAATGTGCGACATAAAGTAAACCGAAAAGGGGAAGAGGCAGGAGTAAGGGAAAAGGGGGGGAGGAGAGAGACAGGGGTCAATAAAAAGGTGTATCAACCCCAACTATATACACTGACACTGTAGTTACATCTCTAAAGGTCATAACAAAGAGCAATCTCCTTGATCAAGTCCTATCTATAAAGAGGAATGAAGGTAGATAAAGTATGCTCAATGATACTACAAGTATAAACGAGTAAACATACATACAACGTAGGAGAGAAGAATAATCTATCAATCAATATCAAATGTCAATGTAGGAGAAAACAAAGACACCCAGGGGGTTCACTTGTCTAAGTATCTACGATGCTAATTATTTCTAACCGCAAAAATATATTCAAACAAGTTATGCAAGGAAAGTTTATCTAATAAATCCTCTATAATGGGTGTTTTTTTAATCTCTACACAAAGAAGCAATGAGTTTTTTTGCTGCTATGAGGATATGTATTATAAGTAACCTGGTAGTGTTAAGGGGGTGTCACACGCGTCAATATCGCCTGCACGATATCGGCTGCACGTGACGTTGCAGCGATATTGACGCGTGTGACATACTGCATCAACCAGCGATAAATCGCTGGTTGATGATCGCCAGGTTTCAGAACCAGCTCAGAAACCTGGCGATTGTCGCCCGGTGGACACGCAGCATCGCTGCGTGTGACACCGGGACTAGCGATATTCCAGCTCCCAGCGCCTCTCACAAGCGCTGGGAGCTGGTATCCAAGGTACACTGCGGGTAACTAGGCAGCGCGCGCTGCCTAGATACCCGACTGTGTACCTTAGTTACCAGCCTCCTCCGCTCACCGGGTGAGCGGAGGAGGCTGGTAACTAAGGTACACGTCGGGTATCTAGGCAGCGCGCGCTGCCTAGTTACCCGCAGTTTACCTTGGAGACCAGCCTGCTCCCGCTTCCAGCAGGCTGGCAGCGGGAGCAGGACATCGTGGAAACGATATTTAAATCGTTTCCATGATGTCACTGGTCAATTGATCGCTGGTGAGTCTGTCTGTGTGACAGCTCACCAGCAATCAGCCGTCAATGTCATCAGCGATCATCTCGCTGACGACATTGACGCGTGTGACACCCCCTTAAGTCTAGTTAACTCTGCTCAAACACAACCTTCTACATCTGCTGTGTTGGGTTGTCTATCTCTTCTTCCATTATCTCTTCTCCCATTGTTTGACACTCCATAACTAAGTAGCCATTGTAGTGGATACATCTCTTTGTAGGCATAACAAGATGTAAACATGCTCTTAGCTTAGGTCAGGGATTTCCAACCTGTATCTCAACACCCTAACTCTCTAACTGTCATTTCTGGGGATTTTAATCGAGCCAAGATCTCATTACCAAAGTTCTATCAATATGTAAAATGTTCTACACGGGACAATTATATATTGGATCTCCTCTATGCCAGTGTTAAGGATGCTTACTCATCATCTGCATTGCCCCCCTGGGGAAATCTGACCACAACCTCATACTATTGTCTCCAGCCTATCAACCAGTTGTCTGCAAACAAGCAGCGACAATTAAACAGATAAGGAAGTGGTCTCCGGCAGCAGAGAAGGGGTTACAAGACTGCTTTGATTGCACAGACTGGTAGGTGTTATGTGCCAGGGAACCTAATGATGATGTTAATGAGGTTACCGGGAGAGTTACTGATTACATCAACTTTTGTACTGACAATATTGTACCTATTCATGAGATTCGGTGTTATGCAAACAATAAGCCTTGGATTACAAAAGAATTGAAACATCTACTAAACAGGAAAAAAAAGCTTTTAAAAGGAAGGACAAGGAGGAAATGAAAATTGTACAGCGAAACTTAAAGGGGAAAATTAAGATTGCCCGTGAAGCATTCAGAATTAAATTGGAAAATAAATTGTCACACAACAACTCCAGAGAAGTGTGGGCTGGAATGAAGCTATTGACTGGGTTTAAGGCAAGGTCAGATCAGGGGGGTGGGGGGCTGATCATGGCTAATGAAATGAATGAGTTTTTCAACAGATTCAACAATAAATGTGCGATGTCAACAGGGTAGAGGGACGGGGAGCGACAAGCAATATCAACTGGGGGGAGGAAGTTAGAGACTTTCTTGATCACCGAAAATGATGTGAGGGAACAGTTTAGTAAGCTGGTCATTGGTAAAGCAGCAGGGCCTGATGGTATCTGTCCACTTGTTCTCAGAGTGTGTGCAAATCAGTTGTGCACTGTCTTCCAGCACCTGTTTAACTGGAGCTTACAATCACAGAGAGTACCAGTTCTATGGAAGACTTCTTGCCTGGTGCCGGTTCCCAAGACTACCTTCCCGAGCTCCCATAACGACTATAGACCGGTGGCCTTAACATCGCATGCGATGAAGTCCTTGGAGAGAATTTTACTTGCCTACTTGTGTCCGAGGGCGTCTGAAGGGGGTCCGTAAAAGCAGTTTGCATATCGGCAGAGTCTGGGGGTGGACGATGCTGTAGCGTATCTGCTACAAGCAGTACATTCCTTTTTGGACAATGATGGAACCACTGTGCGTGCCATGTTCTTCGATTTCTCCAGTGCATTCAATACCTTACAGCCACTATTATTACGTAAAAAGCTGGTTGAAATGGCAGTTGATGAGGGATTAGTGAATTGGATCATTGATTACCTGTCGGACAGGCCACAGTTCGTAAGGTTGGGGGCAGCCGTATCGGATAGTGTTCGGAGCAGTGTTGGAGCTCCTCAGGGAACGGTGCTGTCGCCATTCCTTTTATACACAGCTGATTTTCAGTATAAATCAGACCTTTGTCACCTTCATAAGTACTCTGATGACTCAGTGATAGTCGGAGGTATTGAGAGAGGCCGGGGGGAGGAGGAATACAGAAGGTTGGTTCTGGACTTTGTTGACTGGTGCCAGGCTAACCATTTAGAACTCAACATAAAGAAAACCAGGGAGTTGGTGTTGAGTTATGGAAGGTGCATGAAGGATTGCTTACCTATCACTATTGATGGTCAGGATGTGGAGATGGTGGAGAATTTCAAATATTTGGGGGTTCATCTGGACAGCAAGCTTGATTGGAGGTGCCATATGGAGAAGGTTTGCAAGAAAGGGATGAGTAGACTTTACTTCCTAAGGAAGTTAAGGTCGTTTAATGTGTGTAGCAAAATGCTTGAAATGTTCTACCAATCTATTGTGGCGAGTGCAATCTTTGCTGCAATAATATGCTGGGGTAGTCGTGTGCGCACAGCTGACGCTAATAAGCTGAATAAACTTATCAAGAAGGCTAGTGCGGCGGTGGGTCTACAACTTAGGACTTTCGAGGAGGTATTAGAGGATAGAATTAATAAGAAATGCAAGGCTATAATGAGCAACAATACACACCCGCTCTCTGAACTGTTTACGAAGCAGAAGAGCCCATTCAGCAAGCGTCTAATCCAACTAATGTGTAAAAAGGAAAGATACAGAAAATCGTTTGTTCCAACAGCTGTGGGGATGTTTAACAAATGTGTAAAGCATCCCAAGACTAAGTGAAGTTCTAAGGGTATGGGGGGAATAGGTGAGGTACATGTACCAGTCTACCCGCATCTGCTGTCCATATAGACTTATTTTGTAAAGTGTGTAGTGTTCTTGATCTTTGTTCTGCTGCTGTAATACTGTAATTTCCTCCAGGATCAATAAAGTTTATCTTATCTTATCTCAGGAGTCACATTGGCTTGTGGGCACATGGTGTGTGGTTTGTGACTATCTGCCCGCTTGTTGCACTAGTACCAGATCTAGGAAACTGCTATGAAGATCTGGACTCCAGATGGTGAATTATGTCAGCCCCTCACTGGTCTTGGGGGTTTAAAGATTATGTAAGTATGGTAAACCAGGGGACAGGATGATACTACCTATCAGAGGAAGTGTTTGAAGTGGGATGTGACTGTGTGATGGGAGTGCTTGATGCGAGAATACTGAATGGAGGTATTGTGGGAACTTCTGGATCTTGGTATACTGCCTCAGTATTATGGAGCTCGCTGTGGCTCAGTTGGTAAGACCACTGGAAGAAGGCCCGATCTTTTCTGCCTCAGTATTATGTGGGAAAGCTTTGGCTTTCTTTATACCGGTAATTGGGGCTCTGGGTGTGACGACTGTGAGGGTGGCAGAAGCTGGATGTGGCTCACAACCCTCTCTCAGACCTGAATGTAGCTCTCAAGGTTAGAAAGGCCACTGGGTTAGACACAGTACACACCAGATTTGTGCCCTACAGTTAAAACATCACTCCAGCCCTCCATTATATACTCACTTTCAATCATCTTCCCTCTTACTGACACCATTCTGTTCCCATAGCACCATCTTTTGTCCATAACGTCAGACTGGCTGGAAGTCAGGAATTACATCAAAAACTTCCTATCAGGATGAACCTACCATGAGGCGACTTGAGTAGGTCACCTCAGACGGCACTATCTGCTGCTAAATAGGGGGGGCAACACTGTGGTAGGTGCCCTGCAGATAGTGACTGCTATGGGGCCCACGATATGTGCACCGGCCACTGTCTCACTTCAAATCTCCCCCCCACTGCCCTTTGCACGGCAGGGAGCAATGATGTCATCAATAAGCATTCCGCCTCGCAGAGCACGGGACACACACTGAAGAGGCGGGAGCAGCGAGGATCGAGGTGAGAGGTTAGTATCCTTTATTTTTTTAATCAGTGACAATGTGCATTCCAATATAGGAGGATTATAAGGGGTGTTGTATATAGTATGTGGGGGGGCTGTATATGGCGTGTGCTGTATGTAGTTTATGGGGTGCTGTATATTGTATATGGGGGTGTTGTATATAGTATGTGGGGGTGCTGTATATAGGGGTGCTGTATATTGTATATAGTGGTGCTGTATATTGTATATGGGTGGTTTGTATATTGTATATAGGTGTGCTGTATATTGTATATTGGGGTGCTATATTGTATATAGTGGTGCTGAATATTGTATATTGGGGTGTTGTATAGTATATGGGGGTGCTGCATATTGTATATGGGGGTACTGAATAGTATATAGGGGTGCTGTATATTGTATAATGGGGTGCTGTATATTGTATATTGGGGGTGCTGTATTGTATATGGTGTGCTGTAAAGTATATGGAGGGTGCTGTAAATTGTATTTGGGGGTACTGTATAGTATATGGCGGTGCTGTATATTGTATATAAGGGTGCCGTATTGTATATGGGGGTGCTGTATATTGTATACTAGCTGTAGAGCCCGACATTACCCAGGCACATTGACGTCACTAAGTAAATAGACAGAAAATGTATTATTATAAATCAAACCATCTAGCTCCTCCCCTCTATAGAATATTGTCTTGTTCTGCCTCTAGCTCCTTCCCCTCCATAGAATGTTGTGTTATTCTGCCTCTACCTCCTCCCCTCCATAGAATGTTGTCCAGTTCTGCCTTTAGCTCCTCCCCTCCATAGAATGTTGTCCAGTTCTGCTTTTAGCTCCTCCCCTCCATAGAATGTTGTCTGGTTCTGCCTCTAGCGCCTCCCCTCCATAGAATGTTGTCTGGTTCTCCCTCTAGCTCCTCCCCTCCATAGAATGTTGTCTGGTTCTGCCTCTAGCTCCTCCCCTCCATAGAATGTTGTCTGGTTCTGCCTCTAGCTCCTCTCCCTCCATAGAATGTTGTCTGGTTCTGCCTCTACCTCCTCCCCTCCATAGAATGTTGTCTGGTTCTGCCTCTAGCTCATTCCCTCCATAGAATGTTGTCTGGTTCTGCCTCTAGCTCCTCCGCTTCCATAGTATTTTGTCTGGTTCTGCCTCTACCTCCTCTCCCTATTCTAAATGTCATCTTAAATGTCATCTGATTCTGCCTCTATCTCCTCCCTCTCCACAGACATACATACACTATAGAGGTTGCATTATATTATATATTCCCACCCCTAGAGGGGTTGGGGCTAATCGGTGGGGCGAGATTATGTAAAGAGGATGGCTACAAAGTGGGTGGGGCTAACAGGACGGTGTGGTTATGTGGGGAGGCGGATAATATATAAAGTGGGGTTCCACACCATCTGCATCCAGGCTCACTGTTATAGGTAAGCACAACTGATCAAGGCTGGGATGGGGGCAAAAAGGAGAGTATGGATATATACTGAGGCTTGCTGCAGGGTAACTGCATTAATGGATATACCCTTAGAGGCACGGGACAGGTTTAGGGTTAGTCTCAGTATCCTAATAATCCTTTTTGTATGTTTTCCTTCCCCTTACCCTGACTATGATAAACATGCATCCATTCTGTAGTACTGGTGTCTAGCATATGGTTCATTTCCTATCCTGAAGACACCTGATCAATGTGAATGATGTTTAATCTTTATTGGTGCAAATATATAGCTTGTGGTTTTATCGATTGCATAAATAAAATTTCATTAAGGATAAGATTGACCAGGCGTTTTTGCAATTATTATACGGATAAAACTCTCCACTTCCGAAAACCATGTTTATAATATATAAAGTGGGCAGGGCTATATATAGGAGCAGGACTGTGAAGTGTGCATGGCTATGTTAAGGGACGCTGCTATGATACATAAATACACACACATTCAGCTTTATATATTAGATCGTGGGTGCTATGTGTTGTGCATGAGGGGTGCTGACTATTGTATATGGGGGTGCTGTGTATTGTATATGGCGTGCTGTATATTGTATATGGGGGCGCTGACTATTGTATATGGGGGTGCTGTATATTGTATATAGGGGTGCCGTTTATTGTATATGAGGGGTGCTGACTATTGTATATGGGAGGTGCTGTATAGTATATGGGGTGCTGTATAATATATGGAGGGCTATGGGGTGCATTATACTATATGGAGGACTGTGGGGGTGCATTATACTATATGGAGGATTATGGGGTATATTGTAATATATGGAGGACTGTGGGGTGCATTATACTATATGGAGGACAATGGGGGGCACATTATAAGATATGGAAGGCTATGGGAGTGCATGATAATATATGGAGGACTATGGGGGTGCACTATAATATATGGAGGGCTATGAGGTGCATTATAATATATGGAAGGCTATGGGGGGTGCATTGTAATATATGGAGGACTATGGGGGTGCATTATAATATATGGAGGGCTATGGCTGTGCATTAGTATATATGGAGGGCTATGAGGTGCATTATAATATACGGAGAACTTTGGGGGTGCATTATGCTATAGGGCCCTGTGGAGAAATTCACTGTGGGGGGATCATACAGTGTTGGCATAATTTATTATGGCTACAACGAAAGGAGAATCTAGCGGCTTTAGCAGGTGGAAAATTACTTTGTATGGGCTGCAAAGTTGTGAGATATGTTCTTATGTGACCCAGCCAAATATTCTTTTTTATGTTTTGTTTTGAGGGGGGCAATTAGAAATCATGGTGCCCCATAGCAAAAGTTCTATGTACACCCCTGGTGCAGGACGCATTGTCCCTTTCACATGCCCTACTACTGCAGGGCTGATTGGCCAAAACTTACACACCAGTTCAATGCCGCCCCTTGGTACATACAGTCATCCAGCCATGTTTCTCCCAAGCGGTGGTTGGTCGATGGCATTCAAAAGCTCCTTCCTGCTCCAATATACCTTGCTCAATCGAATTGAAAGACCCCTGCTATTGGCTGTGGACAGCTCCATGTGCGGTGCCTGTGATTGGCTAAGCATTTCGGGAGAAGGAGGAGTGGTCTGTTAGGGAGGACACGCCATTTTACTAGCTTAGTGCAGTGGCGCTTGTTGATGCTCAGATTGCAGGTCGTTACATGTGATGTGTCGACGGTGCTGCATGGTGGACATGTCTGACTGGTTAATGCTAGGCAGTGGCCGCATTGGAGCTGCCCAGAGTTATGTAGGTTGTGCCAGAGATAATAGGTTGTCAACCAGTGCTGTCTTTTGTGTGTGTGCTATAAGAATGCAGGACTGTCTGCCTACAGAAGCATAGCTCTTCCAGCCATCATTGTGTGTCTGCATGCTTGTGCCAAGCCAGCCATTTCCATTAATGATTCTTGTTCTGGATTCTTCTGTTTGGCTCGTCTATGTGCTTGTGATGGCACTGATGTCCTTGTGTTTGTGATGGGGGGGGGGCGCCATTTTGCAGCTCGTCTGAGGCAGCAGGGAGGCTTGGTTTACCCCTAGTTTCAATGCATTTCTATGAGAGCCAGAATGAGGCCAGAACAAGGCCCTCATATAGATGTATTGAGTTGTGACCTCTGGTGTACTCCATGAAACACTGGAATTGCCGGGAGGTCACAAATCACCACAGACCAACCGGAGTGGCGCTGAAAAAAGGTGACGGTGCTGAAAAGTGAGTATAAGCCCAGGGGAAGGGGACTTTGATTTAAAGCACCACTCCAGCTATGCAATAAAATAAAATAAAATGCTGAAGTGCTGCTTTAAGGCATACATATAGTCATATGAAAAAGTTTGGGCACCCCTATTAATCTTACTCTTTTTTTTTTTGTTTAAAATTAGGTTTTTGCAACAGTTATTTCAGTGTGATATGTGTAATAACTGATGGACACAGTAATATTTCAGGATTGAAATGAGGTTTATTGTATTAACTGAAAATGTGAAATATGCATTATTTCAAAATTTGACAGGTGCAAAAGTATGGGCAACTCAACAGAAAAGTGACATTAATATTTAGTAGATCCATCTTTTGCAAAAATAACAGCCTCTAGTTGCTTCCTGTAGCTGTTAATGAGTTCCTGGATCCTGGATGAAGGTATTTTTGACCATTCCTCTTTACAAAACAATTCCAGTTCAGTTAAGTTTGATGGTCGCTGAGCATGGAAAGCCCGCTTCAAAACATCCCACAGATGTTCAATGATATTCAGGTCTGGGGACTGGGATGACCATTCCAGAACATTGTAATTGTTCCTCTGCATGAATGCCTGAGTAGATTTGGAGCGGTGTTTTGGATCATTGTCTTGCTGAAAGATCCATCCCCGGCGTAACTTCAACTTTGACACTGATTCTTGAACATTATTCTCAAGAATCTGCTGATACTGAGTGGAATCCATGCGACCCTCAACTTTAACAAGATTCCCGATGCCGTCATTGGCCACACAGCCCCAAAGCATGATGGACCCTCCCCTAAATTTGACAGTAGGTAGCAAGTGTTTTTCTTGGAATGCTGTGTTTTTGTGGCGTCATGCATAACGCCTTGTTGTATGACCAAACAACTCAATCTTTGTTTCATCAGTCCACAGGACCTTCCTCCAAAATGAAACTGGCTTGTCCAAATGTGCTTTTTCATATCTCAAGCGACTCTGTTTGTGGTGTGCATGCAGAAACGGCTTCTTTCGCATCACTCTCCCATACAGCTTCTCCTTGTGCAGTGTGCACTGTATTGTTGACCGATGCACAGTGACAGCATCTGCAGCAAGATGATGCTGCAGGTCTTTGGAGGTGGTCTGTGGATTGTTCTTGACTGTTCTCACCATTCTTCTTCTCTGGCTTTCTGATATTTTTGTTGGCCTGTCACTTCTGGCCTTTACAAGAACTGTCCCTGTGGTCTTCCATTTCCTTACTGTGTTCCTCACAGTGGAAACTGACAGGTTAAATCTCTGAGACAACTTTTTGTATCCTTCCCCTGAACAACTATGTTGAACAATCTTTTTTTTCAGATCACTTGAGAGCTGTTTTGAGGAGCCCATGATGCCACTCCTCAGAGAAGATGCAACTAGGAGAACAACTTGCAAGTGGACACCTGAAATAGCTTTTCTCATAATTGGATACACCGGGCTATTAAGTACAAAGCTCAATAAGGTTACCAAACCAATTTATTAGTGCTTCAGTAAGTCAGTAAAAAGTAGTTAGGAATATTCAAATCATGAAAATCAGAAGGGTGCCCATATTTTGGCACCTGTCAAATTTTGAAATACTGCATATTTCACATTTTCGGTTAATACAATAAACCTCATTTCATTCCTGAAATATAACTGGGTCCATCAGTTATCACATATATCACACTGAAATAGCTGTTGCAAAAAAACAATTTTAAACAAACAAAAAAAAAGAGTAAGATTAAGAGGGGTGCCCAAACTTTTTCATATGACTGTAGTTATACAAAAAAAGTATATTGCTGTAAATGGAAACCTATTAGATTTATCCTGCTACCAATGTGTTTTAGACAGTGGTGCAATATTTAGCATAAATTAAAGCATCTGTTGTCCTAAAACAGTCTGAGAATGTATTATATTTGAACCTTTTAATAATTTTAGCACCATTTAATCCAGTGAACTTCAGTTGAAGACTGGTGCATCTTCCCCTGTAAGTTTATCATGCTCCGTAGGAATCCAGAAAGAGGAATCCTTAAGGTACCGTCACACGCGGCAATATTGCTAGGCAATTTCACTGTCAATTTGCTGGTTGCAGTGAAATCATGGACACATTGTTCTATTTTGTTGCCGTGTACATTGTGAAAAGCAGTATGATACTAGGGTCACATGAAAAATATAAAAATTGGTCCCATTCTCATACAAAAAAGTGGGATGTTTTTTTTCCTCACTTGTCATCTATGTGCTATCCTATTTTTTCTCAACAGCTAATAATCATTTACAGGACCATTTACAGTCTTCTATGTTACAGAATCATTATCTATATTATGGGAGACTTCAACGCCAAAGTTGGAGCAAGTGAGGAAGCAGGGAGTGTTGGCTATCGTATGCTGGGTAAAATGAACACAGCTGGTGAGCATTTCATACAGTTTTGCCTGGAGAACAAGCTAGTTATCACCAACACCTGTTTTTTACCCAACCATAGCATCGTCTCTACACCTGGACATCCCCGAATGGCCAGAACTGCAATCAGATCAACTACATACTCTATATCACATATTTATTCCAGCTATGCATGATTGTGTACTCGAGACTCTATACTATACATCATATAAGGAGAAAAAGAATCTATACACCAAACTTATTTTGTAGTAAATTTGAAACAAATTTATTAGTTCAAAATTTCATAAAGTGAAAAGTGCGCTACTGACAGGTTTCCACAGCGCTGTGGAAACTGTCAGTAGCGCATTATTCACTTTATGAAATTTTGTACTAATAAATTTGTTTCAAATTTACTACAAAATAAGTTTGGTGTATAGATTATTTTTCTCCTTATATGATGACATACTCTGTGGCGAAAATCGATTCCTTCCATTGTTGTTGGCAAAGACTCTACCTAGTGCAAACTGTGGATCAGATCACCAGCTCCTCATTCCCAAAGTCAGAGTCAGGGTACGCCAGATCAAGCGTCCAGCGGTCGAATTAAAGAGCATGTTTGACTTGCTTACAGATGACAAAAAGAATTGTGGGCCAAAATGAAAGGAATCATTATCAAAACAGCAGAGGAAGAAGTGCCACATAAGAAGTGAACACAGGAAGGGAATTGGCTAACTGAATCCATCATCCAGATTGCCAGCAAGAGAAGAGAGACAAAAACCAGAGGATTTCTAGAAGAAGTGAGACGACTGACCGCTGACTTCCAATAAGAGGCCAGGAAAGACAAGAACACCTTTCTGTATTAGTGCTGCATGAAGCTTGAAGATGCATACAAGAAAGGCCATTCCATTATTTGCTGTTGTGAAACAGGAGAAAGCCATTCACAGCCCGACAAGGAAACGTCAAGAACAGTGACGGAATCGAGATCAGTGACCAACATGGCATTATTATTATTATTATATATTTATATAGCGCCATTAGATTCCATGGCGCTTTACATATGGAATTAAGGTCATATAAAAAATACACAGAACTAGCCAGATCTTCCTCCAGTGAAGGACCTAGCCATGATAACCACCATATTAAGTGGCCCTTTGAGTCAATATCCAGCTCTTTACAAGCTTAAAGATATGACAAGGGAATACCAAGGCCAGGTATCCATCCACAGACAGCTGTTTCGGGGTGTTGCCCCTCATTAGTGTGGAGTAGGATTCTGGCTAGGTGGGAGCAATGCTTAGTAGACCAACAAAACAAAGTAGTCACTGATCTCAGGAAAACCAGTTCAAGAAAACACTGCGGGCAGCCGGCTAAAGTGCTCAACACAGTGAATTCCTAGGCCCATTGCCCCCTGGGAATTTTGAATATGCAAATAGAGTCTGTGGAGCCTCGTTTAGGAGTCTCAACACAGGACTAACCAGATCTTCCTCCAGTGAAGGACCTAGCCATGATAACCACCATATTAAGTGGCCCTTTGAGTCAATATCCAGCTCTTTACAAGCTTAAAGATATGACAAGGGAATACCAAGGCCAGGTATCCATCCACAGACAGCTGGTTCGGGGTGTTGCCCCTCATTAGTGTGGAGTAGGATTCTGGCTAGGTGGGAGCAATGCCTAGTAGACCAACAAAACAAAGTATTCACTGATCTCAGGGAGACCAGTTCAAGAAAACACTGCGGGCAGCTGGCTAAAGCGCTCAACACAGTGAATTCCTAGGCCCATTGCCCCCTAGGTCCTTCACTGGAGGAAGATCTGGCTAGTCCTGTGTTGAGACTCCTAAACGAGGCTCCACAGACTCTATTTGCATATTCAAAATTCCCAGGGGGCAATGGGCCTAGGAATTCACTGTGTTGAGCGCTTTAGCTGGCTGCCCGCAGTGTTTTCTTGAACTGGTCTCCCTGAGATCAATGAAAAAATACACAGAAGAATTCTATGCCACCGCTAGCAATGACCTCTCAGTTGAACTCTATGTCCAAGACAACCCAGAGCCAGATATGCTGGATAGTGAAGTGGAATGGGCAATAAAACCACTGCCAAACAACAAGGCACCCGGTATCAATGGAATTCCTGCAGAACTGCTGAATCCCATCCTGACAGCACCGATAACAGCACCATGTCAAAAGATATGAACGTCATACTTGTGGCCATGGGAATAGGAACAATCAGTCTCCTTGCCATTGCCAAAGAAAGGTGACTTGAGAAACTGTGCTAACGACAAAACCATTGCCCTGATCCCATGCGCCAGCAAGGTGCTTCTAAAAATCATCCACAAGAGACTGGGTAACATCCTTGATTACGAACTTCCAGATATCCAAGCTGATTTCCACAGAGACAGGGGAACCCAAAACCACATTGGCAACATTAGATAAATCATGGAGAAGGCGAAGGAGTATCAGAAGGAGCTCTGTCTATGGTTCATTGATTACACCAAGGCATTCAACATGACAAGTCCTGGAAATCATTGTATGAGCTAGGAGTACCTGCACACCTGGTCAAATTGATCAAGTCACTCTATGACAACCAGGAGGCTACAGTACAAACCATATTTGGGGACACAGAGTATTTTAAGATCAAAAAGGGCACAAGACAAGGCTGCATCCTTTCACCTTTCCTCTTCAACCTCTACACAGAAGTGACCATGAGGAAGCTCTACTTCAATGAATCACTTGGCGTGAGGATAGATGGAAGGTTCATTAACAACCTGAGATATGCAGAGGATACCACCCTTTTGGCCAGAAATGAGAAGTATCTGAGAAAGCTGACCTTAAAACTCAGTGAAGAAAACAAGACGTTTAGAGAATAAATTCACCTTCTCGCTGGTGGTAGTCAAAGTTTGAAAATGAAGAAATAGAAATGGTAGACAGTTTCATCTTCCTGGCGTCCATCACTGATTGTATCGGCAGCTCTACAGTTGAAATGAAGCGGCGGGTTGCTATGGGTTGTTCAGCAATGATGAACATGGAGCAATTTTGGAAGTGCAAGAACATCTTAATCACCACCAAATGATGATTGGTTACAGCCATTGCTTTCCCAATAGCATTGTATGGGTGTGAGATGTGGACCTTGACAAAAGTGATGAAAGAAAGATTGATTCCTATAAACTATGGTGCTGGAGAAGACCCCTACAAATCCCGTGGACAGCCAAGATCACAGATAACATAAAGGATTGAAAATGTATGGTCAGATAGGAGCGCTGGTGCACACAAGGAACAAGGGGGCAAAGTAATAGTTAACAATCCTTTTTAATTATTACCAAAACGCGTTTTAAAAGGCGGTATTCATCAGGTGGATTTACCAAGATCAAAAATAAGGCTGTTCTGGAATGTGTCAATCCACAGATGTACCTGGTAGGGAAAGTCATAAAACAGAAACTGTCTTACTTCGGCCATGTGAGAAGAGCAAATTCCCTCAAGAGGGATATGATGCTTGGTATGGTAAGTGACTGTAGAGGTCACGGAAGACCTTAGACACATTGGCTGGACACCATAATAGCAGACACAGGAATAAGCATCAGAGAACTGAAAGATGATGTGACAAACAGAGAAGCTTGGAGGAAAATGGTTGACATGGTATCCAATAGTCAGACATGACTGAATGGATGACATTGGAATGTTACAGAATTGCAATGTATTCGTAAAATTCAGATGCTATACTGCGGCGTCCAAATTTTTTTCACACATAGACATGAATAGACGAGTCTCATCCAATGCTGCAATTATTTTTCGCATGCCAAATCAGAATGTGAAAAAAAGTTCATCAGCTCTGCCTCATTAAAGATTGATCTACGTGCAATACCTTTCTTTATTGGTTTGCACTATTCGTTTTCTGACATTTAAGTTGAGCAATCGCATCATGCTACCTTTCCAGCACACATCACCCCTCCCACAACACAGTTGTGGAGTGCAGACGGGTTAATATTAGGCTAGATTACATAAGAGGACATGATTTTCATAATACCCTGCAACACTTTATATACATCTGAATTTACATAAGAAATTTCACACCAAACGCCTCATACGAAATCACTTGACATTGTAATGAGCCATGAATGTATGTAATCATCACATGATAGAAAAGATATTCATCCTGTGCTGAAACCTTAATCAGTGATGGCTCTTAGGCTGGCTTCACACCACGGTTTTTTACCATCCGGTTCTGTTCGTTTTTAAAAGAACAGAACAGGATCGTTTTTAGCCTCCTGTTTATCCCTATGGTACCGGATTGGTCATAAATGGTCATTCGGTTTTGTGGATTTAGTCCCGGATTCGTTTCTGTCCTGTTTTTTTTCCCGATCCCAAAATTGGAGACTGCTCCGATTTTGGGCTCTGGTGAAAAAATCGAACCAAACCAGACAGAAACGAATCCAGGATGATCCGGCACTCATAGCATGGGAGTCTATGGGCGCCGGATCACGGAAAAAATCAGATTGCTTCCCAGATATGGTTTTAGTCTACTGATCATACTCAGTACACTAAAACTGCTCTGTTCCTGTATTTACATGCACTGTTAAAGGAATGGTTAAAAATAAAAAAATAAATTTTCACCTGTCCACCATGTGTCCCATGATGCATTCATCTCCAATGGCTAAAGGACCTTAATCAGCTGCCTGGGAAGGGGGGGGCAACTCGATCAGCTGATCGGTCACATGACCGCATCAGCGCGGTTTAAATCTTTAAACCGCGCTGATGCGGTCATGTGACCCATCAGCTGATCAGGTTGCCCGTCCCACAAGCCTAAGCGGGGACAGAAGGCAAGGAGCAGCTAGCCGAAAGGGAGTGAGGAACTTGGAGAAGAGTTCTGCCCAAAGAAGTGCTGGATATTGGGGATCCGCACCTGTGGGATACTCTAGGACCACAGAAATCCCTGTTACACCGTGGAGGCTTCGGCTACCCGGTTTTCCCCTGTGGGTCAAGAGAGGGAGCCAGACACAGCAGTACAGCACCGCAGTGATCAGCAAGGGTCACCTGGAGACCGCACAGGAGGAGAGAGACAGACACTACAGTCAGGAAGAGAGAGGAGGCAAGCCCGGCTACAAGCAGGCTGTGCTTCAATCATCACTACAGAGCAGAGGAGGCCTTATACCCACTTGCTGTGGGAACCCACTGTGCAACCTGGTCATCTGTTAGTGCCATGGACGTCTTTACCTGAATACCATCAGTAAAAGGTAAAAGAGACTTTAAAGTGTGTGCGAGTCATTCGTCTCCATCACTGGCCCCTCTCATAGACTGTTCCAGCACTCCCTACACCATCCCAGCTCCTCTACAAGCTTCCTATTCTCAATACGCTGCCCTGGAGGTCTCAGTCCTACCTGTGGAGGATTTTACCACACTAGCCGCAATACCATCTACCTCCGGCGGACTGTGGCGGCGTTGGTGGCATCTCACCAGATACTGCAGGTGGCGTCACGACAAACTTTGGAAATAGTCCCCTGTAAATATAACCCCCTTTTTTGGAAGATAGGCCCAGGACACGGGGTCAGGCGCGGCCGCTATTCCCTGTGACACAGCAGTTAACCCCTTTGCCGCCTTACACCTGCGTACCCCATAGCCTGGGCGCGACACTTCTGAATATGTTTCCTCTGCATCAGAAATGGTAATGATCTAAAGATGTAGAGTATTTTTGGTAAGATGTTCATCTTGTAAGAAGTAACCGTTCCAGACCAGGAAATCTCCAACTTTGACAGGTAAGATAGGTCTTCCGAGGTCTTTTTAAGAATATCTGCTATATTTCTTTCCACTACATTACTGAGAGGATTAGTTTCCAATATACCCAAATACGAGAATTCAAAGGTAGCCCAAGAGTGTTGGAATTCCTTTTTCAATGTTCCCAGAAGGTCTGTGTCTATGTTATATGACAGGGGTCCCCAACTCCAGGCCTCGAGGGCCACCAACAGTGCATGTTTTCAGGATCTCCTTAGTATTGCACAAGGGTTGGAATCATTACCTGTGCATTTGATCACATTAACACCTGTGCAATACTAAGGAAATCCTGAAATCCTGTGCTGTTGGCGACCCTCAAGGCCTGGAGTTGGGGACCTCTGTTATACGGTAATATTTGTGTTTTAGAAATATTTATTCTCTAGAACGAAGTATCAGAGAAAGTTATAATATAATGTAAAAGCTTTCTCAGAGAGTTGAGAGGGTCTGTCAACAGCACCAAAAGGTCGTCTGCAAATAGTGAAGACTTGTGCTGCCTACCATTTAACGGGACACCTTGAATACTTTCATCCATTCAAATTTTTTCTATCAAAGGTTCTACAAACAGCTTAAACAAAATTGGGGATAGGGGGCACCCCTGCCTAGTTCCATTGGTGAGATGGAATGGTTTGGATAAGTAGTTGCTAGTTAGGGTTCTTGCAGTAGAGGCAGAGTATAAGGATTTAATTACATTGTAGATGCCATCAGAGAAGCCAAAGCGTTCTAATGAGTGGAAAAGGAACCCCCAATGGACCCTATCAAACCCTTTTTCTGCGTCTATAGCTATGGCCAACATTGAGGTCCCAACCGTCTCCACATGTGATATGATATCCAAGACTCTCCTAGTGGCGTTCACAGTACCTCTGTTAGGGATGAAACATGTCTGGTCAGAATGGATCAGTCTAGGGATGACTTTTTGAAGTCTGTTGACAATAACTTTCGAGATGATTTTGGTGTCTGAGTTAAAGAGGGAGATTGGCCAATAGTGGGCAACATTTTGCGGATCACCTTTTTCCTTCGTGATTACCGTAATAATGGCTTCTTGCATCTCCATGGGGAGTGATTCATTTGTGGCCATAATTCGATAAGGTATGGCGTATGTAAGCATTTGAATGTTTTAAAATATTACTTGGAAAGGCCATCAGGCCCTTGCGACTTACAATTTTTTAGTGTTGTAATTGCAAGAGATACTTCAGATTCGGTATATAAGAGTAACAGAGTAACACACACACTCTGTTTATTCAGCCTACGCGTTTCGTGGCAAACAGGCCACTTAATCAGGGCTCCTTTGGCAATATATTGCCATCTTAGGGTTTTTTACTCCAAGGAATTTCATCTCACTCTTATTCAATATCCCCATTTCATCAGCAGTTTTAATTAGCTCTTTATATTTTGTCACCGCATTCTCATATTCAGCCATACTGGAAATTTTATAAGTCCCCTCATCTGACAAAATTCTATTTGCCTCTAAGATGTAAGTGTCTAGATCTTGTAATACCACTCCCCCACCCTTATCGGCAGATTTTATTACCAAATTTGAATCATTTTTGAGAGTCTTAATACCCTCAATTTCAATTGCTGTCAGATTTTTTTGTTACCTCTCGCTTGAAATTTAAGGACTCAAAATCATTCAAAACCAAATCTATATAGGTTTTCAGATGCTGGTTTATCTTTTTGCCAAAAATGTTTTAATTATTTATTGAAGAACATATGCGATTTTAAATACTGATTATTGTGTTTTAATGTATTTTTAATGTATTGTAATCAATGTAATGGGCATTTTTATACGTTTGACATATAGTGGGCGTTTTCACCGGATGTGACATCAGAGGGGGTGGAGCTTCATTTTTTGTGATTTTGTTTGATTGTTCCTGTGTGCATATATAACTGGATGTGCTGTTGAATCTTGAACCCTTATGAAGTGGCCTGTTTGCCACAAAACGCGTAGGCTGAATAAACAGAGTGTGTGTGTTACTCTGTTACTCTTATTGTGGTCAGCGCGGCTTCTATCCATCCGGTTCTAATTTCTCCAAGTGGATCCTTACTTTTTGCCAGGAGCCTGCTGCGACCATACGTGCTTGTCCAAGGGAGTTGTGACCATTCACAGCCAGACCAGGTGAGTCTGCATTGTGGGAGTCCGTGTGACCATCAAACCCGAAGGTATTACTCTATGTGCGCTTCTTTTCATTCTTATTTGTAGAGATTCGGTATATGGCAGATTGAGTGTTGCAGTCTCTTCATCATCTAAAGTAGGAAGATGTATAGAATTTTAAAAACTATTTATAGTTGAGGTAATGGGTTGTTGGACAGTGAGATCCGAGTCTAAATTATATAGGTGGTTATAAAATTTCTGAAACTCGTTTGAAATGTCTTTTGGATTTTTGAGGAGAGCTCCACTGTTTTTTCAATCGATCTGCAAAAAATGTGCTTAGTTTGTCTAAACAGTTATAGAAATTAGCTTTTGAGTTTTGGATCATTTTGTCATAATCAAAGAGTAGGAGAGATCTCACTATCAGCCTCAAATGCATTAATTTACTGTGGATGCTCGTTGACGGACTAGAAGCCTGAATCTGCTCCATAATTTGTATTTTGTTTAACCTTGAATTTAGCTGAATAAGAGCACTACGTATGACTGCCTTTTGAGCCAGCCTCCCAACCATTGGCCCCTAGAAAGACTAGCACCAGCGGCGAGATATAGCCGCAACCTGCGGGTGGTGTCACATATAAATTACAAGTATCCCCAGATTCAGTTATCCCTGCCCAGAATGAACCCTCCATGTAAGATCCCTATCCCTAAGAGAGAGAGACACTCATACCGAACTTTTAATGACACCGCCAGGGTCACGGAGTTGGGTTTCGGTCCCTATGATCCCCGTGATGAAGCCTCAAGAAAGCCCGATTCCGAGTATCCTAAGGCCCTAGAGGGGCGTGTCATAAACTCTTTGGAAGTGGCTTTTAAGCAATGGAACACATTCAGAAGCCCCTCTCTGCCCATCCATGGATTCAGAGTGATATTAGTTCTCCTTGCCTCATTGGTTGCGTCTAGTCATGAATCAGGAATGGCATTAAAGTTGTCAAATAACAACAGAGCACCAGGTGCTCCTAAATTAGTTCCATAAGCCTCGAAAGAAAGGAAATCTGTGCTTTGTTGGGGGTGTATAGGTTGACTAAGGTGTATAATACTCCTTTGATCCTGCAAATGTGAATAATAAATCTACCTTCCTGGTCCGGGATGTGAGGCACCACCTCAATCTGCAGGAAGTCTCTAATAATGAAAGCAAATCCTGCCTTCTTTTTGGCATTGGACGCCAAGATCACTCTGGAATAGTACTTATTCTCCTTCCTTGGGGAGGGTCCATTAGATAACACAAGCCAACAAGTAATTTTCATCAGAAACAATTTTATGTCATTCTTATAGTATTTTTGGTGCTGAATTCAGATCTGTGTTCATTTCTTCTCCATCACGTACAGTTTTCAAGACATGGCTACTTGAATATTTCATTTATGCAATAATATCAACAACTGCATTTATGTTTAGTCTTTCAGATTCTGTTAAAACCACAAAGTATTCACTGATCTCAGGGAGACCAGCCCAAGAAAACACTGCGGGCAGCTGGCTAAAGCGCTCAACACAGTGAATTCCTAGGCGCATTGCCTCCTGGGAATTATGAATATGCAAATAAGTCTGTGGAGCCTCGGTTAGGAGTCTCAAACACAGGACTAGCCAGATATCCTTCCAGGGAAGGACCCAGTCAAGGGGTGGCTCCTTGCGGAGAACACCATAACCACCATGTTAAGTGGCCCTTTTAGTCAATATCCAGCTCTTTTACAAGCTTAGAGATATGACAAGGGAACACCAAGACCAGGTATCCATCCACAGACAGCTGTTTCGGGGTGTTGCCCCTCATCAGTGTGGAGTAGGATTCGGGCTAGGTGGGAGCAATGCCTAGTAGACCAACATCACAAAGCATTCACTGATCTCAGGGAGACCAGTCCAAGAAAACACTGCGGGCAGCTGGCTAAAGCGCTCAACACAGTGAATTCCTAGGCGCATTGTCTCCTGGGAATTATGAATATGTGTTTGAGACTCCTAACCGAGGCTCCACAGACTTATTTGCATATTCAGATTCTGTTAAAACAGGTTCTTTATTTTAATGAAATAAGTTCTTTATTTCGTTAAATTATAGAACAGCCTTATTTTATTCCATTAGCTTTATTTTATTCTTCTCCATTGAACAGTGTCACCATGCCGAGAAATTGTTTAAATCATCCGGACAGTTTCCGCTATGTGTGCGGTTCATTCAAGTTGTATTGTGAAAACTTTCTTGGTAACCACAGGTCTCCAGCATATAAAGAAGGAGTTCAGAACCTGCTTGACCCATACGAAAAACTGGGTTGTAACATGTCCCTGAAAATTCACTTTTTGAACTCCCATCTTGACTTTTTTCTTGAAAATCTTGGCATGGTGAGCGATGAGCAGGGAGAACACTTTCACCAGGATATTCAGGTGATGGAGCGGCGCTACCCAGGGGCGGACTGGCCCAGGTGACAGGGTGGCATTTGCCCCCCATGGCGGTGGTTTAGTCCTAGTTTAGGGCCGCCAAGACAGTGAGAGCGGCCACGTGGCGTATCCGTGGGACCCGGGACTGGAACGGAGGCAGCAGCCAGCCAGTAGGTGAGGCAAGGAGCCCCAGCTGAACCCCCCCCGCTCCTCACTTGGCCCCAGTAGCACCCCCCACCCCCTGGTCCTAACTTGGCCCCTAGCTGAACAAAGTGGACTGCTGCCCAGAGCAAGTTCAGCCAGCCAGCCCCTGGCGCTACCAGGGGTTCTGGAATGCAACATGTTGGCAGACTACTGCTGGATGTTATACTGCGACACTTCTGAAATCGTATGTTTAAGAAAATCATCCACCAAACATTTTTGATTAACATGGCTTAGACCTAGCCTACTTACTAAAATTAGAACTTACAAGAAGAACGTTGCACATGTACATTTTATATTTAATTAATTACATTCCAACTATAATAATTAATTAGATTTCAGGACACGGATATGATGCGAGTATGTGCAAACTTGTAGTAATATGCTGTAATTTATAATTCATCGTAAAAAAATGTGATGGAGCAGAAATAAAAATAAAAAATTTGAAATCAGCATGAAAAATTGATTTAAACTGTGGTCTTCTCATCTCTGATGATTACAAAAAGGCCATGTTCACACACATGCGTTTTTTTGGGCATCTCTGCGTTTTTTGGTCTGCTAAAAAAAACGCAGGTGCGTTAACGCAGGGTGCATTTGAGTGTACATGCGTTTTTGAGCTCCACTTGCGTTTTTTTTCAACAGTCCAAAAAACGCTGCATGCAGCGTTTTTGGGTGCTGGAAAAAAACGCAAGGGTGGTTTCCCAAAAACGCATGTGTTTTTTTAACATGGGGCCCTATGGGAAACGCATGCGTTAACGCTAGCGCATGCGTTAACGGTAGCGTTTTTGGAAACGGGTCAGCAACTACTGGAAAAAAAAAAATTCCGACAGCACCCCTCCCCCCTTGGTCAACAAGAAAACAAGAAAAAAAAATGTCAACAGCACCCACCCCCCTCCCCTCCCCTTGGTCGACAGGAAAACATTAAAAAAAAATTCCACCTGGTTAACAAACAATTTTTTTTCCATGCGTTTTTGGTTATTTGGTGAAAAAGTGACTAAGTCCAAAAACGTTTTTAAAGCTTTCAAACACACAAGGATCATTTTTTGGCACTCTTAAAAAAACGCATGTCCTTTTAGGAGTGCTTAAAAAAACGCAAATTGTGTGTGAACAATGCCAAAGTTAAATTTTTTTGGCTTGTATAATTTTGTCTCTTGAATCCCAGCTTTGTCTATCCCAAGTTTGTGCAGTAGATCACCCTGTGTGAACAGCACTCTCTTTGCTAAGAACCATGGAAGCCTACTATAGATCTGTAATAGATCTATAATAAATGGCTCAGTGCTCATAGCCTAAAGGTACCGTCACACGCAACGATATGGCTTCCATATCGCTGGCGATTTGACGTGAGCGCGCATGTTGCAGCCACTTTTTTTCACACCGCTGTGGAGCTGTCACACGTAGCGATTTCGCGGGCGATCTCTGGCGATCCTGCGTTCCGGAAATCGCCTGGCACAGACAGGAAGCAATTACCCTTTCCCACATCGCTGCGTCATATGCCTCCACCTCATCAGCGATGTGGGCATAGAGTGTGAGTACAGCGAGGAGACAGGTGTGCCAACACAACTGCGTTACCATTGGTCAGCCTTATCAGGACGTCTGCCCACTACATGAGACATTTGCCCTTTCTACTAGCTCGCTACTGCACACTCGTGTCATGTGTTGCGGCTTCCAAAGGGCACTTTGGCGTCGCCAAAGTGCCTCACAGGACGGCTCGTGTGTAGCTCTGTGGATTACACTATGAATGACTATGTATGCATCTGTTGTTTACGTAGGTAAGCAGAAAAAACACTCTGGACATATGTGGCTGGATTGTGTGTGGCCCTGGCTGAACTATGTGTGTGCACACATGTGTGTGTGCGGATACTGATGACTACCTCCATTCTCAACAAACACAATACAAATATTCATGTGTGTGGACACATACCCATGTGTAAATCCATATACGGTAATATGGACATGGAGACCCAGTCTGAGCATACAGTGTGGGCCAAAGGCCTGGACGTGTGTACTGGACATTAGCAGACAATGCTGCAGGGACCCATAATGACCATTATGGTCTTACATACCTCTGTGCACAGCTTAATGCTATGTGCAACTGCCCTGTAGTTAAAAGTAAAGACAGACACAGGTAGTTCTGATCAGAATTTTTTTTTATTCGTGCACACAAAAAAAATTCAAGAACATACCAAATAAAAACACAAGTGTTCACATCACACAAATAATACAAATGTGAGCTCAAGCAATGGCCATAAGAAAAATAATAAAGGTAAATTAAACACATAAATTACATTTAAATGCCAACCAAAAAAAAAAAAACAACAACAACCCTCCTCCTGGTGCAGCCACAATGGTGACTACACCCTTCTCTTGGTGGTGGTGCCTGACATCCCCAGCCACCCTACACCTGTTGTCGCTGCCAGGCCACTGCCCCAGGGCCATTGAAGTAGGAGCAGTAGCTGTCCCTGCTGCTCCTGGCATCCTGCGGACTCCGACCCTGGCTCAGCGTCTGGAGTGGCGCCAGACCTGGGTCGGTTGCACGCCACGCCCCAGGACTGACTTCCCCTGTTGTGGAGTCCACTGAATCCACATAACTTGCCGGCGTGTAAGATGCAGTATTCCTACGACGCAGGAAGTTATGCAGCACACAGCAGGCCAGCACTACTATATCTATAGATTCCAGTTTCATATTCAAAGGCGTATGAAACACGCGGAATCTTTTGGCCATGATCCCAAATGCATTTTCAACCACACGGCGAGCCCGGGATAGCCGGTGATTGAAAATGTGCTGCTCAGAAGCAACAGTCCTCTGGGGATATGGCTGAAGTAGGTGAGCATGAAGTGGAAAGGCTTCATCCCCCACAAATGCAAGTTTGAGATGACCGGTTGTGTCATCATTTGAGGGCAAGTTTAGAGCACCTCTCCTCAGCTGTTGCCCAAAGGAGCTGTATCCAAACACACCTCCATCTGAGACATGGCTGTTCATGCCAACATCCACGTAGAAGAACTCCTAGTGAGCATCCACAAGGGCCATGAGGATCACACTAAAATAACCTTTATAGTTGTAAAAAAAGGACCCGCTGTTGGGGGTTGAGTGATCCTCATGTGCTTACCATCCAATGCCCCACCGCAGTTTGGAAATTACCAGCGATCAGCAAAACCACTGCCAACGTGTATCCATTCTGTGGTGGTGGTTGGGAACCGCAAAATGGATGGCACCAGGCACCTCAGGATGGCCTCACACGTCTCGGGTATGATGCGGCTCAACAGTGGCCGCGACACAGCTGCAGAGTATTGCAGGTCCGTCATCGATCGACCTGTTGCCAGGAACCTCAAAGTTACAGCCAACCACTCCTCAGGTGGCACAGCTCTACGTATCACAGTATCCTCACGGGCTATCCATGGCCGAATGCCGTCCAATAGGAACTTGAATGAGTCCTTGGACATATCGAGATAGTTCCTAAAGTCATGCGGACTCCTGTCCTCCAGCTGATGGACCTGGCGCATGTGGCTCAGGTTGTCTCTTTGCAAAAGCCACTCCCGAGACCACACACGGCGTGGTCTGCGAGCAATCTCTCAGTTCTCTCCTCCAGCCACAAGTCCTCATCCACCAAGGCAGGAGCCATGAGAAGCCTCTGTTCAGTATCCATGATGAGCAGATGAACCAACCCCTGGGGAACAGGAAGAACACAATTGTAACTTATAAATGACATGTCACAACTCAGCCAAAGCCTACAGTATTTGCTTGCCTACAGACATGCTACACATAGAAGTACCAAAAACAAGGTTCTGATGCAGAGGCCACCCCTCTGAAATATCCACCATTCAGACAACATACAATAACATTGTTTTCCCAACATACACACACAAAGAATATGTGGACAACCAACACATTCCCCATTAACTACATGACCATCCCAAATATACATTTTCACTGATAACAAGAACATATTGTAGACCATCATGTGTAAAAATGACATTACAAAATTCATCAAACCAAATAATATGGCCCGTACATGTACATTTGTAGGACACACCACCCAAAACCATATTGGCAGCACGTACAACATGCATGGGGTATGAACATAGCCATGTCAAGGGAACATCACACACTGCTGAAATCACCATTACCAAACTACATCCCTGTTGAGTGTCCATGCCGCATATTGGCCCTCACACATTCACAATACTGCAAACACATTCAAGGTGTCCCCATCACCACAACACATCCCTTTTGTGTGTGGAAGTCAGGACACATTCCTCATCACTGTATATGTTGGGCACACACCATCAGTGATCCAACTTGTGTACACATTACACAATTAAAATTACAACATATAAGCACAATGAGTAGGGGACATCCCCCATTGTCTAACCATGCCTACACTTTGTGGAAGAAAGCACAACAAGGTCACACATCCGGAGTCTGGCCTGCACACACCTGGAGGTGTATTTGTGCTGACCAACACACTAGACATGTATGTTACTTAAAAAGCCTCACAACAAAAACCACTCAACCATCGTAGAAGGGACGTAAGAAGCGTGCTACTTGCCCAATGACTAAAGCCAGCTAGCTTGAGCACGCACTGGCGTAACTGCTTTTTATATGCTACTAGAAAAAGGCCCGATGCTATAGCATCGGGAGTGCGGTGAAATGAATTGTGTGTATCCTTAGTCGTGCTAACAGGAGCAGTAAACATGTGTGACACTATTTGCGCTTTTGAAAATACCTGTTGTATCTAATGTGTTTGAATTTGGGTATTCTATATGTAGCTTGATTTGAGTAATTTTAAACACGTGCATTGTCTTTTGTTAGTTGTGTGCTGTATTTAGGTAAGTAGTGTGGTGTTTGTTGGCCGATATGTATTATGTGTTGTATCTTGTGTTTGCAGTGTGTGTGTCTTTACACGACACAGTGTGTTGTAATCGAATGTGACTGTAAATGATTGTGGTATAGTGTTTTGTGTTTGGCTGCGTGGGTAGCACAGTGTTCAGGCGGCTCTGTGGGTAGCAAAGTATACAGGCGGCTTCGTGGGTAGCAGAGTATACAGGCGGCTCTGTGAGTAGCAGAGTATACAGGCGGCTCTGTGGATAGCAGAGTATACAGGCGGCTGTGTGGTTAGCAGAGTATACAGGCGGCTCTGTGGGTAGCAGAGTATACAGGCGGCTCTGTGGGTAGCAGAGTATACAGGCGGCTCTGTGGGTAGCACAGTATACAGGCAGCTCTGTGGTTAGCAGATTGTACAGGCGGCTCTGTGGGTAGCACAGTGTACAGGCGGCTCTGTGGTTAGCAGATTATACAGGCGGCTCTGTGGGTAGCACAGTATACAGGCGGCTCTGTGGTTAGCAGATTGTACAGGCGGCTCTGTGGGTAGCACAGTGTACAGGCGGCTCTGTGGTTAGCAGATTATACAGGCGGCTCTGTGGGTAGCAGAGTATACAGGCGGCTCTGTGGAAAGCAGAGTATACAGGCGGCTCTGTGGGTCACAGAGTATACAGGCGGCTCTGTGGGTAGCAGAGTATACAGGCGGCTCTGTGGGTAGCAGAGTATACAGGCGGCTCTGTGGGTAGCAGAGTATACAGGCGGCTCTGTGGGTAGCAGAGTATACAGGCGGCTCTGTGGGTAGCAGAGTATACAGGCGGCTCTGTGGGTAGCAAAGTATACAGGCGGCTCTGTGGGTAGCAGAGTATACAGGCGGCTCTGTGGGTAGCAGAGTATACAGGAGGCTCTGTCGGTAGCAGAGTATACAGGCGGCTGTGTGGGTAGCAGAGTATACAGGCGGCTCTGTGGGTAGCAGATTATACAGGCGGCTCTGTGGGTAGCAGAGTATACAGGCGGCTCTGTAGGTAGCAGAGTATACAGGCGGCTGTGTGGGTAGCAGAGTATACAGGCGGCAGTGTGGGTAGCAGAGTATACAGGCGGCTTTGTGGGTAGCAGAGTATACAGGCTGCTCTGTGGGTAGCAGAGTATACAGGCGGCTCTGTGGGTAGCAGAGTATACAGGCGGCTCTGTGGGTAGCCGAGTATACAGGTGGTTCTGTGGGTAGCCAAGGATACAGGCGGCTCTGTGGGTAGCAGAGTATACAGGTGGCTCTGAGGGTAGCCGAGTATACAGGCGGTTCTGTGGGTAGCCGAGTATACAGGCGGCTCTGTGGGTAGCCGAGTATAGAGACGGCTCTGTGTGTCGCCGTGCAGTGGGGCTGGACTCTCCATGCAGTGGGGCTGGTTGATACTGGGCATGCGCGGAGTGTGTTAGGCGCGTCTTCCAGCGCATGCGTGCGCGCTGGGTCACATTCGGCAGGTAACACGGCGCTAGCGATGGCGCATGTGCGCAATCACTCGCGTCACCTGTGCGCGAGGCGCTGTTGATCGAGCGCTCGTGTCGCCAGTAATAGCGGCGGAGGATCAGAATTGAGGACACATAGTACTGTGGTGGACCACACACAATGGGACATTTAAGGTCAAAAACAGATGTGGAGTGGGGCGTGTGGCATTTGCAAATGACGGGCTCTGGACATCCTGCATTCACAACACATCAGGGAAGGCTCTTGGACATGATGAGTATGCAATAGTCTGCTTCGTGGCGTCATATTTTGACCATGAGACACAAAGGCTGGGGTATAATGAAATTGTATAGATGCATTGCTAAAAATAATTTAAATTATGTGACCTATGTGTAGGGCCATGCCTTGTGGTCACACATGAACATTATGGCCACGGATCTGGGCTTAGGGTCATGATGTGTTGCATTTGACAAGGGAGATGTATTGTACAGGAGGGCCAGGGTGTACAGTGACCAGGTTTGGGTATGAGCCACTGCAATGCTTGTTTTGGGCCTTGAATGGGGGTATATATGTATGTGTGTGGGCTGCTGTTCACAGTTGGGTATGCTGTGGTATAGTGGGCAGGAGATGTATAGGGAAGGAGGTGTTGTATGTACATGATGTGGGATGAATTGTTCTAGTACTGATGTTTCTTTTTCTCACTTTTGCAGGGGCTGGTAGGTGAAATGATGTTCGACCCTGATGGAGATGCTATTGTGGCTGCTGCCTTGGTGGAAGAGCAATTGTGGCTGGAGGCTAGATATGAGACGTTGCGGGCTGGCAGACCACAGCGTATGTGGGCTCAGGATTGGCTTCGCCACCGGGACACCCGGAGCCACATGCAGCTGTTGCCTGAGCTGGAGGATCGTAGTCCGCATGATTTCAATAACTACCTCCGTATGTCCGAGGACTCTTTCACATTCCTGTTGGAATGCATACGGCCATTGATAGCCCGTCAGGACACTGTGATGCGTCAAGCTGTGCCACCTGAGGAGCGTTTGGCAGTAACTTTGCGGTTCCTGGCTACTGGTTGGCCAAGGACCGACCTGCAATATATTTCACGTGTATCACTATCCCTGCTGAGCCGCCTTATCCCCGAGACGTGTGAGGCCATATGGAGTAGTCTGCTGCCATCCTATATGCAGTTCCCACAAATACCCGCTCAATGGATGGATGTAGCCAGAGGTTTTGAGGACCGCTGGCAATTCCCAAACTGCGGCGGAGCATTGGATGGTAAGCACGTGAGGATCACTAAACCCCCAAACTCGGGGTCTTTGTATTACAATTACAAAGGATATTTTAGTATTGTCCTCAAAACCCTGGTGGATGCGAACTATGAGTTCTTCTACATGGATGTTGGAGTGAAAGGGTGTATCTCAGATGAGGGTGTGTTCGCACACTGTTCCTTGGCACAAGACCCAAGGACAGGTGGGCTGAACTTGCCCTCAAATAAAGAGACAACCCATCATTTAAACTTTGCGTTTGTGGGGGATGAAGCCTTCCCACTTCAGGCTCACCTACTACGGCCATATCCCCAGAGGACCCTTACTTCTGAGCTGCGCCTTTTCAATTACCGGCTATCCAGGGCCCGCCGTGTGGTTGAAAATGCGTTCGGGATCATGGCCAATACATTCCGGGTTTTTAATACATGTCTGCATATGAAACTGAAATCTATTGATGTGGTAGTGCTGGCCTGCTGTGTGCTGCATAACTTCCTGCGTCGTAGGGATCGGTCATCATACACGCCGGCAAGTTATGTGGATTCCGTGGACCCCACAACAGGGGAGGTCCGTCCGGGGAATTGGCGTGCTACCGACCATGGTGTGGCGCCACTCCAGCCGATGAGCCAGGGTCGGACTCAGCAGGGGGCCAGGAACAGTAGAGACGCATACTGCTCCTATTTTAATGGCCCTGGGGCAGTGGCCTGGCAGCACCAGCAGGTGTAGGGTGGCTGGTGCTGTGAGGCTTAAACATGATGAGAAGGGTGGAGTCATCTGGGTGGCTGCACCATGAGGATTTTGGTTGGCTTTTTGTGTGTGCACATTCTTTAGTTAATTAGTTAGGTTTTTTTGCACATTTCTAACTTTTACATGTTTATTGTTTGCCATTACATCTCATCATGTTGCATTTCTTTGTGTGATGTTAACACTTGTTTTGTGTTATTTTATGTGTGTTGTTGTCCTTATTTTTTTTTGTGCACAAAAATATAAATTGAAAATAATTGGATCCAAACAACTACCTGTGTGTGTCGTTACTTTGGGATACAGGGCAGTTGCACATAGCTTTATGCTGTACAATGAGTTGTGTGTTAATATAAGGTAGACAGGTTCAGCCCTTTGGGCCACAGTGTACAGTCATGGCCAAAAGTTTTGAGAATGATACAAATATTAATTTTTACAAAGTCTATTGCTTCAGTTTTTCTAATGGCAATTTGCATATACTCCAGAATGTCATAAAGAGTGAACAGCTTAACAGCAATTACTTGCAAAGTCAATATTTGCCTACAAAATAAACTTTAACCCCCAAAACACATTTCAACATCATTGCAGTCCTGCCTTAAAAGGAGCAGCTAACATCGTTTTAGTGATTGTTCCATTAACACAGGTGTGGGTGTTGATGAGGACAGGGCTGGCGATCAATCAGTCATGATTAAGTAAGAATGACACCACTGGACACTTTAAAAGGAGGCTGGTGCTTGGTATCATTGTTTCTCTTCAGTTAACCATGGTTATCTCTAAAGAAACACGTGCAGCCATCATTGCACTGCACAAAAATGGCCTAACAGGGAAGAGTATCGCAGCTAGAAAGATTGCACCTCAGTCATCAATCTATCGCATCATCAAGAACTTCAAGGAGAGAGCTTCCATTGTTGTCAAAAAGGTTCCAGGGTGCCCAAGAAAGACCAGCAAGCGCCAGGACCGTATCTTAAAACTGTTTCAGCTGTGGGATCGGAGTACCAGCAGTGACAAGCTTGCTCAGGAATGGCAGCAGGCTGGTGTGAGTGCTTCTGCACGCACTGTGAGGCGGAGACTCTTTGAGCAAGGCCTGGTTTCAAGGAGGGCAGCAAAAAAGTCACTTCGCTCCAGAAAAAACATCAGGGACCGACTGATATTCTGCAAAAGGCTGCAAAAGGTACAGGGAGTGGACTGCTGAGGACTGGGGTAAAGTCATTTTCTCTGATGAATCCCCTTTTCGATTGTTTGGGACATCTGGAAAACAACTTATTTGAAGAAGAAGAGGCGAGCGCTACCACCAGTCTTGTCTCATGCCAACTGTAAAGCATCCTGAAACCATTCATGTGTGAGGTTGCTTCTCAGCCAAGGGAATCGGCTCACTCACAGTCTTGCCTAAAAACACAGTCATGAATAAAGAATGGTACCAGAATGTCCTCCAAGAGCAACTTCTCCCAACCGTCCAAGAGCAGTTTGGTGCCCAACAATGCCTTTTCCAGCATGATGGAGCACCTTGCCATAAAGCAAAGGTGATAACTAAATGGCTCAGGGAACAAAACATAGAGATTTTGGGTCCATGGCCTGGAAACTCCCCAGATCTTAATCCCATTGAGAACTTGTGGTCAATCATCAAGAGACTGGTGGACAAACAAAAACCAACAAATTCTGGCAAAATGCAAGCATTGATTATGCAAGAATGGATTTGGTCAGAAGTTGATTGAAAGAATTGCAGAGGTCCTGAAGCAGAAGGATCAACACTGCAAATATTGACTTGCTTTATTAACTCATTCTAACTGTCAATATAACCTTTTGGTACTCATAATATGATTGCAATAATATTTCTGTATGTGATATAAATATCAGACAAACACAAATAAAAACCAGAGGGCAGCAGATCATGTGAAAATATAATTTTGGTGTAATTCTCAAAATGTTCGGCCATGACTGTATGGTGCAACTGTGTGTACATATCAATGTGTTGTGGCCACAGGGGCACATGTCCACACACATTCAGTAAGCAATGGTGTTTGTGGGGTATGTAGGTACAGTACTTTACATTCAAACATGTGTACAGACACATAGTTCAAGGGTGCTATGGCAGCTGTGCCATGGCATTGAGCAATGTAGCCACATATGGGCAAAGTATTGTGTGTATGTTCCCACCTTCAGCTACAGACGCACACATAGAAAACCATTGTGTAGTGTAAGCCACTGTCCTGCTCCAAACCGCTCCTGTGCGACACTTTAGCAACTCGAAAGTGTTTCACAGCAGCCAGTTGTCACGACACGAGCGTGTCATCTTTTAACATTTCGCGACAATGGCGTCACGTATTAGCCAGTCTTCCAGCGCAGGCTGGCCAATCAGGACGCGATTGCGTTGTCTAATGAGCGAGTTAGGGGCGCGGTGTAATACAATTTGGCACGCCTATGTTTTTGCCGCGCTGAACAGGTACGCCCACATTCCTTTGCGGCGTGTGAAGCAGCCATAGGAGTTTACTGGATGTTTCCCGCTGTTGGTGTGGCAACTTCCGGGGAGACACCTCGCCTTAGGTTGAGGGTGAAATTGCGGGGTCTAAAAGCGCCTTCGGCGTTCTGAGGCAACCATGAAAGACATGCACACGCACGTTAGATTGCCTCCTATCGCTGCCAAAAGTGGCGGCATGTAAAGGTACCCTAACAGGGCCTTTACTGTGGTCTGCCTGTGGAAACAGAATATTAAACAACCTTCAATTAATGGTAAAGGTTTACCGATCAGTGGTGGTATCCTGCCGCAAGTTAGTCTGCCCTTTCACTTTAGCGTTTTTCGCTGATTGCGGCAGATCCAGCAGATTTACAGCATCTGCTGCCTAACGGTCGCACTTGCGGCAAGCCCCATGCATTGTTTATGGGGCTTGTGGCAGGTGCGGCAAGTGCAGTATTGTCGCTATCCGTCACTTGTGGCAGTTGCAGCCGGGCAAAAGAAATGCTGCTGTTTTTTTCACAGCCGCAACTGTTGGATCACGGCAGCTCCGCACTTGACGCACCTGTCACAAGCCCCATAGACAATGCATGGGCTTGCCGCAAGTGTGCCGCAAGGGCGACCATTAGGCAGCAGATGCAGTGAATCAGTGAGAAACGCTGATGTGAAAGGGGTCTTAACTGACCCTTAATCTTGAAAGCCCTGACAGTGAGTCATAAACGCAGCCAGCGCCGGACTGGGGTGTCTGGGCCCACCAGGAAAATTGACTTCAGGGGCCCACCCACACGGGCCCACCCATTCTTCAGCTATATGCAAATACCTGTTATGCGTTATACCTATTATAGTGTAGCGTGGACAGCGTTGACTGTAAAACACAGGCGGCTCCTGCACACCACTGTGCGCTCACCATTACTGCAATGTATCATAGCTGTAGTTTGCATTCATTTGGATTTTTTGGTGAAAACAAGTTATCAGCGATGCACAGGCAGGGGCTGGCTGGCAGATCTTACCCTGGGGGGTAGTTAACTTTTTCTAGCCAGTGGCCAACTGAAGAGCGGGGGGATGGGTGCTACCACTACAGAGGCCAACTGAAGAGCATGTGGGTGCTGGCGCTGCTTCACTAGCCTGCCAGCTGCCTGCTGCCGCCGCGCCAATCCCAGGTCACAGTTAGCCTCCACGCTGACGCCCGCGTCCTGCCTCCTGCGTCCCGGGTCCCGCTCTCACTGAGGGGGCGGCTCTAAACTAGGACTAAATCACCGGCCTGGGGGGCAAATGCCTCCCTGCCACCTGGGCCAGTCCGCCCCTGTGCACAGGTTAGGAAGGTGATCACTTATTTATTGGTGCAATCCGCACCATCAGAAGAATGTGGTGCTTTGAGTATTTGGTGAGTTTTGTACCTCAGTATTTGTAAAGCTGACTTAACACCACGTTGTGATCAGGTCCGGGGCTGTCCGATGTGAATCAGACAGCCCCGGACCCAATTTTGACATACTGCAGCCCTATGGTGCTGAACAGGGCCGGATGGCAGCTATTTGCCATCCGGATTTGTCCCTGTCTGCCAGCATCAGGCTGCAAACGATTTTTGCCCCGGACACAAAAACGGAGCTTGCATCATTTTTGTGTCCGGGGCGAAAAATTTAAGCAAACCAGATCCTACCGGATTCTCCCGGTTCCAGCACGATCCGGCACCCCCCAACATGATCCGGCACCCCCTAACATGAGAGTCTATGGGGCGCCGGATCGTGCCGGACCTGACAGAGAGTCTGCCAGGTTCCCGGACGCCGGCTGCTGCACTTCAGCGTGAGCTCCGCTGACCTTCAGCCCCAGGAGCTGTCCCCTGTGAAGAGGTTCAGCACCATTTCAGTAGGGGACAGCTCCTGAAGCTGCGCTCTGCAGAATCTGACTACAAACAGGACAGGAGGGCATATTAACCCTCCGCTTCTATTTGTCCGGACCTGTCAGGCTGTGTCCGGTGCCTCCTGCAAAGCACCGGACACAGCCTGACAGGGGTAAAAACGTGGTGTGAAGCCGGCCTAAGACAAAACCAGGAGTAAAGCAAGCAGAGGTAATCCTGGATTTGTCTTATAAATACTGAAGTCACTAAATGCTTAACTTTCTTTCTCTGGCAAACCTCTGCATCTCAGCTGCTGTGTCACAGGACAGGGAGGGGTTAAACATCTAAGTATTTAATATCTATTGAAAATAAAATAGTTACCACTTATTGATATCAGATAAAACAAATGACCGACCAAAATTCACTCTACCAAGACCAATGTTACCAGATAGAAGTCAGAAATACCACCACACCTTGACCAGATCACATACTACCACAACATAGCGCCCAAATAATGCCACATACCAGATAAATACCGCCACACCATGCCGAAAGCACATAATACCACCACATAGTGATCAAATACTACCACATACAAGGTATAAAAAGGTATAAATACTGCCACACCATGAGATCTCATATTACCACCACATAGTGACCAAATGATACCATATACAGGGGACAAATACCGTCATGTCATGACCAAAGCACATAATGCCACGGTCCACCACATATAATACTAAATTAACAGAAATGTAAAAAAGCTCTGTATATTGGGTCAGTGTACAGGTAATACAGTGATCACCAGTGACATTATACACAGGAGTTCAGTATATACTGTCAAAGTACAGGAAATGCAATTGATCACCATTGACATTATACGCATGAACTCTGTATATAGTGTCAGTGTGTGTGTATAGGTAATACATGTAGCTTCTCCCCCCACGTTCAATGTAGCTTCTCCTCTCTATCCATCCATGTTCCTTCTCCCTCTATTCCCCATCCATCCATGTAACTTTTCCCCCCATCCACCAAAACATCCATGCACCTTCTCCCCATCCATCCATCCTGTTCTCCCCCCTTTTCCATGCCGCCCCCCCATCCATCCCATTCTGCCCCCTCTTTCAGGTCGCCAGATCCATCCACCATTCATCCATTCCACTCTGTCCCCCCGGCTGCTATCTTCGGCTGTAACAGCGCCTTACCTGCCTCCACACTCCTGATCCTGGCAGCTTCTTCCTCTGCGGCTCCCGGTCTCCCGCTTGCCGGCACCAGGCAGCTTCTTCCTCTGTGGCTCCCAGTCTCAGGCACCCGGCAGCTTCTTCCTCTGCGGCTGCCGGTCTCTGGCACCAGGTACCCGGCAGCTTAGTCCTCTGAAGCTCCCAGTCCCTGGCACCCGTCAGAACCAGGCACCCGGCAGCACCAGGCACAACCAGGGGCCCGGCACCACGGAGCTCGGCAGCACCAGGCACCCTGGGGGCCCGGCAGCACCAGGCACCCTGGGGGCCCGGCAGCACCAGGCACCCTGGGGGCCCGGCAGCACCAGGCACCCTGGGGGCCCGGCAGCACCAGGCACCCTGGGGGCCCGGCAGCACAAGATACCTGGGGGCTCGGCAGCACAAGGCACCACCATGGGCCCTGGCAGCCCGGCCCCACTATGAGCCTGGCAGCACCAGGCACCCAGGGGGCCCGGCAGCACCAAGCACCCAGGGGGCCCAGCACCAGCAGGGGAGCCCAGCACCAGCAGGGAGGCCCAGCACGGGGGCCCAGCAACACCAGGGGGACCCAGCACCACCAGGGGGACCCAGCACGGGGGCCCAGCAACACCAGGAAGGCCCAGCAACACCAGGGGGGCCCAACAACACCAGGGGGGGCCAGCACCAGCAGGGAGGCCCAGCACGGGGGCCCAGCACCAGCAGGGGAGCCCAGCACCAGCAGGGAGGCCCAGCACGGGGGCCCAGCAACACCAGGGGGACAAGCAACACCAGGGGGACCCAGCACCAGCAGGGGGACCCAGCACCAGCAGGGGGCCCAGCACCACCAGGGGGGCCCAGTAGGGGGGCCCAGCACCACCAGGGGGGT
The DNA here is from genome assembly GCA_033576535.1 of Allobates femoralis. NCBI lineage: Eukaryota > Metazoa > Chordata > Amphibia > Anura > Aromobatidae > Allobates > Allobates femoralis. The sequence goes on from JARQOC010000009.1 coordinate 141,040,803, forward strand.
CCAGCACCAGCAGGGGGACCCAGTAGGGGGGCCCAGCACCAGCACGGGGGACCAGCACCACCAGGGGGACCCAGCACAGGGGCCCAGCAACACCAGGGGGGCCCAGCAACACCAGGGGGGCCCAGCAACACCAGGGGGGCCCAGCAACACCAGGGGGGCCCAGCACCAGCAGGGAGGCCCAGCACGGGGGCCCAGCACCAGCAGGGGAGCCCAGCACCAGCAGGGAGGCCCAGCACAGGGGCCCAGCAACACCAGGGGGGCCCAGCAACACCAGGGGGGCCCAGCAACACCAGGGGGGCCCAGCACGGGGGCCCAGCAACACCAGGAAGGCCCAGCAACACCAGGGGGGCCCAACAACACCAGGGGGGGCCAGCACCAGCAGGGAGGCCCAGCACGGGGGCCCAGCACCAGCAGGGGAGCCCAGCACCAGCAGGGAGGCCCAGAACAGGGGCCCAGCAACACCAGGGGGGCCCAGCAACACCAAGGGGGCCCAGCAACACCAGGGGGGCCCAGCAACACCAGGGGGGCCCAGCACCAGCAGGGGGACCCAGCGCGGGGGCCCAGCACCACCAGGGGGGCCCAGCACCACCAGGGGGGCCCAGTAGGGGGGCCCAGCACCAGCACGGGGGCCCAGTAGGGGGGCCCAGCACCACCAGGGGGGCCCAGCACCAGCAGGGGGACCCAGTAGGGGGGCCCAGCACCAGAACGGGGGCCCAGTAGGGGGGCCCAGCACCACCAGGGGGACCCAGCACCACCAGGGGGACCCAGCAACACCAGGGGGGCCCAGCAACACCAGGGGGGCCCAGCACCACCAGTGGGGCCCAGCACGGGGGCCCAGCACCACCAGGGGGGCCCAGCACGGGGGCCCAGCACCACCAGGGGGGCCCAGCACGGGGGCCCAGCACCACCAGGGGGCCCAGCACGAGGGCCCAGCACCACCAGGGGGCCCAGCACCACCAGGGGGGCCCAGCACCATCAGGGGGACCCACCAGGGGGCCCAGCACCAGCAGAGGGGCCCAGCACCACCAGGGGGACCCAGCACCACCAGGGGGGCCAGCACCACCAGGAGGGCCCGGCATGGGGGCCTACCACCACCAGGGGGGCCCATCACGGGGGCCCCCCACCACCAGGGGGCCCTTTTGGGCCCCTGAGAGCTGCCCCCTCACCTTAGCCTCAGGGGCCCCTCAGAGCTGCCCCACACTCATCCTGGGGGGGGCCCTGAGCGCTGCCCCAACACTCTTTGGCCCCTGAGTGCCCCCCCACATGTCATACAAGGGGGCCCCTGACGGCTGCCCCCACACGCTATCCTCGGGGCCCCCTTACCGCTACCTCACTTAGTGCTGCCTCCCCCCGCTCTCCATTACCGGCAGGCTGATCGCACGCAGCCTGTCATGTAGTGTTATGCTGCACTGCAGCCGGCGATACAGGAAATAGAGCGCCGCGCCGGCTACAGCATAACACCACGTGACAGGCAGAGGCGGAGATCAGCGCCACTGCCCGCCGGTAATGGAGAGAGGGGGGAGGCAGCAGTAAGGGGGCCCCGAGGATAGCGTCTGGGGGCAGCGGTCAGGGGCCCCCTAGTATGACATATGGGGGCGCTCAGGGGACCAATGGGCCCCCCCTTTACGTCCGGGCTCCCCCTACAGCGCCCAGGGGGGGTATGGGGGCGGGGCTTTGTGGGCGTGGCCCAAATGTGCCGGGGCCCCCCGGGGGATCTCCCGATCTCCCGCCGGGCCAGTCCGCCCCTGAACGCAGCTAATTCCGGTCACTGCATGGATGGGCTGGAGATCAGCAGAAAAATCCTGTGGTCTATGTAATTAGCTAAAGGTAGTACAGAGGGTTTTCTCTAAGGGGGAAGTTTAATAGCCCATCTAGTTTTGCTCAAAACTCACAGTGTCATGGCAGCATCTGGCTCTGTTGTCACTTCAGATTCTGACACTCCACACTGAGGTTTCTCTCATACTTCTGAGCTCCACAGACTGGCTTGGGCATCGACCAGACTTGTTCTCAGTTGTGATCGAGCTAGCAAGAGTTAATCTCTGTATGACTCCTGATTACCTTTTAGATCACATGTTTTAGAAGACCTATCAGAGTTGCTCCCTGCCTTTTTAAGGTGGTGGAGTCTGTTTTCTCATGCCAACTATAGCTTCTATGTTGCTCCAGTGGTCCTTTCCTTGGTATTCCAATAATCTGGTATCAGTTGTGACTTGTTTGGTGAAAACTTCCTTTTTGTAATTTTACTCCTGCTTGTTTTCTCTCTTATTACTTATTCTATTCTCTCTGTGAGTGCATGCTGTGAGCTTGTGTGTTTGGTTTGCACCTGTCAGTCTGTATCTGTGGGTTCCTTAACTTCCGAGCTCCTGAGAAAGGAGAGTGGGAATCAGCGCAGGCCTGTATTGGAGAAGGGCCGGGGCAGAGACTCAGGCCTCTCCACCATCAGGAGTACCCCTGAGTTACGGATAGTTCAGGGGTCTCTAGATTGAGGGGTAGATCAGGAGCCCTGGTTTACATTTTCCCCGCAGTCCTTGTGATAGTTATTGAGACTACGTTTGGAGCCATACTATAACAACACACCACAGCTCCCGGGATAACCGACAACAAGTACTGAATGCCAAAGGCTCCAACTGGAAAACCTTAAGGGGGTTCTCAAAGAATCTGCTAAAATAATCCCCACCACGAAATTCATCTGTAGCCTGTCCTATTCGTATTAAGACAGGTTGCAGTCTGAAGAAACACACGCACCTCATGAGTTGTCAGAGCAGGGCTGTGACAGGATAAGGAATTAATCTCACTCCTGATGTGGTGCCCCAGGGTCCAGTTGCCACAATAGCATTTTCCTCCCTCAGGGAACTATGTTGTGCTTGGAAGCAAGGGAAGGTACCCACACTAGGTGACCCACACACACACACAACACCTTCCCAACACCTGCGCAGAAGGGGGAGCTCGGAAACCCGATCACAAGGGGAGATCCCCTCCTATAAATTGCAAGCATCGCTTTTGTGTCCGGGAGAAAAATCCGAACACACCCGGATTCTCCCGGAGAGATGGAAACCGGATGGCAGATAGCTTCCATCTGACACCATACGGCTGCACAGGTTGATAATCGGGTCCGGGGCTGTCAGGATCACCCTGAACAGCCCCGGACCTGATCACACCATGGTGTGAAGCCGCCCTAAGTCCTGCACCCCCAATGGCCTACTCCCTCCACAGTTCAGAGATCGAGCTCTCCGGCTGCTAAAGGGCACCACCGTTAGCTAGGGCCAGCTGTTGTGAGGGTGCGGGGCTGCTAACACATGGAGGCGGTGCCCTCTTCCCTGGCCTCTGTGGGGGCCATCACAAGGACTTTAGAACCCTTTATCGCCGAGGCATGCGCCTCCAGTTGCAACAGCTAACCCGAAGGATGGCCATCCTGGCCAAAGCTGTGCAAGCCATCCAAGGATCCAGACCACCAGAGGGAATTTGCCAAGCCTCCAGCTCAGATGACGTCCTATGGATACGCCAGAGGAGGTATCCCGTCAGCCAAGGACGACACACCAACTGCTACGACGCTGCAGGACAACCCATCTGCCGCCGCTGCAACAAGGTGGGACACCTAGCAAGAGCCTGCACTTTAAGTGAGAAACCCCTGGGGCCGAGGGCCAAACCCCAGGAGTAAAGCCATCTATCCCGCCGCACTGGTGCAACAGATACGTGGGAGGACGGCCAGTCCTGCCTGTCGTGCTGGATCGGATCCCCATGAATGCTCTGCTGGACATCGTGTCCCAGGTGACGACGATACATTACATGCTTTATAAGTGCTATTGGGCGGACTCTGATATTGTTTACCGCCCAGATGACAGTTCCACCATATTTGCGAGCAACGGGCAGCCCGTGCCACAAGTAGGATTTAAAGAAGTGACTATTAAAGTGGGGCAGGTGGAGTTAAGTGAACAGGGTATGGTGGTTGTTGATGTTGACCGGTGAACACTAATGCTAACACTAGGTACAAATATTATTGAAAATTGTTTGAGCGATTATTGTGTTGTTGCAACAGATTGCAGAGACCGCCAACTTTGGGTAGCAGAGGGCCCTGCAGAAAGAAATCAAGACCCTTATGCAGAGACAGCAAGTGGAGCTGTCTGGAGGCAAAGTCGGCAGCATAAGAGTAAGTAACTCAACCCCCATTGCAATACCCCGCGGAGTGAAATGTTGATGTGGTGCAGGGCGGACATATACCTCAGAGGGCAGGATTACCAGGTGCTGGTGGAGCCCATGTATTCAGATAGTAGGCCCACCGTCCTGACAGCCAGAGATGTAGTTGATGTCCGCAAGGGAAGGGTACCAGTACGTATCCTAAATTGGGGGGAGGACGAGGCCAATCTACCATGTTTTGCTACCATAGCCAAGCCATATATGGTCAGTAACAATGCTATCACAGCTGCCGAGCCCTTGGAACCGCCAGAACAGGCAGAGGACAATGGCCCTGAAGGGAAGCTGGAGGACTGGTTCAAGATGCTGCATGTAGGCACAAGCTCCACCCCCTTATACCAGAAGTGTGGAATATACTGGGTGGTCCAACATGTCTTCAGCAAACACTCTTTAGACTTTGGGCATGCAAAAGGGATGTAGCACCACATACCAACACTGTAGCAAGCAGTAGATGGCATGGGGTAGTCTTGGGACACCCTTTTGTATACGGCCATGGGGAAAGTGAATATAGGTCTAGCCAAGGAGAAGAGTGGGCATTGTGCCATAAAGTTTAGTCTACCAAGATATAGGCAATCATTTTTTATCACTGTATATCCACAGATATATGGTATAAAGTCATGAATCAGTGCGGGGCTGCACACTTCCAGCCAGGTATTTTTTCACTCTGAAATACTGCAGTATTGTAGGGGAACTATGGTTAGAAAAGCTGACTAGGGACTATTGGATGTGACCTGACTAGTCCAGTGTTGCCCCCAGTCATCCTCACTTTGTGGTACTCTTTCTAGTTGTTGTGTAGTGTTTAGGGATAGTACAAAATACGGTAAATAAGGACTGTAGCAGGCTGTAACTAGCATAGGGTAGTCTTGGGACACCGCTTTGTATAGGCACATGGGGAAAGTGAGCTGAGGTCCAGCCAAGGAGAAGGGTGGGAAGTGTGCCATAAAATATAGTGTGCAAAGACAGAGGGAATCATTTTTATTACTGTATAACCCCAGATACACGATGTAAAGCCATGAATCAGTCGGGCTGCACACTTCCAGTTAAGTATTTTTTACTCTGAAACTCTGCAGCATTGTAGGGACAATATGGTTTAAAAAGCTGACTATGGACTATAGGGAGTGACCCGACTAGTCCTGTGCTGCCCCCAGTCATCCTCTCTTTGCCAGTTGATTGACAGGTCTCTGCTGGTGTACATATATGACAGAGACCAATCAATCATCTGGAGTTGGGCAGGTCACTGCTGGTCATGGGTGGTAGCAAACTAGTCTCCTTTTTTCCTTTAGTTCCTGGCTAACTTTTCAAACTGTTTCTCTAAATTGCTGCAGCGTTTCAGAGTGAAACATACCTGACCGAACCATGATATCAGGCTTTGATACATGGCTGTGGTTCTGGTAGCATGTATCCAGTGACCGGTCCCCTTTATACAGTGATCCTTCTTTTTCTCTCTTCTTTGGGCAGGTGCCTGGCATCCATCAGCAGATACAGCTGCACATACAGTTTAGAAGAAGCAGGTGGCTGTGTTTGGGGGAGGGTGGATGAAGTCTGGTTATGCAGTTGGCCGTACGAGTCAAGGTTATGTATGATTTAGTTACACTTGAACCACTTGTTTGATGAAATGTGTTGGGCTTTGTCAGGGGCTTTGATGTGCAACACACTTATCAGACCACGCTCAATGATAACTGAATACATTGCATGAGTACAATCACCCGTTCTCTTCCATCTCACATTAATCCTATAATGCTTTCTGTAGATTTTAAACTGCTTTGGGAATTGCATCTAATTTCCTGTGCAGTGATCCATAAGACATGCTTTCTGTAGAGCATTACTCGTTAACAGACATAATAACATGCCTACAAACTGTGTTATCTCCTAAAAAGAAGCAAGCCTGGAGTTAATGGCATTATTATCATAAAGCTGTTAAAGAGGTATGGCACGTAGTTATGAACATAGAAAAGTGGACTTGGCTTTGTCAAAAATGTTATTTACTGATGTATTTATAAGAGATCTATAGATCCTAGAACTGCAGTGTACAGCTCTGCTTCATCATGTAGCAGGGCAGGGACAGTATTAAAAAGGTTTCTCTCACTGGAGTTCCCCTATAAGCAAGAAGGATTTTGCTTTAAGAGGAAGGTATGTTGTGTATGGGGTCTCAATGGGTGGGTGGTGCTATAAGTTTGATATTAGCCTCTGTTCTAAACTCCTTCATTCTCATACCAGAAGGTTCGGAGGAAACATTACCTGCCCTCCCGCACTGTGATAATCCCTAACCTGAAATGTTTTATTTACCCATTAATTGTATGGTGATGAATATGTTGTGTGTTGAATGAGCATTTGGTTGTATTGTACCATATTCAATTACACTGTGTGCAGAATTATTAGGCAAGGTGTATTGTACAGGATTCTTTTTATTATTGATCAACAACTATGTTCTCAACCCAAAAGACTCAGAAATATCAAAGCTTAATATTGTTGGAAGTTGGAGTGGGGTTTTAGATTTGGCTCTTAGGAAAATATCTGATTGTGCAGGTAACTATTACTGTGCAGAATTATTAGGCAACTTAATAAAAACCAAATATATTCCCATCTCACTTGTTTATTTTCACCAGGTAAACTAATATAACTGCACAAAATTTAGAAATAAACATTTCTGACATGTAAAAACAAAACACAAAAAAATTAGTGTCCAATATAGCCACCTTTCTTTATGATGACACTCAACAGCCTCCATCCATAGATTCTGTCAGTTGCTTGATCTGTTTACGATCAACATTGTGTGCAGCAGCCACCACAGCCTCCCAGACACTGTTCCGAGAGGTGCACTGTTTTCCCTCCCTGTAGATCTCACATTTTAGGAGGAACCACAGGTTCTCTATGGGGTTCAGATCAGGTGAACAAGGGGCCATGTCATTATTTTTTCTTCTTTTAGACCTGTACTGGCCAGCCACGCTGTGGTGTAGTTGGATGCATGTGATGGAGCATTGTCCTGCATGAAAATCATGTTTTTCTTGAACGATTCCGACTTCTTCCTGTACCACTGCTTGAAGAAGTTGTCTTCCAGAAACTGGCAGTAGGTCCGGGAGTTGAGCTTCCCGCCATCCTCAACCCGAAAAGGTCCCACAAGTTCATCTTTGATGATACCAGCCCATACCAGTACCTCACCTCCACCTTGCTGGCGTCTGAGTCGGAGTGGAGCTCTCTGCCCTTTACTGATCCAGCCTCTGGCCCATCCATCTGACCCATCAAGAGTCACTCTCATTTCATCAGTCCATAAAACCTTTGAAAAATCAGCCTTAAGATATTTTTTGGCCCAGTCTTGACATTTTATCTTATGTTTCTTGTTCAAAGGAGGTCATTTTTCAACCTTCCTTACCTTGGCCATGTCCCTGAGTATAGCACATCTTGTGCTTTTTGATACTCCAGTAACGTTGTAGCTCTGAAATATGACAAAACTGGTGGCAAATGGCATCTTGGCAGCTTCACGCTTGATTTTCCTCAATTCATGGGCATTTATTTTGCACCTTTTTTGCCCAACACGCTTCTTGTGACCCTGTTGGCTATTTGCCATGAAACACTTGATTGTTCGGTGATCACGCTTCAAAGGTTTGGCAATTTCAAGACAACTGCATCCCTTTGCAAGACATCTCACAATTTTGGCCTTTTCAGAGCCTGTCAAATCTCTTTTCTGACCCATTTTGCCAAAGGAAAGGAAGTTGCCTAATAATTAAGCACACCTTATATAGGGTGTTGATGTCATTACACCACACCCCTCCTCATTACAGAGATGCACATCACCTGATTTACTTAATTGGTAGTTGGCTCTCAAGCCTATACAGCTTGGAGTAGGACAACATGTATAAAAAGTATCATGTGATCAAAATACTCATTTGCCTAATAATTCTGCATGCAGTGTATGCCATTGCTATGAAGAGTTCATTTTGGCATTAACCTTGTAAGCCCAAGGGAAGGGCAATCCTTCAGCCATGGTTCTCTAGAGGTTACCACCAAAGGGGTTTTTTCTCCCCTGTAGAATGACTCTTTGTGAGTCAGAGGTTTGCTAAATTTATTCCTTGTGTTTGGCGAGGCACCTTTTATTAGGTTACCTAACATAGTAACATAGTAACATATTCAAGCATAGAAATGAAATCCGGGCACTGACCTGTTAACAGCGTTACTTGTAGACTCCTGTGGTGGTGGAGTGCTGTGGAATAACCTGCTGCGGTAATTTTTTAATTAAATTAATCAGCTGCAAATTGGAATGCTGAGTGCCGCCATATTTTTTTCTTTTAACATAGTAACATAGTTTTTAAGGTTGAAGGAAGACTTTAAGTCCATCTAGTTCAACCAATAGCCTAACGTCAGTAACAAAATCTTTATTAGCACTGTTAGTAGTTTAAACCCTGGTGAATGAATCACCCCTCAGGGTTACGGTTGCATAATCTCCAAATTAAACATTTAAAGCAAGAGAAAAGAACTGGAGTATTTTGCAATAAAAAAGACAGTATTTTTATTTGATTTTTTAAAATGTGTGATATCAAAAAGTGGATACAAAGGGGGTCTGAGATATAACTCACCCCTATGATTAAAGAGTTTCCAGACCCAGAAATAAAATATATATATATATATACAGCAACTTGTGGACAAGTACATATATAGTGTTTACAGGTACTAAATGCCAATTCTGGTGGATAGCATGCACAGATTACTCTTGATAATATACAGCCTTATGAGAGCTAACACCAGACCATATAGCATCACACTACAGTGTTACACATATCCTGTCCATCCAGAGTATTCAGACAATTGCATGGATCAATGGAAAAAAATTGAACATATCAGGCGTCAAAACATACCTATGCAATAACCACAGAGGGAGAGCAGAGCTCAAAGGGAAAGTTGGTCCTGATTTAAAGACCCCATAGCCTAACATGTTGATCCAAAGGAAGGCAAAAAAAAACCATGTGGCAACACTAAGCTTCACATTGGGGAAAAACATTCCTTCCTGACTCCAGATATGGCAATCAGACTAATTCCCTGGATCAGCACCCTATCAAAGAATCTAGTATATATAACTGGTAATATTATATATTTTTCAAGAAAGGCATCCAGGCCCCTCTTAAATGTTAGTAGTGACTCACTCATTACAACAGCATGTGGCAGAGAGTTCCATAGTCTCACTGCTCTTACAGTAAAGAATCCGCGTCTGTGATTATGATTAAACCTTCTTTCCTCCAGACGTAGAGGATGCCCCCTTGTGCCCATCTCAGGCCTAAGAGTAAAGAGATCATTAGAAAGGTCTCTGTACTGCCCCCTCATATATTTATACATTATTATAAGATCACCCCTAAGGCTTCAATTTTCCAAGCTAAATAACCCAAAGTTTAATAATCTGTCTTGGTATTGCATACCCTTCAGTCCTCTAATAACCTTGGTCGCTCCTCTCTGCACCCGCTCTAGTTCACTTATGTCTTTCTTATACACCGGAGACCAGAATTGTACACAGTATTCTAAGTGTGGTCGCACTAGTGACTTCTATAGAGGTAAAATTATGTTCTCCTTATGAGCATCTATGCCTCTTTTAATGCATCCCATTAATTTATTTTCCCATTATTTTATTTGCCTTTGCAGCAGCTGCCTGACACTGGCCACTAAATGTGAGTTTGTCATCTACCCATACACCCAGCTCATTTTCAGTGATAGTTTTGCCCAGTGTTTTACAATTAAACACATAATTATTCCTTTTGTTTCCTCTGCCCAAGTGCATGACCTTACATTTATCCCCATTAAAGCTCATTTGCCATTTATCAGCCCAAGCTTCTAGTTTACATAAATCTTCCTGTAATATAAAATTGTCCTCCTCTGTATTAATTACCCTACAGAGTTTAGTGTCATCTGCAAATATTGAGATTCTACTCTGTATGCCCCCTACAATGTCATTAATAAATATATTAAAAAGAAGCAGGCCCAACACTGACCCCTGTGGTACCCCACTGTTAACTGTGACCCATTCTGAGTGTGTTCCATTAATGACCACCCTTTGTTTCCTATCACTAAGCCAGTTCTTAACCCACTTACACATATTTTCCCCTATCCCCATTGCTCTCATTTTATGTATCAACGTTTTGTGTGGCACCGTATCAAAAGCTTTTGTAAAGTCCATATACACTACATCCACTGCATTTCTTTGGTCCAGTCCAGAACTTACTTCTTCATAGAAGCTTATCAGTTTAGTTTGACAGGAACGGTCCCCCGTAAACCCATGTTGATATTGGGTCATGAGGTTATTTTTCTTCAGATACTCCAGTATAGCATCTCTTAGAAAACCCTCTAGGATTTTACCCTCAGTAGGGGTTAAGCTTACTGGCCTATAATTTCCAAGTTCAGTTTTTGTCCCCTTTTTGGATATTGGCACCACATTTGCTATGCGCCAGTTCTGTGGTACAGACCCTGTTATTATGGAATCTTTAAATATGAAAAATAATGGTCTATCTATGACAGTACTTAATTCCTGCAGCACTCTGGGGTGTATCCCATCCGGACCCGGATATTTGTCAATTTTAGTGATTTCTAGACGATGCCGTACTTCCTGCTGGGTTAAGCAGGTGACATTTAATTGAGAGTTTTTGTTATCACTGATCATATTGTCTGTCATGGCATTTTCTTGTGTAAATACTGTTGAAAAAAAGTCATTTAGCATATTGGCTTTTTCCTCATCCTCATCCACCATTTCACCCAGACTATTTTTAAGGGGACAGCACAATCATTTTTTGGTTTCTTACTATTTATGTAGTTAAAAAATATTTTGGGATTATTTTTACTTTCTCTGGCAATGAGTCTCTCTGTCTCAATCTTTGCTGCCTTGATTTGCTTTTTACAAATGTTATTTAATTTTCTGTATTTATTTAACGCTTCATCACTACCTACTTGCTTTAATTTCCTAAATGCTTTCTTTTTGTTACTTATTTCGCCTCTTACCGCTTTATTTAGCCATAGTGGTTTCCTCCTATTTCTAGCATGCTTATTTCCATAGGGTATATATTGTGCACAGGTCCTATTCAGGATGCAAATAAATGTCTCCCATTTGCTTTGTGTACTTTTATGTCTCAGGACATCGTCCCAGTTTATTGCACTAAGATCATCTCTCAACCGTTGGAAATTTGCCTTCCTGAAGTTTAGTGTCCTTGTAGCCCCTCTACTACACATCTTATTAAAGGATACTTGAAAACTTATTATTTTATGATCACTATTTCCCAAGTGACCTCCAATCCTTATATTTGATATGCGGTCCGGCCTGTTGGTTATTATTAGGTCTAACAGTGCCCCCCTTCTTGTTGGGTCCTGAACCAGTTATGAAAGATAATTGTCTTTCATAGTTGTCAAAAAAATTACCTTTGCTGGAACTGCAGGTTTCTGTTCCTCGATGTATTTCAGGGTAGTTGAAGTCCCCATAATAATGATTTCTCCCTGAGTCGCTGCTTCATCTATTTGCTTTAAGTCTAATTGCCTTAAACGTATGAAAAAAAAGGAGTCATGTTAACTAAAAAGTGTCACATGCGGCTTGGAATTTATAACCCGTCACAGCTTTGCAGGATAGGAGTTAGTTGGGAGTTGCAGATAAGTTAAGGTGGACTAATTTTAACTAATAGAGGATTTAAAACCTCATGGTGGTGAGCAGGCTCGGCTTTGGTGATCAGCCTGAAGGATGTAGTAATGGTAATGTCATTATGGGTGAGCCTGGTGGATAAGCACAGAAATGAGAATAATAGGGTCATTGGTGCCCTGAAAGTTTACTGGCTCTGCTTGAATAGCAGCCAGTGTATGCCGCCCCCCTTTATGGCTGCCTGTCCTGGTGCTGTATGTCAGATAGATGGGGATATCACAATGCTTGTGAGTCCCAATGTACTAGCACTCCACCTAACTCCTACCTGGATTGTTAACCTTGTGAGTTAAAGAGGACCTGTCATCAAACCAGGCATGGTGATCTAATTACAGCACTGAATGCTGCATGTCTGCAGCGTCCAGGCAAGGGATCCCCCAGCACTTGAGCAGCCCTGTATACCCCTGATAATACAGTTTGAAAGCTTACATTGTGGAGCCAAATAGGAGGTGGCTTGTGGCTGGAGCCAAAGGGCAGTTTCACACCCCCTGTAAATTTAATCTGCCCACCGCGCCTCCCTGATGCCAATCATTGTCTCCCTCGGCTGCAGCATAACACAGAGCTTATTTCAGTGATGGCCGCTTTGGCCCACCCCCTGCGGTGATGTCACTGCCTTTCCCTGCCCTGTTCCATGGTTAACATAGAGCAGGGCGGGTATAAGCTGTGATGTTACTGCAGGAGACCGGTCAGCCGGCCTCCTGCTCTGACATCACCGCCTTTCCCTGCCCTGCTCCATGTTAACCATAGAGCAGGGTGGGTATAAGTGGTGACGTCACCTCAGGGGGCGGGGCAAAGCTGCCATCACTGATGCAAGCTCTGTGTTATGCTGCAGGCGAGGGAGACAATGATTGGCATCAGGGAGGCAGCGGTGGGCAGATTAAACACTCAGGGGGTGTGAAACTGCCCTTTGGCTCCAGCCACAAGCCACCTCCTATTTGGCTCCACAATGTAAGTTTTCAATGTGTATTATCTCGGGGTACAGGGGGGCTCAAGAGCTGGGGGACCCCTTGCCTGGATGCAGCAGACATGCTGCATTCAGTGCTGTAATTAGATCACCATGTGTGGTTGGTGACAGGTCCTCTTTATTTTGGATGTTAAATGGCCACAGCTTTATTTAATGTATTTTGTGTATTTATTCCAGTGTCTGGTTTACTGTAGATATGGTTGCTTTAAAGTGGAGTGGGGGTTCATCCTATAGTCCAAACATCATGTATTTGTAAAAATTAGATGCTATATAATGGCTTAAAAAGGGATTTTTTTTATGCATCCACAGACTTGATTGAGCCTCATAAAAAAAAAGATGAGAGCATGCTGAGATTTTTTTGACGCAGACATTCAGTTGTGTAAAATGTTGTGAATCACATTGGTCTGTGCTGTCTGAGTATTGTCAGTTTTATCACGTTGTGTGAATGTAGCCGGTGCCTGCAGACGAGTGTTTGAGAAATTGTCTGAGTTTTATCCAGAAAATTAGGACAATTTTTTCCTACTTTTCATGAGATGTTCATGTGTCCAGCTTTTACATCCGTGTGATGTCCATGTGCAAACCATTTTCATTCAACTACATTAAAACATGTACACGATCACGTACAGTTTCCTAGTTTTATAATAGAAATCTATATGTAATCATCAGATGTTACTCTAATGGTCTGTGTGCGGTGTGATTTTTGTCTCGCACCCTTAGATTTGAGCGTGTGAGGCTAGGGTCACACTTCGCATGCTGGGAAAAAGCACCTTAAAAAACGCATGCTGGGAAAAAAGCACCTTAAAAAACGCATGCTTTTTTGAAAATGCACCAAAAAATGCAACATGCAGTATTTTTTGGTGCTGAGCCAAAAATGCATCCAAAAAACGCATGGCATTTTAGCCATGCGTTTTTGGCATTGGGACATGCATTTTTAACATGGGGGTCTATGGATGTGTTTTTCCATGCATTTTTCACAAAAGTCATGTGTGAAATCTGCATGAAAAATCTGCAAGTGTGACCCTAGCCTGAGTCTCATCTCAGACTTGGATGAAAGTAGTGTGGCGCCCCTGCGTCCAGGAGGCCACAAAGGGAACTGCAGCCAGGCAGGTAGGACATTGTTGCACAACAACACCCTCACAGCCCACACAACCCACGTATCAGAGAGGTTTACATCCAGCCCTGAGATTAGATACTATATGAGATCGGAGGGGTGGTGGATTCAGAGGAGTGGGTTGGGCACACCGGAGGTCAGGTGACTGACAGTATATAGTGAGGGGGAGGAGTGAAGGAAGGTAGTAGGCCGATGTGAGCTGAGCTGTAAAGACTGAAGGACAATCACACTTCTGTGAGTGCAAGGCTAGGAGCGCAGAATCCGTACTGAGCCAGTGTGAGCCAGAGGGGAGAGAAAGCCCGTCCGATGCTGATGCCACCAGGATTGTGACAGAACAGAGAAGGGACGGAGTAACCCGGGCCCTAGACAGCAGCTGAAGCCACTGACTGCAGGCAGAGAAGTCCCACCTATGATACTGGAAGGAACAGAAAGGAGAGAGCCTGGTAGAGCCTCATGCTGAGGACTGCTGGAGGCTGGGCTGAGTAGAGTGTCGGCTCTAGAGGGGACCGTAGTTCAACCGGCATTCCCAGACACCGACGGGGGACCACAGCTTCATGTTAGAATCCCTACCCTAAAGGACAGGCAGCTAAGTGACGCACTAGGACTCACAGAAGCCCGAGTCACCGCCATACTGTCCAGCGTACCACACACCACCCGTACAGACGGAGACCGTAAACAGCCCGGAAAGGGACACTACAGACGGTGTGTGAGGGGTCACAGAGAGAGAGAGGCCTGGCTGCAGAGCAAAAGGGAACCCGGAAAGGGAGAATGCGCCCGTGTGTTGAGAACTGTGCTTAAACTTGTAAAGACCTGCAAATGACTTGTAAAATGCTTGAAGAGAACAAAGAGTAAAGCTTTGGAAAACCCTGAATTGCCTCTCTTGTCTGCATCTATCTGCACCCCATTCTCCCTCATACAGATCCAGCCTGTCAGCACCAGCCAGGAGGAGAGATCCCTGCTGTGCCTGCAAGTAAGTGTGCTACAACTACCCACAATAGACTTAACCCTTACTGCCCCGGGGGATACAGTTCTCCCCACTGGAGCTATACCATCTCCGCTGCCACTCCATCACCCCCGGAGGTTCTGCAGCAGCGGCGGCCCCCATCACTGGCCACACCAAGTGGGTGGCGTCACACGTGACATTTTCCCTGTAAATAATTCCCCCTTAATTGTCAAGCCAGGGACACAGTCCGGACCAAGCCACCCGTGACTTCCCCACTACCATCCGGTCCGGTACCGAGTACCCCCGTCCCGTGGGGCTCCACAGTAGCCCATGCTGCGATTCTTACCTCACAGAAAGTAAGATTAAGGGAAAAATTCTTCATCTGATCCACGCTATTGAATAACATGGGTCAGTGTGCTGTCCAATTAAAAATCAGATAGCACACGTCCGATTTCTACGCTCGTCTGCATGAGTCCTACGGTTGAGCTTTCACCTGTACTGTGAGTGGCGGCTGTAATCATTCCCTGGCAGTTTGATTGACAGCTTACTCTATACATGCTACAGTATGCGCTGTCAATCAATGAAATTGGGGATGTTTTTGCAGCATGATTAATCCACAACTAGCACCATACTGAAATGACAGGTGAAGGATTAGGCCCGATTCACTAGTATATGTTGAATTGCCTGTTTTTAAGCTGAAACCTGGAAAACCCCTTTCATTTAAAGTTTTCTTTTTAGTTTAATATATAGTAGCAGGAAATAGAACTGCAATAAAGATAGTTTCCACCAATGTCCCCCATCCTCTGCTCTCCATCTGTGGTGTAACTACAACTCCCAGCAAGCCATGAGAGCTGTATTAGTATTGTGTTTCTTCTTCCTCAGACTTAGTGCACCAGGCTGCAGCTTGATTGTAGAAAGCATATATTCTATCACAGAGCTGACCTCTAACTGGACGGAGTGGTGGACCCCCAGCCAGCTGGGAAACGACGGCCCAGAAGAGACCTATACTGTACATGAAGCACTGGAGCCTGAAATAGAACTGCAGCCCTGGGAAAGAGCCCAAGGCGCGTGAGAAGAGCCAAACCAAAGTGGAGAGGATGTGTGCCCCCCTCATCATTCCCCACCTTCCTCTGGGGGATCAAGTGCAAGTGCTTCTCTGGGAAACAAGGACCTCAGTATCCAAAGACTCTGCTGAGTGACAGAAGCAGCTGCAGACGCCACAGAGAGGGGACACAGAGGAGAAGGGCGGGAGGGGATCTGGGGTGAGGAGGAAAGCCAGAAGAAAAGCTGCCTTAATCACAAAGTTATGGTGGGCAATGACATAAGCCAATGGAAAAAGGAAGACACTGATGGTACATAAGGGACGAGCAAATATTCCACTGATAAGACTTATGGGTTAAAAATAACACTGACATTAAGGAAGACACGGCTGAAGACATTGTAACCCCATAGACGTAGGCTGAGCTATGACAGAAAGCCAAGCAGATAGTGATCACCAAAGTTCAGTAGTCCTAGGATAATGGTCAGCCGAATACAAGTTTCCAGAAACATTTTTCACAATTTTTCACATTATTTTATCGACCTGACAGCCCGTGTAACAAGTGATTGGTAACGATAAGTATAAAGGTTGATGCTTGGTTGTAACCTGAAGTTCTTATAAATGGGCACTATGCTAATAAGCAGTTGGTATATACCTTACCTTAGCATTGTATTTTTGCCTCTGGCATTCTTTTGACATACTCTATATATTTGTTATGCTATTTGATAACATTACTGCACCTCATCTTCTATTATTACGCCTTGTTCACACACCTGCGCTGTCAGTATTTAGCGCTTCGATTTTGTGAGAGAAGCGCAGGTGCGTGTGTGCAGGCGCTTTCTGCAGACGCTGTCCCTGGTTACCCAATGTGTATCGTGGTAACGAGTTCATAAAGCAGGCTGCCTAGTGTACGCTTATCCCGAGCGCTTTCCTCTGAGGCGAGCACGACGCTCCTTGGCTCCCCCAGGTTTCTCCTCAGACTCACTCCATGGCTGTTCTAACTAACTCCTCCTCTGGCCCAACTTTATTCCGGGAAGCTCCCTTAAGCTGGGTTCTAGAGCTCCCCCTTCAGGTCTGGAGACAGGAAAGTGTTGGATGCTCTACCACCTGAATAGGGAACCCCCTTTTTGCTTCCAGGTGTAACATCAGGACCCTGGGGTGCTACATTATATTTAACAAGCATAAGAATTTGTGCCATAGAAGTATGGTATGGATGAGGTAACACACCATATGTATAAGCATAAGTGTCCGCTCCACTGAACCCAGAGATTTTTCATTGGAGTTTATAAATTAAAAACAATAGTTATTAAAATTAATGAAAGGGGTTTTCTGGTTTTAAAAAGCTGAATATCCAGGTGCAGTTCGTTTTAAAGAAAAAAAATCTGTCCTTTACTCACCTTCCCCAGGTAGAGTGCTGAGTTTCAGTCACTGCTCCTGGTGTCTTTTATTATCTACAGGACTGACGTCAAGTTGACAATGCTGCAGCCAGTGAGCTCAGACATATTTGATGTGGGGAAAAGAAGGTAAGCTTATTGATTGTCTGCAGCACTTCTGATGTGATGATAGCACAGCGGACAGTGAAAGCAACAGCAGAGACTTAAGCTCCCGTCACACACAATGACGCACCAGTGATCCCGACATCTGACATCTTCCTAGATACCCGCTGTTTATCATAGTTACCAGCGTCCTCCCTGCTTAGCGCTGCCTGTAAGCAGGGAGGATGCTGGTAATCAAGATAAAACACCGGGTATCTAGGCAGCGTGCGCTGCCTAGATACCCGGTATTTACCATGGTTACCAGCCTGTGAGATCGCTGGTCTCTCGCTGTCACGCGCAGCGATGCGTGCTGACCAGCGGGAGACCAACGATCAAAAAATGACCCAGAGCACTTTGTAACAATCAGCGATCTCACAGCAAGGGCCTGATCGCTGCTAAGTGTCACATTTAGCGAGATTGTTATGAGATAGCTGTTATGTCACACAACCTGTGATGTTACAACAATCTCGCTAACGATCTCGTTATGTGTGACGGGGGCTTTAGCGCTGGACCCGGAGAAACTCGGTGAAAACAGGGGACGATGAGTAAACCAGTTGTTGTTGGTTTTTTTTGTCTTTTTTAAATGCAGCCATTTTAAGATTTCTGAAGCCAGTAAACCCCTTTACACCACCTTGATGTTAGTAATACACTTTGGGGTTTTTAACTTCGCAATGTATGCAGACTGCTCCATACCACCAGTAATTTCTATGTTATTGTAGTAAGATATGACCTCAGTGTGTGATTGGCAGGGGTCAGGTCGCTGTCACCCATGTCAGTCTTAGGATATGGTGGCTAGGTATTGGGAATGGAGGACCGTGTTACTTTTTCTCCTCTTGGCTCTGCTCAGCTTTCTCCAGAAGACACTTGTCCTGAGATAACCCCTATAAGTTGTCGCTCTACTTTCACTTTGATTTTCTGCTTCGCAATGTTAATTTCTCACAGATGCTCCATGAGAACAGGCTGCAGACGTCCACTTTATTAGGAACTATTTACCTACAAAGTAGCAGCTTTTAGTCTCCTGCTAAATTTTCATACGTTTTTCACATTCTGTCATTTTTATCCTTCTTTTCCCTTAATATGAAGAATATGTGAAGATTTAAATCTAAATGAACAGATCCTGATTGCATATAAAATTGATGAGTGATGAAACATGCCCTGTTCTTATTATTGAGCCTGTGCACCACCCTGCGCTCGAACATAAGTCTATAGGTCCATCTAACCCTTAGGCTGAACAATTCTACTCATCACTACCTGGATCCCAGTATAACATATCAAAAACTTGTTATAGGCAACCGTTCCTGCAATTCATGCTGCTCAAATCATAGGCATCATGAGTCGTCACCTGCGTGCATGACTGTAGCCAGGTACAATATCCTCCGAAAAGTTCCAGTTTTGAAATATGTTTTGAAGATCGGAGATGATCAGAGTCTAGTCTCCAGCTGTAGACCCCATCTGGGCTGGTGATTGATAAGACCACTGTAAACACTTGTCTATCACATGCCACGTTGCTGGAGAGAGCCCCACAGGGGAGGTGCCAGACTAGTCTCCTCTCCGGCTACAGTCCAATTGTTTCTGAAATGCTGAAGTGTTCCACAGAATTAAATAACCTCTATTGAGTACATTGGGGTTATCTTGAGGTAACAGGCATATAGAAGCTGAAAGGGTTAATACAGATATTTTCAGGGGCGGACCCAGACTGTAGTGGGCCCTGGTGCAAGAAATTTTTCGGGGGCCCCCCCCCCCCGCCCCTCATAGTGGCGACAAAGTAACGTAAACATCACAGTTTCCCTCCCCACCAGGCACCAGACCAAAGCCCTGCTTCGGGGCTCTTACCTGGCTGGAGCCCCCCTCAGTATCCTCAATCAGCTTGCTGGAGCGGGTGTGTTGCCTGCCTCCACGGAAGAGCCGGAAGAGGAAGTGCAGCAGCACCGACCCTCCCAGCCCCCTCTGCCTCAATGCTGCTGCTCCACCAGCAACCCCCCCTCCCTCCCCCCCTTCGTACTACTGTACAGTCAGTGGCGGATTAAGATTAGCCAGGGCCCGGGGCTGTTTTGAAGGCTAGGGCCCCCCAACCCCAAGTATGTCACATTCTCCAGACCCAGTATACAGCAGGAGGCCGCCCTATTGAGAAACTTGAAAGTACCATTAAGCAAAAAAAAAATCTAAGATGCTGTAAGACCTTAACCGTCAAACCAGCAGCTCTGGGAGTCAATTCTGACATCCTGCAAACAAATGCAATCAGAAAACATCCAAAACCTGACAAGTGCAATAAATGCAATATTTGTGAAGGTGATATCAAAGAAAGGCGATATACAATATGAGACATACTGGTAGGATGTTTACATTGTGAGCCCCAATGGGGACAGTGTTGATGATGTATGTAAAGTGCTGTGGAGTTCATCGAGTAATATAAAAGTAAAAAAATATTTCTTCATATGTCGTCACAATACCAGGATCTGAGGATCTTCTATTTCGAGGTCAGGGGCTCTCTGACGCCGTGTTGCTGCTTGTCTCGCTGTCGTCCTCTTTTGACACTGCAGTGCGGTGGACAAGAGAGCATTAACTGGTTAATAACAAGAAGTATGGAGTGTGTACTGAGCCTTACACCCTCCCCATACCATGTCCGGCAGACATTGTAGGATTACTATATGGATTTTATTGTTAGGGCACGGACACACTGGGGTGAAACTCGGATGCGTGCAATGCGTGATTTTATCGCAGTGCAGTCAGTTAAACGTCTGAAACACATTGACGAGTGTCGGACGCTTTTTTCTCATCCAGATTCTGGATGGGAAAAAGTCACAACATGCTGCGACAGTCTGCGATTCATGTGCGAGACTCGCCAATGCAAGTCTATGAGTCCGACAAAATCATGGACCGCACACTGACAGCACACGGACCATCCGAGAGGCATCAGTTTTTTTCACTGATACATTATCATTCTTCAGCTGAGACAACTGTAAAATGCTCCTGTAAATGATTCTACAGTAATAGCTGCTGAGAAACAAAACAGATTGCACATGGATGTGATCTAAAAAAAACTGTCGGACACTCGCACAGCATTTGGATGTCCCAGTGGCCAGCTACACAGACAGCCCGCCACAGCCACACACAGAGCCACAACCACACAAAAACAGTCAGCCACATAGACAGTCAGCCACATAGACAGCCACACAGACGCAGAGAGCCACACAGAGAGACACAGCCACATAGACAGCCACACACAGAGCCACAGCCAGCAACATAGACAGCCATAGCCAGCCACAGCCAGCTGCACACACAATATCAGCCACACACATACAGCCACACACATAGCTAGCCACACAAACACAGCCAAAGCCAGCCAGCCACATACAGCCACACACATACAGCCAGCCACATAGACAGCCACACACACAGCCAAAGCCAGCCACAGGCGCAGCTACCCACACACACAGACACAGCCAGCCACACACACAGCGAGCAATATAGACAGCCATAGTCAGCCACACACAGACATACAGTCAACCACACAGCCAGCCACCCACACACAGTCAGCCACACACATAGATACGCACACACAGCCAGCCACATAGCCCCAGCTGCATAAAGACACAGTCAGACACACAGACAGCCACATGCAGCCACGCAGCCCTAGCCACACAGACACAGTCAGCCACACAGACACATTTTGCCACACACAGCCAGCCACGCAGCCTCAGCCACACAGACAGTCAGCCACAGACAGCCCTAGCAACATAGACACAATCAGCCAAAGCCACGCAGCCCCAGCCACACACAATCAGCCACATACAGCCAGCCACAGAGCCCCAGACACACAGAGGCCCAGAGAGACACACACAGAGGCCCAGAGAGACACACACAGAGGCCCAGAGAGACACACACAGAGGCCCAGAGAGACACACACAGAGGCCCAGAGAGACACACACAGAGGCCCAGAGAGACACACACAGAGGCCCAGAGAGACACACAGAGACACACACAGAGGCCCAGAGAGACAGAGGCCCAGAGAGACACACACAGAGGCCCAGAGAGACAGAGGCCCAGAGAGACACACACAGAGGCCCAGAGAGACAGAGGCCCAGAGAGACACACACAGAGGCCCAGAGAGACAGAGGCCCAGAGAGACACACACAGAGGCCCAGAGAGACACACACAGAGGCCCAGAGAGACACACACAGAGGCCCAGAGAGACACACACAGAGGCCCAGAGAGACACACACAGAGGCCCAGAGAGGCCCAGAGAGACCCACAGAGACCCACAGAGACCCACAGAGACCCACAGAGACACACAGAGACACACAGAGACACACAGAGACACACACTACCCACCACCAACACCACCAGCTGCTGCTGCTGCAGCTCATCATAATCCTTATCTGTACACATTATGCTCTGCTGGCTGGCTCCTGCGCTGTGGAATGGAAGTTGTTCCGGGGCCTGCAGTAGAGACGGGGAGGCGGGGCCCAGAGAGATTGACTGGAGATAGGAGGACCCAGGGGATGTGAAGGGCTCACGTCACACAGGTCCTCCTATCTCCAGTCAATCTCTCTGGGCCCCGCCTCCTCAGCTCTACTGCACTGCAGGCCCCTCCATGCCTCCGCTTCTCCCTGGAGGGAGAGGAATGGCTGCAGTGACGCAGCCGCCTCTCTCTCTGACTGTCTCCTCCGCCGGCGGGTCTGTTCACAGGCGGCAGATCCCCTGGGGCCCCCAAGAAGCCTTGGGCCGGGGGCGGCCGACCCAACCGCCCCAATGTAGATCCGCCACTGTACAGTACTAGCAGCGCCGCCCGCAGCCAGCACTTCCCCCCCGGGACCGACTCAATGTAAGAGCCTCAGCCGCGGGTGTGCAGCGCTGCTAACACCCGACAGCACCCGGTCCCCGACAGCACCCCCCATCCCCCCCTCCCCCCCCCCCCGGGACACACATGAAGAGCTTCTGTATGTCGGGGGGAAACGGACCTACCGCTGGAGCCTCAGGGGCCCCCTAGGTGGCCTGGGCCCTGGTGCAACTGCACCAGTTGCACCATGGTAGTTCCGCCCCTGGATATTTTATAGAAGCTGTGGCTTTGCCATGACCAGGTTCAAACCAGTTTGAGCCAGTTTCTGCACGCCCAAAATTTGAAAAATGTGATTGGCAGTTGTAGTGCCCAGAGGGCTATAAAAAGAGGGACTCTGAGGGGATCGGGGAGCAGACGCTTGAGGAAGACGTCTGTACGTCGAAACATGTTGTGGCCTGGAGCTTTTTATGAATAAAGTTACGGAGATAAAGATTAAAGTATCCCGTCTCATACCTGCGCTCTACCTTAGAACCGCATATTCTATTTGAATTCCATGGCACTGTGGCTAACCTCCCTAGATGTGGACAGAAAAGAAAAATTGATGAGAGATTTCAACGCAAGATTGTGCGGATGGTGGATGAAGAACCTCGACTAACCTCCAAACAAGTTCAAGCTGCCCTGCAGTCCGAGGGTGCGACAGTGTCAACCCGTGCTATCCATTGGCATCTGAATGAAAAGGGAAAGTATGGTAGGAGACCCAGCAAGACCCCATTTCTTACCCCGAGACATAAAAAAGCAAGGCTGGAGTTTGCCAAAACTTACCTGAGAAAGCCTACAACGTTTTGGAAGAATGTTCTCTGGTCAGATGAGACAAAAGTAGAGATTTTTGGGCAAAGGCATCAACATAGAATTTGCAGGAGAAAAAAAGGCATTCAAAGAAAAAAACACGGTCCCTACAGTCAAACATGGCGGAGGTTCCCTGATATTTTGGGGTTGCTTTGCTGCCTCCGGCACTGGACTGCTTGACCGTGTGCATGGCATTATGAAGTCTAAAGGCTACCAACAAATTTTGCAGCATAATGTAGGGCCCAGTGTGAGAAAGCTGGGTCTCCCTCAGAGGTCATGGGTCTTCCAGCAGGACAATGACCTAAAACACATTTCAAAAAACACTAGAAAATGGTTTGAGAGAAAGCACTGGAGACTTCTAAGGTGGCCAGCAATGGGTCCAGACCTGAATCCCATAGAACACCTGTGGAGAGATCTACAAATGGCAGTTTGGAGAAGGCACCCTTCAAATATCAGGGACCTGGAGCAGTTTGCCAAAGAAGAATGGTCTAAAATTCCAGCAATTTCTTTATTTGAAAAAACGTGTCTCAATTTCCTTAGCCTCCAGTGGGCCCACCTTTAACCTGCCTTCATTGTTTACAGTGCTCTCATGTCATCAAGGGAGATTCTTTTTTTCAACCTAGAACGGGGAAAGGTTTGGAATAAAGGGCTTTCACATATGTGACTCAAGCTTTGTCATATATCTTTTAAAGTCTCCATGTGGTCTCGGATATGTTGATGAACCTTCCCAACATATCCGAGACCGGATCAGTAAGCATAAATCTACTATCCGATGCAAGAACACGATGTTACCATTCCCTGCTCATTTTGTAGAGAGGGGCCACAATATCAGCCAGTTAAGGTTTCAGATTTTGTAACATGTTCCACAACCCAGGAGGGGCGGTAACAGGATTAGAGCACTCAAAATTCGAGAAGGATATTGGATACACACGTTACAAACACTTGAACCCCATGGACTCAATAGGGAATATGAGGTCATGTATTGAATATTCCCCAATAAACTTAAACAAAATATGAAAAATCATACGAGTTGCTCATCCATGGTTGCCTCCCATCCTGATATTTCACATATTGCCTGCTTTTACATCCTGTATGACTAAACCTTATGGTCACATTGTATTTTCAAATGATGATGTTAAGTGAATAAGATGTATTAATATGACTTTCATTTCTCTTTTACAGAGAACATATGAATACTAGAATATATCCTATCGATCTACCTGTCTAAAGTCTGCTGCCCTACTTTACCTGACTTCACAAGCACTCTTTGGTACTTAATCCCGCTTATAACAGCGCTTTTTAGCGCTAGGTAAGCCCAGTGAATCACCTGCGCTTAAGGCGCCTGTTTCCCGAGTCATAGCATTCACCCTATCAGCTTAAACACATAATTCTGCATTTTTCTATTGCGCATGCGTGAGACCGGCAGAGAGCCCGCGGTATCTTGTTTTCTTTAGCTTGCATTCCACAAGCATTCCAGCTCCTATCGCGCATGCGCGCCACGTCATCTTGCCTCGCACTTCTGGTTACGGACCGTGACCAGGAAGCGCGACAGTACGCCGCTCAAACATGTGCACAGCACATATAAGAGCTCTCTTCTCCCTGTCCCCTCTACCCCCAGGACGCAACAGCCTGCAGAACAGGTAAACTAGCCCACAGGGGCTTAGACAGATCTACAATTAAGCCTATCTGATTTCACTTACATTCTGACTAGATGTCCTCATTTACCAGCACGGCTCATTCTTAAAGGGGCAGCAGTACCTATATGAAGCACGAAGTAGGTACGCTGTGTTGATCATATTTATGATACCCTTGTGCATAGTCTATCTAATTCCATCTCTTCACTAGTCTTCTAGGGACGTATACCCGATCATATTAGTCAAGTTTATCCAATTTGACAGCTATTTGAACAGTGAGCTTTCTCTCAACTTATAAGATAAGTATATCCATACTAGATGGTGGCCCGATTCTAAAGAATCGGGTAGTCTAGAATCTATATAGAGTTTATTTAGTAATAGGGGAGTGCTGTGAAATTAATTGTGTGTATACAGTCGGCTCAGTGGTTGGCACTGTATACGGTGGCTCAGTGGTATCACTGTATATGGTGGCTCAGTGGTTAGCACTGTATATGGTGGCTCAGTGGTTAGCACTGTATATGGCGGCTCAGTGGTTAGCAGAGTATACGGCGGCTCAGTGGTTAGCACTGTATATGGTGGCTCAGTGGTTAGCAGTGAGTGCGGTGGCTCAGTGGTTAGCAGTGAGTGCGGTGGCTCAGTGGTTAGCAGTGAGTGCGGTGGCTCAGTGGTTAGCACTGTATATGGTGGCTCAGTGGTTAGCACTGTATATGGTGGCTCAGTGGTTAGCACTGTATACGGTGGCTCAGTGGTTAGCACTGTATATGGTGGCTCAGTGGTTAGCACTGTATATGGTGGCTCAGTGGTTAGCACTGTATGGTGGCTCAGTGGTTAGCACTGTATATGGTGGCTCAGTGGTTAGCACTGTATATGGTGGCTCAGTGGTTAGCACTGTATATGGTGGCTCAGTGGTTAGCACTGTATATGGTGGCTCAGTGGTTAGCACTGTATACGGTGGCTCAGTGGTATCACTGTATACGGTGGCTCAGTGGTATCACTGTATATGGTGGCTCAGTGGTTAGCACTGTATATGGCGGCTCAGTGGTTAGCACTGTATATGGCGGCTCAGTGGTTAGCAGAGTATACGGCGGCTCAGTGGTTAGCACTGTGTATGGTGGCTCAGTGGTTAGCAGTGAGTGCGGTGGCTCAGTGGTTAGCAGTGAGTGCGGTGGCTCAGTGGTTAGCAGTGAGTGGGGTGCTCAGTGGTCAGCAGTGAGTGCGGTGGCTCAGTGGTTAGCAGTGAGTGCGGTGGCTCAGTGGTCAGCAGTGAGTGGGGTGGCTCAGTGGTCAGCAGTGAGTGGGGTGGCTCAGTGGTCAGCAGTGAGTGGGGTGGCTCAGTCGTCAGCAGTGAGTGGGGTGGCTCAGTGGTCAGCAGTGAGTGGGGTGGCTCAGTGGTCAGCAGTGAGTGGGGTGGCTCAGTGGTCAGCAGTGAGTGGGGTGGCTCAGTGGTCAGCAGTGAGTGGGGTGGCTCAGTGGTCAGCAGTGAGTGGGGTGGCTCAGTGGTCAGCAGTGAGTGGGGTGGCTCAGTGGTCAGCAGTGAGTGGGGTGGCTCAGTGGTCAGCAGTGAGTGCGGTGGCTCAGTGGTCAGCAGTGAGTGCGGTGGCTCAGTGGTCAGCAGTGAGTGCGGTGGCTCAGTGGTCAGCAGTGAGTGCGGTGGCTCAGTGGTCAGCAGTGAGTGCGGTGGCTGAGTGGTCAGCAGAGAGTGCGTTGGCTCAGTGGTCAGCAGTGAGTGCAGCACAGGCTGGAGGGGGCAGAGGCTGGAGGGGGCAGAGGAGGGAGGAGGCAGAGGACGGAGGAGGCAGAAACTGGAGGGGTTAGAGGAGGGAGGGGTCAGAGGAGGGAGGGGTCAGAGGAGGGAGGGGTCAGAGGCTGGGGGGCAGAGGAGAGCGGAGGCTGGGGGGCACAGGAGAGCGGAGGCTGGGGGGCAGAGGAGAGCGGAGGCTGGGGGGGCAGAGGAGAGCGGAGGCTGGGGGGGCAGAGGAGAACGGAGGCTGGAGGGCTGAACACTCACTGGGCTGTCGGCGGTTCCGGAGGCCGGCCCCGGAGTGCGGGCGGGGCTAGCTCCGTGATGGAGGAGAGTCACCGGGTGTGTGGAGAGAGCGGCAGGACTGGGAGCGGTGGCGGCGGAGGCCGCACACCGGAGTGTGGGCCGGTCCGGGCCGGTTCCCACATGTTGGTGGGCACACACCAGGCTGTGTGCGGAGCCAGTGGCGGGATGGCGGTCCCTGATGGAGAGTGGGCGGTGAGCTGCAGGGCTGTGGGCCGGATGTGGGTGGGCGCAGACGGGGCTCTGTGCAGGGACTGTGGCGGGATAAGGGGGAGTGGTGGCGCTTTAGCGCCCACCGCGAGGCACTGTGCCATTTTGACAGCGGCTCACGGTGAGCGCTATGCGCTCACCGCTCGTGAGTCTGGTACTTCCGGTTCCGGTCTTTGACACAGGGCGCAAGCCATCACGGAAGTTGAGCGGATTGGCGGGAAGTGGCCTTCGGGTTTTATATATAAGATATATATATAGCAGTACGATGGTATATGGTGGTAATGAGAGCACATGTATAGCAGCACTATGGTATATGGCGGTACATTACAGTACATGTATAGCAGCACTATAGTATATGGCGGTAGATTATAGTAAATGTATAGCAGCACTATAGTATATGGCGGTACATTACAGTACATGTATAGCAGCACTATGGTATATGGCTGTACATTATAGCACATGTATAGCAGCACTATGGTATATGGCAATACTGCGGTGACCGCGGTCCCCCACTCCTCCTGGCCCCCGGTCGTCCACAGTAAAAATAAAAAAATCCTCAGTGAGGATACTCACCTGTCCGGCGGCTCGCTCCACCTCGGCCTTGTAGAATGGAGCGAGTGGGGCAGGATGGAGCGAGCGGGTCAGGATGTAGCGGGAAGGGGGGACAGGATGGAGACGGCAGGGCAGGATGGAGACGGCAGGGCAGGATGGTGGTGGGGGAGGGGTAGGATGTAGGCGGCGGGGCAGGATGTTGGCGGGGGGTGAGAATGGTGATGGGGGTGCGGGATGGAGTCGGGGGGGCAGGATGGTGTTGGGGGTGTCAGGATGGTGTTGGGGGTGTCAGGATGGTGTTGGGGGTGTCAGGATGGTGTTGGGGGTGGCAGGATGGATAGGGGGTGGCAGGATGGATAGGGGGTGGCAGGATGGATAGGGGGTGGCAGGATGGATAGGGGGTGGCAGGATGGATAGGGGGGGGCAGGATGGATAGGGGGGGCAGGATGGATAGGGGGGGCAGGATGGATAGGGGGGGCAGGATGGATAGGGGGTGCAGGATGGAGGCGCTCCTCCTGACCCCCTCCGCTCGGCGCAGCACCCGTCCCTCTGGGCCTCCAGTCTCTGTGGGCCCCCCCCTCCCTTCCTCTGGGGCTGCACACCCCCCGCCCCGCTCCTTCATGGTGATAATAAAAATAAAAAAAACCTCAGTGAGGATACTTACCCTGCGGCGGCTCGCTCCACCCGTCTTGTAGGTGGCAGGACAGGACCTGTCGTTGGCTGGGAAACCGATCTGCTGGGGGTGAGTGGGCAAAGCGGGGTAAGTGGGCAGAGTGGGGATGAGTGGGAAGAGCAGGGGTTAGTGGGCAGAGTCATTGGGCAGAGCAGGGGTGAGTGGGCATAATCAGTAGTCAGAGCAGGGTCAATAGTCAGAGCTGGGGTCTGTGGGCAGAGCTGGGGTCAGTGGGCATGGTCAGTAGCCAGAGGGGGGGGGGTAAGTAGGCAGAGCAGGGTCAGTGGGCAGAGCGGGGGTGAGTGGGCAGAGTGGTGGGTGAATGGGCAGAGCAGGGTCAGTGAGCAGGATTGGGGCGTCAGTGGTCAGAGCAGGGTAATAGCGGGGGTCAGTGGTCAGAGCAGGGGTTAGTGGGCAGAGTGATTGGGCAGAGCAGGGGTCAGTGGGCACAGTCAGTAGGCACAGCAGGGGTTAGTGGGAAAAATCAGTGGGCAGAGCAGGGGTGAGTGGGCAGAGCGGGGGTGAGTGGGCAGAGCAGGGTTTAGTGGGCATAGCAAGGGTTATTGGGCACAGTCAGTGGGCAGAGCAGGGGTCAGTGGGCAGAGTGAGTGGGCAGAGAAGGGTCAGTGGGTAGAGCATGGGTGAGTGGGCACGGTCAGTGGGCAGAGCAGGGGTCAGTGGGCATGGTGAAAGGGCAGAGCGGGGGGTGAGTGAACAGAGGGTGGTCAGTGGGCAGGGTGAGTGGTAAAAGCAGGGGCGAGTGGGCAGAGCGGGGGTGAGTGGGCAGAGCGGGAGTAAATGAGCAGAGCAGGGTCAGTAGGCAGTGTGAGGGGTCAGTGGGCAAAGCATGGTCAGTGGGCAGTGTGAGGGGTAAGTGGGTATAGCATGTTCAGTGGGCAGTGTGAGGCGTGAGTGGGCAGTGTGAGGGGTCAGTGGGCAGAGCAGGGTCAGTGTGAGGGGTGAGAGGGCAGAGCAGGGTCAGTGGGGCATGTGAGGGGTCAGTGGGCAGAGCAGGGTGAGTGGGCAGTGTGAGTGGTCAGTGAGCAGAGCAGGGTGAGTGGGGCGTGTGAGGGGTCAGTGGGCAGAGCAGGGTGAGTGGGCAGTGTGAGTGGTCAGTGAGCAGAGCAGGGTCAGTGGGCAGAGCAGGGTGAGTGGGCATTGAGGGGTCAGTGGGCAGAGCATGTTCAGTGTGCAGAGGAGGGTCAGGGGTCAGTGGGCTGAGCAGGGCGAGTGGGCAGAGCAGGGTCAGTGAGGGGTCAGTGGGGAGAGGATGGTCAGTGGGCAGAGCAGGGTCAGTGTGAGGGGTCAGTGGGCAGTGAGGGGTGAGTGGGCAGAGCAGGATGAGTGGCCAGTGTGAGGGGTCAATGGGCCGAGCAGGGTGAGTGGGCAGAGCATGGTCAGTGGGCATAGTGGGGGTGAGTGGGCAGAGAGGGGGTGAGTGGGGGTGAGTGGGCAGAGCAGGGTGAGTGGGCAGAGTGGGTGAGGGGGCAGAGTTTGGGGGTGAGTGGGCAGAGTGGGGGTCAGTGGTCAGAGTGGGGGTGAGTGGGCAGAGCAGGGTCAGAGAGAGGGTCAGTGTGCAGAGTGGGGGTGAGGGGGCAGAGAGGGGTTCAGGGGGAAGAGTAGGGGGGTGAGTGGTCAGAGTGGGGGTGAGTGGTCAGAGTGGGGGTCAGTGGTCAGAGTGGGGGTCAGTGGTCAGAGTGGGGGGTCAGTGGGCAGAGCAGGGACAGAGTGGGGGTCAGTGTGCAGAGTGGGGGTGAGTGGGCAGAGTTGGGGGGTGAGTGGGCAGAGTTGGGGGGTGAGTGGGCAGAGTTGGGGGGTCAGTGGTCAGAGTGGGGGTGAGTGGGCAGAGCAGGGTCAGAGTGGGGGTCAGTGGTCAGAGTGGGGGTGAGTGGGCAGAGCAGGGTCAGGGTCAGAGTGGGGGTCAGTGGGCAGATCGTGGGTCAGTGTGCAGCGCAGGGGGATGAATAGGCAGAGGAAGTTAGATCGGGACAGGACCTTTGATGACGTCACGGTCATGTGATCTGTGACTCCACCCATCATCGTGACGTCATCAAAGGTCCTCAAGCAGGATGAAGAGAGATCGCGTGTGGTTGGAGGGAGCTGTGGTAAGGGGGGGGGTGACCGGACAGTGGAGGGGGTCTGTGCTGAGAGGCGGGGGGTGACCGGAGAGTGGAGGGGGCGATCGGGTAGCGGAGGGGCAGGGGCTGGGTGACCGGACAGTGGAGGGCGGCTATGGTGACAGGCAGGGGGCTGATGGGGCAGCGGGGGGAAGGCAGTGGAGGATGGCTATGGTGACAGGCAGGGGGTGATGGGGCAGCGGGGGCTGTGTGCAGGGCCGGTGACGGGATAACGGCGAGTGGTGGCGCTTTAGCGCCCACTGCGAGGCGCTGTGCCATTTTGACAGCGGCTCGCGGTGAGCCGCTCGTGGGTCTGCTACTTCCGTTTCCGGTCTTTGTCACAGGAGGGAGGCCGTCACGGAAGTTGAGCGGATAGACCGGAAGTGGCCTTCGGGTTTTATATATAAGATATACCCTTCTTTGATAGTGTTATTTCCACTCTTTCCCTGACAGTAGGTTTTCTGATTATACCCACCAATAGGGTTTCTAGTAGTCCAGGCATACATTTTTCCAGGACTCCAACATAGCTGTCCACATAGGTATATATATCTATTTTCGTCTGCTCCCCTTTCTTTTCCCTTTACTTTCATTTTTTGATTATCATTTATTTTCTCTGTTTTTTATGTAGTGCTATCTAGGATATGTGCTTAGATTTCTGCGCAACTGCGCTTATGCCTATATAGAATATCCATGATTACATCCTTTAATGGTACTATTACCATTGATATTACTGTATATATTTAGCCTGCATATGTATACATGCCTTGTGGCTGTTGTTCTTTTTGTTCACTTTATTTCTGTTTTCTTAGTTTAGCATTTATTTGAAAAAACGTGTCTCAATTTCCTTAGCCTCCGGTGGACCCACCTTTGGCTATACAGCATTTCTTGCGAGAAATACATTTATTACCGAGGATTAATTTCCTAGGTAGGCTATTGTATTATTCTATTGTAATATTTCAAAGTCTTGCAATGTGTAAACTTGTATACTATTGTGTTTATTTACATCTGATCTGATTATCTTTTTGTTGTTTTACATATTTTGTAGTAAATTTGATTATTCGCTGAAGAAGACTCGATGTGAGTCGAAACGTTGGGATTCTTTTCACAATTTGCAAAAAAAGCAAGAAAATAAAATATCATTGCTTTACGCTCGTTTCTTTTTTAATTTTATGAGTGTGTGCCAACTATACGCCTCTTATAGTCAATATATTTTTTGTGCACCACAAATTCTGGTGAGCCAAGTTCTTACTATCGCATAAAATTCCAGCAGAGCATTGTAAGAAACTCATTGATGGTTACCGGAAGCGGTTGATCGCAGTTATTTTGGCTAAAGGTTGTGCAACCAAGTATTATGCTGAGGGTGCCAATACTTTTGTCTGGCCCATTTTTGGAGTTTTGTGTGAAATGATCAATGTTTTGCTTTTTGCTTCATTCTTTTTTGTGTTTTTTTCACTGAAGACAAATTAAATGAAGATAATAATACCAAAGAATTTGTGATTGCAATCATTTTCAGGAAGAAACTGAGTATCATCTGACAGAATTGCATGGGTGTCAATACTTTTGGCCACAACTATATATATATATATATATATATATATATACACTGTGAATCGTAATACATATATATATATATATATACAGACAATCTCCACTCTCTGAGCCTGTCAGCCCCTGTGGCTGTCTCCCCGCCTTGTGCCTGTCTTCCCCCTGTGAGCTGTGTCTCTCCCCAGTATGATGTCTCTCCCCCCTGTGTACTGTGTCTCGCCCTCTCTGTGCTTGTCTTCCCCTGTGCACTTTCTCTCCCCTGCGTCTGTCTTTTCCCTGTATGATGTCTCTCCAAATGTGCGCTGTTTTCCCTATTTGTGTCTGTCTCCCCCTTGTACAGTGTCTCTCTCCCCCATCTCCTTTCTTTCTGTGCTCTTGCTTGCTCTCTTTTTCTCTCTCTCTCTATCTCCTCTCCCAGAAACATTAATTTGGTAGAGTCTGGCACAGAAATTAAAACAAAAACACACATTATCTGCAGCAAAACAAATGCACCGTTGGCACAGCCATTATTCTGTTGTAATGACAATAAAGCACACCGGACGGCAGAACACAGACAACAGAGCCCACTGACAGCAGAACACATTGACAGCAAAGAGCACTGGACGGCAGAGCACAGACAGCAGAGCCCACTGGTGTCAGCAGAGTTCTCCAGTCTATACCTGTGCTCAGCACAATGCAGCAGCCAGTGCACAGTGCAAGGCTGGTGGGGTGGGATGCAATGCTCTGCAGCCCCTGCCGCTCATATGCATTCAACTGCAGCAGAATAGTTAAGCACTGGACACATTAAATGATCTGCAGAGCAGTGGGCAGTAGACATAATCTGTAGAGCACTGGACACACTCTGCAGAGCACTGAGACCTAATATGCAGAGCACTGGACATACTCTGCATAGCACTGGACACTACAGAGAACTGGACATGATGCAGAGCACTGGACACACAGCACAGCTCTGGACACAGCAGAGCTCTGGACACACAGCAGAGCACTGAACACAGCAGAGTACTGGACACACTGCAGCGCACTGGACACACAGCAGAGCACTGGACACAGCATAGCACTGGACACACTGCAGAGCACTGGACACACAGCAGAGCACTTGTCACAGCAGAGCACTGGACACACAGCAGAGCACTGGGCACAACAGAGCAATGGATACAGCAGAGCACTGGACACACAGCAGAGCATTGAACATACTGCAGAACACTGGTGTCCCCTCTGCTGTGGGCCCCTGGATGCTGTGTATTTGTTCCTGGCATTGTGGACCTCTGTGTGCTGCTGTGGCCCTCCCACTCACTTTCCCTCCTAACCTGTGTGGCAGACACAATATCAGACAGTCACAATGTCTTTCTGCACTGAGCTGGGAGCTCTATGGTCTCCGGCAGAAAGTGCAGGATATCTTAGAGTTCAGCTCCTGGCTCATTGCAGACGGGCATTGTGACTGTCTGATATCACGTCTGCCACACAGGTTAGGCGGGACAGCGGGAGGGGGGGCTGCAGCAGCACACAGGGGGCTCCAGGGGGCCAACTGTCATTGTCACATACACAATAAACTAAAAAAGAGAAGCAAGCGCAAATAGGGTCTTTTCTATCTTTTTAACAATCGGCGGCTTAAGAGCTGTAATAATCACTGCTCACCTGGTCTAGTTGTGTGACACACAACCAGTATGAAAAGCCTGTAATGGAGGCTGCTGCTGGACCACACCTCCACGTGCTATGTGGTCAAATTCCAGAATTTTCCAGGGACAATGTGTCGTCGGTCCGCGCTGCCACAAATAACTCAAATCCAAAGTTCATGTTGTACATTTATTGGATGCATCCAACGCGTTTCGGAGCCTGTTAAGCTCCTTCATCAGGGAGTGTATATCGTGATATACACTCCTTGATGAAGGAGCATAGCAGGCTCCGAAACGATTTGAGTTATTTGTGGCAGCGCGGACCGATGACACATTGTCCCTGGAAAATTGTCACATACACAGCGCCCAGGGACCCACAGCCATTGGAGAATACAGCGAAGGGGACGCTGTCCTGCGGCTGATGGTGTGGGCCCTCCAGGCAATTCTGGGCCCCGGCATTTGCCCGGGTGCTGACGCCAACCCTGTTCGCTATGCCCTCTGTGAGACTCGGCCAAAGCGGTTAGTTCAAGTCAGCTTACTGACCTTATCTCCACTCTCACCTGGGGGCAGTGCTGCCCTCTGGCAAGAGCGGTGATGACATCAGTAACCTTACATGATGTCACCGCTTTTGCTGAGTATTGTGGTTACAGAGGGTAGTTCCAGACTTGGATTATCCCATGTGCAGTGAGGTCTTGTAAGGTTACTGACATCATCACCACTCTCGCCAGGAAAAAGGGTGAATGGAATTGGCACGTCTAATGGATGCGCCTTTTCTGGGGTGGCTGCAGGCTGCTTTTTTAAGCTGGGATGGGCTCAATAACCATAGGTCTTCCCACCCAGATAATAGCAGCCCCAGCTGTCTGCTTTACCTTTGCTGGTCATCAAAACTAGGTGGAAGCCCACTCAGCTTTTTAAAATATTTATTTAAATAATTAAATTAAATAGCTATGGGGACCCACCAATTTTTGATAACCAGCCAAGGTAAAGCAGACAACTGGAAGTTAAAGCCTGCCTTTTCTGCACTTGTTATCAAAAATAAGTGGGAGCCCACTATTTATTTTTTTAATTATTTATTAATGTATTTTTCCAAGTGGACTGAACAATCAGAGCCATGCCAATACTTGACATGGATGTGATGCGGCCGAAAGTAGACCAATTAATGCAATTCAATAAAACTGGCTCTGTGGAGAAGTATACAGTACACCCTGCTTCTTAGTTTCCATTCTCGTATAAGTGACTTGCTATTTTGTGAGGTTTCACAGCGTCTTAGGAATCCCTGAATGAAATACTTGGGAACATTTCCCCAGCGTCACTTTGCCTTATATAGATAGTTCTTCATGTTTCCAGCAGCATCCTGCTCTTCCCCTCCTGACTGCTTCTACATAGTCACAATGAGACCATTTTTACTCTTGAGAATAAGACAAAAGATTCATATTTTACAAGTCAAAATCTATAAATAGTTTCCCCCTCATCAGTGAACAATTTCCTGCAGGACGGCTGTCGTGGGGCCGAGGATGAGAACTTCTTCAATGAGAGGATTTCATTGGATTTTTCTCATTAGTCTCAAAAGTTTCAGCATTTTCTCCTTCACGGCTGTAATGTATGTACTAGAGGTCATTTATGGACAAGACCTTCTCTGTTAGTGTTCAGCAAATGCTGTTTTAAGAAAATAAAGATGAATATGAATGTATGAGAACTGACAATACAAATACACATCGGCCTGTGTGCATGGGAATGGGGGGATGGATGTAAGCAATGGACTTGACATAGGTTTCCTTTGAAGAATGTCTGCATATGGATGTCATAAACAGCAATTCCCACATTTAGTGTTACTATTGAATCAGCTCCTAAAAAGGAATGTCCAGTTTTACAATTTTCTGACCTGAAAGGCTTGCTCTCCTATGTAATCCGGTGCACATTCTCAGCTTCTTTTCTCTGGTATTTGCAAACAATAATGCAGCAGTGGATACAAGTTGTACAGAACGAGGCCAATGCAGCCAATCACTGGGCTGAGCGATTTCAAGACGCCTGCCTCCGCATTACTTTTATAGATGCCCCCTTGTAGTATAGCCTATGAAGTGTCCAATTAATGCACTGTGCAGATAATGTACCTGCTCCAGTATCCCTCTCGACCCCACCAAACACCTACACGTGCTTATTCTCAAACGAGAGCAGAGCTAGTGACTGCCAGACCAAACATTGTTAGCTATGTTAAAAACTAACTTCTTCACTTTCTACAAAATCTGTTATTGGGGAAAACTAATTAGCCCCCGGTCCTAGTATTTGGCCTGCTGGCCTCGTCTAAATCAGCTGGTTCTGGCTGATATTAATCTAATATGTATATCCATCTTAACTGCATGATATCTAGAATATCTTCATGGGTCAAATATTTCTGACTAGTGATGGGCGAACCCGTCAATGTTCGGGCTCAACGAACTCGCCCGAACCTTTTTTTTAAAGTTTGGGTTCGGTGTCGAAAGTGGCTCGAACTTGAGTCCGAACCCAGAACTCGGAATGTAAAGTTATGGGATGGGGGCTAGGAGGCTATAAAAGAAAGAAAGAAGAAAGTTATTAAACAGCATTACACTTATTGGCGTCCACTCGCTTGTACTTCCGGGATAGCTCATTAACTTCCTGGATATTGATTGCAGAGGGACACAACAGCCAATCACAGATGCTGTCACAGAGAATTGGCACACCAAAACCATGATGCGGTTTTTGCCACGTATTTCATGCTCTTTTGGTGCAATTTTGGCACAAAACTGCATGCATTGTGTTCAATGTGTTAATCTGCATCTCCTGGCCCAAAAAAGCACTGAAACCGCAACACAGTTTTTGCGTGTATTTCATGCTTTTATTGGTGCAATTTTTGCATAAAACTGCATACATTGAGTTTAATGTGTTAATTTGCATCTCCTACTCCAAAAAAGCACCAAAACCGTTAAAAATTTGAGCCCTTTTTATAAAATTATTCCTTGAAGTAATTTTTTAAAAAATGACACGATTCTTCACCGTATTTTTGTATGCCATCCAGGTACAGCAAGCAGGCTCAGGTAGCCCCCTATCCCCAAGCTACCTATTTTTACCTGGCTGGAAAACAAAAATATAGGGAAGCCCTTTTTTTAATTATTTCATGAATTTCATGAAATAATTAAAAAAAATGACATAAGGTTTTTCTGTATTTTTACCTTCAAGACAGGTACAACTAGGCAGCTGGGGGCTGGAATCCTCAGTGCAGGGTGGGTCATGCTTTTTGGGGCCTCCCCGCTGTGAACTGCAGCCCGCAGCTGCCCCAGAAACTGCTACATTCATAGAAGTGATGTTTTCTGGGACTGTACCCTGACTTTTTCAGTGGCGCTGGTGGCATTGGCACACTGGGTAATAAAGGGGTTAATGCCAGCTATGTATTGGCTGCGGGCACTAAGCTTGAAATTCATATTGTAAGCAATAAAACAGAACAACACCAAAAAAAATAAGAAATAAAATAGAAGACAACCCTGTTTCCCAATTTTAATTAACAAAAAAACCCTTCCCTACAACATAATCCACAGGGAACATGTTCAGCTCTGCCGCATATCTCTGTGAGCAGATGCTCATTTTCTGTGACAGCATCTGTGCCTGGCTGTTGGGCCCCTCTGAAGTGAATATCTAGATAATGGGCAGCACTGAAAGTAGTTGCAGCGGGATGGAGGGGCGGTGGGATGCGGTAAGTTTAATGCTGATTAATAACTATTTTCTTTATTTTTTCAGCTCCCCCACCCCCGAACCCGAACTGTAACACGAACATCCCAGGAAAGTCTGTGTTAGAGATCTGTGCCCGAACATTAGGTCTTTGGTACGAACTCCAAACTATACAGTTCGGGTTCGCCCATCACTATTTCTGACATTGTCTTGCAGTATATAGGTAAAAATGGCTCATTAACCTAGTATATAGAAAATATATTATTGAACAAAGTAATGCCATTTATTCATGATCTATGCTGAATGTGTCTGTTTTTTTTTCCTGCATATTTCTAAATCCCTTTAAGGTACCTTTACACGCCGCGACGGCAGGCTGGATACATCCCGCTACAGGCTACAAATGTAGCTTGTAGCGCCAATGTAGCCCGTCGTAGCGGCGTCTGAAGATGTGACAATACAGCCGGCAACAGATACATCTGTTTCCTAGCTCTGCTCGAAAACTGATGGCTACAACGCCGATGGTAGCGAGCTGTATCGGCGTGTAAAGAAGCAACGGAAGGGAACTCGGGACAGCCTGCGATGTAGCTAAGGCGTGACCCTGACTCCGTGTTACCGCGCCCCATGTGCGATCATTGGTGGAAGATGGTGCGTTGCGATTGGTTGTCGGCGCACAGGGCGGCATATTTAAGGAGCTGACGAGTCACACTACACAATTGCTCGAGCGTCAAGTATTAATCAGCCTCCTGCGATGCCTGGCCAATCATGGTATTATTGCTTTGTCCTATCAGCGTACGGACGTCTCGTAATCCACAATTGTAGCACGCCTATGTGCTGTCCCTGCTGCACCAGGTACGCCCATAGTAGCTGGTTGTAGCGGTGTGTAAATGAGCTACAGCTGGCTACTTGAGACACCCAGCGATGTAGCTAGCTATAGATGTAGCGTGGCGTTGCGCATCTTGTCGCGGCGTGTAAAGGTGATGCGTTGACCGTTTGTAACCGTTTGAGCGTGCTCGTGCACGTGAAGTAGCGGGATGTATCCAGCCTGCCATCGCGGCGTGTAAAGGTACCTTTAGAGATGCTTTGCATGAGACAGTTAAAGAATAAGCATTGTTTTTTTTTTCGTAAATCAATACTACACATGAAAAACACAATTTTTAAAATATATATTATCATAAGAAATTTGCTTCTTACTCCTCCTGAATTGAACATTCAATCTCAAACTCACCACTGAGCCATAGCTACAACTGGCAGTAATTGAAGGCAGAGAGGCAGCTAAATAGCTAATAGCAAAATAATTACTCCAAACAGGGGACACATGGAGGAAATCGTGCACACTCCAGCCCTGACTGTATGGCTAAATTCTCTATCACCCTCCTGATAGCTCAGCATACCCTTGCTTTTGATTGGACAGCTGAATTATTCATCACCATACTGACAGCTCAGCATGCCTCTCTGTCCAAGATAGGACATCTGAACTGTCTCTCACTGAGTCCAGACACACGAGTAGAGTGGTAGAAAGAATCATGACAAAATCACAATACCCTGAGGAAGAATGGAAGATGGAGGTTCTGGAGGAGAAACGGAATCAAGGCTGCTTGACAAAGTGTCAGCCCTCAAATTCTCTCACCCTGGCCTGAATGTGATAGAAGAATTGAATCTAGAGAAAAATAAGGACCATCGGGCCTGTTTTGGGGTCATCCGTTTGGCTGATTCACAACTGTGACTTGATGAATAGCTCCCTCCAAAAAATGTCTCCATTTTTAAAAGCTAACTTGACTGCGAGAAACATGTGGTTCCCAGCATCAAAATTTCCTTTCAACAGATGAGAGTTTCCTAGAGAAGAATACACATGGCTGGAAGTTGGTCAGTGATTTGGGACAATTCAGCCCTATTCTAATTATAGAAGCATACACTTCCACAATGATTGTTTTCTGAATACAGAGTTAAATTAAAATGCTCTTTCTATTTATTAAAGGCACCAACTGCATTCGGGGATGAGGTTTGCCAATCTGAGTAAAAGCCCTGATATGTTTTTTGTAGTAGTTGGTGAATTCTAGAAATTGTTGCCGTGCTTTAAGGTCATGATATTAAACCCAATGAATTATGGCCTGTACCTTCCCAGGATACATCTTAAACACTTCATCTGATACAATGAGCCCAAGGAACGATATTTCTCGCACAGTAAAAATACATTTTTCCAATTTAGCAAACAAATAATTTTCTCTAAGCTTTAGCAAAACAAAATGGACATGTTCTTAATGTGAATCCAGAGCAGGCAAAAAAATTTGAATATCATCAAGATACCTTTCAAAAATATCAAAATATATATCATTTATAAAGTTTTGTAAAACTGCTGGCGCGTTGATTAATCTGAAAGGCATGACAAGATTTTCAAATAGACTCAGTTGTTAAAAATGCCATTTTAAACTCATCACCCTTCTGGTTGTGTATCAAATGATAAAATACTCTAAGATCAAATTTAGAAAGTCATTTAGCTTGTGTAAGATGATTATATAATTCAGGGATATGTGGAAGTGGGTAAATATTCTTAACCGTAATCTCGTTTAATTCATGAAAATCAAGTTAAGGACAGAGGCCACCATATTTTTTTGAGCAAAGAAAAACCAAGCAGCTACAGAAAGGATGGAAATATCCCTTCTGTAAACTTTCACTAACATATTCTTTCATGGCGGTACATTCAAGACCAATTAAATTATACAGGCGAACTTTAGGTAATTTGGCATTAGGGATAAGATTGATAGTGCCAGTCATAAGTTCAATGGAGAAGTAATATGCCTCTTCTTCCAAGAACACAAGTTCCTCTGGCAGACTCTCCTGACTTGTGAGGAAAACTGGTATAGAACAAAGATATCTCTTATGACAATTGGGGCTCCACTTAACAATATCCTTCTGACACCAATCAATGACAGAATTATGCATGTGTGACGCCCATCAGGGTCATGGGGTACTCGGTAATCGGGCTTGTGGTTGCTTGGGAGGTCACGGTGGCGGTAACCTGACTCAGTGGCCCTGGGCGTGCAGGCATGGTGGTGTATTTACAGGGGATAAGTTTGTGACACCACCTGTGGTTATTCTGGTCAGGGTTACCAGTGTTGCTATGGGACCTCTGGGGACAGTGGAATGGCAGCCTGGATGGTATTGCTCCCCACAGGTAAAGCGTGGCCCCAGGGTTACTGGTTGTTAAAGTCTATGGAGATGGTGGTGGTGTCTGTGTAGTGGTGCAAGAGAGCGCGGGGAATAACCAGGGTTGTAGTTCTTTACCTCTACTTGTAACCACGTGGTGCAGTCTGGAGCACTGTTTTTAGGAAAACAATAGCAACGAATTCTCTTTTTCATTACCAGAGCGCCCATCCTCTACACACAAAAAGAGGTTTACCCTTTAGTCAGTTCTTGAGAGTAAAACGGATCAACAATACAGAGATTAATTCAGAAAGGCAGGCAAATGAGTTAGAACAAGCTTTCTTGTGTAGAGGATACCCCCTAGGAGTCCTGCAATCAGCTAGGAATAGGGCCTTTAAAGACTCAGAAAAATCTCTATCTGTGAGGTCGGAAAAACCAAATGGGCATAAAAGTAAGAAGAAGTTTTTCTTTAATTTCAAGTTCGGTCCAATGTACCCTTTGATTGCATCAACTATTAAGCGTCATTGGCACGTTCTTGAATCAGATCAAGGCATTTTGAAAGCGACAACCCCCATAGTTACTTATCGGAGATGTAGAAATATTGAGGATCTGTTAGGTAGGAGGAGGATTGACGCTCCTAATAAAAAATGTTTAACATCTAGTGGTATAAAGGGTAATTATAGATGTAACACCTGCCCATTGTGCCAATATTGCTGTTTAGGAAAATTCCTACAGGTAGGTAATAACACGGTCTCAGTGAAGTCCTTCATAAATTGTAGGAGTAGTTGGTTAGTTTATGTTCTTTTCTGCCCGCGCAAGAGGTTCTATATAGGGAAGACCATTCGTCCCCTATTTCATAGGTTCTGCGTATACTATAATTCAATTACATCGGACAAAGGTAGCCCATGATTAATTGAGCACTTTAAAGAGTGCCATTCTAGTAATCCGGATTTGTTGAGTTTTGTGGGATTGGAAAACCAAAACCTCTTCCACGAGGTGGAGATGTTCATAAGCACCTTCTGCAAGTTGAGGCTAAGTGGATTATTTTAACGGATGCACAAGGTGCTCTAGGTTTAAATGAAAAAATAGATATGGCTATTTTCTTATATTTGTTCATGTGAGAATATCTCTTGATTACCCTTATTATATATAAAAATACCTTTCTTGATCCATTTATTATGGATCATCATACAGATCAGATTTAAAATTCATTAAGTTTAGCCAATTTGTTATTCCTATGATGATAACCTCTCTTCCTGGTGAGAAAAATATTAAAATAGGGAATACCTGTAAAAAACGTAAAAAACGTAACAAAGACCGTCAATTGGGGTAAATCATCCTTCCATCCTATCTTTTCTTTCCTCCTGTTCTTCTTTCCTCCTTTCCTTCTTTTCTTTATTAAATCTCCTTAAAATCTTTTTATGAGCCCTTTCATGTTCAAC
Source organism: Allobates femoralis (assembly GCA_033576535.1). Lineage (NCBI taxonomy): Eukaryota > Metazoa > Chordata > Amphibia > Anura > Aromobatidae > Allobates > Allobates femoralis. Next base: position 141,082,515 of record JARQOC010000009.1, read on the forward strand.
AGCAGATATTGTTTGCTTTGGTCTGTGGGGCTGCACGATAATGAGAATTTGGACGATGTGAGTATATGGTATCCAAGCAACGATCTTTGGTCGATTATTTCTGCTTTTCTGCTCAGCTGCAGGAATAGAACAGTATCAGTGGAAATCTATCAGGTGCAGTTCCTCCTATTCATGGTAAAGTCTTCATTATCAGTTTATTATACTTACATTAATTTTTTCAAACTATGTAAAAAAGTGTGAAAGAGTCTTATCTATGTTTTTAAATGTTTTGTCTGACTTAACATACTGACGCTGTTTGACCCGCCTATATATGGGTGGGAACCGACGTCATGCACATTGTAACTTGAACCCATAGAAGCACAAGTGTGTGCGAAACGGTGACCGTAGTCCCTTGCACCCCCTCCCTTGCTTATATTCACATGGTTGTATAAATAAAACCGCAGAGCAACCCGGACCTGGATGAGTGCCGCATCTTCTGTTTTAAAAAGTCTGGAGCACTGATGACCAGGTCCAGAAGGATCCAAGCAGCCAGGGAGAAGTTGGATTCAAACCCACCATATGTGTTAAGGTACCTTTACACACAGATATATTGCTTGCAATTCACTGGTTGCAGTGAAATCATGGACACATTGTTCCACTTTTATGTGGCACCCCAAGGGTTAATATGCCACAGAAACAACACAGGTTCAATCCCCACACAACACTACACTAGAAAGTGGGAGGAGCTTAGGTGGCACCTGCACTAGTGGGAGGAGCTAAAGTTGTTTACCACAAAACAAGAGTGACAGTTAGAGAGTCTGCAGTTTAGTCTAGTCTGGAGCAGGAGCAGAGCCAAGTGTCAGTGGAGGTCCTGAGAGGTCTGAGGAAAGGAGACAGAGTAACAGAGGAACATACCCGGGATAAAGAGTTACCCCAAAAGCTTGATCCCAGGGAGGCGCTCAAGACGGATACCGGATCCGAGGCTGTGCCTGAGACAGACAGGACAGTAAACACCGGCATAGTGAAGGTCCACCATCTTCACCACACCATAGCAAAGCAACACGAAGGAGTCAGTGACACAGAGGACTCAAGTTGCTCAGCATATTGGTACCCGTGAGCAGAGACAGGGCCAGCAGTATAGCTACAAGCAGCAGCAGGGCCACACACAGCGTTTACGTAGGAAGCCAAGGACCCGGTCAGGGTGAGAGCAACCTGGTACAGACTCTGTGGACAATACTGTGTAATACCATCTGCCAGTAAAGACTTGAAGAACAACAGAAACCGTGAGTGTGTGTGTAATCCTTATGCTGAAGCCCCACTTGCCCTCATAGACTGCCATTGCCTCTACTCTTATCATCTCTATTGCTACTCCTACTCTCCTGCAGCATCAATAACATCCTCACAGACTTTAACTACCTCTACCACTGCCCCGAGGAACCCAGTTCTGCCCACAGGAACTATTCCATCCAAGCTGCTAACCCATCATCCCCGGAGGTTCTGCAGCAGCGGCGGCCCCATTACTGGCCGCATATAGTGGGTGGCGTCACGAGTGACAAATCCCCTGTAAATAACCCCCCATTTTATTGTGCGGGCCCGGGACACGGTCCGGACCAGGACCGCCGTGACATCCCCCAGCAGCACCCCGGTCCGGCACCGAGTGCCCCGTCCCGAGGGGCTCCACATTTACATGGCAGCAAAATAGAACAATGTGTCCATGATTTCACTGCAACCAGTGAATTGCGAGCAATATATCTCTGTGTGTAACGGTACCTTTAGAGGTCTGCCTGTTGCGCTTTCCAAGTTTAGGGTCCCAGTGCTTTGGTGCTACTCTGCAGCCTTGTCTGTCTCTTTTCCTCGCTTTGCTGTGAACCCGTATGGCAGGCAGCCCGAGCTCCTCGTGGACACTCCCGGATCACTGGTAGCTCCGGGCCCTATCCGCTGCTGTGCCGCTGGGTCTGAAGTATGGCCGGGAAATGTGCAGTCTCCTGTTCTCCAGAAGTGGTCAGCGGGTTTTGCAGGTCCCGACTGATCCAAGACTCTGGCATCCTTTCTTAGCACGGCCTGGAGTAAGCCTCTCACTGGCTCCACTCTCCAGGACCTTCCTCGTTGTCCTCCTTCCTAGACTCCTCCTCTAAACTCAACTCTCTCCTTTAGACTCCCCGTCTAGACTGACTACTTGTTCCTCCCTCCCAGCCTTTCCTACTCCTAAACCTCTCCTCCAACAGAAAGAGCAACTCCCCTCAAACAGGGGTTCAGAGCTCCACCTTATGGCCGGAGTCAGGACAGGTGTGTAAATGCTTGGGATACTTTGCGTGGGGTCTCCTTCTGCTCCCAGGCATGACATCACCCCTAGTGAAGGAAGCAACGTCACTGTGGCACCCGGACCCTTGAGGCGCCACACATGTGCAGCCATGGAATTCACAATACCAACCTCGCAGATAAATTATTCAAAACATAGCAGGAGATGGACGCAGAAATATTCCCACTTTAATTGTGAATTCCACTGTTACCAGCTGGACAAGGTTCTGGAATAACTGCTTCCTGTCAATGACAACTTGATTGAGTCCTTCCAATTTAAGTATCCCTAATCCTAATCTCAAAACCAGTCCTGGATCAATAAAGTTGGCTGCAGACCCACAGTCAATGAAAGCGAATGCAGGTAATGACTGATCTTGGAAAAATAGTTCCACATTCAGCAGTACTTTATCTGAGGAGTTAAAAGGTACCTGGAAGTCTAGATGATCTCCTTGACTATTGATTTATGAACTCTGGTATTTGTTTTCTGCACATGCATGTCTGACCTGTTTCCACGTGTGTTTAATACAGACTTTAATCCAGGGGTCCCCAACTCCAGGCCTCGAGGGCCACCAACAGTGCATGTTTTCAGGATCTCCTTAGTATTGCACAGAGGTTGGAATCATTACCTGTGCATTTGATCACATTAGCACCTGTGCAATACTAAGAAAATCATGAAATCCTGCACTGTTGGCGGCCCTCGAGTCCTGGAGTTGGGGACCTCTGCTTTAATCCCTATACTTTGTCAGAGTCATGTCTTGCTTCACACTACCAGATTCCTAAGGGTATTCCACATAATTGAATAAACAGGTTCATCATAGATTAATTCTAGGGCAACAAATAAGGCGTCAAAAAATGTCATGGACTTGTGGGGGTGAAGAAAATGCCCAAGTATGAGGAGCCCTTCACAGTAGGGGGTAGTATTCCCACCCACTGGGACTCATTCCCCAATGACTGGGGTCACAGGGTCAAAAATAGACTGCAGCTCTCGCTGAACACCCTAACCTGGTCATTCTTCCACTAAAATTTGTCAGTGAGGCCAATTACTGATCGAGGAGAGACCAACTGCACATCAGGGGATACAGGGGTCAAAGCTACTGCTGCTAGTGGAGGGTTCTGGGATGCACCCATCATGCTAAATAACTGACTCTTCAACTGGGACTGTATGATTGTTTTCTCTGGTGCTCCCTAGCCAGATCCTCAACCATCTGGGTTAGATTCATCACCTAATCGCACAGTGTATGAATAGGATCCATACTGGCAAGAAGGAAAAAATTACGGGCCTGTCATAATGTGATGCTAGTCACTACTCGTAGGCTAGCCATGAGGCTGGGTAGTTAAGAGGTTCAGAGTTAGATACCAATAGGGCTAGCAATAAACAACGAGGTGAGACAAAAGGTGTTGTTAAGTCACAGTACAAGGTTAAAATTCCAAGAAGGTTCCTGATAAAGACACAGGAGTTGGTCAGGACGGGTAAACAATATATTCAACTGAGCACAGGAACAACAGGAATATAGACAACATAAAGCTAAAGCTATGACTGCCAGTAACTGATAGCAGAGAGTCAGCTAAATTGCAAGGAAATCACTCCAAACAGAAGATAAATGAAGGAAACCTCACATGCCCCAGCCCTGGATGGCTAATCTTTCTATCACCATACTGACTTTTTAGGCTACCCTGTTTCTGATTGAGTGGCTGAACTGTCCATCATAATTCTGACAGCACAGCACACCCTGTTCAAGACTGCACGTTTGAACTATCACTCACTGTGTTCAGGTATGCAAGAAGGCTGGAAATACAAAAAAGCACAAGAGGTTCTTATCTGTGGAAATATGTTGAAAGATAAAAGAGCAAAATGTGCTCACCTTGAAGAGTTGTGTAGTTTCAAATCCTTATAAAAGCATTAAACCATCTGTCACAGGTCTGGTATTGTAAATGAATGTCCGGAATAAAAGGACACATTCCGTGCTGCTGATAACCAAAACAGTATCACACCAAGGGATGGATGACATGCGGTTTGTGTGGAACATAGTTGTTATGGTTGCAGGAAGCGAGCGTCCAGGAGTAGATGCACTATGTCATGACAACTTTGCCAATTGGAGGAGATAACCTGGCTAAGCCACCTGGATTTCTGCTACTACCACAGGCAGTGTCAGTAGTGTTAAAATGGTAAGCTGGCCGCCAAGCATAGCCCCAGCTGTGTCTTGATGCCACGATAGCTGATGTCAGGTATCGGATCTTACGAGCTAGGCTAGACAATCTCTGGATCATTATAGTCAAAGTTACCAGTACGGGCAGGAGTGTAGCACACAGGTGCAGGCTGCAGCAGACTAGCAGGCAGGTGCAGAATATAGTAGACTGTAGCAGGCAGGTGCAGGCTGTAGCAGACAGGTGCAGGCTGTAACAGACAGGTGCAGACTCTAGCGGTCTGTAGCAGGCAGGTTCAGGCTGTAGCAGACAGGTGCAGGCCATAGCGGATGTCTAGGATGAGACAAATGTTAGCCAAGGGTACAGGAACATGGAATGTAAAATCAAGGTGCAAGGCAACGGACAACAGCATGGGTACAAGGGATGGGAACCTGAGAACAGGCAACATCCAGGGTATGACCAATTTGCACAGGCACCCCCCAATGGCAGAAGGTGCCTTAAATACATAGCTCTTCTTAGCAATAGGCTAAGAAGCATTTTTGGGTTAGGACACACTGGCCCTTTAAGATAAAGGAGCGTGTTGCACCTGTGGCCTAAGCACGTACCCGGAAGGCCTGCAAGACAAATGCTGGGAACCAGGACTGGGGTGGGAGACTGGCAGTCAGTACTGGACCGCTGGATGATAGGGTAAGCTGCCATGGCCATCGGACTCCTGGCTGTTGGATAGACGGTGCCTCAGCTACTTTAACAATACTCGACAGTATGTTCTACACAAGTGCCGTTACATGAAGATCAAGCTCTAGTCATAGTAGACAATTCTATGGGAGAGAATTTTACAATGGTCTCTTTTTTACTTGTACCTCCCCCAAAAATGTAGTAATACCAAATTTTTACTCCAAAAAACTGCAGAAAAAAAGACACTCTACAGAGGAAAGAGGCGATGGTGAAAGCACCAAAAAAAAGAAAGTTGAGCACAATTTAATGCTCACCATATAAAGATATCAGTAAACCTAATATTCAAGTAGAACCTTGATATAGCTGCTTGAGCACAATTTAACCAACAAATACAACAGCATTTTTAATTTATCGGCTCACATAGTAATAGAAAACATCCCACTCCAAAGGGTTATCGCTTAGCTCCTCTTACAACGCAAGTGATTTCAATCTTCACTTATATTTCCAATCCTTCATTAGAAAATTAACACTAACAAGACATTTCCTATTATCTAAAGAGAAATCTCAGGTCATTCCAGCCTTCAAACCATTACATTAAAGTTTTTAGATATTGATGTATAAAATAAATCTAAATTCTACCCTACAACAAGCAAGGCCATTGTATAAACATCCTTAATGACTTAGGTGTAATTTAACTTCTTGAAATCCTTTACAGCAATGTTCATATTGGCAAAAATCTAAATTTATTAGAAAGTAAAGTCCTATCAGCCCTGCGGAAAAACTAAAATACTGTAATCAGATCTGCAGACAAAGGGGAAGGCATAGTAATCCAAAACTACCAAGATTATTGCAGCAAAGCCATCAGAATTTTGAACGATACAACTTACTGTCTGGTAGTTTAGCCTAACACCCAACTTGAAGCTATTCCAAATTATGAAATACGGTATTTATTAATGCATTAATTTCTTAAAATGTTTTGTACACTCAGAAGAAAAAAAATTCAGATTAAAAGTAAACTGCATGTCATCCATCTCTTGGAATGTATCTTTTTCTGCCTTACATTCATTGATACTCACAGTGTCCAGAAACACCTGTAGTAGGAATCATGACAAAACCAAATCAGAGAGGACCCGATCCTAGAGCCAGAGAAGTGTCATAGGTATAGAATGCAGCCCTAAACAGTGCTGGACAGATTGTGCCACTAATAAGCAGGGTCAGTCAAAAATGTCCCCAATAGTAAGAATGTGTGACATGAGCATATAACACAACTGAGTACTATCCGATGTTTGTCAGGTAGCTCTTGGCTCAATTATATTATGGGGCAGTGCCGACTTGTGCTTTTTATTTCTGATGCCAAAAAAAACGCATCATGCTGTGAATGCATCTAATGACTGGATGACACACACCCATACAAGTATATGGGTGCATGCAGAACATCGGACTGCACTGGGAGAGAACTGGATTGCAATAAACTGATACCCGCCTCAAATTCTGATCACATTAACATAATCATGCCGATTGTCTCGCATAAGAGAACTACTAACCTGGTAATTGAAGAGTTAAAGCACACACACACAGTAAAAAATGCTTTGTGTGAATAAAGACTCCCCCACATTCCCTCGTTCACCAATTTATTAACTGATCTAGTTAGCAAAAACAAACTCTTTACAAATAACAGAAAATAGATGGTTAAAAAACAATCAGTTAATGGATCTGTTTCTATAGACTCCTATGCTGAAAAAACATATTCTGGAAAAATATCTTCTTTGTCCATTTTGAAAAAATATATATGTGTCTAGACAACATTTTGCTGCTGGGTTTGTTTTAATGGATGATTAATAGACATGTGATCTTACCCTAAGTAAATGTACACTCCATGACAGAAGTTATGTCGTTTATCCATGTTATGTAAATAAAAGCTTATAACCTGACGTTAAATTCATCCATTGGTTTTATAAATGACTCTTTTGAAAGCTGAAACCCTCCAAAATTTGGTTTAAGTTAAGAAAATAAATTGGCATCAATGCTGAAATATTGATCATTTAATGAACACAGAATGGTCAGATTTTAGCAAGACAAAAGTTTTGTCGCCTGGTCATATAATGCACCCAATCCTAGTTTACATCCTCACCTGTGCTCAATAAATGATCAGTTAATTTAGTGGATGTGTCTAAAATGAAACCCAGCACCCCAGACCTTCTCTTGACCTGCAACTTGAGCTCTGACAACATGCGAAAAATCCACCCTTCGACCAAAGCCTTGATTATCAAGAGGCTGAAGACCAGATGCACTGCAGAGGTGGCTGGCACCTTTAATGTGTCTCAGCGTCAAGTACAAAGAATTAAAAAAAGATTTGAAGAGACTGGAGATGTGTTTGACAAGCCCAGGTCCGGCAGACCCTGCAAGACAACTGCTCAGGAGGAATGTTTGTTGGTTAGAAAATCCAAAGAAAGCCCCTCTTCCACTGCAGCAGAGCTCCAACAGGCCTGGTCACCTCAAGTCCCTGAGTTAACTAGAACAGTTTTAGGATTCTGTCTCAAAATGGCCTCCATGGTCGAATCAGTGCCCTGAAGCCAGCACTAAACAAAAGGCAAATACAAATCTGTGTGGCATTTGCAAAGTCCCACAGCCTGCTAAACAGATGGATGCTGGAAAAGTGGCAGAAGGTGGATTTCTCTGATGAATCTTCAGTAGAATTATAGCACAGCCACCACAAATACTGCAGGAGACCTACTGGAGCCCGTATGGATCCAAAATACACCCAGAAAAGAGTTAAATTTGGTGGTGGAAAGATCATGGTCTGGGGTTACATTCAGCATGGGGTGTGCGAAACATTTGCAAGGTGGAAGGCAATATCAATAGCCTAAAATATTAAGAAGCATTAACTACCTCTTATATTCCAAATTGTAAAAGGGGTCAAATTCAGCAGCAGAATGGTGCTCCATCTCATACATCCATCTCTACAACATAGTTTCTCCAGGCAAAAAATATCAAGGTGCTCAAGGACTGGCCAACCCAGTCACCAGACATGAACATCATTGAGCATGTTTGGGGTAGCATGAAAGAGGAAGCTTGGAAGACAAAACCAAAGAATCTAGATGAACTCTGGGAGGCATGTAGGACTGCATTCTTTGCTATTCCTGATGACTTCATTAATAAATTGTATGAATCATTGTTGAACCACATGGATGCACTCCTTCAAGCTTATGAAAGTTACACAAAATATTAAATATGACTCTAATAGCACCACAACTTCATTAGCCAATGTTATGCAACATATATTTGTATTTTAAGTACTGTATATACTCGTGTATAAGCCGAGTTTTTCAGCTCAAAAATTGGGCTAAAAAGTCACCCCCTCGGCTTATACACGGGTCAATATGGTAATCCTATGGTGTCCGGGTGCTGGGGAGGCTGGAGGAGGCGGGGGACCCGCGGTGAAGAAGACTCTGGATGGTAAGATAATGCAGCGGGGGGGGCTCTGCAAAGTGTGGGGGGCTCTTCTCATGATGGGGGGGGCGAGTGCCACTGGGGCCTGCTGTATATACCCCTGGGGGCCTGCTGTATATACCCCTGGGGGCCTGCTGTATATACCCCTGGGGGCCGGCTGTATACCTGTCCTGGTGGCTGTATACCATACTACTGGGGCCTGTATACCACTGGGAGGGTCTGTATACCATACTGCTGGGGGCTGTATACCTCACTGATAGGGGTTGTATACCTGTGCTGGAGTCCACCCTCGGCTTATACGCGAGTCAATAAGTTTTCCCAGTTTTTGGGGGCAAAAGTAGGGGGGTCGGCTTATACACGGGTTGGCTTATACACGAGTATATACGGTACATTTTTTGCTTGAAAATCACATTACTTTCCGTGGGCGACAACATTTTTTGTCTTGCCAAAATCTGACCATTCTGTGTTCATTAAATGATCAATATTTCAGTATTGATGCCAATTTATTTTCTTAACCTAAACCACATTTGGGAGGGTCTCAGCTTTCAAAAGAGTAATTTATAAAACCAATGAATGAATTTAACGTCAGGTTATAAGCTTTTATTTACATAACACGGATAAACGACATAACTTCTGTCAGGGAGTGTAGCAATATTTCTAATATGATTTCAATTAATAATAATAATAATAATAATAATAATAATAATAATTCATTAATCAGTCTGTGCTAAAACATTTTTCTAGCCTAGGCTGACATACAGTACACATATACATGATGGGGATATTGCATTCAATTATCCGTATGTTTTTAGTGTGTGGTATAATACTTATGGGATACAAATACAGTGAGAGCATGCAAGACAATAACGCTGACCACAGACCACTGTTTTATGGTGAGGTTCACCTTGTCTAGTATACTAACCTATGCTGCAAATTTTTCTGTAGCTTTGTGTGAAATATTCAATTTACCGTATATACTCGTGTATAAGCCGACCCGTGTATAAGCCGACCCCCTACTTTTGCCCCAAAAATCTGGAAAAACCTATTGACTCGTGTATAAGCCGAGGGTGGACCCCAGCACAGGTATACAGCCCCCAGCAGTGTGGTATACAGGCCCCCCCCAGTGGTATACAAGCCTCCCCAGTGGTAGTATACAGCAGCCCCAGTGGTAGTATACAGCAGCCCCAGTGGTAGTATATAGCAGCCCCAGTGGTAGTATATAGCAGCCCCAGTGGTAGTTCTCCTATGGAACTCAAGGTGGAAACACCTTCCACTGTGCCACCAATCCCTCATGAGCAACTGCTCCAGATGTGACACAGTATAACCGTATAACCATTTACCATTGTATCCATTTGAACTATATGTCCTAGATTGACTCCACAAACCATAATCTTCATGGGTTCACATGTGTAAACAATCTAATCCCTTATCTATGGACATTCATTATTCATTGGCTACATCTCAATCAAGCGACTTGTGATCAAGGCCCGTTTGGGCCGAAACGTCATTTTTTGTCGCATTCTATGGACACTATAAATAAACTTTCACATCTAGCATAATTCACTATACGTGTGCAGTGATTTATACATTTCCTATAGTCTTTGGGGCTACTGGTCCCTTTTCACTTGCACCGTTACTCCAACCATCTCGAGTGCTAGCCATTATTATATATCTTATACAAGAAGTGACAGATGTGAGGTCACTTATATAACATGCGGGAGGTCAGAGATGGTGTGAAGCTGAAATGGGTATAGGTTTTCATATGGTGAAATATGCTAGAGAGAAACCAAAAACATGAGTCAGAGTATAAATTGGTACACATGCCCTGCATAAAAGCAGTTCACACTGTGGTCATTTACCAGACAAATTCTAAGATAGAGGGGAAATGAGAACATGCCCTGCTGTAAAAAATAAGTAAAAAGTAGTAGCACATATAAATAATACAGGGTATTTAGTACACTTTTAATAAAAAAAATGTATAGCCATCCCTGCATGACAAGGTGTACCCCAATCAAACATGAGCAATTCAAATATAAACCAGAGTAAGACTTGATACACATGTCCTGCAAAAAAGCATGTTCAAATTGTGATCATTTAAAAGACAAAACCTAAGATAGAAACACAATGAGCAAATACATGTACCCTGTTGTAAAAAAATAAGTAAAAAGTAATACTACATAAAAATAACATGCGGCACCAGGTACACACTGTTTTTGATTAAGAAAAAAAAGCATAAATCCATCCCACCATGACAAGGTGTACCCCAATCAGGATGTGCTCATTTTGTTTTTGTTTTTTACTTGGTCTTTTTGAGCTACCTACAAACAAGCATGTGTCCCTCTCCTTGAGCTGGATATTTCATTTATGTAGCTTCCCATGGGCTGGTGTCCGCACAGTCGGGCCTCGGCCCTTCACTGCCCCTGTCTATATTGATATAGTTTTTAAACAAAATGAGGTTTTAATATGAGGGTAGGGACTGTCCAGATTGGGAAACACCTTATCATGTTGGTATGGCTATATGCATTTATCTATTAGGTACACTGTTATTTATATGTGCTATTACTTTTACTTACTTTTTACACCAGGGTATGTGCTCATTTTATTTCTACCTGAAACATACTAACTGACACCTTACGGGGCAGTCTGGGTGGCAATGTTTTTTGAGACTCTGTCGTTGTGGGTATTATCAATACACATAATCTGAGGAGACAGACGGAGAGAGAGCAGAGTTAGAGAAATGGTAATCGTACTTGCTAAGGCTCATTTCACACTCTCATTTTTTTGTCTTGTGTATTATTATTATTATTATTAGGTATTTATATAGCGCTATTAGGATACATGGCGCTGTACAAGTTAGAGGGTAGACAAAGACAAGTGGTCGAAGAACGACGCCAAATCGACAAAACAATCGTACGGGTACAATAGGGCCAGGGATCCTGTCCGCAGGGGCTCACAGTCTAGAGGGAGTGGGGAGGGAGACAGTAGGAGAGGGAGAGGCGAGATGGTGCAGTGGATTGGGTCTCAGTGTGTGTTGTAGGCTTGTAGGAAGAGGTGGGTCTTCAGGTTTTTCTTGAAGGTTCCCAGGGTAGGGGAGTGTTTGATGTGGTGGGGGAGGGAGTTCCAGAGTCTGCTGGAAGCACGAGAGAAGTCTTGTGTGCGGTTGTGGGAGGTGGAAATGCGGGGGGTTGAGAGAAGGAGTTCCTGAGAGGAGCGCAAGTTGCATGAGGGGAGGTAGCGGGAGACTAGGTCGGAGATGTAGGGAGGGGACAGGTTGTGTATGGCCTTGTAGGTCAGGGTTAGGGCTTTGAAGCGAGATCGCTGGGGGATGGGGAGCCAGTGGAGGGCTCGGCGGAGGGGGAAGGCGGGGAGTAACGGGGAGATAGGTGGATGAGTCGGGCAGCAGAGTTGAGGATGGTGCGGAGAGGTGCGAGGGAGGTGGCAGGGAGACCGGTGAACAGGAGGTTGCAGTAGTCCAGGCGGGAGATGACGAGGGCATGGACAAGTGTCTTGGCCGTGTTGTGGTCAAGGAAGGAGCGGATGCGGGCAATGTTTTTTTTTTTATAATTCTTTATTTTAGAAAAGTTTTGAATTTTCATAATAGGGAAGAAATCACACATTACTTCTCAGTCAGTATATCAAAACAAATATTACGTAGATATGGTGGCCAAACCAGTTAGGCCCAAACTCAACAAATACTATATATTTTTATGCGTCTACGGAGTAGACACTGCCTTAAAGAGTTAGGATATACAACATAATGTTCCATTTAAAACCTTACATCAATATTCAATCTTCACAGTAGAAGTCATTGCTGCAACATCATATATTGACAGTTGACCAAGTAAAAGGGAGAGAGGAAAACCAAAGAGAGATGAAAAAGAACAGTTAGAGAGTAGACATGAGGGGGGTGGGGGGAGGAGGGGGAGGATGGGAAGGGAAGGGGAAAGGGACGGTGTCAGATTATGTGGAAATGCGAAGCCTCTACGCAGGTGAAAAGGTGCGACCCCACTAGACCAGCCAAATTAATTGGCGAGTCCGCCAAGGAAGGGTTTTCTAACAGTCTCTATAAATCTTATATAAATCAGATTGTTGAAACATCATCCAGGAAAACCACGTATTACGGAAAGCTACATACGTGTCATGGATTGAGGATGTCAAGTCCTCTAGGTGCATGAGGTCGTTCACCTTCTCCAACCACATTGACATGGAGGGGCATCTCTCCGTCTTCCAGAGCATTGTAACACACGATCTAGCCGCCATAACTAAAAATCTCAAGAATGAACGCTTATATTTACTAAGGGGCATCTGACAGTGATGTAACAAGAAAAGGGCCGGGCCCAGGTCAGCTGTACACTCTGTGACAATCCTGACGATCTTTGTCACTTCAGACCAAAACGGCCTAAGCTTCCTACACTCACAAAATATATGGAGTAGGGTACCGTCTGCCTCGCCACACCTCCAACAACCAGGATCAGTAGAAGGAAAAACCCTGTGTAATTGGGCAGGAACTCTATACCATCTTGTCAATATTTTATAATTAGCTTCCTGCAGTCTCGAGCATATTGATGTGGAGTGAGCTAAAGTAAATATATCAGATCTCTGGTCCATTGACAGCTCCAGACCTAGATCAGCTTCCCACTTCAGCATAAATTGGGGAACCGGCAGGTCCGGGGGGGACATCAAACACGCGTAGATCCTCGACACCGCATGTCTACAGTCATCCGCATCTAGACACATATGTTCAAATAACGTCTTCGGCCCTATAAAGGACGACTTTGGAGGAAACCTCCGGAGGTAATGCGTGAGCTGTAAGCATCTCCAGAATCCCAAAGCCCTCGGGTCTGTAATTGAGTTATGTTGTTCAAGCGTGGGCCAAGTGTCACCAACGCCCCAACTCTCAACTCTGTCTAGTCCCGCCGCAATCCAGCATTGGAAAACAGGGTCATCTATGCTGGGTTTAAAATCAGGGTGACTCAGGATCGGACATAAAGTCGAGGTGTGTGGAATCATCAAGGATCTGACCAGGGTAGAGTCGCATACCTTGAGGGTAGCCCCAATCGTCGGGTGGTCGCAAACCGTCTCGTCTTGTCTGATTGATGTCCAAGGCAACGTCTGTAGTCTTAGGGAAGTAGAGTCCTGTTCAATCTGTACCCAGATTTTGTTCTTTCCGTGTCTACACCAGTCTACCACCCGTGCGAGATGACTGGCGATGTGATACAATTTGATATCTGGCAAATTCACGCCACCCTCCCTCTTACGTCTGTGTAAAATAGATCTTGCCAATCTCGGTTTCGTATTATTCCAAATGAATCGTGTCTGAATTTGTGAGATTATCTTAATAAAGGATGACGGTATGCTGACGGGGAGTGTCTGTAGGTAATATAAGATCTTCGGAAGAATAGTCATTTTAAAGAGTTGGCATCTACCCGTCCACATAATGGTGGATGACAACCACCTCTCGCAGTTGGCTCTAATTGATTTTACCAAAGAAGGGAAATTGGCATTATATAAATTTCGGACGTCCGGTGTGATTAGCAATCCCAGGTAGCGGAGGGCCTTAGGTGACCAGTGAAATGTAAAGGCGTCTTTTAATCTGTCTATCAAGCTGTCGGGAAGGGAAACATTTAATGCCTCCGATTTAGCTCTGTTAATTTTAAAATTAGAGAGATAATGAAAAGTCTCCAATTCTTTCAGCAAGTTTGGCAGAGAGATCTCAGGGCGCGTCACAAAAAATAAAAGGTCGTCAGCATATGCGGCAATTTTGTGTTCCGTCGACTTAATTCGTAGGCCAGAAATATCTCCATTCATCCTTATATGACGTAACAAAGGTTCCAGGGTCAGAATAAAAATCAGTGGGGACAGCGGGCATCCCTGGCGAGTGCCGTTGGCAATATCAAAAGATTCAGAGAGGACTCCGTTGACCCTCACTCTTGCCGATGGGACGGAGTACAGAGACAAGACCCATTCAAGCATCTTTGGTCCCAAACCGATACGAGACAGTGTCTCTTTGATGAAGGACCAATGTACACGGTCGAACGCTTTTTCGGCGTCCGTGGATAACAACATCAATGGGGTGTTAGAGAGTTTTGCGTTATAGATTAAATTTATGGCCTTGGTGGTGTCATCCTGGCCTCTCGTCCCAGGACAAACCCAGTCTGATCTGGATGAACTATGCTTGGTATGAATGGGGAAAGCCTCGTCGCCAAGATTTTAGCAAATAGCTTAAGATCCACATTTAATAAAGATATGGGGCGGTAGCTAGATCATACCAAGGGGTCCTTCCCTGATTTGTGAATTACTGTGATGGTGGCGCGTAGCGCATCTCTCGGGGGAGGGACTTTTAACGACATGGCATTGAAGAATGTTCTCAAGTGTGGCAGTAGGGACTTTTTTAATTTTTTATAGTAGCCAATTGTAAACCCATCGGGGCCAGGTGCTTTACCTGATTTGGTCGAGGACAGCGCATCCATAATTTCTTGGTCCGAAATCGGAACATCTAGGGATTGCAGCACCACATCTGGAAATTTTGGCAGCCCCGAAGATCGTATATACTCTTTAATACGTGTCTTAAGTGTATTGCCAGACAGGGATGACTTAGTGGTGTCTAAATTATACAGGGCAGAGTACTATTGCTTGAAGGCCTCAGCTATGTCCATGGGGAGTTTTGATCATCGTGAGGTAGTGGGATGCGTTATTTCAGGGACATACGTAGTCACCCTGTGAATTCGTGAGGCCTTAGCTAAAGACCTGCCCGCCTTATTCCCATACTCGTAGAAGTGACGACGGCAACGGGAAAGCACGCCCTTCGCCTTATAGAGCAATACAGAGCGTAGCTTTTCCCTAACGTCGAGCAGCTCTTTCCTCGAAGCCGGGAGGTTCTGCCGTTTGTGTCTCGTTTCGAGCTCTCTCAGTTTGGACATAAGGTCTCGGATCTCAGCGTCTCTACTCTTCTTCAGTCTAGCCCCGTGTTTTATTAAGATGCCTCTTACTACGCACTTATGAGCTTGCCATGTTGTCACGGGTGACATGTCAGGAGCGGTGTTTAGGTCAAAATAATCTGCAATCGTTTTTGTGACATCCGCCAATATTACCGAATCTTCTAATAGAGAGGCGTTCAACCTCCACTGCCACTGCCTAGGTATTGGGGAGGCAAGAGCAAGAGAAATTGTGACCACAGCATGATCCAAAAAGGAGATCGGTTCTATTGTGGCGTCAGTTAAGTGCGTCAGGTCAGCGTGTTTCAAAAGGAAAAAGTCGATTCTAGAATACGTATCGTGTATTTGAGAGTAAGATGAAAAGTCTTTACATGTCGGGAACAGTAGACGCCAGGCATCTATTAATTGGTGATCATGTAGCGCAAGGTGCAGTCTCCTACTTGCTGCCTTAGATAAACTAGTTTTACCCCTGGAGGTGTCAAGGTCTGGTTCCAGCGTGACATTAAAATCTCCCCCCAGGACCAGTATCCCCTCTGCAAATGCGTCAATCCTGTCCAGGAAACGCAGGAGCACAGATATCTGACCCGAGTTGAGAAGGTATAGCGAGGCAAAAGTATACGTCTGTGAAGCAATCTTACCTTTGACCATGAGCATCCTCCCATCTCCGTTGCCGTCAGAGTCTATGAATTCTCAGGGCAGTGATCCTGCTACTGCAATGCTGGTACCGGAAGAGTGAGAAGTGGTTGAAAAACTGTGATACACCGAAGGGTACCAGTGGCTGGAGAATTTGTATGTCTTAGCCGCACAAAGATGAGTTTCCTGGAGAAAGGCAACATGTATTTTGTTATTTTTCAAGTAATTAAACAGGATTGATCTCTTTCCCACATCGTCTAAACCCTGTACGTTCAGCGTACCTATTTTTACCTTCGTTAGGTCATTAAGCGACATTCTTGCGAGACTGGTAAAACCGAGGCTCAAAGGTAAAAAATAAAACTAAAATAAAAAGGAGAAGGGGAGGGGGGATGGGAAAATGACAACAAGGGAAGAGAAGGAGGGAGGGAGAGACAGGAGGTGTATGTAGAAAAAAAAAGGGGGGGGAGTAGAACAAGAAAGAAAAGGTTAGACACTACTCGTCCCAAGGGGACTAATAGGGGAGACAATAGAGACTTCACAAGTCTATGCCGTTAAAATCGGCATTCACGATCCTCTCAGAAAAGGAAAAGATGAGAGGATCGTAGAGAATGTGATCGACCACGGATAACGACCCGCAGCCCCGGGACAAATTCGCAATACGTTGGTCAGTTAGATATCCCGCTAATCTCAACAACCATTTAATATTGAGGGTGAAAAATCACATGTCTATCCTATCGGACGCCAGCGACTCTCTGGCACTAAACAGAGATAAGTAAACATCCAAATAACAACAAAAATAACAGCTGGTGCTTACTACTCCACACGTCCAACCTCCCTAACATATCTCGATCTTATCAGGGGGGAAAAATCACATCAAATGCATGCATTAATAGTCAAGAGTCAGGTCGGGAGATCTGCAAACGCCTCGTCTCTTCCGCCCCTCGGGCTGCCAGGCTGTGACGAGGGCGTACGTGGAGCATTGCCACTCCGTGTCTTCCTCTTGCGGACAGCATCTGAAAGGTAACTGCGTTGGCGGCCCATTGTTGCGAATCTCTGAAATCCTTCCAAAGAGAGCCAATCGGGGATCGGGATGGATGGGATATCCAAGAACAAAAATTGGCATAGGGATGACCTTCCTGGACTAAGATAATATGTCTTGTTGTTTCTTCTCACAATAAGATGGAAGGGATGACCCCGGCGGTACGTGGCTCCCCGCTCTTTAATCTTCACAAGTAAGGGGCGTAGCTGCCGTCGCATATACAAGGTGCGACTAGAAACATCTGGGAAGAGGCGAACATTTACGTCGTCAATCAGAATGTCGCCAAAGGACCAAGCCGCTTGTATCAGAGCATCCTTGTCTGTAAAATTATGAAGTCTACACAGAACATCTCTGGGGTTGTCTGGGTCAATTGGGCCTGGGCGAGATACTCTATGTATCCTATCAATTTTATATGATGTGCCTGGTGATCTTTGTGTTACCGTATTAAAGATGTCTAGAGTCCTGTCAAGGAGCATATTAGCTGTAATGGTCTCAGGCAATCCTTTCAGGCGTATGTTGTTGCGCCTTTCCCTATTCTCCTGGTCATCCGCTTGTAGAATCAGGGCAACAATATGTGCATTAGAGCGTGTAGCATGTCTCTCCAAGGCAGTGACTCTCTCTTCAATGGCAGCTATGGTCTCAGACACAGCGGTGGATTGTGACTTTAGAGTCTCTATATCCTCCTTAATGGGGCTCAGGGCTTTGGCTTGGGATGCCTCCATGCGGGCCATTAAACAGTCTAGGTCTTGTCTGGTGGGGAGAGCAGCAATCATGCTCCTAATAGCCCTCAGTTCAGAGTAGGAGCTGCTGGACTGGTCTGAAGCAGGCACCATTACTGCAGCCTGTGTAGGGGAGGGGGGAGTATCCCTCCATGTCTCCTCCGTCTCCTCTCCAGTGTCTGCAATCTCCTCTGATGTTTCCACAACTGCAGACTTCCTTGATCTCTCCTTCCCCTTATCTGGGGACCTGATAACTGCTGTTACCTAGCTCCCGGTGACTTGTTTGCGAGGGGTTCTCTGTGGCAGCTGTGGAGGTGACTGTGCCTGCAGCTTCTGAGCATGAGGTCCTCCCTGTGCCATTACAGAGGAGCGTGCTGCCTTTCCTCCTGCTGTCCCAAACAGTTTTGCCATGCCTGCCTCTCTCCCTTGCTTCTCAGGAGGTGTCAGGGCTGTCACAGCATCTTCAGGCTTCTTTCTCCGTCACATTGGAGCAGAGATTGTGAAGTTGAATAGCTCTATAAGGTCCCGGGTCTGCAGAGCTTATGGAGGTGCTTCCTCACTAGGGATGGGCGAATCTACTCGCTAGGACTCGTTACTCGGCGAGTAGTAAGGGACTCGCAGGACTCGGTACTCTGCGAGTTTCCCAGCGTTTTCTCGCACGAGTCCAATGCAAATCATTGGCAAACGCTGACAAAACTAGGATTGCCATTGTTTGCATTAGACTCGGCTACTGTGCCAGTGATAGCAGGGAAACTCGCAAAGTAACTGCTGTTTCTTTGCGAGCCGAGTCCAGCTGTCTTCTCTGTGCAGCTCCAGGGTCCTAGAGCCCGCCTGCTCACAGACATGATGTAGCAGTGCTGAGATTGTTCTCAGTCTGCTCATTCCCTGTGCATAGACATCTATCTATGCACAGGGGATGTAGCAGAGAGGACATCGCGTTTTGGACTACGTCGGACGGAAGAGGATTTTTTTAATTAAAGATGGAGTCCCTAATGGCTTTTTTTTTATTTCAAATAAAAAATTTTCTCTGTGTTTTTTTAACCCTTTATTGGAGATTCTTAGTGGCTGGGTCAAACGTGGCCTGACATTAAGAATCTCGGGCTTAATACCAGCTTGTATAACAAAGCTGGTATTAACCCCTTTATTACCCAGCGTGCTACCGCACTGGAAGAGCGGGGTTCAGCGCCAGAGGATGGCGCTTCAATGAACGCGCCATCTTCTGGGGCGGCTGCGGGCTGCAATTTGCAGCGGGGGGTGCCCAGAAAGCTTGGGCATCCCTGCGCTGCGGATTCCAGCCCCCAGCTGCTTAGCTGTACCTGGCTAGACATAGAAATTGCGTGGAGCCCCACGCATTTTTTTTTTATTATTTCATGAATTTCAGAGTCTCAGAGTCAGAGTCTCAGTGTCAGAGTCTCAGAGTCAGAATCTCAGAGTCAGAGTCAGAATCTCGAGAGTCAGAGTCAAAATCTCAGAGAGTCAGAGTCAGAATCTCAGAGCTCAATCAGAGTCAGAATCTCAGAGAGTCAGAGTCAGAGTCAGAATCTCAGAGGTCAGAGTCAGAATCTCAGAGAGTCAGAGTCAGAATCTCAGAGAGTCAGAGTGAGAATCTCAGAGAGTCAGAGTCAGAATCTCAGAGTCTCAGAGTCTCAGAGAGTCAGAGTCAGAGTCAGATCTCAGAGACTCAGAGTCAGAGTCAGAATCTCAGAGATTCAGAGTCAGAATCTCAGAGAGTCAGAGGTCAGAGTCAGAATCTCAGAGTCTCAGAGTCAGAATCTCAGAGTCTCAGAGTCAGAGTCAGAATCTCAGAGACTCAGAGTCAGAGTCAGAATCTCAGAGACTCAGAGTCAGAGTCAGAATCTCAGAGAGTCAGAGTCAGAATCTCAGAGAGTCAGAGTCAGAATCTCAGAGTCTCAGAGTCAGAAGTCTCAGAGTCTCAGAGTCAGAATCTCAGAGTCTCAGAGGTCAGAGTCAGAATCTCAGAGTCTCAGAGTCAGAGTCAGAATCTCAGAGAGTCAGATGTCAGAATCTCAGAGTCATCAGAATCTCAGAGTCTCAGAGTCAGAGTCAGAATCTCAGAGAGTCAGAGTCAGAATCTCAGGAGCTCAGATTCAGATCTCAGAGAGTCAGAGTCAGAATCTCAGAGAGTCAGAGTCAGAATCTCAGGAGTCCAGAGTCTAGAGTCTCAGAGAGTCAGAGTCAGAATCTCAGAGTTCAGAGTCTCAGAAGTCAGAGTCAGAGTCAGAATCTCAGAGAGTCAGAGTCAGAATGTCAGAGTCAGAATCCAGAGAGTCAGAGTCAGAATCTCAGAAGTTTCAGATGTCAGAGTCAGAATCTCAGAGTCAGAGTCAGATCCATACTAAATCTCAGAGTCTCAGAGTCAGAATCTCAGAGTCTCAGAGTCAGAATCTCAGAGTCTCAGAGTCAGAATCTCAGAGAGTCAGAGTCAGAATCTCAGAGAGTCAGAGTCAGAATCTCAGAGAGTCAGAGTCAGAATCTCAGAGAGTCAGAGTCAGAATCTCAGAGAGTCAGAGTCAGAATCTCAGAATCTCAGAGTCTCAGAATCTCAGAGTCTCAGAGAGTCAGAGTCAGAATCTCAGAATCTCAGAGTCTCAGAATCTCAGAGTCTCAGAGTCAGAGACAGAATCTCAGAGAGTCAGAGTCAGAATCTCAGAGAGTCAGAGTCAGAATCTCAGAGTCAGAGTCAGAATCTCAGAATCTCAGAGTTTCAGAATCTCAGAGTCTCAGAGTCAGAGTCAGAATCTCAGAGAGTCAGAGTCAGAATCTCAGAGAGTCAGAGTCAGAATCTCAGAGAGTCAGAGTCAGAGTCAGAATCTCAGAGTCTCAGAGTGAGAGTCAGAATCTCAGAGTCAGAATCTCAGAGAGTCAGAATCTCATAATCTCAGAGTCTCAGAGTCTCAGAGAGTCAGAGTCAGAATCTCAGAGAGTCAGAGTCAGAATCTCAGAGAGTCAGAGTCAGAATCTCAGAGAGTCAGAGTCAGAATCTCAGAGAGTCAGAGTCAGAATCTCAGAGAGTCAGAGTCAGAATCTCAGAATCTCAGAGTCTCAGAATCTCAGAGTCTCAGAGTCTCAGAGAGTCAGAGTCAGAATCTCAGAGTCTCAGAGAGTCAGAGTCAGAATCTCAGAGTCTCAGAGAGTCAGAGTCAGAATCTCAAAATCTCAGAGTCTCAGAATCTCAGAGTCTCAGAGTCAGAGTCAGAATCTCAGAGAGTCAGAATCTCAGAGAGTCAGAGTCAGAATCTCAGAGAGTCAGAGTCAGAATCTCAGAGAGTCAGAGTCAGAATCTCAGAATCTCAGAGTCTCAGAGTCTCAGAGAGTCAGTCAGAGTCAGAATCTCAGAGAGTCAGAGTCAGAGTCAGAATCTCAGAGAGTCAGAGTCAGAATCTCAGAGAGTCAGAGTCAGAATCTCAGAGAGTCAGAGTCAGAATCTCAGAGAGTCAGAGTTAGAATCTCAGAATCTCAGAGTCTCAGAGTCTCAGAGAGTCAGTCAGAGTCAGAATCTCAGAGAGTCAGAGTCAGAGTCAGAATCTCAGAGAGTCAGAGTCAGAATCTCAGAGAGTCAGAGTCAGAATCTCAGAGTCTCAGAGTCAGAGTCAGAATCTCAGAGTCTCAGAGTCAGAGTCAGAATCTCAGAGTCTCAGAGTCAAAATCTCAGAGAGTCAGAGTCAGAATCTCATGGTGGGTTTACACGCCGCGATATCGGCGTCCAACTCCGACCCAACTCCGACAAAAAGTCACATGGGTCGCGAGTTGGACCCGATATCGTGTGCGCGTTGTACTGTTTTAGCATACAACGCGATGCTGGAACGATGCCAAAACGATATCGGAGTTGAATAGCAGAGCTATTAAACTCCCCGATATCGCATGGCCGTTGTACCAGCATCGCTGCGTGTAACAGCCCAACTCCGATGCGTACTCGCACCTCACCCATTAACTCCCATGTTAAATGGTCGTTACTGGGTTGGTGGGCGTACACATCGGAGGGACGTTGTTTCCCGATATCGCAGCGTGTAAACCGGCGATGCGATATCGGGAAAAGTTCTCCCAAAATGCGCGCTCCCGCGGCGTTGTATGCGATATCGGGACGATATCGCTACGTGTAACCCCACCATCAGAGAATCAGAGTCAGAATCTCAGAGAGTCAGAGTCAGAATCTCAGAATCTCAGAGTCTCAGAATCTCAGAGTCAGAGTCAGAATCTCAGAGAGTCAGAGTCAGAATCTCAGAGAGTCAGAGTCAGAATCTCAGAGAGTCAGAGTCAGAATCTCAGAGTCTCAGAATCTCAGAGTCTCAGAGAGTCAGAGTCAGAGTCAGAATCTCAGAGAGTCAGAATCTCAGAGAGTCAGAGTCAGAGTCAGAATCTCAGAGAGTCAGAGTCAGAGTCAGAATCTCAGAGTCAGAGTCAGAATCTCAGAGTCTGAGTCAGAGTCAGAATCTCAGAATTTCATGAAATAATTTAAAAAAAATGTGTGGGACTCCGCGCAATTTCTATTTCTAGCCAGGTACAGCTAAGCAGCTGGGGGCTGGAATCCGCAGCGCAGGGATGCCCAAGCTTTCTGGGCACCCCCGCTGCAAATTGCAGCCCGCAGCCGCCCCAGAAGATGGCGCGTTCATGGAAGCGCCATCCTCTGGCGCAGAACACCGCTCTTCCAGCGGCCCTGGTGGCGGTGGCACGCTGGGTAATAAAGAGGTTAGGGCCAGCTTTGTATTATCAGCTGGCCCTAAGCCCGAAATTTATGGCGGTCATGCCAATATTAGACATGACCGCCATGAATTTCTATTAAATTGTTTTTAAAAAAAACACAACACAGAGAAAAAATTTTATTAGAAATAAAAAAAAAAGCCATTAGGGACTCCATCTTTAATTAAAAAAATCCTCTTCCGTCCGACGCAGTCCAAAACGCGATGTCCTCTCTGCTCATCCCTGTGCATAGATATAGATGTCTATGCACAGGGAATGAGCAGCCTGAGAACAATCTCAGCTCTGCTACATCATCTCTGTGCACAGACATTCATGTCTGTACACAGGGAATGAGCAGACTGAGAACAATCTCAGCTCTGCTACATCAGGCAGCAGGCGGGCTCTAGGACCCTGGAGCTGCGGCAGCCAGCACACTGAGCAGACAGGACTCTTATCTGTGCGAGTTTCCCAGCGATTACAGTTGCAAAGTAAACGAGCAATGCAAATAAATGGCAAAACTAGGATTGCTTCAGGCTGAAGCTTCCGAGACACATCTGCGATTTGTAAATCTCACACTATTCGCTATTACTCGCTTCCCCATTCATTAACATTGGACTCGCTAGACTCGCAACGAGTAGAGAGTCCTGGGCTCGGACTCACTAGAGTCAAGCGATTCCGAGTAATTTAGGATTCGCCCATCACTATTCCTCACACTTCCATGGCCAGGTCACGCCCCCGGGGCAATGTTTTTTAATTGGAGTCGGCAGGAGGTGGCGAGGGATTGGATGTGGGGCTTGAAGGAGAGGGAGGAGTCGAGTATTACCCCGAGGCACTTGGTGTGGGGGAGGAGTGCAGTCATTGACGGTGATAGATAGGTCGGGGAGCGGGGCGGGGTTGTTCGGGGGAAAGACGATAAATTCGGTCTTGTCCATGTTGAGTTTTAGGAAGTGGGTAGAAAAGAAGGATGCAATGGCGGATAGGCATGGAGGGATTTTGGATAAAAGGGAGGAGATATCAGGGCCAGACAGATAGAGTTGGGTATCGTCAGCGTAGAGGTGGTATTGGAGTCCATGTGACTCGAAGAGATTGCATAGGCCGAGGGTGTAAATGGAGAAGAGTAGTGGTCCCAGGACCGAGCCTTGGGGAACACTTACAGAGAGGGGGTGGGGCGAGGAGTGAGAGTGGGTGACGCTGAATGTCCTG
Organism: Allobates femoralis; assembly: GCA_033576535.1. Taxonomy (NCBI): domain Eukaryota; kingdom Metazoa; phylum Chordata; class Amphibia; order Anura; family Aromobatidae; genus Allobates; species Allobates femoralis. Next base: position 141,106,289 of record JARQOC010000009.1, read on the forward strand.
TCCGTTAGGTAGGAGGAGATCCAGGAGAGGGCGAGGTCAGTAATGCTAAGAGACTCAAGAATTTGGAGTAAGAGGGAGTGGTCAACAGTGTCGAAGGCAGCAGAGAGGTCGAGGAGGATGAGGACGGAATAGTGTCGTTTGCTCTTGGCGATCAGAAGGTCGTTTGTGACTTTGGTTAGGGCTGTTTCAGTGGAGTGGTGAGGTCGGAAGCCGGATTGTAGGCGATCAAAGAGAGTACAGGAAGACAGGTGGGAGGACAGTTCGGAGTAGACGTGTTGTTCAAGAAGTTTAGAGGCAAACGGGAGGAGAGATATGGGGCGATAGTTGGAGACTATTGTGGGGTCAAGGGATGTTTTTTTTTAGGATGGGCGTGATTAGGGCATGTTTGAAGGGTGAGGGGAATGTGCCGGATTTGAGTGAAATGTTGAAGAGGTGTGTTAGAGCAGGGATGAGGACTGAGGTGAGGTTAGGAATGAGGTGGGAGGGGAGCGGATCAAGGGCACATGTGGTGAGGTGTGATCGTGCTAGAAGGGAGGAGAGGTGGTCCTCTGTCACGGGGTGAAACTGCATTTTGGTGAGGGGGGGTGGGCTGGAGGTGGGATGGGGCGAGGGGAGTGTGGGTTGAAGCTTTGTCTGAGTTTGTCAATTTTGTCTTTGAAGAAGGTGGCGAAGTCGTTGGCAAAGATGAGGGGTGAGGGAGGGGGTGCAGGGGGACGAAGTAAAGAGTTGAAGGTTTTGAAGAGTTGTTTGGGGTTGTGAGACAGAGCAGTAATTAGGGAGGAGAAGTAGGCTTGTTTTGCGGAGTTTTGTTGTAAACCATCCATATCCTGATCAGGCATGTATCCCTATATGTAAAATGAGGCTGCAGGTGCAGCCTCATGGGGCCAGGGTACTTGACTTTCCAGAGCTAAACAGTTCAGGGGGTGTCATGGTGGTGTGGCGCCCTGCCAAGTTCCCGTCACAGAGGGGTACTGCACCGGTAAAAGAGGTGTAGATACTCCAGCAGCAGGTGGATCATAGGATGGTGGGTGGTACCCATTAACCAGCACCCACACACTAGATCACACAGTGGGAGGTTACCTGTGAGGAAATAAAACCACCTCTAGGGGGAACAAGAAGGTCTTTGAGCAGAATGTCAAACTAGGAAGCTGAAGGGTCTCTCGGCTGAGGGACCAGAGAGAGAGAGAGAGGACCTGGAGTTAAGGAAGGAAAAATCCCAGGAACAGACAGCCAGAAGGGAGCTAGAAAGAACTGAGGAGGTTCAACCCTGAAAGCTTACTGGGCATCGGAGCCCGCACCTGCCTGTGGGATATCTAAGGACCACAGAAAATCCGGAGACTCGTGGAGTCTACACTTCTCCCGGGCACCTGAGCGACCAAAAGAGGGTACCAGGCACCGCTTGATGGTTCAGCGGTCAGCCACCAGAAGGTTATCCGACAAGAGCAAAGGAGAGAGAAAGAAGGAGGTCAGGTTGGCTTTAAAGAACCAGACTTCACCACCACTGGGAAGCAGGAAAGGAGCAGACGAGGGTAGAATACTAAGGCACACACCAGGGGTCCACCATACCACCTAAGATCTGCCTGCAGCCACCCGTTCAGCTACCTGTCCTCACACCATCAGGAATACTGCACTGTAATTTTGTATGCCGCTAATACAAATGCCAGTAAAGTACCCGGAGGAACAGTGACTTTGGACTTAGTTTGCTTTCTTTCCATGAACTTGGTTCCTTATAGGAACGCTGCCCTGGAGGACCAGTCCTACCTGTAGAGGACTTCACCAGCTCAGCCACAATACCATCTACCTCTGGCGGACTGTGGCGGTGCTGGTGGCATCTCACCAGACACTGCAGATGGCGTCACGACAAACTTTGTAAATAATCCCTTGTAAATATCACCCCTTTTTGAAAGATACCCCAGGACACGGGTCAGGTGCGGCCACCATTCCCCGTGACACAGTTAACCCTTTTGCCGCCTGACACCCGAGTACCCCAAAGCCTGGGCGCTACAGTGGCTCTCCCTGGAAGATGTGGCCACCACAGGTTGTTAGAAGGAGAATTATTTACTAGGGGAATGAAGTTTTTCGTGATGCCATCTGTGGTTTCTGGTCATGGATGACCAGCACTGCTTTTTACTGGTCCCCAAGGGATAGGTGGATAGGCAGCTTGGTGGAGCACTCCCTACAGATGGAACGAGTCCCTGGGATTTATAGTGCGAGAGTTTGTGGAGAATGGTGGTTGTAGTGGTAAGTGTAGAAGGGCACAGGAAGGAGTAGACGGACGTAAGGGTTGCAGTTCTTACTGGCTCATCTACTGAAATTCTTAAGTGGTCACTGCCCAGCTAGGGTACTGTGCCCTCTAAGATTGCCGCTTAGCCAGCTCACAGGTAGTCCGGGTTCACTCTGCTGAGTCACCTTTCCTAGCTGCCCTTTGCTGTTTACACTGTTACTTCTGCTCCTTTCCTGCGTCTTCATGCTACAAATCCCAAAGCAGGTGACTGCGGGCCCTTCTGAGCGACTGCCTTGCAAGTCCTCGCAACCCTCTGTAGTCCCTTAGCTTGGAAGGGTCCATGGTGGTGGCCACTGCACATGCAGTTCAGTGGTTTCCGGTTTCTCAATTGGTCTTGCAGATCCAAACCGATTTGGGGCCAGCATCCCTGTGCAGCTCAGTCCTCTACCTGGCTGTCCAGCCAGCTGTAGATTCGGGTCCCCAGGCCCGGAGATCAGGAATTGACCTTCCCATATGGGTCCCGCTCTCTCCAGCTGCCTGGGTTCCCTGGAACTCACTCTCCTCCTTCCATCCTGTTGTATCCTCTCCTGCTGACTAACTTTCCCCACCCCCTCAACTCACTTCCTCCCTCCAACCAGCAGATGAGGTCTGCTCTATCAGCGAGCCTCTTCTGCCCTGCATCTCCCTGGCTTGGAGTTTGGGTTGGGGTTGGGTGTGTTTTGGTGTGTCTCAGCTTAGTGTTCCCAGCTTACCGGAGAGCATGATACCACACCTTTGAATTAGGTGCAGTACCGCTGTGGCGAGCGAACTGCTTGGGTGCCACATACCTCCCTTGTTGAACACAGCACATCTGCAAGCTGTAAGACAGTACACAAGGGTTAAGAACAAAAACATACAAAAGTTTTAGTTTACATCATAACAAATAACATCTTCCCTTTATGGGAGACACATTCTTTGAATGTTATGAATATCAAAAGTAAAAAAGTACAAAAATACCAAAAGTGCAAAAATCACGGTAACACAGTAAACAGTTTGCCTGCAATTACGCTCGTAAATACAGCATCCTTGTGTTACTCACTGTAAATATTTTCAATGTTTTTCAGCGACTCTGTGAACAAGGCCAATAACTTGGCCGAAACGTTAGTCTGTCGCTTCACCTCGGAATTGTAAATAAACTGCTCACTTGATTCATAAACTTCTATTGCACGTGTGCATTGATGTTCGATATCCTCTTGCAATTACGCTCGGGCAGCGCCTCACGCTGCAGCATTTATGTACAATTGGTTGGAACTGCCCCAAACCACCTTCAACTTCGTCCCTGGGCGTGGCTACAGGGCACAAAGACCATATAGACCTTAATCTTTGGCCACTCTGACGGTTTTTGACAGTGCAGATGTTCAGCAAAGTGCAATAGACTCCTGGATTGCACCTTCAAGTTCTGGTCTGAAAACCAAACAGGAAGCACCTTAAGGGGTGCAGCTATGTAAAAGTTTAAGTCCTGGCCACCACGTAGTCCTTTGGCCCATTTGTCCATGATTAAGTCATTATCAAAACCTAGCCGGTTAATTAAACGTAAACAATACATTTTACTGAAGGCCTAGCCAGACTATTAACTAAATTAATAATATTTACATGGTGCTGACTAGCTATAGCTAAACCTCTTCAACAACAATCTATTATATAATCGCGAATCGGAAAAGCGCCCCTCCGCGCGCTACTTCCGGCGTGGTCATGTGGATACGAATTTAACATTGGGCGCGAAGCGCCCAATGCTGCGCAAGCAATGGCCACGAGGCCATTGCGAGTCGCTGGCTCAGGGCGAGCTATGTCCGCACAGCCCGCCCCCTATGTCCGCACAGCCCGCCCCCTATGTCCGCACAGCCCGCCCCCTATGTCCGCACAGCCCGCCCCCTATGTCCGCACAGCCCGCCCCCTATGTCCGCACAGCCCGCCCCCTATGTCCGCACAGCCTGACCCCTATGTCCGCACAGCCCGACCCCTATGTCCGCACAGCCCGCCCCCTATGTCCGCACAGCCCGCCCCCTCTGTCCGCACAGCCCGCCCCCTCTGTCCGCACAGCCCACCCCCTATGTCCGCACAGCCCACCCCCTATGTCCGCACAGCCCACCCCCTATGTCCGCACAGCCCACCCCTATGTCCGCACAGCCCACCCCCTATGTCCGCACAGCCACCCCGCAAAAACACAACCCCCACTAATGTCCACACAGCCCCCCCATGTCCGCACATACTTACATGTCTTCTTTGTCATCTGATCCTCCGTCCGGCCAGGCGTCCTCTTCCTCCGGCCCCGGGGGTCTTCTCGCTTCTTTCAGCCATCTCCGCCTCTTCGTCCGGCCCCGGGGATCTTCTGTCTTCTTTTCGCTAACTTCCACCTCCGACGTCCTCTTCCTTCTCATTAAGATACAATGGACGAAAAATCCGCCATTCTACCTTAATGAGATCTGAGGCCCTCTTCTGATTGGTCGCTGTATACTGCCCTCAGCCAATCAGAAGAGCCCCTCAAAACTGAGACGCAGTTCTCATTCAGGTCCGCCTTTTTTTCCCCATTGACATACATTACCGGTGTGTCGGCGATTTTATGGCCGCCCACCTGGTTCTATTTGTCGGCCCTAAAATCGCGGATACACCGCTAATGCATCTCTATGAGCAGTCAGCCCGATTTCGGATTGAACGCCGACCAATCAGAATGCGAGCTGACTGCCCATAGACATGCATTAGCGGTGTGTCCGCGATTTTAGGGCCGACAAATAGAACCAGGTGGCCGGCCATAAAATCGCCGACACACCGGTAATGTATGTCAATGGGGAAAAAAAAAGGCAGACCTGAATGAGAACTGCGTCTCACTCTGACTTAAAAAAATAAATAAATTTAATAATAAAAATAATAATTAAAAAATAATTTAAAAATAATAAAAAATTAAATTAAAAATAATAAATAATTAAATAAAAATAATAATTAAAAAAAAAAAAAAAAATGCGGACCTGAATGAGAACTGTGTCTCACTCTCACTTAAAAAAATCAATAAATTAAATAATAAAAAAAATAATTTAAAAATAATTAAAAAATAATAAAAAAATAAATAAAAAATATTAAATATTTAAATAAAAATAATAATTACAAAAAAAAAAAAAAAAAGCGGACCTGAATGAGAACTGTGTCTCACTCTCACTTAAAAAAATAAATAAATTAAATAATAAAAAAAATAATTTAAAAATAATTAAAAAATAATAAAAAAATAAATAAAAAATATTAAATAATTAAATAAAAATAATAATAATAAAAAAAAAAAAAATGCGGACCTGAATGAGAACTGTCTCTCACTCTCACTTAAAAAAATAAATAAATTAAATAATATAAAAAATAATTTAAAAATAATTAAAAAATAATAAAAAAATAAATTAAAAATATTAAATAATTAAATAAAAATAATAATAAAAAAAATAAATATATGCTAATTATATCAGCCCTTTCAGCGGACCTGAAAGAGAACTGGGTCTCAGCCTAAATAATAAATGTAATAATAAAAAAAAATAATTAAAATATAATAAAAAAATAAATAAAAAATAATAAATAATTTAATAAAAAATAATAATTAAAAAATAAAATGCTAATAATAATGATATTACTGCTAATAATAATTCTATTAATGCTAATAATTATGCTATTAATGCTAATAATAATGTTATTAATGCTATTATTAATGCTAATAATGCTATTATTAATGCTATTAATGCTAATAATAATGCTATTAATGCTATTAATAATGTTATTAATGCTATTATTAATGCTAATAATGCTATTATTAATGCTATTAATGCTAATAATAATGCATTATGCATTAATAAAGCTATTAATGCTATTAATTATGCTATTAATGCTATTAATGCTAATTTATCCTATTCATGTATTATTAATGCAATATGCTATAATAATGCTATTAATGCTAAATAATGCTTTAATGCTAATAATATTTATTAATGCTATTATTAATGCTAATAATGCTAATTAAATTAATGCTATTAATGCTAATAATAATGCGATTAATGCTATTAATAATGTATTAATGCTATTAATTATGCTATTAATGCTATTAATGCTAATTTACATATGATTAATGCTATTAATAACTATAAATGCTTATTTAATGCTATTATAATGCTATTAATGCTATATTATCTATTCATGGTATTATAATGCTATTAATGCTAATATAATGCTATTAATGCTATTAAATCTAATTAATAATGCTATTATTAATGCTATTAAAGCTAAATTAATGCTATTAATGCTATATTAATGCTAATATGCTATAATATCATTGTATTATTAATAATGCTATTAATGCTAATAATTATGCTATTAATGCTATTAATCTAATAATGTTAATAATGCTATTATCTATTAATAGCTATTAAAATGCTAATATTTATCCTATTAAGGCTATTAATGCTATTAATGTATTAATGCTAATTAATAATGCTATATAATGCTTATTATATAATGCTATTAATGCTATTATTATGCATATTTAATGCTATTATAATGCTATAATGTAATTAATAATGCTATTAATCTATAATTTAAAAATAATGTATTAATGCTAATATGTTATTATTATAATGCTATTAATGCTAATATTAATCCTATTAATGCTATTAATAATGCTATTAATGCTATTAATTATGCTATTAATTGCTATTATGCTAATATTTATCCTATTCATGGTATTATTAATGCTATTAATGTAATAATAATGCTATATAATGCTATTAATGCTAATAATTATATGTTATTAATGCTATTATAATGTATTAATGTATTATTAATGCTATAATGCTATTAATTAATGCCCATTAAATGCTAATAATAATGCTATTAATGCTATTAATAATGCTATTAATGTATTAATTTGCTATTAATGCTATATATTATGCTATATTAATGCTATTAATGCTAATATATCTATTAATGCTATTAATAATGCTATTAATGCTATTAATTATGCTATTAATGCTATTAATGCTAATATTTATCCTATTAATGGCATTATTAATGCTATTAATGCTAATAATAATGCTATTAATGCTAAAAATAATGCTATTAATGATATTAATAATGTTATTAATGCTATTATTAATGCTAATAATGCCATTATTAATGCTAATAATAATGCTATTAATGCTATTCATAATGTTATTAATGCTATTATTAATGCTAATAATGCTATTATTAATGCTATTAATGCTAATAATAATGCTATTAATGCTATTAATAATGTTATTAATGCTATTATTAATGCTAATAATGCTATTAATGCTAATAATAATGCTATTAATGCTATTAATACTGTTATTAATGCTCATAATACTGCTAATAATGCTATTAATACTGCTATTACTGCTAATAATAATGCTATGGCTTATATTATTGCTATTGATGATGCGATTATTATTTAAAAATCTTTAAAAAAACAATAAACATATTTTAGATACCCGATGCATTTGCATCAGGCTAACAGCTATAACTACTATAATCAAATTAATGCACGTTCTAGAATCCCGATGCATTTGCATCAGGCTCACAGCTAGTTATATATAAGTATCACTCATATAACCATAGGCACAACAGTGCAATACTTTTAACAGTTCAACAGTCACTGCAAACAGTTCAGTTAATGTTTCCCCCGGCTGGAGGAAGTGTGAGGAACCTGACATCCCCCATTTACAGTGCAATGGGATGCAAGGGCAGGTTGGTAGTCCCCCACTCCTGGAATTGGTAGCAATTTGCCATGCTCCTCCATATGCCGAAGGATTTCTCTCCCACAGCCTTGGCGGTGTCGGCGAGGAACTGCAGTTTCCTCCGCAGGGTAGAGGGCAGCGGACACTTCATGGGTGGCCGCACCCCTTTGGTCCTCATCAGCACGCACAGTCATGGGTGGGAAATTCACCACCGATGGACTCTATTTACATTAAGGGTGTACTACCCCTGTTGGCCGAAATGTCGAGTGTACTCCACCAAATCTCCCGGGTATAGATCTCGCCCTGCAGCTCCGCGGGGAAGGCGGCTTTCCACATTGTGATTGTTTACAAACACATAATTTATTAGTGTGTGTTCCCTTATGAAACCCAAGCCCTTGTGTATGTCGAATTGAATCACAGAGCCCAGCCTCCTTACTGGTGGTTCTTTCTCCACAATACTCTGGACCTCCCATTTCTGCTTGAGGGTGCTGGCCTGCATTACATGGTAACGGGCCCTGTGGGCTTTCTCCTCAGCAGCTGCGGCCGCCTGCCTCTCATGATAGAAAGCTTCAGCTGTAATGCTTTCGGGTTCATTTCACATCACCCCCCGCACACCCCCAGGGTTGGTAGATGAGGGCTTGGCCAATGGGTCTCACTGGAATCCTATTCGATTGTCCCCTGGCCGGAGCCAGTTAAATTACAGGGCCTCCACTTTAACCTTCCCCACCCCTTCTTTTTGTACGGGATCTGGTGGGGCCAGGAGTGTGTCTCTTGGGGGCGAACATCCCACTTTGTCGACCCCATAGTGGTATGGAATCTCCCAGGGGTGGCGGAAGACCTCCGGCAGGGTATCTAGGGGACCTACCAGGTCGAAAGTCATCACGGTGCCGGTCAAATAACCTTCTATTTGTTGTGCTACCTTCTCTCACTTCACGGTGCCTTCCAGGCGGGATGTTGGTGTTTGTGGCAAAATCTTCTCCCACTGTTCCCTCTGTTACTTTGCATATTTGGCAGCTTCCAGCTCCAGCTCCTCCACCTCCGGATTCAAGAGACGGGGACCCAGGGGTTGGAATGGCTCTCGGGACATCCAGAGGCTACCAGGTGTAGCAACCTACCGGGTTTTGGACGGTGCTTGTTCACTTCTCTGGTCCGCCATCGCATGGTCCCAGTCACACATGTCTCTTCTCCGGCAGACTGCTTGTCCTCCTGGCCAGAAAATGGTTTCACAGCATGGTGGCTGCCATTAAACAGTTCAATCATACACAGTATTTGGCACACAGGACCTGGTTTAATGGGGTTCTGGATCCTGTTCGTGATTCAAGGAATGGCTCAGTCGCCGGGCTGGGGTAATGCGTCCTCCAAGATTGCAGCTTGGCCAGCTCACAAGTACTCCGGGTCCACCTCACTGAGACACCTGGTCTAAGCCTTTCCATGCTGCCCTTTCCTGAAACTTTGCTCCTTTCCTTCCCTGTGTCCTCGAGCTACAAGTCCCAAAGCAAGTGACTGCGGGCCCTTCTGAGTGGCTGCCTTGCAAGTCCTCATGACCCTTTGTAGTCCCTTAGCTTGGGAGAGTCCACGGTGGTTTCTCAGTTGGTCTTGCAGATCCAAACTGATTTGAGACTGGCACCCCTGTGCAGCTTGTTCCTCTACCCGGCTGTCTATCCAGCTGTAGATTCGGGTCCCCAGACCCAGAGATCAGCAGCTGACCCTCCCATAAGGGTCTCGCTCTCTCTCCAGCTGCCTGGGTTCCCTGGAACTCACTCTTCTCCTTCCATCTTGTTCTCTCTTCTCCTAGTGACTAACTTTCCCCAGTTTGGGTTGGTGTTGGGTATGTTTTGGTGCATTTCAGCTTAGAGTTCCCAGTTTACCTAAGCGCATGATACCACACCTTTGGATTAGATGTAGAACCTTTGTGGCAACCAAATAAGAGGTGCACCACACAGGCACATGTGTTTGCGTTTGCATAAGTTTTTCGGCTGATCCTTACTACGGCGTCCTTTTTACCATCTCCCTTTTTTTATTACAGCATTGACAATCTATAGGTCTACCGAGAAGAGGCGGGAATACGGTAAAAATGCTGAAGGAAAAGGAGTTGCGATGGATTAAGGAGTTAGGTAGGTTTTAATGTTTTAATGTAACTGTCTTAATATATGTCATGAATGCTGTACTTTTAAAGCTGATAATTATATATTTTTTCTCATTTGTTTTATAGATGAAGATCGAGTAAAAGAAGGCAATACTGGAAACTGCTGTAATGTATCATTTCTCTTAATAAAATACTTGTATTGGCAGTTCCACTGTAAATGCAGTGTGTAATCACGCAATGATCATCCCCTATATTATTCCAAGAATAAAAAGAAGATGAATTTATTTATTTATATATATCACTTTAGCATGTTAATACAATTTAGATAGCACTTAGAAAGATTGAACACTTTGGAGTGTCCAAATTGGGTACAGTTACTCAAGTAAACTCGTAGACCCCCTGCCTGGATGTGGAGAGAGTGCCATAGAAGGATATATTCCTGAGGACTCCCCATGAGATAAAGGCAAAATGAGACACCCTGAATGGGAGTCGTAGTGATTTAGGGGTAGGGTTTAAACTAGAGGCTGACCCATTAGATAAAAAAAATTTCCTATACATATAAATTAAATATAATATAGATCTCTTCTAAAACAATATTAATATAGAGCAACAAACACATAGATAAAGAATAATTTAGTTACTTTGAAGCACAAGAGCACTTTAAATGTGTAGAGAAGAATAAGGATCGCAGGGGCGCTTTGGCTGTTGGATAGAGTGACGCCGGGGGAAAGCTAATGCGTCTGCATGGAGAGCACGCCATTGCGCAGGCATGGACAACCTGGCAGCGTCACTGGAAAGAGCCAGGTTACCAATGACGACCGGTAAACAAAGCAATATGGAATTGGGCATGAAGGAGAGTGACGCACTTCCGCACGCCGCAAACACGTGGAGAGTAGGGAAAAATGAATCATGGCGGAACCCGGTGCATGAACAAGTGCTAAATAAGCCCTATACAGTTACAAGTAAGAGAGATGATTAGCATTATGTGCAGCTGTGAGGGTTATTACCCAATTAACTAATGCATGGCAAGAATACTGAATATAAAATGATATGGCATTGATGTTATTAGGAAAATCACTGAATGTTTAATATTTAATAATATGTAATGAGCATGAGAAACATAATATTTAAGATCTCGTAATAACTGTAAACGATGCAGATTAATTAAGGGTATGGGAGTGTATAAAACCCTGGCCATTATAGCCAGAGGTTGCTGGAGGAAGGGTAATATCACCCGAAACGTCGCGTTGTGTCCATGCTGTAATAAAAGAAGGATCCAAGTGCCACAACTTCATTGAACTGTATGTATGAATAGCCATTATTGGGACGGCTTGTAGTTGTGAGCCCCATAGCAATAGAGGAGTGCTGCTCCAAAACCTATAGATTATATATTATTATATATTGTTATATACTATATTTTATTATATTATAATATAATATAATATTGCAATGGTGTCCGGATACAGAAATGGGCGGATTCATCCAAATAGATCAGTTGGACACACTGAACTTGTTCAAATGCCTTCCACCCTCCTCCTCGGTCCAGTTCAGGCATCCAGCAACTGTGGTGGCATTGACTCACCGTGGCCGGCTGACTCCGGTTTAGACAGGCGATGCTTCCTTCCTCCTTGTCACGGGTGGACCGCGCCTGCCGGTAGTGGGGCCCGGTGTAGTGCAGATCAAAAGTGAAGACGTCTTGGTGGAACAGATTAAAGGGGTTTTAATTTATTCGTGACGCCACCTATGAGTAGATTCGGTAAGGGCTACCGACGCTGCGGAACCTCTGGGGGATGGACAGCAGCAAGATGTTACGCTCCCCACAGGCTGAGCGGTGATCCCCGGAGGCTGGAGCTGCTCAAGATGTTGTGCGGCAGCTGCGGTTACCTTTGAGTACGGACGGACAGTTCATAAGGAAGCACAGACACAGAAAGTCTCTATAACGGTTCTTTACTGTAACCAGCAGGCAATACATGGTATACAGTGGTTGAGTAGTAGACCGGGTGGACTCAGCAGTGATAGTGTTCCTCAGAGATCCGCAGTGTTCCTCCATTCTACCTAACTTGTTCGTTGCCAGCGTCGCCCAGGAATACCAGGTCGGGTATGTGGCGCCCCTGCGGGTATTAGCCACAGTATAAGATCATAATAGTTGCACTCACTTAGAAAGCCATGCCACTGCACTACCACCTTTGGCCAGTAGGGGGAGCTCCAGAGACACCAGAGACTTCCCTAGAGATAAAACACTGGTCTGAGGTAAATTTTCAGACAGTTGGAGCCAGGAGCTCAGAGTGACAGGAGCTGCATTGAGTTCCTGAGGACTGACTGACAATTTCCAGGGCCAAGCCATCGGTCTGAGGAGGAGAAAACTGATAAGAGGAACACTTTCAGAATCGGGTAGCATCATTATCTACCCTAGATAAAAAGCGCAGATACGGATACCGGATCCGTGGCTGCATTAGTTATATACAATACAGCAACCGGAAAAACGTGAGGTAACAACAAGCTTCACAGGGCCAGACACAGCAACATACTAAGAGTTCAGCAGTACTCTCGGAGGGGGTAAGCAGAGAGAGACAAAGGACTCAAGTTGCCTGTTGAGTGGGACCCAGAGAGGACAGATTTGGGCCGGCAGCGAGTTCACACACGGCAGCAGGGCCACATAGACAGCGCAAGCAGGAGGTAAAGGACCCGGTGGGGCCTGAGCAACTGAACCCCTATTGCAGACTCCGGAGACGGGACTTGTTGTATTATAGTTTGGTTGAAAGTAAACCAGTTAAACCTCATCTGTGCCTCAGCCTCTGATTTAACAGCTACCATCTATCCAGGATTGGGACCATCACCGCTGAGAGAATTTGCTGTGAATCAAGTAAGTGTCTGTGTCCTTAACATCTCCTCACCATACTTCCATCTTCATCCATCATTAACTTTAACATCACCTGTCCAGGGGACCCTACAGCCCTACCCGGAAAAGGGCTATACCATCTCAGCTGCCTCTCACCATCATCCCCTGGCCAGTACAAGGCAGCGGTGGCCATATATAGCCACATTATTCCGGGTGGCGTCACGACAATAACATCTACAAACTTTATAAATTATATAAACTTCTAAATCCCCTGTAAATACCCCCTTTTAGGAGTGTGCCAGCCTGGGGCCACGGCCTGGGTCCAGCCACAAGTGACTCCCCCAAGGAAAGGGACCCTGCGCCGGGTATCCCGGTCCCCTAAGCTGGGCGGCACAGGTACGGGGAGGCTGCTTCAATTCCCTATCCATGATGTACGTTCCGGATGCTTTGGGGAGCCTTGGATCCCTCAGTGGGTACACCGCTGGTTAGACAACTGGAAACTGGCTGGTGGTGGGGTGCTCCTGTGAAGCTGCTCCTCCACTCTTCTGGTTCGCGTGGCAGAGGTGAACTGCTGCCAGCTTCGGTACCAGTGAACCGGCTGTGAGTTGTGGGCACGGGAGTCTTTTGGAACCCGTGTAGAAATGCCCAATCCCGGTGGTTAAGGCTTCAGGTGCTGACACCCGACCGGTGACGGCCCAGGGGCCCGCACGGAGTGCGGAGCCCCCGCTCCTCTCCAAGTTCTAGTCCTAGACCCTTCTTCTCTGAGTTCTAGACTATTCTCTTCTCAACTGTCTAGATTATTGTGTGTTCTATTACACTACCCTAACACTCCACCCCCCAGGACCTATGATTGGTCCCCTGTTCTAGGTGTTTGCATGTTGGGTTGGATCTCTATGTTAACTGGATCATTGTTGAGTCAGAGGATATTGCAGCTGCATTTGTGGCTGCAATACCCTCTTGTGACGCACTCGTTGCGGGGCGCCACAGCATCAGTTCGCGGACACATGGCCAGATGCAGATGCTCCCATTTTGAGCCTGATCTGGCCATGCCGCAAATGTGAAGACAGCCTAAGAAGTATTTTCTGTCACCCTGGTGCTGAATTAACAGCTACACTGCTCAGAACTGCTTTGTATTGTGCTATATGCATTTGCTGTTTCTGAAGATACAGTTCATAGAGACAGAAGAGCAGGATTACTTAAGGTCTGCATGTAAGGGAGAAATCCATCCCCACCCACAAGCTAAGAAACAAGTGAAAGAGATGTAGCATCCAGGGAGAAAACTGGTGGAAAAAAAAAAGATAGAATAGTGAATTATTGTAATTCTCCATGAGCACACACAACAGCCTATTGTAAATTAGTGGCGTAGAATGACAGGTACTCTTTATCAACTCTAATTATATATGTTATTGCTCTAAATATATTCAAGACATATGGATTTCAAAGATTAGCTAGCGCTACATACACTATATATACCCAAACACTTTAGAACTAGAGATGAGCGGACCCAAACTGTAAAGTTTGGTGTTTGTGCCACATACAGACTTTACAATGAAAATCAGTGTTCAGGTTCGGAGTTCAAGTGCTTTACGAACACAAACCATTGGAGCAAGCAACGCTGTGCTTGGGTAAGCTGGGAGCATGGCCCAGTGTGAGCTGTTTGCAGTGTATGAATGCCTCAGACTGGGGGTAAATTCAGAGTTATCAGGTGTAGTGTGTTCAAATAAAGATGTCAAAATTGCACCCTCCCTCCCCCTGAAGTGTTATAACTGGCTGTATGTGAGTGGAGAGCAGACCTGCCTAATCAGTGACTTCCAATGAAGTTCAGGTCAAGTTTGGGTCCAGAGCAGAGCTTTAATAAAAAAAAGTCAGACTGAACCCCCAGAACCTGCACCCCCAGTTCCTTGTGGCAACTTTGTCTTTATGTGCATTAAACTAATCAAAGTGTTTGAATGAGAATTGTGCTAATTTTTTGTGACTTTTTATCCATTTCCACTTTCTAACCCATTTTATTTAGGGGGAACGATTAGAATTGCACATTTTTGCACAAAAGGTACATGAGATGTAATGGGTAATGAGAACATTATCAAGGTTTTTGCCTTTCTCTCGGATTGATTCTGTGTATTATTGATTTGTTATTAAGTAAAGATTACTTAATACTAGAACAATAAAATAGTTATTTTCTTCATTAATGCTGTGGATTCCCTTAATGTCATTTAACACCAGATTAACTCTGTATTAGAATCTGCTCTTTCTGTACAGTAACAGATGATTTGAAGGCTGGTAGGTTTCTGTATTTTGTATATAACACACACAGCATTTATGAATTGTAGCCTTAATTACCTTACTAGCATATTGGGAAGCTACTGAAAAATTAATTGGATAAAATGTATAACTTAGCAATAATGGACATTTTCTCCAATACAAATCTCTTTGGTAGCAAAAAAAAGATGTGGTCAAAATCTTTAGAACCTATGTATGCATGTATGAACTTGTCGATGGGCTGCACATATGGGGATCATCCTTTTTCTTTCTATGTTCTCTTAGGCCGGCTTCATACCACGATTTTTACTTGTCAGGTTCTGTCCGGTGTTTTGCAGGATGCACCGAACAGAACCTGACAGGCACGGACAAGCGGAACCTGCCCTCCGATCCTGCTTTTTGACGGCTTCATTGCTGGCACTATCCAGTGCTGAAATGTCAGCTGCAGGGTAACTGGCCGCGATGCTGAAATTTCAGCCGTGGAGCGCTCCAGGTGCTGCAATTCAGCGGTGGCTGCTTTTAACAGCCTCCGCACTTTCAGCACCAGGTGTCCAGGACCCGGCATGATTTTCTGCCGGAACTGGCGCGATCCGGCGCCCATAGACTCCCATGATATGGCGCTGGGTCCAGAAGATCTGGTTTTGCTTCAGACACAAAAAATGATGCAGACTTTGGTTTTGTGTCTGATGCAAAAATCAGACAAAACTGTATACTCCCAGAAAAGCCCCAAACCGGCTGGCAAATAACAGCCATTTGGCCCCATAGTGATACATGGGGGGGGGGCAAATTTGGATCTGGTGTGTGAACCAAACAGCCCCGGACCCGAAAAACCGTGGTGTGAAGTCAGCCTTACCAGCACCGTGCAAGATGCCAAATAAGTTGATGTGACTTTATTAAAATGAAATCTGTCCTCAGATCAAATCAGTATCAATAACAGAACAGCAGGGGCCCAATAACCTCTTCTTGGATTGCACATGAATTAATCATCTCATCTACCTCCAACAGGGGAGTGCCGAGTCCTCTATTTTTGATCTGTATATGGTATTGAACCCTACTCAGTCATCCAGAAACCAGGAGCGCCATACACCCGACATATCTACAATCTATCCTAAGGATACGTTATCAAAATCATAAGGCTGACTACTACTGTAACATGAAAATTTTATAAATGTATGATCATGTATGTATTGATCAAAAGAAAAAATACCAAGGAAAGCTTATGGGAAAATAGGTTCTAAAAAGATCACTGTACTTTCTGACAACTTAATCACATTTGATAGATGATGTGATAAAAACTTTATTTAGAAATGATAATAATAATGATAATAAATTATGTTTTTTTTTCTCTAAAAATCACTTGAAAATGCTAGTCTTTAGAAGTTATTATGTGTAAGTTGCTGTCCGCTGCCTGTTGCTGAGTGTAATCAGTCTCTAGTTGCAGAAATTCTGAGTTGGAATTTCAGGTCTTTATCTCTGCTCCTGCTTTTCTTTCAGTCAAACTGCATACAGGCATAACTGAGAAGAAGGTTTTAGTTTGTGGCAAGTAATTGGTTAATTGTAGGTGTCGGGCCCACTGGGACAGGGGTAATCGGTACCAGACCGGTCTGCTACTAGGGAAGTCACGGGTGGTCCTGGTCCGGACCGTGTCCCTGGCTCGACAATAAAAGGGATATTTACAGGGGATTGTCAGTCGTGACGCCACCGACTATGTGCGGCCAGTGATGGGGCCGCCGCTACTGCAGAGCCTCCGGGGATGATGGAATAGCAGCGTAGATGGGATAGCTCCAGTAGGTAGAACTGTGTTCCCCAGGGCAGTAAGGGTTAATGTCTATTGTGGAGTGCGCAGTACACTTACTGTGCAGACGCTGCAGGAATCCTTTCTCTGCGCTGGAGCTGACAAGCTGTGGCTCTGCAGGTGGGGGAATTGCTGTAATCCTGTATGGAGGGAATTGCACTCAAGCAGATGGAAGCAGACAAGGGAGGCAGGTTCAGGGTCTCCGTGTTTACTCTCAAAGTTCTTCAAGACAATTTACACTTCAGTTACAGTTCTTACAAGTCTCAGTTCAAGTACACGGGCACACTCTCCACTCCGGGGTTCCCTTAATCTCTGCAGCCAGGTCTCTCTCTGTGACCCCTCACACGGTCTCCGTGTCCTTTCCGGGCTGTTAACGTTCTGTGTACACTTGGTGGGTGTCTCCGGACAGTATGGCGGTGACTCGGGCCCCTGTGGGTCCTCCTGGTCGTCACTGAGCTGCCTGTCCTTTGGGGTAGGGACCCTAACGTGTAGCTGTGGTCCCCCTTTGTGTTGTCTGAGGATCCGGGTAAAACTACGGTCCCCTCTGGAGCCGACACTCTACTCAGCCCTGCCTCCAGCAGTCCTCAAGTGTGAGGCTGTACCAGGCTCTTTCTCTCTGCGTCTTTCAGTATCCTAGGAGGGCTACTCCGCCTGCAGTCGGTCGCTTCAGCTGTACGTCTAGGGCCCAGGTATCACCGTCCCTCTCTGTCCTCTCACACTCCTGGGGATCTGGCTCCGGATAGGCTTTCTCTCTCCTCCGGCTCACTCTGGCTTGGTACAGATTCTACGCTCCTTACACCTCACTCTTCCAGGACGTGTGAGTCTTTCTCCTGCTCAGCTTAGCTCGGCCGGCTGCTGTCTCTTGGCCTGTGCCGGGTTCCTCAGCCTGCTGCTGGTCTGTTCTGCTCGGCACCCTGGTCCTACTCTTTTTCTTGGCTGGTCGACTCACTTTGGCTTACTGACTCCTTCCTCCTCCCCCTCACTATTTCTACTGTCAAGTCACCTGACTACGTGTTTGCCCAACCCACTCCTCTAAATCCACCACCCCTTGCTTGCCTAGAGTCTCCAATCTTAGGGCTGGATGCTACCATCTACTGTACATGGGTTGTGTGGGCTGTGAGGGTGTTGATGTGCAACAATTGTCCTACCTGCCTGGCTGCAGTTCCCTTTTGTGGCCTCCTGGACGCAGGGGCGCCACATAGGCTCAATACATGGGGGTGAATGTGGGACATTATAGAACATATGAGGCTGAAAGAATGTTGATAAAGGGGACTTGCCACTTAAAAGTTTGGATGGCAAGTTACAGAACACAAAATGATTGGGACCATTCCTGGACCTATTAGTCAGGTATGTGTGCCAAAAGTATTTTGAACGTGTTTTGGGGATGATTGAGGGAAGATCTTGGTTATGTACAGGTTTACACAAAAGAACAGGTCTATAATTCAATACAAAACACAAATGGTTACTGCCTTACAGCACTGGCATTCTGGGTTTGTTTCAGGCCAAAGGCAGCATCCGCAGGACGTTTGCACGTTCTCCTTGTGAAGTTGTGGGTTTTAATAATCACCTGGGCAGGTTAATGATGCAACAAGTTTTATTTTTATCAGTATAGGATATTTCAGCAATTCCAGGGAGATGACCACAATATAATGCCCCCATTCCACAAAATCAGAAACCAGCCAGCAAAATAGTCCATAGGATAATTCCTAAAATCCACACGGTAGATCTCACGACTGTAGCATGTGAATTAAGTTCCAAATTCTATAGTCCATCCATGGGTTTCAGGATCGGCCTTGGCTCTGATCCTCTGGCTTCCAATTCACAACACCTACCAACCCCCCCCCAAACACGTGTCTTCTTATATTATCCTTCCAGCCCCCTAGTTGAGCAAAGACCCAACTCCCTTAAAGGGAACCTGTCAGCTAGTTTATGCCTCCCCAGCTATCACTGTCTGTAGCTGCAGCTTTATAATACCAGTTTAATCATCCCTGTCTGAGCTCATAGTGTAATGTGAAAGGTGAAAAAAAAGCATTTATATACTTACATTTCCTTATGTAATGAGGCAGTCAGTCCCCAGCTTGGAGAATGGGGACTGTTTGGCAGGTTAATAGTTAACATTTCAGCCTTGTGCTATAACATGTTGGGAGACCTGATGTGATGTCACAACCATGTGACTACAATAGGCGGAACTAAGTTCTCATAGAACATAATACATTTGCTGGCTTATCTCCGCCCACTATGGTCACATGATCATTACATCACACAGGTCCTTTAGCTATCCAAGTTAAAAGTGAGTTAACTATTATCCTGCCAGACAGTCCCCCTCCTCCAAGGTGGGGACTGAAATGTAAGTGAATAAATGCTTTTTTTTACACCTTTCACATTACACTATGAGCTCAGACAGGGATGATTAGACTGCTATTATAAAGCTGCAGCTACAGACAGTGATAGCTGGAGGGGCATAAACCACCTGACAGGTTCCCTTTAACCATCAGGTACATTCAGTGGTAATGTAGCTTGATTGCATTATGGTCTATGTAAACAGGCTGGAAGATACATTCTGGTACATCCCCATCCATGTTATCTAGTGAACAATAAAATTGACTTTTCTAGCCATTTGTGTTGGAAATATCTGATAGCTCCTCCTCATATTCTGAGCTTTCCTCTGAGATCTCGGGCTTCATTCAAATCTTACTCACAGGCTTTTTTTTCCAGTGTATGTAACTGAGATCGTGTATGATTGGTTATACCCTTCAGGGACAGAGACTAATGTGAGAGATAATGCAGTACTAGTGATGGGCGAATCCTAAATTACTCGGAATCGCTTGACTCTAGCGAGTCCGAGCCCAGGACTCGCTACTCGTTGCGAGTCTAGCGAGTCCAATGTTAATGAATGGGGAAGCGAGTAATAGCGAGTAGTGTGAGATTTACAAATCGCAGATGTGTCTCGGAAGCTTCAGCCTGAAGCAATCCTAGTTGTGTCATTTATTTGCATTGCTAGTTTACTTTGTAAGTAATCGCTGACTCGCACAGATAAGATCCTGTCTTCTCTGTGTTCTGGCTGCCCCAGCTCCAGGGTCCTAGAGCCTGCCTGCTGCCTGATGTAGCAGAGCTGAGATTGTTCTCAGTCTGCTCATTCCCTGTGTACAGACATGAATGTCTGTGCACAGAGATGATGTAGCAGAGCTGAGATTGTTCTCAGTCTGCTCATTCCCTGTGTACAGACATGAATGTCTGTGCACAGAGATGATGTAGCAGAGCTGAGATTGTTCTCAGTCTGCTTATTCCCTGTGCATAGACATCTATATTTATGCACAGGGGATGTAGCAGAGAGGACATCGCGTTTTGGACTGCGTCGGACGGAAGAGGATTTTTTTAATTAAAGATGGAGTCCCTAATGGCTTTTTTTTTTATTTCTAATAAAAAATTTTCCTTGTGTTGTGTTTTTTTTAAAACAATTTAATAGAAATTCATGGCGGTCATGTCTAATATTGGCGTGACCGCCATAAATTTCGGGCTTAGGGCCAGCTGATAATACAAAGCTGGCCCTAACCTCTTTATTACCCAGCGTGCCATCGCTACCAGGGCTGCTGGAAGAGCGGGGTTCAGCGCCAGAGGATGGCGCTTCAATGAACGCGCCATCTTCTGGGGCGGCTGCGGGCTGCAATTTGCAGCGGGGGGTGCCCAGAAAGCTTGGGCATCCCTGCGCTGCGGATTCCAGCCCCCAGCTGCTTAGCTGTACCTGGCTAGACATAGAAATTGCGCGGAGCCCCACGCATTTTTTTTAATTATTTCATGAAATTCTGAGATTCTGACTCTGAGACTCTGACTCTGAAATTCATGAAATAATTTAAAAAAAATGCGTGGGGCTCCGCGCAATTTCTATGTCTAGCCAGGTACAGCTAAGCAGCTGGGGGCTGGAATCCGCAGCGCAGGGATGCCCAAGCTTTCTGGGCACCCCCCGCTGCAAATTGCAGCCCGCAGCCGCCCCAGAAGATGGCGCGTTCATTGAAGCGCCATCCTCTGGCGCTGAACCCCGCTCTTCCAGCGGCCCTGGTAGCGGTGGCACGCTGGGTAATAAAGAGGTTAGGGCCAGCTTTGTATTATCAGCTGGCCCTAAGCCCGAAATTTATGGCGGTCACGCCAATATTAGACATGACCACCATGAATTTCTATTAAATTGTTTTAAAAAAAACACAACACAAGGAAAATTTATTAGAAATAAAAAAAAAAGCCATTAGGGACTCCATCTTTAATTAAAAAAATCCTCTTCCATCCGACGCAGTCCAAAACGCGATGTCCTCTCTGCTACATCCCCTGTGCATAAATATAGATGTCTATGCTCAGGGAATAAGCAGACTGAGAACAATCTCAGCTCTGCTACATCATCTCTGTGCACAGACATTCATGTCTGTACACAGGGAATGAGCAGACTGAGAACAATCTCAGCACTGCTACATCATCTCTGTGCACAGACATTCATGTCTGTACACAGGGAATGAGCAGACTGAGAACAATCTCAGCACTGCTACATCATCTCTGTGCACAGACATTCATGTCTGTACACAGGGAATGAGCAGACTGAGAACAATCTCAGCACTGCTACATCAGGCAGCAGGCGGGCTCTAGGACCCTGGAGCTGCACAGAGAAGACAGCTGGACTGGCTCGCAAAGAAACAGCAGTTATCTGCGAGTTTCCCTGCTATCACTGGCACAGTAGCCAGTGATTACTCGCGAGTCTAATGCAAACAATGGCAATCCTAGTTTTGTCAGCGTTTCTGACAAAACTAGGATTGATATTGATTGCATTGGACTCGTGCGAGTAATCACTGGGAAACTCGCAGAGTACCGAGTCCTGCGAGTCCCTTACTACTCGCCGAGTAACGAGTCCTAGCGAGTAGATTCGCCCATCCCTATGCAGTACTTCGCAATGGAACTTGTTAGCACTATTTAAGCTATTAGAGAATATGAATTGTTTGTGTGCAGATTGATTTCCATAATTTCATACTGTCTATTCTAGTAGTTATCTTTTCATCTCCTGAGCTTATCATCTTTCATTTTGCTCCCTCTCTCGTCATTATAAACATTCATCAGTGTAGTCATGGATAGTAATCCATTTACAGAAAGATGTGACTTTCCATCTGGTCTTTCGGTGACTCACACGGAGCATGTGTGCAAGCTCACACTGACACTTCAAAAGAGTAAATGGCTTTTGCCTTGTCACAAGTGTGTTTCACATCATATGAATTAAACTTCAGCGCTGAAATAATTATGCACCAGGATATGTAAAATATGAAGATTATTGATATTTCAGCAGATTCCAAGCCGCCCCTTTCATTGGTTGTACAGTGCACTGTCTATCTATGTTATAGTACAGCAGATTTATCTTTTCATCCAATAGAAATGCAGAAACTTTGGATCCTACATGGAAGTTATTTGTATGGATAGCGTTCATGATCATGCATTAATTCATGGCATTTTATATCCTTTTTATGTATGAAATATCAGCTTCTGGTTTGTGACCATGAAAAGCTCTTAATCTTAAAGCAATTATCCTCTACTCGGACAAACCCTTCCCAATCCCTACGTTTCCCCCGATAAAATAATAAGACTTCAACTCATCTATAGGAAAAACAAATGCTCCAGCGATGAAAAGGTAAATATAAAATTTAAATTTTATTGCAATGATTTGAAAAATTATGACTGACGCATAACAGAGGTTAGGTCAGACCGACGCGTTTTGGCATTTAAGCCTTAAATATGGTTTGATACAATAATTAAAGCTTACACACTGAAACACGTTAGTCTGCACTAACTTCTGTGATATGTCAGTTATAACTTTTTAAATCATTGTAATAAAAGTGGTTTTATATTTACCCTCTCATCGCTGGGGCATTTCTGTTTCCCGCATTTGTTCAAACCGCACCAGGGAGACTCCATGTGAGGACTTCATTCCCACCCAGGTGCAGAGTAAAGAAATTGGTATGCTGACTTTTTTCTCTTGGTTACTTATACTCATCTGTGGTGCCAGCACTGGCTCTCCTGAGGATTGCGTGACATTGTCAACTTCGCTGTCCTTTCCTTCACACAAATCAGAAATCTGGAGGAAGAGAGAGAGCAGCCACAGCCCATGCTTTGTCCAGATGTCAATTACATCAAAAGGAAGGAACAGTAAAGCCATTACAGATTGGCCCCAGGCATTACATGACATAACAATGTTATGATATCCCTGGGAGAGCTAGTGTCAACACGCTGTAAAGCGCTTACACTGTAGATGAGTATAGGTGTTATTATTTTACTGAGGGGAAACACAGGGATTGGGAAGGGTTTTTTTGAGTAGTAGACAACCCTTTAATTGCTCCAGTTTACGTTCACAGCCTTCATTATTTTTAGTATTGCTCTAAACATTTTACCCTTTTGTGCTCCAGAAACAAAAACAGAAAGATCTACATTTACATTTCTACAAGATCTACATTTAGTTAATACATAAGCAGCAAACACTGTGGGAGAACAATTTTCTGAGCTTGTATTCATCAACTTATTTACAACTAATTGAACCGAAACAGCTTTACATACTTTGCTTACAAATTAACCAATATTGATGTCAACCACATTCATCTCCAAGTATGAACCACATTAGATAAATGAAATAGTAAATCTTCAGGTATAACAACATTTTCAATCATAAATTCAGCATATCTCTGAAGTTGTGTATAAATTCAGCCAACAAAATATAGACCTTGATGCCTCACCTCTGTACTACGTGACTATGATAGTCATATTCATGGAATTACCAAACATAGACACACCTTATGCAATTTTTTCAAATAGCTCTGTTGGCAGAAATTGACAAATTGCACACATTCTCTAAGGCTGCTTTCACATTTGCGGTTGTAATTCACGGCAGATCCGGCAGATGTCGCCGCATTTGCCGTTTCTGTCACATAGCAGCTGACTTGCGGCACCAATCCGGCAGGTCCCATTCATTATCTATGGTGCTTGCGGTTAGGTGCGGCGAGTGCAATGTTGTTGAATCCGGCACTTGCGGCCGCACAAAAAAACGCTGCTAGTAGTGTTTTTTTGCTGTGCTGCAAGCGCTGGATTTGGCAATACCACATTGGCCGCACCTGACCTCAAGCCCCATAGAGAATGAATGGGGCTTGCCAGATCAGGGCGTGCCACAAGTCGGCCATTAAGCGGCAGATTCGGCAGATGCGGCGACATCTGCCGGACCTCCGGTGAATTACAATAATCGCAGATGTGAAAGGGGCCTTCATTTATCAATCTGATGATTAGAGCAAAAAAATCCTTGATATTTCCTTTTGTCATTGACTGGAAAATAGGCTAAAATCTCATTTGTTGTTTTCTGGACATTGACTATTGCTCAGCTTACTTGTAACCAGAATATATACACTGCTCATAAAAATAATAAAAAAAATATTAGAGGAATAAAGGAATGATTTTGTGATGAACATCGTTTATTTGCCTTGATTTAAGCTGCGCGGGTCCAGGTACACATGTCTCTCTCAGATTTTTAACTACGGTGACCATAAGGAGTGCGGACCCTGCAGCAGCTGTTATTTCCTGCTTCCATGCTGGTTGTGTGCGACACAACCTTTCCAGGTGAGAAGATACAATTTTCACTAGCCTCACCATATATAAAAGATAAGACCCTATCTGCGCTTCTTTCCATTTAAGTGCATTGCTCATAAAAATAAAGGGAACACTTAAACCCCACAATGTAACGCCAAGTCATTTACACTTCCGTGATTTCAACCTGTCCAGTTATAAAGTGAACCCTAGCTTAGGCCAATCATGTGGGGGCAAACTCAATAGCCGAAAAAACATTAAGAAAGAACGTGTTTATGGACCTTTTAATGGTATAAAAATATTGCTTTTTTGGTATACAAAATTTTTAAAAACATCTACATCAGAAATTTTATACAATCAAAGATGCACCATGAATTGAATGCATCCGACGGAAACAATCTATACTAAGTTGGGGGAGGAACACATTAGAGGCCCTATGTTTAGTGTATACAATTGTCAATCAAACACTTCTACTTATATAATCCGCAGTTGGGAAATTCGGGCACTGTAGCCGAATCCCAACATGCTTTGCGCGACTGCGAGTGATGACGCGCAGCGTCATCACGAGCCGCAGCCGCGCTACCCTGCCCCGGCCTCAGCACCCGACATACCAGCCCACATGCCGGGCCCTTAACAAGTGACACGGCCCACTGCTGTGTCCGAGGGAAGCAGTGAGGAGACGCTCACACACAAGCTGCCCTCTCTCCCTCTCTCTCCTGCTCTGTGCACTGATTTACTCCGTACAAAGCAGGAGAAAGCCTGTAGGAGCCCGGCAACTCAAACACTTTCCTCACTGTCATGTGATCTACATTCAAAGGTCCTGCAGATGCTTACTGCGTTTCTGCAGGTCGCAGTGCCTCCTCTCCTGCTGCATATCGATCTGGACCTTCATGATATGGTAATGGATGCTGTGTCTGTGTGTGTGTGTGAGTGTGTAATAAGTGTGCCTGCTGCAGGGGTGTGTGTGTGTGTTAGTGTAATAAGTGTGCATGCTGCAGGTGTGTGTTAGTCTCATAAGTGTGCCTGCTGCTGGGGTGTGTCATCTCTCTGTCTGCTGTGTGTCATGTCTCTGTCTGCTGTGTGTCATGTCTCTGTCTGCTGTGTGTCATGTCTCTGTCTGCTGTGTGTCATGTCTCTGTCTGCTCTGTGTCATGTCTCTGTCTGCTCTGTGTCATGTCTCTGTCTGCTGTGTGTCATGTCTCTGCTGTGTGTCATGTCTCTGTCTGCTCTGTGTCATGTCTCTGCTCTGTGTCATGTCTCTGCTCTGTGTCATGTCTCTGCTCTGTGTCATGTCTCTGCTGTGTGTCATGTCTCTGTCTGCTGTGTGTCATGTCTCTGTCTGCTGTGTGTCATGTCTCTGTCTGCTGTGTGTCATGTCTCTGTCTGCTGTGTGTCATGTCTCTGTCTGCTGTGTGTCATGTCTCTGTCTGCTGTGTGTCATGTCTCTGTCTGCTGTGTGTCATGTCTCTGTCTGCTGTGTGTCATGTCTCTGTCTGCTGTCTGTCATGTCTCTGCTGTGTGTCATGTCTCTGCTGTGTGTCATGTCTCTGCTGTGTGTCATGTCTCTGCTGTGTGTCATGTCTCTGCTGTGTGTCATGTCTCTGCTGTGTGTCATGTCTCTGCTGTGTGTCATGTCTCTGTCTGCTGTCTGCTGTGTGTCATGTCTCTGTCTGCTGTGTGTCATGTCTCTGTCTGCTGTGTGTCATGTCTCTGTCTGCTGTGTGTCATGTCTCTGTCTGCTGTGTGTCATGTCTCTGTCTGCTCTGTGTCATGTCTCTGTCTGCTCTGTGTCATGTCTCTGTCTGCTCTGTGTCATGTCTCTGCTGTGTGTCATGTCTCTGCTTACTCTGTGTAATGTCTCTGTATACATTACATTACACAGACATTACACAGAGATATTACACAGTGTATACAGAGACATTACACAGTGTATACAGAGACATTACACAGTGTATACAGAGACATTACACAGAGTATACAGAGACATTACACAGAGTATACAGAGACATTACACAGAGTATACAGAGACATTACACAGAGTATACAGAGACATTACACAGAGTATACAGAGACATTACACACAGTATACTGTAATGTCTCTGTATACTCTGTGTAATGTCTCTGTCTACTCTGTGTAATGTCTCTGTCTACTCTGTGTAATGTCTCTGTCTACTCTGTGTAATGTCTCTGTCTACTCTGTGTAATGTCTCTGTCTACTCTGTGTAATGTCTCTGTATACTCTGTGTAATGTCTCTGTATACATTACATTACACAGACATTACACAGAGACATTACACAGTGTATACAGAGACATTACACAGTCTATACAGAGACATTACACACAGTCTACTGTAATGTCTCTGTATACTCTGTGTAATGTCTCTGTATACTCTGTGTAATGTCTCTGTATACTCTGTGTAATGTCTCTGTATACTCTGTGTAATGTCTCTGTATACTCTGTGTAATGTCTCTATACTGTGTCTAATGTCTGTATACTGTGTGTAATGTCTCTATACTGTGTGTATACTGTGTGTAGTGTCTCTAATGTCTGTAGACTGTCTGTAGTGTGTCTATACTGTGTGTAATGTGTCTATACTGTCTCTAATGTCTGTAGACTGTCTGTAGTCTGTCTATACTGTGTGTAATGTCTCTATACTGTCTCTATACTGTGTGTAATGTCTCTATACTGTGTGTAATGTCTCTATACTGTGTGTAATGTCTCTATACTGTGTGTAATGTCTCTATACTGTCTCTATACTGTGTGTAATGTCTCTATACTGTGTGTAATGTCTCTATACTGTCTCTATACTGTGTGTAATGTCTCTATACTGTGTGTAATGTCTCTATACTGTCTCTATACTGTGTGTAATGTCTCTATACTGTGTGTAATGTCTCTATACTGTCTGTAATGTGTGTGTATAATGTGTCTAATCTCTGCATACTGTGTCTATACAATGTCTCATGTATGTATATACTGTGTGTTTCTCTCCTCACCCCTCCACCGCAGAGCCGCCTCCACACTCTGCTACCCGCAGAGCCGCCTCCACACTCTGCTACCCGCAGAGCCGCCTCCACACTCTGCTACCCGCAGAGCCGCCTCCACACTCTGCTACCCGCAGAGCCGCCTCCACACTCTGCTACCCGCAGAGCCGCCTCCACACTCTGCTACCCACAGACTCACCTCTATACTCTGATACCCACTCACCCGCGTCTATACACACAATTCATTTCACCGCGCTCCCGATGCAATTGCATCGGGCCTTTTTACTAGTCTAAAATATTCATGAGGTATTGGTTACACCTTAAACTTGGCCCACCTACCAAATGACTTCTGGATCAGCAAGACATCCCTACAGACAATGTTTCATAATGAAGGCAATTTAAAAATGCACTGGTAACCTGCTAAAACGACACTCAGCAATGGATCCTCACAGACTACGTTTTCTCAAGGATATCAGTAATTGCACCTCAGGGAGAAGCCCCCAAGGTAAAACGCGTTAGGGTGACCAGCATCCTCCACCAGGACCGCTAATTATTACACTATGATTGGTTGCAGCATAGGTTTAATAGCCCCACTTTTCTCATAGCACAAGGCTGTGCCATGTAAGTGACCTGGATTTGCAGTAAAGACAGCAGATTTCATTTCATCCTGGTAGCACTGTCTTTAGGTTTTAAGTTTTTCTGGTAGAAAGGAAGTTCATGTGTTTTTGCCTTATTTTACATCATTCTGGTGTTCCCAGTTGTAATGGTATTATAATATAACCCCTACATCCTGATCACCAGTATCATCCTTTAGCCACCTTTTTTTTTTCGATTACCACATCTCAGTTCTGATTTAGGTTACCTTATATCAGCTCCTTACACATATCACCTCTTTTATCACAGTGCACCATTTGGTTTGTTCCCAGTCTTATAATTTTTAGCACTATTGCTTGTGTGGCACCCCAGGGGTTAATGTGCCACAGTAACATCACACGGGTTCCCTCCCCACATCACACTGACACTAGCACCTCTGGGCCAGGAGGGGGAGCTAAACCAGCTCCCTTATATACTCCGGGTCAAGAGGAAGTAGTTAGTTAAGTCTAGATGAGAGTTCTAGAGAGTCCAGTTCCTGGGAGAACTGAGGGAGGCTGTAGTGTAAAGGAACTGCGTCAGGCTTCTTTAAAGTCCGCTCATCAATTCCAGGCCTAGCCAGGGTCTGAGGGAAGGAGAATTGAAGACAAAGGAACACATCTGGGAGAGTGAGTGCCACTACCACTCGCCCCAGAGGAGCGCACAGAACGGACACCGGATCCGAGACTGTGACTGATGCACACAGCACAGTAAATCCAGGAATAGTGGAGTTTTTAGATCGACACTGTACCAGAGCAAAGCAACACAGCGGGGTCAGTAGCACACGGAAGACTCAAGTTGCCTAGCCAAGGGGCACCTGTGAGGAGAGAGACAGTACAGGGGCGGACCTACCGTGGTGCAACTGGTGCAGCGGCACCAGGGCCCCGACAGGCTAGGGGGCCCCCCCTCAAGGCATGGAGAATAAGCCGACATGCTGCCGGCCACGCCTCTTCTAGCTGCCGGCCATGCCCCCTCACAGCAGCTCAGGAGCGAGGACAGAGCCCCAATCACAGTGCAGAGAGTGAGTCATGTGACCTCTCCTGCACTGTGGGGAGGACCTCACTCAACCAATCCTGGCAATGCGCGCGGGTCTCTGAAATTCTCTCCACATGGCTGATGGCTGTTCAGCATCAGCAGCAGCAGCAGCAGATGAGGGGACACAGCTCTGCACAAGGACCCAGGTACAAGGAAAGGGACCAAAGACAAGGCACAGGCTGAGGACAGACCCGGAGGGGAGGGGGGGTTTGCTGCTCTGTACACTGCTTTTATGCTTTTACAGGACCTGTGATGATGTCACATTGAGGGGAGAAGTCAGTGGTCACATGATCAGCTCCTCAGTGTATGCAGGACTCTGCTGTGCTGGTTGTCATGGTGCTGGATGAGATGAAGTTTATGTCAGGAGGGATTTACAGTGTGGATGTAGCAGAGCCAAGTGTGTATGAGGTGTATGGAGCGGAGTTCAGAGTGTATACGTGGTGTACGGAGCGGAGCCGAGTGTGTACAAGATGTACGGAGCAGAGCCGAGTGTGTACGTAGCGGAGCCGAGTGTGTACGAGGTGTACGTAGCGGAGCCGAGTGTATACGTAGCGGAGCCGAGTGTGTACGGAGCGGAGCCGAGTGTGTACCTAGCGGAGCCGAGTGTGTACGAGGTGTACGGAGTAAAGCCGAGTGTGTACGAGGTGTACAGAACAGAGCCGAGTGTGTATGTAGCGGAGCCGAGTGTGTACGTAGCGGAGCCAAGTGTGTACGAGGTGTACGGAGCAGAGCCGAGTGTGTACGAGCTGTACGGAGCAGAGCCGCATGTGTACGAGGTGTACGGAGCAGAACCGAGTGTATGAGGTGTATGGAGCAGAGCTGAGTATGTACGAGGTGTACGGAGCAGAGCCGAGTGTGTACGAGGTGTACGGAGCAGAGCCGAGTGTGTACGGAGCAGAGCCGAGTGTGTACGAGGTGTACGGAGCGGAGCCGAGTGTGTACGTAGCGGAGCCGAGTGTGTACGTAGCGGAGCCGAGTGTGTACGAGGTGTACGGAGCAGAGCCGAGTGTGTACGAGGTATACGGAGCAGAGCCGAGTGTGTACGAGGTGTACGGAGCGGAGCCGCATGTGTACGAGGTGTACGGAGCAGAGCCGAGTGTATGAGGTGTATGGAGCAGAGCCGAGTATGTACGAGGTGTACGGAGCGGAGCCACGTGTGTGCAGAGCCGCGTGAGTATGAGGCAGGGCCACATGTGCGGGACATATGGAGTAAAGCCGCGTGTGCATAAGGTGGATGGAGTGGAGCCGCATATGCTGGGGCGTCCTGTAGAGGAGCCGCATGTGTACGGAACGGAGGCGTATGCGCAGGGCATGTGGAGCGGAGCCGCGTGTCTACAAGGCATTTGGAGCGGAGCCACGTGCGTACAAGGTGTGTGTGCGCCAGTGGTAGTTCCCCGCGGATGCCGCTCCTGTTCCTATAGTCCCGGCTGCCTCTGCCGGCAGCATTCTTCACTCGAGTCCTGGCTGAGCTGTCTGCTTTTTGCAGCTCAGCATGGTGGGGCACGATGATGTCATCACTGAGTGCCACTGTGCTGATACGTGCAGAGCGGAGCAGCAAGAAGAGAGGTGAGTATTTACTTTTTTTTTTTTAACCCGTGAATACAGTGATGGGAGACTATGTAATGTGCAATATAACATAGGAGGAGTATGGGGTGCAATATACTATATGGAGGAATATGAGGGCCCATTATACTATATGGAGGACTATGAGACTGCCTTATACTATATGGAGGGCTATGCGGGTGTATTATAATATATGGAGGGTCGTGGAATGCATTATAATATATGGAGGACTATGGATGATGTATTAAAATATATATAGCCAATTATATAATATGGAAGCCATTTTAATATATCTGGAGGGTTCTGTGGGGGCATGATAATATTTGGAGGGGTGTGAGGAAGCCTTTATACTTTATGCAGGGCTCTTTGAGGGTTGCGTTGTAAATAAATATTACAATCTATATGTTTACATTACTTTGTTGCCACTATGAGGGCGGGGGGGCCCCCAAAAAATTTCTTGCACCGGGGCCCACTACAGTCTGGGTCCGCCCCTGAGACAGTACCAGCAGCTCAGCTAGAAGCAGCAGCAGGGCCACACACACACAGCGCAGCAGGAGGAAGCTGAGGACTTGGACAGGGTGGGAGCAACCCGGCCCCAGTACAGACTCCGTGGACAATCTGCTACAACATCTGCAGTAAAGCTTTGGAAAACTACAGGAACGTGAGTGTGTGTTCCTTCAACCCATCTCCACTATCAATGTCTTTATTATCACATCCACCATAGACTTTAATTACCACTGCCCCGGGGAACCAGCCTCTACCTGCGGAGAGCAGTCCCATCTAAGCTGCCTTACATCATCCCCGGAGGTTCTGCAGCAGCGGTGTTCCCATTACTGACCACACACCGTGGGTGGCGTCATGATAAACATTTATCCCATGTAAATAACCCCTTTTACTTGCGGAACCTGGGACATGGTCCGGACCAGGCCCTCCGTGACATCCCCAGCAGCAAACCCGGTCCAGTACCGAGTACCCTGTCCCAGTGGGCTCCACACGTGCTGTTCCACATTGATATTGTGTGTTCATTTAACTTTTTGCACAACTCTCACCGAAAAATTGTTTTGGGGTGTCCAAGGCAGTGATTAAGATTAATGAGCTGCAGAATGGGATTTTGCAACTTTTATTAGATACTGTCACGTTTGCCCTCTAAGGGCGGCTTCACACTGCGGCACGATCCAGTCCGGGGCTGTCCGGGATGACTCTGACAGCCGCAGACTGGATCAGCACACAGGACTGGAGGGCTATTATGCCCTCCGGTCCGGTGTGCAGCCACACGCAGTTCCCACTGCTGATAAGTCAGGACCGCAGCGCTGTGCTCCTGACCTGTCAGCGGCTGCAGCTGCATGTGCTGCAGACCGGTCCGGACGGCAAATTAGCCCACCAGTCCTGTGTGCTGATCCAGTCCGCGGCTTTCAGGGTCATCCTGGACAGCCCCCGACCGGATCGTGCCGCAGTGTGAAGCCGCCCTAACATTTTTCTTCCACATGGTGTGTACTGCACAACTTAGTCCCTTTCATCCTTTTTTAGGGCAGTTGTTGTTTTACACCTTTGTCTCATTGTTTATCACCTGGATGTATATTTTTTTGCACCTTACTCACTAGTGCATTACTAAAGTGCAATTACTGATATCCTTGAGAAACGTAGTCTGTGAGGATCTATCGCTGATCAAGTGTCGTTTTAGCAGGTTAACAGTGCATTTTTAAATTGCCTTCATTATAAAACACTAGATGGTGGCCCGATTCTAACGTATCAGGTATTCTAGAATATGTATGTAGTTGACATACTGTGACTGACATATACACTATATATATATACTAGCTGTAGTATCCGGCTACGCCCGGGTTAACAAATAACTGCTGTTAGCTATAACAAAATAGAATTTGAATATGTCATATTAATGACCTGTAGGAAAATAGAAGCTGAGCTGTGATTGATTGCAATAGGCAGCCTAATAAATCTCCAGCCAACAGTAAACCCTCCCCCCGGCCGGGCAGTATATATTACCTCACACATACACATAATAGACAGCTCATGTGACTGACATCTGCCTTAATTCCCTATATGGCACATGTGTTGCACATTGGCTGTTTTTAATCAGATGTTTATGTTTGGAAAATAAAGATAGCACACGTATGAGGCGAGTTGTGTGAGGTGATTTGTGCACATCTGTGTCTGTCTGTGTGGTGTGTGTCCCTGTGGTGTGTGTGTGTCCCTGTGGGGTGAGTGCATGTTTCCCTATAGGGTGTGTATGTGTGTGTGTCCCTGTGGGGGGGGTCTGTGTGGTGTGTATCTGTGTTGTGTGTGTCTCTTTGTTGTGTGTGTGTGTCCCTGTGGGGTGAGTGCATGTGCCCCTATAGGGTGTGTATGTGTGTGTCCCTGTGTGGGGGGGTCTGTGTGGTGTGTCTCTGTTGTGTGTGTCTCTTTGTGGTGTGTGTGTGTGTGTCCCTGTGGGGTGAGTGCATGTGTCCCTATAGGGTGTGTATGTGTGTGTCCCTGTGGGGGGGTCTGTGTGGTGTGTGTGTGTATCTGTGTTGTGTGTGTCTCTTTGTGGTGTGTGTGTGTCCCTGAGGAGTGAGTGCATGGGTACCTATAGGGTGTGTATGTGTGTGTGTCCCTGTGGGGGGGTCTGTGTGGTGTGCGTGTGTCTCTTTGTGCTGTGTGTGTCCCTGTTGAGTGAGTGCATGTGTCCCTATAGGGTGGCTATGTGTGTGTGTCCCTGTGGGGGGTTCTGTGTGGTGTGTGTGTCTGTGTTATGTGTCTTTCTTTGTTGTGTGTGTGTGTCCCTGTGGGGTGAGTGCATGTGTCCCTATAGGCTGGCTATGTGTGTGTGTCCATGTGGGGGGGTTCTGTGTGGTGTGTGTGTCTGTGTTATGTGTGTTTCTTTGTGGTGTGTGTGTGTCCCTGTAGGGTGAGTGCATGTGTCGCTATAGGGTGTGTATATGTGTGTCCCCTTGGGGGGGTGTGTGTGTCTCTGTGTTGTTTGTATCTCTTTGTGGTGTGTGTGTGTGTTTGTTTGGGTGCGTGGTGAGTATCCAATGTTGGGGCTGCACTTTAGAGACTATGCACTTGCTGTTACTCTTTGTGTGCGTGTGGTGTGTATACATGTCCCCGTGCGTGGTGAATATCTCATGTTGGGGCTCCACCTTAGTTGTTACTCTTTGTGTGCGTGTGGTGTGTATACATGTCCCCGTGTGTGGTGAATATCTCATGTTGGGGCCCCACCTTAGTGACTATATGCTGGTATGTGCAGTTAGTCTTTGGCGCTATCATTAAGCCCCTCTCATTCACAACTGTCAACTGGTAACTGTCACTTTTCCCCCATTATGTAGAGAGGGGCAAAATTGTTTGGTGAATTGGAATGCGCGGGGTTAAAATTTCGCCTCACAACATAGCCTATGATGCTCCCGGGGTCCAGACGTGTGACTGTGCAAAATTTTGTCTCTATAGCTGACAGCTGTCGATTTTCCTCCAACACTTAACCATTCACTTTTTCCCCATTATGTAGATAGGGGCAAAATTGTTTGGTGAACTGGAACGCGCAGGGTTAAAATTTCGCCTCACAACATAGCCTATGACGCTCCCGGGGTCCAGACGTGCGACTGTGCAAAATTTTGCGGCTGTAGTTGCGACGGTGTAGATGCCAATCCCGGATATACACACATACACACATACACACATACAGCTTTATATATTATATATATATATATACACACACACACATATGTATATATATATATATATATATATGTACACACTGTATATTTATATACACTGTATATATATATATATATATCTATATAGCAGCGCTATGGTATGTGGTGGTACATTACAGCACATTTATAGTAGCACTATAGTATATGGCGGTACATTACATTACATGTATAGCAGCGCTATAGTATATGGCGGTACATTACAGAACATGTATAGCAGTACTATAGTATATGGCAGTACATTACAGCACATGTATAGCAGCACTTTAGCATATGGCGGTACATTACAGTACATGTATAGCAGCGCTATGGTATATGGCGGTACATTACAGTACATGTAAAGCAGCACTATAGTATATGGCTGTACATTACAGTACATGTATAGCAGCACTATGGTATATGGCGATACTCCACTCCCCACAGCCCCCCGCTCCTCCTGGCCCCCGGTCCTCCACAGCAAAAGTAAAAATAAAAAAATCCTCAATGAGGATACTCACCTGTCCGCCGGCTCGCTCCACCTCTGTCTTCTAGGTCCTACAGGCCTTTAGAACCTGTCGTTGCCTGGAAAACTGCTCAGCTGAGGGGGGGAGGGCAGGATGGTGGTGGGGGGGCAGGATGGAGCTGGTGGGGCAGGATGGAGCTGGCGGGGCAGGATGGTGGCGGGGGGGAACAGGATGGTGGTAAGGGTGCAGGATGGAGCCGGCGGGCAGGATGGTGGCAGGGGGCAGGATGGAGGCGCTCCTCCTGTCCCCCCCGCTCTCCCATGGCCCCCCTCTCTCTGCCCCTCCGCTCTGCGCGGCTCCCCCACTCCTCCACGGTGATAATAATAATAAAAAAAAAAACCCTCAGTGAGGATACTTAGCCTCCGCCGGCGCGCTCCACCTGTCTTGTAGCTCCCAGGACAGGACCTGTTGTTGCCTGGGAAACTGATCCTAGGCAACGACAGGTTCTCAAGCCATCTAGGAGCTAGAAGACAGAGGTGGAGCGCGCCGGCGTAGGGTAAGTATCCTCATTGAGGGCTTTTTTTTTTTTTTTACTATCACCGTGGAGGAGCGGGGGGGATTGTGTCAGCAGCACCCCATATACAATGCAGCACCCCCATATAAAATAGTCTGCAGCATCTCCCCATACAATGCAGCACCCCCATAAACAATTCAGCACCCCCCATATAAAATTGTCAGCATCACCCCCCATACAATGCAGTACCGCCATATACAATACAGCACCCCCCATATAAAATAGTCAGCAGCACCCCCTATATACAATACAGCACCCCCCAATATAAAATAGTCAGCAGCATCCCCAACATACAATGCAGCACCCCCCACATAAATGCAGCACCCCCTATATAAAATAGTCAGCAGCACCCCCTATATACAATACAGCACCCCCCAATATAAAATAGTCAGCAGCATCCCCAACATACAATGCAGCACCCCCCACATAAATGCAGCACCCCCTATATAAAATAGTCAGCACCCCCATATAAAATAGTTCTCAGCACCCCCCATATACAATGCAGCACCCCCCATAATCCTCCTATATTATACAGAACTTGATTATCATTGATCAAAAAAAAAAGGACACTCACCTCTCTGCAAAACACCAGACACAGCCTGAAAGCTCAAAAACCGTGGTGTGAAGTCGGCCTAAGGCTGGTTTCATACTGCAGTTCTTTCCCTGAACAGGTTCCATCCGGTTTCTGAGTCAAAACCAGGAGTGTCTCCAAAACACAGAACAGGTGTCAATCTTTCAATTATACTTTTTCTCTGCAAGTTCCTCTCCTGGTTTCTCTCCTGATTTTGGCACACAAACCGGATGAAACCTGATCAGAGAAAAAACTGCAGCGTGAAACCAGCCTAAGGCTGGCTTCACACCACGGCACAGTTCGGTCCGGGGCTGTCAGGCATGAACCTGACAGCTATGGACCGGATCAGCACACAGAACTGGAGAGCCAAATGTGACCTCCGGTCCTGTGTGCAGCTAGGCGCAGCTGCAGCTGCTAATGAATCAGGACCGCGGCTCGCGGGGAGCTAGCCGCGGTCCTGAACAACAGCAAATCTGGACAGCGCACCACCATAGACCTCATGTTAATGGTTACAGGACCCTGGACAGCGGCAGATACTATACGTACATTACGTACAGTATCTGCGCAACTGTTAGGGGAGCCGCAGCTTCATTCATAAATTAGTACAAAGCCGACAATAGCCGGCTTACTGTAAATGCATTATTAACCCCTCACATGCTGAGAGGAGTGCACAGAATGTCTCTAGGGGGGTGGACACCCCCTAGAGACATGTTGCCCACAGATAATATTAATAATTAATGTGTTAATGCACATTTAACACTTTGCTTATCCCTGCGGCAGCCCAGTGACCGGATTGCAGTTTCCTACACACATTTATGTGTGTGAAAGCAATCGTGTCCTCCGCATCAGGATCTGAATGCGGTGAACGCAATTGCCTGCTAAAATGTGACCCTAGTCTTAGACACACTTAGTTATTTGTTCTCATGTGTTAGTAAACATGTCTTACCATCTGTCTCTAAAGGTACCGTTACACGAGGCAATGTTGCCGGCAACATCGCCGAAAAGTGAAGTAGGCATCACTGTTGCCGTTGACATCGCTAGTGCGTTGCAACATATGACAGGGCAATTCAACTGCGATAAGTTGCTTGAGTGGAGTTGCCAGGTTTATGAACATGTTCTGAAACCTGGCAATGTTGCTCAGGCGATCTGCTTGTATCGCTCTGTGTGACACCGCAATAGCGATGTTGAAAGCAACTTCTCCTATTCACTACATTGATAAGTATCGCTTGGCGGGTTGCACAAAACTCAGCGAAATAAAGTAGTTTTCAAAATCCTAGTTGTGTTGCCTATGATATCTCTGCGTGTGACATCTCCAAGGCAATTTGGAAACGTGCCAAAAATATGCGCGCTCCCGTGAAGTTGCTGGCAACATCGCAGTTACGTTGCCGCATGTAACAGTACCTTAAGTCCAACTGAGAGAATTCTCCTTCATTGGGTGCTGTATAGTTGTTTTGGGGACCCATATCCAGTAGTGTCTACTTCTATTCGTCGCCGGTTTTGGATACATCCTGTGTACAGAAGACGCCTTATCAAAGGTCACTTTCACCGTCTCTGTGTGCAATTTCGAAATAATACAGACAAATTTTTTGCCTACTGCTGTATGACCCTGTCAACCTTTGATTATCTTTTGGAGGAACTGCGATAACCCAGCATTTCCACGGAAGAGCGACTTTTGGTAATCTAAGGGTACCTTCTCATGCCACAACCGCGGCAGACATTTTTGGCGGCGATATTTCATGCTGGAAATATCGCTGCCAAATTGCCTCCTTATTGCAGTGTGTATTTCGGGAGTTTGGCGGCGATAAGACAAATGTCGCCTGGTTCCGATTTCAGAGCACTGCTCTGAAATCAGGCGACTAGGGCGAGGTGACATATCGCCGCCAAATTCCCACATTACACGCCACAATTGGGAGGCAATTGGGAGGCAATCTGGCGGCGATAATTCCAGGGCGACATAAAGGTGGCGTGTAAAGGTACCCTTAAGGTCTGTTTATCTGAATCACTCCATTAGCCCTTGCTTGCAATGTCTTGCATTCAATTATGCGTATGTATCTATATGCTCCTGACTCACCGTGGCCGGGGACTCCGGTTTAGACAGGCTGTAGCTCCTTCCTCCTTGTCACGGGTGGACCGCGCCTGCCGGTAGTGGGGCCCAGTTGAGTGCAGATCAAAAGAGTTGAAGACGTCTTGCGGGAACAGATTAAGGGCTTAATTTATTCGTGACGCCACCTATGAGTAGTTCGGTAAGTCATACCGACGCTGCGGGACCTCCGGGGGATGGATAGCAGCAAGATGGAACGCTCCCCACAGGCTGAACGGTGATCCCCGGAGGCTGGAGCTGCATAAGATGTTCTTCGGCAGCTGCGGTTACCTTGTGTGTGGACGGATGCAGTCATAAGGAAGCACGGACACTGTAAGTCTCTGTAACGGGTCTTTACTGTAACCAGCAAGCAGTACATGGCATACAGTTAACGGGTAGTGGACCGGGTGGACTCAGCAGTGATAGGTGTCCCTCAGAGATCCGTGGTGTTCCTCCATTCTAGCTAAGTATTTGCCTTTGTCGCCCAGGAATACCAGCACGGGTACGGGGAGGCTGCTTCAATCCCTATCCAAAGTATACGTGATGGATGTTTTGGGGAGCCTTGGATCCCTCGGTGGGTACACCGCTGGTTAGACGACTGGAATTTGGCGGGTGGTGGGGTGCTCCTGTGAAGCTGCTCCTCCACTCTTCTGGTTCGCGTAGCAGAGGTGAACTGCTGCCAGCTTCGGTACCAGTGAACCGGCTGTAATTTTTGGCACGGGAGTCTTTTGGAACCCGTGTTTGGTGATGCCCGATCCCGGTTGTTCAGGCCTCAGGTGCTAACACCCGACCGGTGACGGCCCGGGGGCTGCACGGCGGTGCAGAGCCCCCGCTCCTATGTTACTTCCTCTCCAAGTTCAAGTCTGTGTCTTTCTGACTTCTTCTACACTCTAACCTTGCTCTCCGCCCACCAGGACCCTGGTTGGTCCCCTCTACTAGTGTTGCATGCAGGGTTTGGATCTCTAAGTTAACCAGATGACTGCTGGGTCAGAGAATATTGCTGCTGCATTTATGGCTGCAATACCCTCCTGTGACGCACTCGTTGCGGGGCGCCACACTCCTTTTCCACATGTTTTTGCAGATATTTTTCTTTGACCTAGTTTGCAATTGTGCCCTTAATAAGGTACACAAAGCTTTGCTAATTGGTATCCCATGATTTTGTTTGTATGTAACTGTGTTTATTTCTCTGTTCCCTAGGTTCCTGTCAACAGGACTCTTATATGCTGCCCTTCATTTAGAATTCCTGCAGAGCAGGTTCATTATTGGGGTCATAGTCCGCTCTACATGTGTTGCTATTTGGGAGCAACTTCATAACACCCTCATGCCTGAACCAACAAAAGAGCTATGGCTGAAGATAGCATGTGGCTTCCAAAATAAGTGACAGTTCCCAAACTGCCTGGGAGCCCTAGATGAAAAACACATTCAAATTTGCAAGCCGCCAAACTCTGGGTCCCAATACTACAATTACAAACAATTTTTCTCAGTAGTCCTGTTGGCTTTGGCTGTCCACACTTACAGATTTCTGTTTGTAGAAATTGGGGCCTATGGTGGTTGTGGCAATTCTCAAATTTACAAATCCTCAATAATGGGGCAGCAGCTTGTGTCCTTGTAGAGGATCAAGTGTTTCAATTGGGACCAAACTTAATGCGCCCCTTTCCACGGCTCTACTTAACCTCTTTCCAACCCTTGACGTAATACAACATCAAGGGTGGGGTCCCAGGTGTTTGATGTGAGCGCAGCATCGGAGCTCACATCAAACACCCAACATCTCAGCTGATCTCATCAGCTGAGATGTCGGGATTCCAGCACCGATCGGATCCCCAGATTGGTTCTGTTAACCCCTTGGATCCCACTTTCATTCACTGACAACGGGATCCAAAACCACCGCGGCAAGGAATGCGCTGTTCCCCGTCTGCACCAGAGATCCTGCAATCCTATTGCAAGATCTCCAGTGCTCAGGTGATAGCTTCAGGGTTCTCGGCAGGACCCCAGGCTATCACTGATCGCTTCCTGTGAGTGGTTGGCAAGCGCTGCCAACCACTCACAGGGCACATTTGTGACAGGTCCCGATGTGCTGCAGCTCATTGGGACCTGTCACAAGCGATCAGATGTGCAGCAGTGTGCCTCCCTACGGGGGGTGTAAAGTAGAGAATGAATAAATAAAGTTTTTACAAATATGAAAAAAAAAAACATAAGGGTATGTGCACATCTGACGTTTTGTGGGCTGGTTTTGACCGGTTTCCGTCGGCGGTTCCCGCTGAGTTTTATGTTAATTTATGTTAATCCTACCCACCGGTAGGATTAACATGCTAGTCAATGGAGTTTAGAAAACGCTGTGTACATTACAACGTTTTTTGTCTGGTCGTTTTCAGTTTATTCACCGGTTTCCGACCGGTTGTCAAAGATAGAGCAAGCGACTTCTTTTCAGCGTTTTTCCAGCGGGTCTAGCTGAACAAGTGCAGCAAAGACCAGTCTGAAAAACGCTAAGGAACACGCCGGGGAAATCGCCAAGAACACGCTGTACGACCGCTAGTAACCCGATCGCAAATCGTTAGCAAAACGCTAACAAAACCAGGGACACTAGCGAGTGCAGAAAACTCAGTTCTGCTAATCTCCACCGGTTCCCGGTCGTTCTGCACAGATGCAGAAACGACTGATGTGCACATACCCTAAAAGTTCAAATCACCCCCCTTTTCCCCTATTGAAAGTTAAAGTATTAAAAAAACAAAAAAATACACATGTCATATTTGGTATTGCCGCATTCAGAATCGCCCGATCTATCAAGATATAAAATCAATTAATGAGAGCTGTAAACTGCGTATCGGAAAAAAAGGTCCATACGCCAAACTTACATTTTTTTGGTTGCCGCAACATAGCTATCAAATGCAATAATGGGCGATCAAAACTACGAATCCACCTAAAAATGGCATAATTTGAAATTTCAGCTCAAGCCGCAAAGATTAAGCCATCACACAGCCCCAGATGAGAACACTTAGGGTCGAAGAACATGGCACAAAAAGTGTGATTCTTTTTTTCTTTTTTCAAATTTCTGAAATTCTTTCCACCATTTCACCACTTAGATACCAGTAAAAGTATATATATTTGGTATCTATGAACTCGTACCAACATGAGGCATCACACCATCATGTCAGATTTACAATATAGTGATCATGGCGAATAAAAAACCCAAAAAACAAAATGTAATTGCACTTTTTTTGCAATTTACCTGCACTTGGAATTTCTTTCCCATTTCCCTGTACACTATATCGTAAAATAAATGATGACATTTGAAAGTACAACTTGTCCCGCAAAAAACAAGCCATCATATGTCTATATTGACAGAAAAATGAAAAGGTTATGGCTCCTGGAAGCAGGGGAGCAAAAAACTGAATTGAAAAACGAACAATCGCCAGGTGTTAAATTACAACAAACGCATTTTCAATTACAGACTAAGGCCGGCTTCACACCACGGTTTTTAGCTGACAGGTTGTGTCTGGTTTGAACTGGACAGAACCTGATCCGGTTTTGCCTTCAATGTGTCCCTATGGTGCCGGATTGGTCCTATTTGACCATCCGGTTTTGTGTTTTCTGTGCCTGATCCGATTTTGTCCGTTTTTTCACAGGGCACAAAATCGCAGTCTGCATAATTTTTGGGCTACGGTGCAAAAATCGATCCATACCAGACAACCGGATTGTTTCCCGGATCTGGTTTATTCAACAGAGCATGCTCTGAAATCCTTGCTGTCCAAATTTCAGCACCATGGACAGCAGTATTTCATGCACAGGCTGTGAATTCAGGACCATGGACAGCAGCACAAAACGAATCCTGCAAAAAACAGGATCAGAGGGCATATTTGGCCACACTTTGTGCTCATCCTGTGCTGTCAGGTTCTGTCCGGTGGATCCTGCAAAAAACAGGATCCAACCTGACAGACAAAAACCGTGGTGTGAAGCCGGCCTAACATGTGCAAGGCGGGTATTGAATGTGCCTGTGGTATCCTTTGGTCAAATTGGAGGATACTGATGTCACCAATCCAATTAAGTAGGGAAAATGTCGTCCAAGACAGTGGTAATGCTACACAACCTTGCTAGGACACGTGAATACTTGGATTCAATAAATCAAGAGGCAGCAATGGCAAGTGATCTGCACACACTACCCTCCTCAAGGGCCACGAGTGGTTGCCTGCATTCTGGCCTTCGTGTGCACAATTTATTAGGTGATTATTTTATTTCTAATGAAGGCACAATACCAAGCCAACAGGCTGCAGTTCGGTGACATGTTAAAAATATTGTTTTTTAGCCAAAAAATGTATGTATGTTTTGTAATTCCAAATATATTTGTCTTGAAAATTAATTTATTTTGCTCAAACATAGTACTAAACAAATGTTTAATCACACATATTGAAATACTAGATGTTGGCCCGATTCTAACGCATCGGGTATTCTAGACTATGTATGTAGTTTATTTATGTAGATTTAAGAATAATGCAAAGGGAAGCTGGGTTTAAATCCTGCACCAATATCGCTGTTTGCTGGCAAGGCAACCGGCCGGGCGCAATGAATCAGCAAAGCGTGGTTGAAATCCCGCGCCAATTTCCGGGCAAACTGTCCCTGTCGCTGATTGATTGGTCAGGCCAGCCGCCCGTGACCAGCAATGCAGGATTTCTTATTTTTTATTAGAAATAAAGACAAAGACAACCTTAGGGACTCCATCTTTATTACTCCCATTTCCATGCCTCCTGGTATTCTTTCTTCTCTCTTCTTTCTTCTGTCTTCTCCAAATATTTAGCTCTGCTACATCACAACGCAGGAGGAGGAACAACGCTTCCTCCCCCTGCTCTGTGATGACTGAATGAACAGAGTCAGCGGTGGCTCACACCGTTGCCATAGTAACCTAATAAGCAGTTACTATGGCAACGGTGGGCGGGGACTGAACAGTTGCTCCTGAATAAGCGGCTCATACAGGAGCCGCAGGAATGAAGGCCCTGCTGACCAGCACTGCTTACCGATAACATCAGCGCTGGCAAGCAGGGTGTTAACTCTGCTCTCACTGCTGCTCCTCTATGCGCCGCTCATACTGGAGCAGGGTGAAAGCAGAGTTAACTCCCTGCTTGCCGGCGCTGATGTTATCGGTAAGCAGCGCCGGTCAGCAGGGCCTTCATTCCTGCGGCTCCTGTATGAGACGCTCATTCAGGAGCTGCTGTTCAGGCGCCGGTCATCGTTGCCATAGTAACCGCTTATTAGGTTACTATGGCAACGGTGTCAGTGATGATGTCATCGCCTAGCCGCCGCTGACTCTGCTCATTCAGTCATCACAGAGCAGGGGAAGGAAGCGTTGTTCCTCCTCCTGCTGTGTGATGTAGCAGAGCTAAACAAATTGGGAGAAGACAGAAGACACAAGAAAGAAGAGAGAAGAAAGAAGAGAGAGGAAAGAAGACCAGGAGGGCTGTAAATGGGAGGAATAAAGATGGAGTCCCTAAGGTTGTCTGTGTCTTTATTTCTAATAAATACTTTTTTCTCTGTGTGGTGTTTTTTTTAACTCTTTATTGGAGATTCTTAATGGCCGGGTCAAACTTGGCCTGACATTAAGAATCCCGGGCTTAATACCAGCTTGTATAACAAAGCTGGTATTAACCCTTTTATTACCCAGCATGCCACCGCCACCAGGGCCGCTGGAAGAGCCTGGTAAGGCGCCTGGAAATGGCACATATTAATGCGCCATTTTCAGGAGCGGCTGTGGGCTGTTGTTCTTTAGCGTGGGGGGGCCCTATAACAATGGGCCCTCACCCCGCTGGGAATACCAGCCCTCAGCTGCCTAGTTTTACCTTGGCTGGCATTGAAAAATAGGGCGAGGCCCACACTTTTTTTTTTGCCAGCCAAGGGAAAATTAGACAGCTGAGGGTGGCAGCTCACAGCTGTCTGCCTTCATTGGGCTAGACTTAAATTTGCTGTGAAGCCCCACGCATTTTTTTTTTAATATTTATTAATTTCACACCCTATAACACCAGGTTGGTTGCCCTACACTAATGTGTATGGTAACCAACCAGAATCACTGTCCAGATTGAGGAAAAGCACTCTGACTACAACAGCCAATCACAGAAGCTCTAAAACAGTGTGAGCTTCTCTGATTGGCTGTTTGTCTGACAGTTCAGTGAATATGTAATTAGCTTAATGGGCGGCCCCGGAAGTAGCAGCGGGAGACAGGTGAACCCTATCTAGCTATTCTATCCTATCTATGCTGTCTATTTTTATCTCTGCGAGAAAATCAATGTAAAAATCGCTCTCCCTACGCTGTCCCTGTGCTGTCTGTGTGTGCCATCCGTGATTTTTGTTGGACC
The DNA here is from genome assembly GCA_033576535.1 of Allobates femoralis. NCBI lineage: Eukaryota > Metazoa > Chordata > Amphibia > Anura > Aromobatidae > Allobates > Allobates femoralis. The sequence goes on from JARQOC010000009.1 coordinate 141,150,767, forward strand.
CATAGACTTGCATTGGCGAGTCTTGTCCGTGATTTGCATAGAATCGCAGCATGTTGTGATTCACTCGCAATCCGAGAATCGAATGCAGAAAATGCGTACAAGACTTGGAAATGTGCTCTCGGACATTAGTTAACATTGGTCCGAGAGCAATGTGATTTTTCCGCACAGTAAACTCGGACGAGTTTCACTGATGTGTGTCTGAGCCTTTAGGCTAATTTCACACTTGTTGTGCAGCCAGATCAAGATGAAAATGAATTCATCCTGATCTGGCCGTGCATTTGCAAACGCATGTCACCACAGCTGCTTGATGCCTGATCCGGCTTGGTAGAGGGAGAAAAATTCATAAAATTTAATTCGGCATATGTACTGTATATGCTATGGGGGCACCTGGGGAGGGGTTGTAGGAATGGTTTAAAACCACTACTTTATTACTATCATTGTTTGAAGTCCCGTTTGATTTTGTCGGCACTTCGGGACTGATCTATGCACTGAACTGTCATATGCGGTGTAAGAGCGCGATCTATGCCACATTTGACAGGTCTGTGCATAGATCAGTCCCACTGTGCCGTCAAAAGCCGACAGGACTTCAAACAGAGATAGTAATAAAGTAGTAGTTTTAAACCACCCCTGCAGCCCCTCCCTAGGTGCCCCCACAGTATACACATATGCACAATAAATTTTATTAACATTTTTGAAGAATAAGGGTGCAAGCCCTTTTTCTGAGGTGGGAGTGAAGTGCAAGAACTAGTCTGGGCATGCATCTGGGGCCCCATTTTAAGTACAGGGACACAGGCCTGATCAGGTGGCTTCAGGATTTGCACAGATTATAAAACAAATGTGTGAAATTATCTATATTAAATAAAAATGTAACATCAAGTCAGCATTAAATAATTGCAAAGATCCAAATGGATTAAATACAAAGCTTTTCTTATGTCTCATTTTTATATTCCTGGTAAGTCTTTTTAATGCAAAACTCCCCATTTTCCTCCCATTTAAAGGACTTTTCCTGTACTAGACAACCCCTTTTGAATGCCCCCATTCTGGCGACTGGAGTAGTGTTTGATCTGACACTGCTGCTCCATTCTACCTAACTGGAGCACCACAGATGAAGTCCAGTGCTGTTCTCGGCAATCTCCGGCATGGCCATTAAGAATGGATGGAGTGATCGTGCGGATGATTGACCTCCACTCCATTTAGCCAGGGCTCTAGATCAGTGGGGGCCGCAGCATTCTGACCCTCACCAATTACAAGAATATCCCCCATCATGTGGACGTGGGATAACTTTTAAACTTGAGAACACCTCTGTAATAAAATAAAAAATAAGTTTCCCTGCTCGGCAGTGCTTCTCCGCCCCGATCGCTCTCTGCCTTGGCGATCTAATGACATTGGCTGCAGTGCTCATGTAAAAACAATCAGTCCCCACTGAAGTGCATTCACTAACTCAGGTGCATGGACAGCCAAAAGATGTGCTGAATTCACTAAGGAATTTGCTTCAGCGGACTCTGAGCAAAAGTGGGTCCCAAAATGATGAATTTCCACCATGGTATATTTGATTTACAGTATTTTTGCAGTTGTCATCTGCAGAAACAATCCCACTCAAATATATGTAACTTATTGTTTTAGTCTCATACATTTCTGTAGCAAGTCTGCTGCCTGTGATTATACCCCTAGGAAGTCAAAGAAGCCTGGACCCACTGACGTTTGCTAGACCTGCCATAAATATGATTCCAATAACACTGTAGCATCATTTGTAAAGCTGAAAATAAAAGTGCATCCAGTTCAGCTTTTTCTTCTGCAATGCTGACCCAGAGAATAGCCAAAACCCATATTAGGAAAAAAGCCAAGTCTCCCTCATCTTAGGAAAAAAAGTTCCTTCCTGACTCTAAATATGGCAATCAATAAACATCTGGATCAAGAATGCATTGCCAGCTGTGTAGTGCCCGTAACTTGTGATATTGTCACACTCAGAAGGCATTCAGGCATCTATTAATGAATTAGGACTTCTACTAAGGTCTCAGACATCTTTTTTTTACGTACGTGTTCTATTCTCGATTTTCACAGACAAAACATATAGTCTATGGAGCTTGTCACGTGTTATTTTCCATGTTTCCATTTTCTATGTGTCCATGCAAACTCATGGAAATGCCCATTTTTTATTGGTTTCAAGTACCATTGCAATTCTATGGGTCCATATTCCACAAGTAATATTATAGATCACAGAGAAACATACACAAGTTTTATTTTTATCTAATAATAAGTTTATAGCAGATTGTGATCGGCTACATGCAGTCTGATCGGCAGTCAGTTAATAGCCTGTTTAGACCCACAGGAACAGACACTGTATCTGTGTCTGTTCCTGTGTCACCTGCCTGCACCTGAAACTGTTCCTGAGTCTGTCCCTGCATCCCCTGCCCTGAGGGTCAGCTGCTGCAATTACTTCTATGGTCCAGTGGGACCACTTTCCCACGCTCACCCCTGTGTTACAGCTTGCTTAGGTCATTGCCTCTGCTGACACCAGCACCATTTCGCTTCCAGGCAGGAGCGTAACTACAATAGGTGCAGGGGTTGCGATCGCACCCGGGCCCTGCAGCCTAGGGGGGCCCGAAAATTCTCTTTGGCCCATAGAAAAAGACTAATACTATTAAAGATTTGGAATAATTGGGGGCCCCGTTGGAGCTTTCGCATCGGGGCCCCAGGGCCTGAAGTTACGCCACTGCTTCCAGGGCTGTACCAGGAGATGCCTGATATGCGGGACTAGTAGGATCACATTCTGTCAATTCTGAGGTGTCCATGAATGCCTGTTTGAATGACTTGAGACTGGCTTTCTTAGCTGCATCTATCTAGCCTGCAGCTACAGCAGAGACAGCAACTTTGCCCTGTCTGTCAGCTCCACTTCATTTCAACGATGACCCAAAGCTGTGCTGAGCTTTCAAAAAGCAGTGTATCCTGCACTTTGAACTGTTGGCCCACCAGTTTTCTTTGGACTGGGCCAAGGTGGCATATCTGATGTCACACATTGGTGGAGAGGCTCTTACTTGGGTTATTCCCCTGTGGGAGGGTCATGTTGACTCTGCAGTATCCTCTCTTCTGCAGCTGTGTCAAAGGGTTCAGACTGTCAGACAGTATGCGTTTCTATCCCGAACCATTTCTTCTGAACTAAGCTGGAATAATTAGGTGGCCATGGCCATCTTTTGGTAAGGTTTATCCGGGAGGATTAAGTATGAACTGGTGGTCTATGATTTTCCTGCTACACTGGATGAACGGATTTCTTTGGGTACCCGGGTTGACCTCAGATTCCAGGAGCTATGCATAGAGTGACACATGGTAGGGGACCTATACACCTAGCTCTATCCATCCAGAAACCGCTGGTATCACAGTTTCCAGTTGCTGCTCCTGATGCAGGTGGACTATATCAAGATGTCTGAGCAACGTTGGGAACATCGTTGAGCCAAGGTCTTTTTCTACTATAGAGGTGCGGAACACTTCATCCATGTGTGTCCTTTGAGGCTGGGACTTACTTGCCTGGTGTCTGTAGGAGGAGCTACCCTAGTCGAGAACAAATCCTCTCCCTTGTTGACCTTGCCTGTATCCATATCACATGGAGGTACTTGTTTTTCTGAGACGGCCCACCTGGATTCCCGATCTGCTAAGAACTTCATTCAACGGGTGTTGGTGGTGAATCAGTACCAAATTCCTATAGAATATCTCCAGAGTGCTTGCACTGTGCAATCTGTTGATGAATAACTCTAGTTTGAATCCATATTCTTTGTGTCTGAACCAGTGGAGCTACGGGTGGAAGCTTCACATTCGGAGAAAATCTTTTTTTGTGCTTCTGAACCTGCCCTGCCCGCTTCTCCTGGGTCTCCCTTGCCTCTGTATTCACTTTGGTAATTAGCTTTATTGCACAATTCCCTACACTTCTCCCTATCCAGGTAAACCCTAAATGTGTTATTTTCTTCTCTTCCTGGGGAAATAGCTATTTTTCTTATGGAGAGCAATGAGAAGACTTATAGCCACAATGCCACAATGCTTCTCTGGGAAATATGCAAATTGTCACTTCAATGAGGATGTGGACAAACTCTTATGCCACCCAATAAGGGTAGTAATCCTAAAAGTCATAATTGACTCTTTACAAGCCTTTTAATATGACTTAGGATTTGTGCCAGATCAGAACCCCAAACAGCAGACGCTGCATTTCAGGGTGACTGCCCCTCATCAATGCAATGTGTGGGGTTCTGATCTAGCTGTATGAAAGGCTGAGATGAGGTCTGGGGAAATAGCTATTCTCTTATTGGAAAGCAATGAGGAGACTTATAGTCACAATGCTCTTCTGGGAAATATGCAAACTGTTACATCAGTGAGGAAGTGAAAAACTCTAATGCCACCCAATAGAGGTAGCAATCCTAAACGTCTTGTAAAAAGGCTGCAGCTGCACTCACTCCCTGCAGCGTCCATCGGACCTCCTAGATTAGGATATCACCAGGGTATGGCGCTACAGATTTTTGCATCACCGCCCTCTGAAGATGTCCTGAATCCATGGTGCTAATAGAAGCTGTGAGATAAGTGACCAAGATCCTAGCACTCAGCCTCAGTATCTGCCAGCTTCTTACTGTGAACGGAGATGTTATCAAGAGGCGAAGATAGAAGCAGAAAATGACATCGCGCCACCTCCTGATGATGACGATTCGGTTTGAAGGTGGTGCTAGAAGCTGTGGGGCAACGTTCATATGGCCACCATGATGATTTTCACTATACATTGCAATACTGTGTGATTACTGTATGTACAGTAGGACAAGTGATCCGATGATCACAGGTTCAGGTCTCTGAGGGGATTAATAAATTAACAGTGAAAAAAAATCTCACCCTTATCCCTCACTAAAAATAAAGAAATACAAAATATACTCTCCCCTCTCCATATATTTGTTATTGCTGCATCCATAAAAATCTGAAATAACAAAACCTAAAATTAAGTCACGCAGATGGTAAATGGTGTAATGAGAGAAATGAATCAAAACGCCAGAATTATTTTTTTTTTGACTGCCGCAACACTGCCTTACAATGCAATGAACGGTGAACAAAACATCATGTCTAACCCAAAATGGTATCAATAAAAACATCAGCTCAGTGAGCAAAAAATAAGCCTCACACAGCCCCATCAAATAAAAATGTAAAACATTACAGAATATGGCGACATATGCAAATTTATGAATTTGTTTTCATTTAAAGAAAAAAACTGCATGTTTGGTATTGCCGTAATTGTATTGACCTGGAGAATGGCAGGTCATTTTTACAAGAAAATGAATGCTGTGAATAAAATAAAAACAAAAAACAATATCAGAATAGTGTAATTTTAACTGCACAACTTGTACTGCAAAAAGAAAAAAAGCCCTCGTTTGTCTATGTGAACAGAAAAGTAAAAGGATATGGCTTTTGGAAGAAGGGGAGAAAAAAAAGAAAAGAAAAATTGCAATTGGTGAAGCTTTAATATGTTCTTTATCAATGATTTAGATCAGGGGTGGGGAACTCCAGTCCTCGAGGGCAGCAAACAGTGCAGGTTTTCAGGATTTCCTTAGTATTGCACAGGGATTGGAATCATCACCAGTGCAAGTGATTATGTTATCACCTGTGCAATACTAAGGAAATCCTGAAAACCTGCACTGTTTGCGGCCCTCGAGGACTGGAGTACCCCACCCCTGATTTAGATGAATGAATTATGGGTAAACTGATTACATTTGCTGATGACACAAATCTAGGAGGGATAGCTAATACTGGAGAAGAGAGAGAGGATTCAAAAAGATCTAAACCAGGGGTCTCAAACTCGGCTGGGTTGGTGGGCCGCACACAGAAAACAATTGATATTGGGGGGCCGCAGTGATTGTAGAACTAAATGACATTTTTAGTAATACCAGAATATTTTGCTTAATGTGCAAATTTGCACTTCAGTAAGGAAGTGGAAAACTCCAGTGCCACATTTAAGCAGCTCCTCAAAGTCATAATCGCTTTCCAACAAGCTTTTAATATGACTAAGGGATACTGGTTGTATAATAGTTATGTCCGTATATTTGGATATTGAAAAACAGATTCTTTGTGTTTGTGTCCTGAGTACTTTTAGATAATGCTAAATGAATTCAATGACAAATAATAGTACGTATAGCTGATTACAGAAACCCTTATTTCAGAAATGATGTCATAGGAAGTTTGCGTGCTGGAGCTGAAAATGTTGTTTGTATAATGCAGTTTATATGTTTCTTCCAGCTCCTTATAAGGGTCGGTTTTAAAGGTTTAACTAGAGGATCTCCTTCACAATAAGGTAAAATAACTCAGGAAGGATATAGTATTACCCTGAAGACTGTAGCGGGAAAAACAACAAAGGCGTACAACACAGACTGTGACACAATGAGATTAAAAGAGGTGAAGTGAATAACTCACTTCCAGGAGTGGGTAAGGAAGGGACGGCTTTTTACTGTTTAGATAAGACATTTTAAACAATGTTTATTGTTTTTACTAATAGGAAAAAAAAGGAAAAAATTGCTTGTACAGCAACATATACAACTCTGAATGGGATAATCGTGCAGTATTGCAAACTGATTGTGGGGGTGAGACTGTTCCCGCACTGAGGACTGGTAGACGTTACTTCTTGGACAGTTAATTGTAATGTTGAGGCAAGGGAACAAATATTTTTCTCCTCTATCAGCAAACATAATTTTCCAGGACAATTTATTAGCATAAAAGAACAAGCATTGTCTATAAGTGCAGGGAAAAACATTTATCTTTTGGCCCAATGTCATGGAACATAGCGGAAGATTGGCAATAATACTGAAGTGGACAGGATTAGTGAGCGCAGTATCAAGAGTTATATATAGCTATGACGTCTGAGAAATTATTTGCAAATTAGGTGAAAATACATGAGAACAATGGCGATGAATTGTCAAAAGTACTTGAAAGGGAAGTTAAGAATTGTCCATAGCAACTAATTAGGTTCAAACCCTAATTTTGTTTACAGGCTCTTTAGAAAATAAGAGTAAGGGCCCCGTCACACTGAGCGACGCTCCAGTAATCTCGACAGCAATAATGACCTGGCCGGGATCGCTAGAGCGTCGCTACCTGGTCTCTGGGAGCTGTCAAACAGGCAGATCTCCTCAGCGACCAGGGACCAGGGAGCCACCTCCACATCGCTGGAAGCGGGAGGACGCTGTTAACTATGATAAACTGTGGGCGCTGCCTACATACCTGGTGTTTATCATAGTTACCAGCGTCCTCTCGCTTATAGGCTGTGCTAAGCAGGGAGGACGCTGGTGACTATGATAAACAGCGGATATCTAGGCAGGGTGCGCGCACAGATTGCATGCTGAAGTCGGCCTGTGTGAGACCTGCGGCGACCGGAAGTGACGCAATCCTGGCGTCACGTGACTGTGTCGCAGCAGTGATGTTGCGGACGCGAGATTTAAATTGTGCCTGTGCTCTGCAGGCTGGAATGACGCCCATTAGGGCGTAATAGAGCGGCGAGGTGGGGCTAGCGCGGCACAGGGGACACGCCTACCTATCCCAGACGCCGCGAGGAACGCCCCTCCGTCCTGGATTTTGTAAGTTTGCAAACTACTTTATTCTACTCCTATATTACTAAAAAAGGTCAGACAGGGATGGCTTAGATAGTAGTGTAAGGCTGCTTTCACATCAGCGGTTTTGCGCTGATCGCAGCAGTTGCGGTGAAAGAACCGCAACTGCCGCGATTACCGCAAAACGGCTGCACTTGTGGTGTACTTGCGGCAAGCCCCATACAATGTATATGCGGGCTTATGGCAAGTGCGGTATCGGCACTTGCGGCAGGTGCGGCCGCGAAAAAACTGCGGCATGCCGCGGATTTTTACGTGGATGCACTTGCTGCAAGTGCCGATACCGCATTTGCCGCACCTGCCGCAAGCCCGCATATACATTGTATGGGGCTTGCCGCAAGTAAACCGCAAGTGCAGCCGTTATGCAGTAATCGCGGCAGTTGCGTTTTTTTCACCGCAACTGCCGCGATCAGCGCAAAACTGCTGATGTGAAAGGGGCCTAAGGCTGCAGGGACAGGTATTAAGAGGTTAGGAAGGTGATTTTGGTGACAGGTTCCCTTTAACTATTAACCTACCAGACAGTCTACAGTCTCCAAGATGTAGACTGTACCTCATTAAGTGTATAAATGCTTTTTTCCACCTATAACATTACACTATGAGCTCAGACAGGGATGATTAGACTGGTATTACAAAGCTACAGGTACAGATAGTAATAGCTGGGAGGCATCAACAACCTGACATGTTCCCTTTAAGTTGACAAATTGAAGAAAAATTTACAGTTCCAACCATATCATACCAGTTACTGATACTTGGGTGACTGGAACCTGTATTGTCATCAAATCTGGTAGTATGGATAGGAGATAATGCTGTTCATTTGGAGTAATCAGCTCCCATGTTTAGCCACTGGGACAGCACCACGCCCTACTAAATTACTGCCTTAATGAAGTGACTTGTCACATACAGTGGTGTTCAAAAGTCCTGCATAGGCATAGGATAAATTGATTTTTCAAGTTTTAAACGTTTTCTGTCGAATATCTTCGATGCTAATATGACAGATTATATATGGTTTTGTTCAGAATATAATTTTGCATTCTCTCCTTGTAATATTTTTAGCTTTTGAAGCAGTTTTGCCTGAAATTAGTGCAACAATATGGGAATTGAAAGCACAACTAAATATTGTAACAGCTTCAGATCCAAAATTAGCCAATCACAGATGAGGTTCTTGTGACCAATCATAACCTGGATATGGCAGCCAATCACATTCCATTACATTGCATCACATCTGCTGCTTTGTTTGTTTGTTTTATCTGTTGGTCTATCTAGTGAATCATACTGCAGAGCTTTATGATGGGAGCCTTCAGATTTTTGTCAGTGGAGGATCGCGTGTGAGTTGTGGTGCTATATGAAGAGGGTTATACTGGCCCCCAGATCGCAAGGAAGGTCGGCTGTAATCAGAGTACAGTCGTAAGAATTTTGCAGAAACATAAGCATCTTGGAATGACCCAGGACAGGCCCAGATCTGGTCGGCCCAGAAAGTCAACTAAAAGGGAGGATAGAGTACTGATAAGAACATCCCTTACCAATGGAAAACTCACCTCTCCTCAGCTTCTGCGAGAATGGCAAGAAAAGTGCAATATTGAGGTAGCAACATCAACTGTTTAGGAAGAGATGTTTGGAAGCAGGATTGAGAGGGTGCAAGGCCCGAAAGAAGCCATTGATGACAGCCATACAAAGACAAAGGCGAAAACTGTGGGCATTGAAATATTCAAAATGGAGGAAAGAGGAATGGGAAAAAGTGCTATTTAGTGATGAAAGCACTTTTTGCATTTTAGGAAATGATGCCAAGTCTTATGTGAGAAGGTTTCCACATGAAGAGTACAAGCCAGAGTGTTTGAGCTTCTCTGTGAAACATCCGATGAAAGTGATGGTCTGGGGCTGTATGGCAGCCAATGGTGCTGGAAGGCTTCATATTGTGGAGGGTATGGTTAATGCAAAAAAATACATAGACATCCTTAATAAGAAAATGCTGCCTTCTGCTCAACACCTGTTTTCAGGGGATTAGATCTTCCAGGATGATAATGCTCCTTGTCACAGAGCTAAGACAGTAACGGAATGGAAAAAAAAGATCAAGGTGGCTACTATTGACTGGCCAGCCCAGTCCCCGAACCTCAATCCAATTGAAAACTTGTGGCACAAGGTATCAATAGAGATATCTAAAAAACAGCCAAGGACCAAGAAAGAGTTGATTGAGGCTCTGATACAGGCCTGTAACCACATCGTCACTCGTGAACATCTGCAGAAGCTTGTTCACTCAATGCCACAGAGATGCTAGTTGGTGCTCAAGAGCAAAGGCCGGCCAATAAAGTATTAGAAGCTAAAGATGCACTCAAAAGGCCCTTTTTCAGGACTCTGAATGAAATAAAAAATAATAAATCTTAAAAAGTAAAATTTAAGTCTGCGTGAACTTGCATTGGAAGTTAATGAACTTAGAAACCTGTTCACCATTCTACACACTGTACTGGTGTAGGTATAGTTATGCTGTAAAAAAAAATGTAAAAAATGCGCATACCATAACAATTTATACACTTGGGACATTCAAAAATGAGTATGGCATACAATGAGGGATTACAAAAACATATATGTTCCACCAGTTTCACTGTAGAGATGCAGAAGTATGAAATATATAGTTTTCTTCACGCCTATGCAGGACTTTTGAACACCACTGTATATAGTGGAAACCAGAAGTTTACATACACTATGTAAAAAGACATATTAATGTTTTTCTCACTATCTGACATGACATCAGAATAAACTCTGAAAGAGGACGAAGTGCCGTTTACCTTGCTGCTGCAAAGGACCACCAATCAGGATATCTGGGATAAGATATTACTTTATTTCCGACGCGTTTCAGAGCTGCTACCGGGCTCCTTCCTCAGGGACAATTGTCATGGCACTTCGTCCTCTTTCAGAGTTTATCTTTCACCGCGGTTATCCGTGGATTGCACAGCCATATCAGGTGAGCAGATCCTATTAAGTTTTATTTCACCATTTGTCCTCAAAGATAAGACCCTATTGCGCATTATTTCGTATTTTCAGACGACATCAGAATAAACCTTTTCAGGTCAATTAGGATTACCATAGTTATTAATATTTGCCAAATGGCAGAATAATGTGAGAGAGAATGTTTTAAGGAATTTGTATTACTTTCTACAAAATCAAAAGTTTACATACACCAAGATTACTATGCCTTTAAACAATTTAAGACAGCCTATATGATGATGTCATGTGTTTGGAAGCTTCTAATTTATTTGGTTTATTGTCAATAGCTGAGTTAACTAGAGGCACACCTGGATATTTTAATGCACACTTGAAATACACTGCTTCTTTGTGCAACATCATGGGAAAGTCTAAAGACCCCGTTACACGGGGAAACATCTGCGGCAACATCACCGGCAATTCAGGGGTGTGGCAAAGTTGCAGCAACATTGCCAGTGCGCTGTCCCGTGTAATGTGGTGATATCAACGGCGATAGTTGCTTGAGCAACATCGCCTGGTTTCAGGACAATGTTGCTCAGGCGATCTGGCAGAATAGCCCAGTGTGACACCGCAACTGCGATGTTGAAAGCAACTTCCCCCATTGAGTCCAATGTTAACGATCGCTGCCAGGGTTGAATTTAACCCTGGCAGCAATAGCTGCTTTCAACATTGCTGCTGCGTTCCTGGTGTAACAGCAGCACAGCGATCTTGGCTAGCAGCCAAAAACATGCGCGCCCCCGTGAGTTGCCGGCGATGTTGCCGGAGATGTTTCCCCGTGTAGCGGAGCCTTAAAGGATTCAGTCAAGAGATCGGAAAGAAAACTGTGAATTTGTACAAGTCTGGTTTATCCTTGGGTGAAATTTCCATATACCTGAAGGTGCCTCGATCACCTGTATAAACAATTATATGGAAGTACAAACAAGATGGGGATGTCCTGCTGCCATACCGTTCAGGAAGGAGACACGTTCTGTGTCCCAGAGATGAATGTACTTTGGTCTGAAATGTGCATATCAAGCTGGTAAGACAAGCTGGTAAGATTGTGTCATTATCCACAATCAAACAAGTTCTATACCAACATGGGCTGAAAAGCCACTTTGTCAGGAAGAAGCCATTACTCCAAAAGAAACATTAAAAATAGGGATGAGTGAGTATATTTGCTACTATTCGGAACTCACCGAATAGTAAGTAGCGGTATAATGGCCACTTTACACGCAGCTACAGGTAACAGGTTTTCCACAGGTAACTTACTGGTTGCAGTGAAATCATGGAGACATGGTTCTATCTTGTTGCTGTGTACAAATGGAACTATGTCTCCATGATTTCACTGCAGCCAGTAAGTTACCTGTGGAAAACCTGTTACCTGTAGCTGCGTGTAAAGGTACCATTAGGGTACTCGCTACTCTCCGAGTATCTTATGATTACTCGGGAGTAGCGAGTAATCCGATTACTTTCGCAATGTATCTATAGATACACTGCAAAAGTACCCTAAAAGTAAATAAAAGTTGTTAAATATAATAAAATTACATACTCACCTGTCCGATGCATCGGGACCGTCCCAGAAGACTTGCGATCACCGGACTAGGACCTGTGACTTCCAGCCAATCAGATGGCTGGTAGCGATCTGGCCAGTCAGATGGCATCACGTCACAACCACGTGATCGCTAGCGGCCACCTGATTGGCCAGATTGCAAGGTCCTAGGTGTACTGCCAGGACCTTGCAATCTGGCCAATCAGGTGGCCGCTAGCGATCACGTGGTTGTGAAATGTCGCCATCTGATTGGCCAGATCGCTACCGGCCATCTGATTGGCTGGAAGTCACAAGTCTTTGTCCGGTGATCGCAGGTCTTCTGGGACGGTCCCGATGCAGGCGTCGGACAGGTGAGTATGTCATTTTATTATTTTTAACAACTTTTATTCACTTTTAGGGCACTTTCGCAGTGTAGCTATAGATATACTGCAAAAGTAATTGGACTCACTATACTCGCAATGAGTACTGAGTACCGGGACCTACTCGTTGCGAGTATAGCGAGTCCAAATATGGCGGTACTCACTCATCCCTAATTAAAAAAACAGATTATTTTTTTGCAAATGCCCACAGGAACAAACACCTACATTTTTGGAGACATGTCCTGTGGTCTGACAAAACTAAAATTTAACTGTTTGGCCATAATGACCATCGTTTTGTTTGAAGGAAAAAGGGAGAAACTTGGAAGCCTAAGAACACCATCCCAACTGTGAAACACAGGGGTTGCAGCATCATGTTGTGGGATTGTTTTGCTGCAAGAGGGACTGGTGCACTTCACAAAATAGGTGACATCATGAGGAAAGAAAATTATGTGGCAATACTGAAGCAACATCTCAAGACGTCAGCCAGGAATTTAAAGCTTGGGTGGAAATGGGTCTTCCCAATGGACAATGTCCCACAGCATATTGTCGACATGTCCTGTGGTCTGACAAAACTAAAATTGAAATTGAACTGTTTTGCCAAAATGACCATCTTTAAAGATAAATAAAGTAACCCTATGTTCTTGTTTATCTGACAGCAACGCAGATCATCCACAAATACATTCTTTTGATTTCTCACATCTAGTAGCAATCATGTCACCAAGAAGATATAAATACACACTGTGATTGTCTGCTGCACAACCTGTGATAGTGCAGATTGTGTGCTGCCATGTATCAGGCAAGGAGCAGAGGGGAAGTACTGCATTGATTAATTCATCACTGCTATAGTTTCCCCTCCCCCATATCAATTTGGAAGGTTCCTGTGCCCTGAAACTTTAGCACTGTGGATTGCCACTGTTTCCTCAGTCTCAGGTAAGCAACAAGCCGTCTGCTGCAGCGTCTGTTAGACATGGTAGAAATCCCAAGGTTCAATTATTATGTTCTGCTCCTTATACTATGCACCAAATATATGGGCTTAAAAAAAATCTATGTATCTATCCATTTTATATCTCTCACATGTCTTATCTGTGTAGTTATCAGACCAGGAACCTACCAAATTAATATGGGGGAGACCATGGCAGTGCTGAATCAACCAATGCAGTGCTCTGCCTCTGCTCCTAGCTGGATACATGACAGTACAAATTTATGCACTATTATCATCATGTGCACTGGACGCTATCCCATCCCACCTCTCCCCAACCTCACCACAACACTTATCCCAGCCCTAACCCACCTCTTCAACCTATCACTAACTTCTGGTACCTTTCCTTCTGCTTTCAAACATGCAACAAGTACACCGATCTTAAAGAAGCCATCCCTTGAGCCCACTCCTACATCCAGCTACCGGCCCATATCTCTGCTCCCGTTCGCTTACAAAGTTCTTGAAAATCATGTCCACACTGTACTATCATCCCACCTCTCATCCAACTCTCTCTTTGACAATCTTTAATCCGGCTTCCGCCCTCACCACTCACTGAAACTGCCCTGACCAAAATTACTAACGACTTACTCACGGCCAAAGCTAACAGACAGTTCTCCGTCCTCCTTCTTTTAGACCTTTCTTCTGCATTCAAGACAGTCAACCACTGCCTCTTATTACAAATCCTCTCTTGCATTGGTATCACTAACCTTGCCCTCTCCTGGATCTCCTCCTACCTTCCAACCGCACATTCAGTGTCTCCCACTCCCACACGACCTCCTCGCCCCATCCCCTCTCTGTTGGGGTCCCTCAAGGCTCTGTCCTCGGGCCCCTCCGTTTTTCAATCTATACTCTTGGTCTGGGACAACTCATAAAGTCCCACGACCTACAGTATCACCTGTACACTGATGTCTGAGCCAGAGAGATAGATCTGGATGTCATCACTTCTCTGCTGTCCAGAATCTCGGACTGTCTATCAGCCATATCCTCCTCCTTCTCCTCCGGCTTCCTAAAACTCAATGTAGACAAAACCGAACTCATCATCTTTCCTCCATCTCGCACACCTTCCTTACCAGACCTATCTATCACAATAAATTACATCACACTTTACCCTGTACCTCGGAGTAACCCTTGACTCTGCCTTGTCCTTCAAACTGCACATCCAAGCCCTTGCTACCTCCTGCCGCCTCCAAAGCAAAAATATTTCCAGAATTCGTCCCTTCCTCAACCCCCAATCTGCTAAACTAATAATGCATGCCCTCATCATCTCCCACCTCGACTACTGCAACCTCCTTCTCTGTGGCCTTCCTGCTAACAGTCTTGAACCACTTCAATCTGTCCTTAATGCTGCTGCCCGACTAATCCACCCCTCTCCACACTATTCCTCCACTTCTCCCCTCTGCAAATCCCACCACTGTCTCCCAATTCACCAGCGTATCCAATTCAAACTACTAACATTGACTTACAAAGCCACCCACAATCTGTCCCCCCCATATATCTCTGAACTAATCTCCCGATATCATCCAACTCGCGATCTTCGATCCTCCCAAGACTTCATCTTTCCTCCACGCTTGAAAGTTCCTCATCTAACCGCCTGCAAAACTTCACCCGAGCATCCCCCATTCTCTGGAACTCTGCACCCCATCACGTCCGACTGTCCCCTACACTCGGAACCTTCAAGTGAAACTTAAAAACCCATCTCTTCAGAACAGCCTACAACCTGCAAAGACCACAGTGCCACCTCACCACCACTGGACCTGGCGCTCCACCACCATTGGACCTGGCACCCCAGCACCACTAGACCCGGCTCTCCACCACCACCCGAGCAGACCCAACCTACTGTCTCCCTCCCCATTGCCCTGTAGAATGTAAGCCCGCAAGGGCAGGGTCCTCTCTTCTGTATCAGTCTTTCACTGTTAGTTTGTTCATGGTATTTTAACTTGTCTGTATATAACCCTTTCTCATGTACAGCATCATGGAATGAATGGTGCTCTATAAATAAATAATAATAATAATCATCATAGGTTGTACAGAAGAAGAGCTCAGTGTGTATTTATATAATCCTGGTGGCATGATTGCTACTAGAATGAAGAACACTCCTGCTTTTACATTACATAGGATGCATATTAGGGGCTGGATTGTAGAGTGACCATGGGGCCGGCGACCACATCCCCTGTTCATACAGAAGTATGAAGGGGCAGGATTGTAGCCTCCAGTGTCTACAACCTTGCCACACCTCCTGCTCTCAGCAGCAGTATGAGGGTGAATCTACTCTGTGACTTATTGTCCCCTAAGGGAGGGATGAGTGCTGAGAAGCAAATATGATTTTATTGATTTAAAAGCGATCTCAACATCCTAGAACTGTAGCGGACAGCTCTGCTTCATCGTGTAGGATGGCAGGGACAGTACAATTTTTTTTTCTCTCCCCGGGTTTCGCTTTAAGGAGAGGTGAGTATGGACACACACTGCAGAAAACCTTCCACAGCAAAGAAATACCATTAACCCTTGCTGGTACTGAAGAAATTAACACCTAATGTAAAACAACACAAATAGCTTTCACAGACTCGTGACATAGACCATGGACCAACTGTAGAGGGGAGGTTGATGACATTCTCTTCATTATAAGGGTGAGTGATTGTAACTTACACTACCATTCAAATGTTTGGGTAATTTAGAAATGTCCTTATTTTTGAAAGAAAAGCACTTTTTTTTTCAATGAAGCTAACATGAAATGAATCAGAAATACACTCTATACATTGTTAATGTGGTAAATGACTATTCTGGCTGCAAACATCTGTTTTTTTAATTCAGTATCTACATAGGTGTATAGAAGCCCATTTCCAACAACCACCACTCCAGTGTTTTAATGGTACATTGTGTTTGCTAACTGTGTAAGAAGGCCAATGGATGTTTAGCAAACCCCAGAAAACCCTTGTACAAGTATGTTAGCACAGCTGAAAAAGGTTTGGCTGATTAGAGAAGCTACAGTGGTTCAAAAGTCCTGCATAGGCATAGCATAAATTGATTTTTCAAGTTTTAAACGTTTCTGTCGAATATCTTCGATGCTAATATGACTTATTATATATGGTTTTGTTCAGAATACAATTTTGCATTCTTCCCTGTAATATTTTTAGCTTTTGAAGAGTTTTGCCTGAAATTATTGCAACAATATGGGAATTGAGACACACTAAATATTGTACAGCTTCAGATCCAAAATTAGCTAATCACAGATGAGGTTCTTGTGACCAATCATAACCTGGATATGGCAGCCAATCACTTTCCATTACATTGCATCACATCTGCTGCTTTGTTTGTTTTATCTGTTGGTCTATCTAGTGAATCATACTGTAGAGCCTCAATGATGGGAGCCTTCAGATTGTGTCAGGGGAGGATCGTGTGCGAGTTGTGGTGGCTACATGAAGAGGGTTATACAGGCCCACAGATCAAAAGAAGGTCGGCTGTAATCAGAGTACAGTTGTAAGGATTTTGCAGAAACATAAGCAGCTTGGAATTACCCAGGACAGGCTAGATCTGGTCGGCCAGAAAGTCAACTAAAAGGGAGGATAGAGTACTGATAAGAACATCCTTGCAATCGAATGCTCACCTCTCTCAGCTTCTGCGAGAATGGCAAAAAAAGTGGCAATATTGAGGTAGCAACATCAACTGTTAGGAAGAGATGATGGGGGGAAATGTCTCAAGATTACCTCAGCAAATTAACAGCTAGAATGACAAAGATCTGCAATGCTGTAATTGCTGCAAAGGAGCATTCTGTGACGAAAGCAAAGTTTGTAGGAGAAAATTATTATTTCAAATAAAAATCATTATTTCTAACCTTGTCAATGTCTGGACTATATTTTTTATTCATTTTGCAAGTCATTTGATAAATAAAATTATGAGTTTTCATGGAAAACACAAAATTGTTTGGGTGGTCCCAAACGTTTGAACGGTAGTGTAACTTGGTAAGAGGTGCCATGTACCATTCTTTGTAATAGTATTTATATCTTGTAAACGTTTCCACATTTTTTCATGTTAAAGCCAAAAACTAAAAATGTGTATTTTATTGGGATTTTATGTGATATACTAACACAAAATAGCAAGTATATACTAAGTGTAAATGAAATGATACATGGATTTCTAAATATTTTAAAATACATTTGAAAATTGTGATGTATATTTGTATTCAGCAACTTGTAGTTTGAGTCCCTGAAATAAAATCCGGACAGCATCGGAAAACAGAAAGTGATAGTGTGAAAGGAGCCTTACGGTTTAAATGAATTCTTAGCCTAAATATCAGACTATTTTGGGTGCACATTGGTTTTTCAGACAAACATTTAAGAGAATTTTACTGTAATAGCTGGAAAGTTCCTATAATTGGGATGTCCCAGGCGCTATCACAAGTATTGATTCGTCTCCCTGAGTGCCCTACAGAGCGGTGACACAGCCATGTCATAAGTGCTTTCCTGAATCGGTTCCATAACCGTCAGCTTATAACGTATCAATGTTTTCCTGAGTCTGTCACATTGCACCGTTGTTCAGTCAGCACTGCGCTGTTCTTCATGAACACTGTCACATGTGCCTCATTGCATCTTCTAGTACAGTACAAAATCCTTACCGAGAAAGATATTACTCAGACGCCTGACTGGAAAAAGCACAGACTGGAAGGAGAGAGTGGTTACTTAATGGCCTGACAGTGCAGAACAATATGCAATAGAAGGGGGATGGGCAGCGGGAAACATTTACTAATTCTTCCGAGGAGATGAAGCCACAAAATAACTCGTCAGCACCACCAAACAGTATCAGCAAAATGGTCATGTTAATGCACAAGCTATACAAAACTAGGTGGAGATGAGTCCGGCCACAAGGGAAGGATGGTGGGAAGCATGAGTTACTTTAGTCAGGAAAAGCAAGCAAATCTGCAATATTAAAAAGCCTCCCCAATCTCAGGAATGGAGTGATTTTTAATCTGATTACATACGGCTTATTGCCTAGGTTATCGGCCAGTCTCCTAGGCAGGGAGTACAGGAATTACAAGCTCTTTTCTGCAAAGGTTGTAAGTGCTGGATACTTGGTCATCAGGATCAGCACTCCTCCGATGCTGCTAGGCAAAGCTCTGCTTGTAACAGAGATTGCACAGTTCAGGCCAGCGGCACCAGTGCTTTTATTGTGGTGGTACATACCGGTATGCCGTACCGGAAAATCTGAAGACCGGCGGTACTTACTGGTACGGCGTACCGGAAAATCTAAAGAGCAGCACTGACCTGTGTCATAGGCTGTGTGTAGTACTAGTAGCACTGCAGTAAGTGAGTTTCCCTCAGCGCCGGAGGACCTGCGATGATGTCACATACATGTGACTCGGGTGGGCGGAGTTTTGTCCAGAGGGAAAGAAGCTGGAGAAGATGGAGGAGGACGACTAATGCTGTGCAGGCTGCAGTGCAGGGTATGTGACAGCACTGACCGTGACTGTGATGAGTGCAGAGGGCAGCAGGCTGTGCAGGGAGAGAGATTGCAGGGGGATAGAGATCAGGACAGGCAGGGTATGGAGAAATTGAGACCAGTGGGGTGGAGGATGGAGAGATCAGGGGGATCGAGGAAGGAAGGAGCAGGGGGATGAAGGATGAATTGAAAGGACTTGGAGCAGGGGGATGGAGAGACCAGAGGGATGAAGAATGAAGGGAGCAGGAGGATGGAGGGAACATGGGGATGAAGGATGAAAGGAGCAGGGGAATAGAGGATGGAAGGAGTAGGGGGATGGAGGGAACAGGGGGATGAAGGATGAAAGGAGCAGGGGAATAGAGGGTGGAAGGAGCAGGGGGATGGAGGATGGAAGGAGCAGGGGGCTGGAGAGATCAGAAGGATTGAGGATGGAGGGCACAGAGGGATGGAGAGATCAAGTGGATGGAGGATGGAGAGACCTGGAGGATGGAGGGATCAGGTGGAAGAGAGAGCAGGGGGGTGGAGGATGGAGAGACCAGGGGATGAGGATAGAGACCAAGGGATAGAGGATGGAGAGACAAGGGGGATGGAGAATGGAGGGAGCGGAGGATGAAGGGCACAGAGGGATGGAGAGATCAGGTGGATGGAGGATGGAGAGACCTTGAGGATGGAGGGATCAGGTGGATGAGAGAGCAGGGGGATGGAGGATGGAGAGACCAGGGGGATGAGGATTAGAGACCAAGCGATGGAGGATGGAGAGACCAGGGGTTGGAGAATGGAGGGAGCATGGGGATGGAGGATGGAAGGAGCAGGGGGATGGAGGATGGAGTGAACATGAGGACAAAGGATGAAAGGAGCAGGTGAATTGTGGATGGAAGAAGCAGTGGGATGGAGGATGAAAGGAGCAGGGGGATGGAGGATGGAGAGACCAGGGGGATCGAGAATGGAGGATGCAGGAGGATGGAGGGAATAGGGAGATGGAGAGATCAGAAGTTAATGACGAGACGTAGGGCTGCACCCCCCCCCCCCGCTCTCGCCCCGGGAATGCGTAGCGGTAGATATTTTTTTTTACAAAAAAAGCACTGAGCGGCACAGCCATGCAGGTGGTCACAACTGTCAATCAGCATGCACTGCCCCTCTGCAAACAAGAAGATGGGAGACTGGGGGAGTGATGGACTCCTGAATACAAATGATGGAGTTGACCTAAATCTAGAGATGTACATTTAATGTATTGTATCTATGAATCAGTGTAGTTTTTTGATATTTAAAGTGGTAACATTAGTTGTACATTATTTTCTTTTTAAATTATGGTCAGCATTACAATCATGAATTTAGCATAAGGCTATGTTCACACAGTGCGCTATTGCACTGTTCAGCTTTGCTTCGTGCAGTTCCGCTATTGCAGTGAAAATGCAGTGAAACACATTGATGTTGGCTGTCCCAGCTAAGTCAATGCATTTCTCTATTTTTCATTGAGACACTGAGTTTTTTACAGACTCGATTTTAGGCTGAAAAGCGGGTCCGTAAAAAGAAGTCACGTGTCTATTTCGTGGCATTTTTTTTCACTGTGCTTCTACTCACCTCACTGTGCTCCCTTGGCAATCTCCCTTCATATCGAGGCTGTAGGACCAGTGGAGGACCTTGGACAGCAATATGTGACCAGTTACCTGGTCACATGGCAGGCTGCAGGGTCCTAGAGGCAGTGCTCTCTGCAGCCTCCGGGATGAGAAGAGATCACTGTCAGTCACTGGGGGAGCGCAGCAAGGTGAGTAAAATACAGGTGAAAAAAAAAAAACAGCAGCGTTCAGACACAGAACGCTGTGCTTTGTGAGGATTCATTCCTGGTGCAGATTTTCCACCAAAAATGGATACTGACAAAACAGTGCAATATGCTGGATGGAAACTGATTGTTCCCAATAGTATCTCTCCCACATTTCCAGTGCACTAGTTGTTGTGCTAGGCACGTTTATATGGTGGATCTCAACTTTTTTTTAATCCAGCCCCAGTCAGCTACCTGAAGAAAGGATTGAAGCATTGAACATTAAACCACCAGACCCAACTAGCTTCAGAGCAGCACTGGACCACCAGACCCAACCAGCTGCAGAGCAGCATTGAACCACCGGACCCAACCAGCTGCACAGCAGCACTGAACCACCGGACCCAACCAGCTGCAGAGCAGCACTGAACCAAGCGTGAAAAGATGTGACAACCTTTATGATATAATTACCATTACAGTGTCAACAAGACAAATTAAGTGTGAATGTGTACTGAATAAGGGTAGTTTCACACTTGAGTTTTTCAGTATTGCGTCAGCATCTGTCGAAATCCTGATGCACTCTAATCAGGCATGCGTCCCTATCCTTAAAATGGGGTTGCATGGGCATCAGGTGTTCAACTGATGCAGACGAATGGTGCATTTTGATTTGGTGCACAGGCGCATAATGTAGCGTTTTTGCGGTAGAAGATGTAGCAGCCAAAATCCTGATATGGCCAGATGCGACTTATGCAACAAAATGACGCATTGATATTAATGGTGCCGCACCCATCCACGGCTGAATGTGGCTAAGCCTGATTAGGATTTTACACTGAGCCTGCCCAACAGACATACAGATAGCATAGAAAGATAGCTAAATAAATAAATAAATAGATTGCAGAATAGGTAGATCGGGCTTACCAGTCTCCCACTGCTGCTTCCAGAGCCACCTGTTAAGCTTCATGCATATTCACTGCATTGACCGGCAACAGCCAACCACAGATGCTCACACTCTGTGAGAGCCTCTGTGATTGGCTGTTGCATTCAGGCTTCATTTACTCAATCTGAGCAGTGAGTGTTCTTGGTTGCCATACACATCAGTGTATGGCAACCAACGTGCTGTCATAGCGTGTTAAATAAATAAATGAGAAAAATTGCATGGTCCTCCGTAGTATTTTTCAGTGTAGCCCAGTGAAAGCAGACAGCTACAAGCTGCCAGCCTCAGCTGCATAATTTTACCTTGACTGGCACAAAAAATGCATGGACCATATTTTTA